>OY744548.1:36950353-37055353 GCA_963556195.1 Sepiola atlantica
GATACAATTTTTATATTAAAAGCCGATTGATAATTGTACAAATATATAAACTTGCAGGTCGTCGACAAAACGTTCGTAGATAATATGAATTATTGTTGTCACATTTGTGTTGGTACATCAATCACTAGTATATCCCTCTAGTACAGGGTGTAAAAAAGTACGTTACCTAATAGGTCCTGCACTGTCTACTAAGATCCAACCTCTATTCCATCGCAGCAATATTGCATCCTTTTTCTTCAAGTACTTCCACAGAGTGTGCTATAAGGAACTTACTGCACGTGTATCCTCTAAACGTAAATACCCCCGATCAACGCGACTATCTACAAAATCAACTCTTTCACTGTAGAGGTCTGTAGATGCGAGAAAACTTTCTACTCTCATAGCTTCTTTCCTCGGGCCGCTTGTCTTTGGAATTCTCTCTCTGCTTTCTGTTTCCCCGACACTACTAACATGCAGAAATTTAAATGTAATGTGAACAAACATCTTGTTGCACAACTTCCCCAATTAGGATGCACACGTTATAAATCTGCACACTAATCACAGTAGCCCTTGCGTCTTAGTGGTAATATACCTTGTTTGGGATAAACAAAAATAAAAATTGTTATTATTTATTTTTTAAATCAACTCTTTAGGAATAAACCATTATTTTAAAAGGGCGCAGAAATGTTACCTCAAGGAAATATAAGAAATTGCTTTTCATAGTAATGTAAGGCTTTACTTATCTTTGATAGTGTACGTTTCTCCAGGTTTTCTGGGAACTATCCCGTGCTTAAATAGTTATAAAGCAATGTGAATGGCATAGTAAATTATGCCCGAAATCAATGACTTGTCATCGTCTTTTTAACTCGGTGTTTCTTTCTTTGTTATTCTTTTTTAACTACTGATGTAGCGGTGCTGTTATCTAATCTTTGAGTGATCTGGAATCATGTGGGATCAACCTTTATGTTCTTTAAGTGCTCACATTAATAGAGGAAAGGTTTCGAACTTTATTGATCTTCTTTATTTCGTACGCTACGCTATCTCAATTGCGGATGTTGTCGTCGTCCTCGTTGCCGTCTTCGTCGTATTCGCTTATTGAGTTAGTAGCACAAAAGAAACACGCGTAAAGATTTTTTCACTTCGTTTTTAAAATGTTTTCATTTGCTTGATTAATGATCTAGAGACACACACAGTTATGTATTTGTGTAGTTAGAGTTCATGACAGGTGCGTTCGTGCGTACATTGATACGAGCAGTCTACTCTACTCATGGGCCTTGTTTACGTTTGTTTATTGCAAGGACTATATTCGCTCGTTGGTCTCTGGGTTTTTTCTTTTATCTCATTGTCTTATATTTACTCTAGGTTTATTTTAATGCCTAATAACCTACGTCATCAACATTCCTCCCCCTTTCTTTCGTTTTCAGACAAAGATATTTCTGGTAAAAGTTTTACAGATATACATTTGAGTCCATTTGTTTACTAAATCCTGATAAATATATGTTGTCTCGTCCGTTAATTTACGTCGTCAAAATTCCTAATGCAATTTCTGTTTAATATTTATTCAACAAAAGGGTTCGTGTTGACCTCTACTTTTTAGAATTTCGTACACTTCGAACAGTCGTCATAATTTATTCTATCGATTTTTTGTGTTTGTTGGTAAACTGTATGATAGATTTAAACATCTACACCCAACACAAGATTTTTCTCGACACTCATTATTTTAATTTGTTTTGTTTCTTTCTTTCTACGTAAATTATTTAAATGTGTAATAAAACGTGTACGTTTATTGCTGCTACATATTAGATGAACGGGTTAGTGGGTAGGACATATTAAGCAAATTGTCAATTTAAAACATGCTATTGTGGCTATTTTAGACTGGGCTGGTGTTCAGGAGAAATGGATGAAAATATTAGTTATTTCCGGCAGCAGTAACTCAAAATGTTTGAATGTCATAAAACAATTCTTGTAGAGTTACAATTAAACGGACCTGAAGTATTTTGCAGTCTGTTTTTCATAAATTAATGCGTAGCATTATGTTCAAGAATTATGAAGAGAATTACAGGTTACTAACGCCACCTGTTCACATGTGTTGCCAGAAAAATTAAACAAATCCAAGAAACTCATCATTTAAAAGAAATAAAAGTGAAAAGTATGAAAAATATAAGCGACTTTTCACAAACGATTGGCATATTACCTCAAAGACTAGTTTGTGTTGTTTGAATATCATTCTTTAAATCGGTTATTTAGTCAACATCTAAGAAAAGAAACGGAATCGTTGCTGACAACCGCACAGAAAAACGCGATCACAACGAACTTTATCAACGAATAAATAGAGATAACCAACATATACAGTAAAGGAAGCCTATGTAAATTTAAAAAAAACATACGGTGAACTACATAATAAGTTAATGCAGCAAACTATCCCAAATGAATACAAAACGAGACACACGTGCCTAGAGAAAAGCTATCTAGTCAGAATTGTTTAAACGTCTGCACTTTTAACATGCACATCTAGAGACAGAATTAGACATAAACCGAAAACAGTACTGGAAAACGGAAATTACAAAATTCCCTGGGACATTGAGCTACAAAAAAACGCATGCGTCCAATCAAGGAGACCAGACAATAAAATAGTTTACAAGAAGGAAAATTCCTGACAAGTCGTAGATTTCGCTAGCCCAGATGTTCAAACAGTGAATGCCAAGGAGTCAGACAAACAAAGCATATGCATGGAACTTGCCAGAGAACTGTACGGAATATGGACCGTGAGGACAATCATTATAATACCAATACTTTTGAGGGCACTGATAACAGTACAGAAAAAATGGAAATAAGACTAGGAGTAATTGGAATCAAAGAGCAGAGTCAAACTTTACAACGGAGTGATATGATGATAACAGTAAAAATATTATTTGGATGCGGAAGAAAATTTAAAAAATTAACAATCACACGAGCCTAAAGGAAGTAAAATTACGAGAAAGTCAATAAACTGACACCAACTCACATACCCCTTCCACCAAAAAACACAAACATAGAAGAGGAAACACCAGCCTCAGCTGCTATTACAAAAAACTGTCAAAAAGCCTTAAGTAGAGTAAAAAGACCGAGAAGGTAGTGCACCAACAAGACCTCCACTAGGAATGGTGCGAGGGTGCTGGATCTGTGTAGAACTTATAACCAGTAAAATCCGAGAGAAGACCAATGTTAGTAGCTAGCGATGAATAGTAAATTGTTGTTGTGATAACACAAAATGGTTTGGCAAAATTATCAAAGGATGTCGAATGTGCTGGGAACTTGGAGAGACTCGTTGTTACTTAAACTCCAGGGAAACACCACTAGTAATTTTTAGTGAACAATAACTGATAAGCACTTTGGTGGTAAATTCTAGTAAGTATAAATATATATATATATATATATATATATATATAGGTTTTACGGGAATGGAAAGACAGATGGCTAAAGCATCATCGAGACATTGACTGGGAGGCCATAGAGATTAATGTAATCGTCGGGGGCTTGTTTTCACTCAAATTCCATATAAACACAACGGCTGTTATCAAAGAGAATACAATGATTAACGGCTGGTGCGAGAATGTAAAACGATTTGCAACGGATTCGAAATAGCAGAGCGTGCTGGAAATCTGTTGTCATTGTTTGCCACTAGGATAATCAGGGAAAAACACCTGTTTTACCAATCACTAATAATTACTCTTGTGAGAACTCTGAGTGAATAAAATGAACATAATAATAATAATAATAATAATAATAATAATAATAATAATAATAATAATAATAATAAGAAGAAGAAGAAGAAGAAGAAGAAGAAGAAGAAATGAATTTAATGGGTTCTAAAACAATAATCAGAAAGTCTGGAAAAGCAAAAAACGAATAAAGGAATTCCAAAAACGATCGAATTCCATAAATCCGTTCGCCGTGATTCATGGCGGTGTTATTTTTATAGTGTGCCATATTTATTGGGAAAACATTTTGCTGCGTTTGCCATTCCGATTTTTGCCAGATTTTTTTATCTAGTTATTTTATGTTTTCTTTATAGTTTATACTTATTTTTGCCGCCATAGTTTTAGATGCGACCTCACATCGGCATGAGAAGATGTGTCGGTCGGTCGGTCGGTGCGTCGCATATGTGGTTTCTAAAAAATATGGGATTAAAACCAATCATTGAGTGGTCTATACTATGTAAGTCAAGCACTCCGAGGGGTTTCAGACATAGATGCAATCTATGTCTTGAAGAAAAGATTAGAATCCTAAAATATGCACACAACAATATCTTAAATAAAAGAGACGAATTATTGGCAAAATGTAGACATCGGCACAAATTCAAAATAATTAACCTGTAATTTTGTTTTCTTTTTTGTAAATAAAACCTATATTAACTTCGTCATACTTTAAATTTATCGTCATATGATAAAACATTTTTTAATCGTGTGCAATTGTTCAATAATAAAACTTATATTAACTTCGCCATACTCTTAATTTATCGTCATATGATAAAACATTTTTTAATCGTGTGCAATTGTAATATCTATTTTAATCATAATTTCCGTAATTAAATTAAAAAAAACGTAATAAATTTAATTTTTAAATGTATAACATTCGCAATCTGAAATTTAATCCAAACTTTCGCATTGTAACATAATTAAAAAAGGTATTATTCTTTTAAACGGACACATTTAGGTTTAAATCATGATCATTTATAATCCACCTTTTAAATCGAGGATAAACTTTTTGTAAAGATAAGAAACCTAGTTTATTTTTGTACTTTGATTTTACATATTTTTATACTCCGTTAATGCCACCACCATAATTTATTAATTAACATAATCACCCCTTCCCATCCCTTCTATATTTAGAGACCAATCAGTAAATAGAATATCGTTGAAATTCTTTTTATTTTTTATTTTATTCTTTATTTTTACTTTATTTTAAAATTATTGTCAGATATATAAAGGTGTTTAAATTCTTTCATTTAGGTTTGAATTGTGGTTGGAAACACATCCGAGGAGACCTAGTTACGGTCGAAATAACTTATAATGTGTACAATCCGAATTCATATCTAGTCTTTTTCAACCTCGTAATTTATATATATATATATATATATATATATATATATATATATAAAGTGGTGTACTAAAAGCGAACTTTTAGGAAAGGTAAAACCGATTGTGAAGAGTATACAGCTCAATATCCAGGATAGAGCAGGTAGATACGAAGAAGAATGGAAAGGAATTAGAGAAGCAAAAGCCAAATCAAAATTCAATTCAATTGCTCAGAGCAAGGTATATTCCGCAAAAAAGCAATTTATTCAAGTTAAATTTTCCTTAAGCCAGGCTTTTCAAAGAACAAAATCTTATCATCAGAGGAAGTCGCTGGGATAGATAAGTTGGCAATGGCCAAGATTGAAAATTTGAAAAAATGAAATAAAAGTTGTAGGGAAAGAAACACAGGGCAAAACTCTGCCCGAATGCAAGCAAATGTCCGATTGCTAAAAAGTCCGGTGTCGAAAAGTCCAGCGGGAGAAAGGGAGCGGATGCGGTGAAAGAGTGCGGTTAAAACTAAGAGTGTGAATGTGGGGGGGGGGGGGGGGGTGAGTCGCATAAAGTTGAAATTGGATGTTAGCGCGAATTAGGGTTCAACTAGAAAAGGGGAAGAAACCTATTTAATCATTTTCTTAATCAACCTCCATATAACTTTTTTGAAAATTTTTTTTTGTTTCAAAGTTTAATTTTCCCATATCCATAAAGAACTAGCGTCCCGTAACAGCATATTTTATTTCAATCTATATCTTTAACCACCTTGGGGATTCCCATTCCGGATATTCTTTTCGAGGTCTATTTTACTTTTTACTTTTTTCTTATTCTAATTCTCACTCTTGAGCTCCAATTTTATCGACTTTTCCCTCATTCTATTATTATTATTTTATTATTTTATTATTTTTTATATTATTAATAAAATATGCTGTTACGGGACGCTAGTTCTTTATGGATATGGGAAAATTAAACTTTGAAACAAAAAATTTTTTTTCAAAAAAGTTATATGGAGGTTGATTAAGAAAATGATTAAATAGGTTTCTTCCCCTTTTCTAGTTGAACCCTAATTCGCGCTAACATCCAATTTCAACTTTATGCGACTCACCCCCCACATTCACACTCTTAGTTTTAACCGAACTCTTTCACCGCATCCGGTCCCTTTCTCCTCCCTCGTACCCGTTCCTTTCTCCTCCTCCACACCCCTTACTCGTTCCATCCCTGCCTACTGGTCGCATATTAGTTTTTGCTTTTTTTTCATTTCAAGCCGGCTTTCCTAACGGGCTAGCTTTAAAATATTTTTGCTGCCTTTTTTTTCCCCCACTTTAAAACACTTTTCCTTGTTATCTCTGCCCAGGAAGTATTTTCAATGGCGAATATTTTCCACCTCAATCTTCTCTGAGCCTACCTGCATCCACGAGCGTACCTCTTATTGGACTTTTTACCCTTTTGGATTTTCTATTTTCGCCGCACCTGAAGTTGTGGCTTCTTGGAATTTAACTTTGAATCCTCTCTCATTACATCTCGTGCCTTTAACGACCTACCTATCTACATCTTATTCTCTCCGCTGGACTTTTCGACACCGGACTTTTTAGCAATCGGACATTTGCTTGCATTCGGGCAGGGTTTTGCCCTGTGTTTCTTTCCCTACAACTTTTATTTCATTTTTTATAAATTTTAAATCTTGGCCATTGCCAACTTATCTATCCCAGCGATTTCCTCTGATGATAAGATTTTGATCTTTGAAAAGCCTGGCTTAAGGAAAATTTAACTTGAATAAATTGCCTTTTTGCGGAATATACCTTGCTCTGAGCAATTGAATTGAATTTTGATTTGGCTTTTGCTTCTCTAATTCCTATCCATTCTTCTTCATATATATATATATATATATATATATATATATATATATATATATATTAGTTCAAAGTCTAGTGTATATTAAATATAACATAGTTATGTAACGCTAATGCGTAGTTAAAGCAAAATTACAAGTTTTAACAACTTGTTATTCTTTATGGACATTTATCGGAAAATTTCTCTATGCTGATATACTACTAAAAGTATCTGCGGACATATTTTTCATTCTACTTGCTTTATTGTCACTGTGTAAGTGTCATCTGTACATTACCTGCTTAAATAACGGCAAGATAACCGAATAACGTACATAAAGGACTAATGATCAGATAAGTAACGAACGGAATGTGTGTGATACGGTCGTGACCCGGATGTATCCTGTGTCGAATCTTAATTTGCGGTACTATTGTAGGGAGAACCTAGCACGGTCTCAGCGTAATTGTGGTGATGGAAATCGTCTGGAACTACGAGAGTCGCATTCCCCTATAACCAGTTTGTTGTCGATAGTTTTGTGCCAAGCTCTGAAATTTTACCCACAAAACCTGTATATTGACGTCACTGGTGCAAGCGAGGAGTAAGTGTTTATTCAAGAACAAAGTATGGTAGAGTCTGCTAGTTGAAAGTAAATCGTTGGATGAGAAAGAACATTTTTGTTTTTTAAACAAATATATTCCCATTCGTTTCAGCCCAACGATGATGTATGAATTATATTTTATAGAGCTATCAGTGCAAGGTGTGCGTATTTCTTTCGCTGTGTTTTGTTGCAGATTAGATAATTCTCTCACTAATGAAACAGAGAAAGATAAGAAAATGCTGTACCGAAGAGTATTCTACTCGTCTCTACTCCTTTACCATTCAGCCAATCACACACATGGAATGTTTGATCTTTTGTTTAAGAAGTTGTAAACTTGTCGAACTCAGCGGGTCATCTTTTCGACCTGTGTGCACACCGTGGCTCACAGATTTATTCGAAAATTGACCTAAGTTTTCTTTTGTCTGATTGACAGTTCAACTAAGCATAAACTAAGAAGAAAACTTAAGCTATAAAAGTTTCAAATTTTATTTATATGTCTGAAACAAATCAACCCATATAATTTACATTGAAGGCCGATCGTGTCACATGAGATGGGGATAATAAGAATAAGATACGCAAAAAAGAAGAAGGAAAGAGAGAGAGAAGTTGAAGATAAGGAGATATTGGAAGACAACCAGAGAAAGAGAGAGAAGGGAAAGAGAGAGAGAGAGTATTATGACTGCATGAGAGTGTTTACATAAACACGAGATTTTTAAATATCTCTTCATTTTAAAAAGTTCACTTGCCCTTCATGAAATTGAATTTGAAATATTATTATATCATTAATCATTTCAGTTGTGTAATATTTGCTCCTTGAAATCGTCAGTTTCCTCTTCTAAAGTTAAATTCTAACTTTACAAGATTCAACAGACGATAATAACGTAACACACGTCTCGCTGTCTCTTCTCTCTCTCTCTCTCCCTCTCTCTCCCTCTCTCTCCCTCTCTCTCACGGTTTAATCTAGTGATATTGAGGACGATGAGCCTGTTGATGAGAGTACTGAGTAGACACGGACGAAAACACTGCCAACTAATATAATTCCTCCTACAAGCTGATGGCAAGATGAAGCTAAAGGGACATAATCGCAAAAAATCACTATGACTACAGGCTCTAGTAAACAAAGTAAATCCTGTATAAGAATAAGTATATTGTTGTTGGCATCTGTTTATCTCAGTAAACAATGGAGTTGTGTGCCTCAGATTAGATCGTCGCCGAATTGCAGCGTCTGCCGTGACTCTGTAAGCTTATCTTGGATCGTCAGGCTATGTTACAATTGCCATAGATATAGGTGCTGTCTGGTTTTGAGTGTTCTGTTGCACCCCTGTGCCGTATGTACTCTCTGCGTTTCTGGTATCTATTTTACTCACTCCTCTTGGAGCACATTATTTTTTTGAAAATGCTAACATTGACGGGTGCATATATATATTTTTAATTTTATTTTACTCACTCTTCTTGCAGCACATTATTTTTTTGAAAATGCTAACATTGAAGGGTGCATATATATATTTTTAATTCTATTTTATTTTCATAATTTATTATTTTCAAAAAAATTTTTTAAATGAATTTTCGAATATATAGTCTAGGCAATACAGTGAGTGAGATGGGCACATTATATTTTTGTAAACTAAAAGGGTGCACCCACTTAACTCGCGGCCGACCCCGAATTGTTTTTTTAAATAAGTTAAATACAAAAAAGCATTACAGAAAAGAATTGCTTTACATCAAATGTTGAGTAATATAACGTAAGATGTTTTAAAAGGATTCGTGTGCGCGTATGAACGTCAATAATATGCTAAATTCGTAACTATTATATTTATCACGAAACATTATGGAATATGTATTCTAGGTTACAGAGTGAGTAACGTAGGCACTTTATTGTTTTTGTTTTCTGTTGTAAATTAATCATATAGAGAGGTTCCACTGAAAGCGTACCATACGCCACAAGAAAGAAAAAAAACATTAAACGTTTAAACTAATGCTATATTTATTGCTCTTTCCGTTCCTGGGACGAGTATTCTTCAAGTTTAATATTAAATAATGACATACTTTTTTATGAATGTGTCTAGCAAAATAATAAATTACAAAATATGCACTTATAAGTGTTATATCATCGGCTATAATCTTACCAACATATGTTATGGTAAGAATAGTGTAATAATTACCGGAAAGCAAATTAGTACATGCGAGAGGAAACATCCTGTTTTCTTTCTTAATGAGTGTTTAAAAATATCACTGAAACTAGGTCAAATAGCAATAAGTGTTTCTATTTATTTTCCTTTAGTATATTAAGCTATTTACCAGAGAGGCAGGGAGCGAGAAAGAGAGATAGAGAGGGAAATGTAAAAAAGGATGTTTTGAATATCACACACTTTTTATACACAAATTTATTTTGTTATTCCTGCACCCCAGCAATCTTGTTAGCTCTGTTATTGTTCTATTACGTTAATTCCCAAAATTATTATACACGAAATATACTAAAAATATGTCCGTGTTAGAAATTTGATCATCAAATATTAATAATAAACAAAAATATAATGGAAATCAGATTATTTTATATTTTCTATATTTATGCTTATCTATAAATGCATATTCTTTTAAATAATATTAATTTTTTTCAAACATTTTTTATTTGATAGATTAAAACCAACATCTAATTCCATCGGAAAATGTTCTACTCTATCGATTCATTTGTCTTATATAGCAAAGTGTTCTCAAAATATATTACTCAATTATCAATTAAAATATTCAATTGTTGAATAGATCTAGCCTTTGAAATGCCCTTGACAATAACCTTTCAGATTTTTAATGTTTAGAAATCATGTTTATTATTTTACAAGTTACAATTAAATCTCCTCAATCATTTTTATCTCGAGTGAAGTAGTTAAGATTTTTAATATTTAGAAATCCTGTTTATTATTTTACAAGTT
This sequence comes from Sepiola atlantica, assembly GCA_963556195.1. Taxonomy (NCBI): domain Eukaryota; kingdom Metazoa; phylum Mollusca; class Cephalopoda; order Sepiida; family Sepiolidae; genus Sepiola; species Sepiola atlantica. Next base: position 36,960,733 of record OY744548.1, read on the forward strand.
ACAATTAAATCTCTTCAATCATTCTTATCTCGAGTGAAGTAGTTAAGATTTTTAATATTTAGAAATCCTGTTTATTATTTTACAAGTTACAATTAAATCTCTGCAATCATTCTTATCTCGAGTGAAGTAGTTAAGATTTTTAATATTTAGAAATCCTGTTTATTATTTTACAAGTTACAATTAAATCTCTTCAATCATTCTTATCTCGAGTGAAGTAGTTAAGATTTTTAATATTTAGAAATCCTGTTTATTATTTTACAAGTTACAATTAAATCTCTTCAATCATTCTTATCTCAAGTGAAGTAGTTAAGATTTTTAATGTTTAGAAATCCTGTTTATTATTTTACAAGTTACAATTAAATCTCTTCAATCATTCTTATCTCGAGTGAAGTAGTTAAGATTTTTAATATTTAGAAATCCTTTTTATTATTTTACAAGTTACAATTAAATCTCTTCAATCATTCTTATCTCGAGTGAAGTAGTTAAGATTTTTAATGTTTAGAAATCCTGTTTATTATTTTACAAGTTACAATTAAATCTCTTCAATTATTCTTATCTCGAGTGAAGTAGTTAAGATTTTTAATATTTAGAAATCCTGTTTATTATTTTACAAGTTACAATTAAATCTCTTCAATCATTCTTATCTCGAGTGAAGTAGTTAAGATTTTTAATATTTAGAAATCCTGTTTATTATTTTACAAGTTACAATTAAATCTCTTCAATCATTCTTATCTCGAGTGAAGTAGTTAAGGTTTTAATATTTAGAAATCCTGTTTATTATTTTACAAGTTACAATTAAATCTCTTCAATCATTCTTATCTCGAGTGAAGTAGTTAAGATTTTCTCCATAACACTAATTTGTTATTCATATTATTAGTTTTTACAATCTCATTTGCCATTCCCAATTCAGTAAATAGGCATTATATTACAGTCATGAAAGAAATAATCTGTCTTATATGTTTTTCACAGTGTATATATTTTTAAAACAAAGTCTGGCTTTCTTCCTAATTAACCATTCAATCATTCTATTTCCTTTGATAGATTAGAAAAACATTATATGAAAATTGAAAGCAAAAATGTTATAATTCTCTTAACATCTGCTACAAACACAATTTATGCCATTAAGATTTATTTTAAAGATCATTAATAAATTAGATATTGGTTACATTAGATTTTGTAAACATATTACTCACTTGTTGCTTGAGATAAAGCGAACAATAAATAATCTATTTATTGATAACAGCTATTGTGTGAATATAAACAAAGCCCCGCAATGAAATCTTTCAATAAGCGTCTTTCTTCTTATAATGCGCGTCAAATCCAATTATGTACGGAGTGCAAACATCTACTCTGTATCAAGCGTTAACATTAATTCCAACTTTGCATAATATGATATTCAAAAATTGGGAATATAATTCATGGATCTTTGTATACTAAAAAATATTATTTTACCATCAGATTAAAAAAGGAGAGTAATATTCAATACAAATTATGACCTGAAAGATTTGCTTCGTGCATTTTACCATTCTGAGTTTATTAGCTTTTACAACGAAATTAAAGATTGGTTTGGTTTGTTTTACAGAATATCTACCTGAGGCGAGCATGATAATTTCCTGTCGAAATTGTTTTTATAAAGCAATTCTCATTCCAGAATGGATAACATAACAGTTAGACAAACGATTGGCAGTTTTGACATCGGATAGTGACCCCAGCGAAAAGCGGAGGTGAGAATCTGAATACTTTCCTTACAAAGGCATTGTGTTCTCTGATCAGGTCAGCTTTAAAAGTCAATGGTCGCAAACGGTAATTACTTGTCCCACTCTAAATGCTGGTTTGGGGACGAGTAATCAAAGAAATCTCTTATCTTAATTTATCTGTGTATATCCTTCAATATTAATTGAGTTAATAAGGTTATATATTTGTTCCTCTCGCGGATTTCTTAAGTTTCTTATAACTTATTCAGCATGCGAATATATCTTCCATCAAACAGAAGTATGTGTCTGTTAATCAGTCGAAGGCAGGGACAAGACATTACGTGGGCTCCGGTTACAAAAGTGTATCAAAAAGGTTAAATACGCATCAGAATCAACGATATCTAAGTTTAAAACATATTTTATTTTAACTATTGTTGTACGCACGTTTGTTTAGATGAGTTGAGGAAGTGTAATGTTTTGTGTGAATGTAATTATTTTCAGTAAGGAATATGACTACAACATTCAATACGCGGATTAAATGATGAAAAATATTATATCATACTTAAACTTAAGAAAAATAATTTTTACGATAGTATTTGTAAAACTCCCCTGACAGAAGTGAACGTTTGGCTTCGTAATATACTTTTAATAGTTAATCGTCTGGAAACATTCTCAAGCAGTAACTCGTTTACGATTCTTATACAATTCGTCTTTGTTTATTATGATGTAGATATCGTGTCTGTATATTTATAATGAACATTCAGAATATGTTATTCAAAAGTAGTCCGATGGTAAATATTTTCGCGTATAGTGGTTTAAGTAAAGTTTGGACCGGTTTATTAGGCCACATTTTTAAAATATTCGCCAATGGTCCGTTTGAGTCAATCCTCGGTCAAGTTATACTAAGGCTCAAAAATTGTACTTGATGCTCACTTGTTCAAATACTCAGCATTTCTATGTGAGTATCAATGGTAAGTGGAATAATCCTATGAAAAGAGTGACGCCTTCTCCTACAGCTCAGTGTAGTAACTAATAAAAATAAATCCTTAAGGTTGACCTCGTTTATAGTCGACTACTTTACATTTTACTCATCGTGTTTTTATATAATGCTCAGCGAGTTATGCTTAAGCGTCAGCCTTACAAGATCAGCATAATGTTATTTTCAAATTAAGCCTGACACAGCAAGACACATTTTATTTTAGACAGAATATTCTATAGAAATGTTAGGGCATATCTCAAAATGTGATTTCGTTAAATCTTCGTGTTTAGTGCTGAAAATGTTATTTTAATATTACACGCGGAAACACAAGCGGCATACATTGCTTCTTAACCAGATGATGACCAGCATCCAATATAATATGCGACCATATAATTTTCACGTTTACTTATGATCATAAGATTTCAAACTTATTATTTAATCATAGTATATAGAAAGGCGGGCAATTAAAATCAAAGTAATCTGTTTATAGGAAAAAGATAAATACACTTGAATTAAAAGAAATCTAAGAGAAATCGTAGAATAATAGATTTTTCTGTCACTCTGATTAAGTCGTTTTTTTACACTTAATGCAAGGATACCATTCCTTTAATTATGCTTATAGTCGAAATTAAATGACACGTTTTTCAAAGTATAATACTGATAATGCGAAGGAAGTTAACAAATTCAAGAGAGCTATCTGTTAAAGTTCTAGATACGATTTTTTTTATTTCTAATTTTCCTGAATCATTTTCTACCAAAAGCAACGAACAATTTTCTGAGTTTTAAGTGGATCTCTTTTAATTTTTTAATCAGATGTATTAATGTTTTGGTCAAAAATAAATTAATTTAATTTGCATTGCCTGTCCCTTGGTACAAACGAACGTACATGTTGATTCATATTTAAAGTATGACAGACACACCGGCGGACACATTGTCTTATACTGAAACTTAGACAGATTTGAATTAAAATCCTACTTTTTATTAATGAAAGTTTTAAGGATAATGCTTGATAAAACTGAAGCGTAACCGACCAACGAACGGATCTTTATAGAAATGTGGAGGCGCATTTGAGAACGCATTAAAGCAAAAACATTAAAAATTCATGTGATTTTCGAAAAGTAGAATATATTTCTTTTTCTTTTTTTTATTTCTTTATCTCCAGGTTTTCCTTGTGGAAACGATTATGACAAAAAATTGGATTTTCAATTTCCTCCGATTCAAAGATCTCCCTCCAGTAAAAACACGACTTCAAAATTCTTTAACTGTGCTAGTAGCTAATGCTATTAACACGTAGCAAAAAAAATATACGACGATAAAAAATAACAGATTTGGAACCGTTTATGTAAAGGAAATAGCAAATTTCACGATGTAATCCAGAGTCCTTAAAAATGGCATGGGCAATTTAAAGACGGTTGTCGATACACACAGAGACACACACAGAGACACACACACACGCACACACACATAAATATATATATATATATATATATATATATATATACATATATATATATATATATGTATATATATATATATATATATATATATATATATATATATATATATATATATATATATACTAAAAGAATATATGTCGCAGGAGGGTTTATATAATTCCCGAACATGATGTTTGCTACACTATTATGTCCCCTTAGGAAGACTAAAAATAAGATATGAATGCTACTAAGCGTAATGTCTAGAACACTTATTCTAATTTTGATCGTGGAAATCCACTAAATGATTTTGATTATAGAAAATTTCTAAAATTAAAGGTTGAAGCTGGGGTCGTCTTAAGAAGCAATTGAAATTTAGGAAATTTCCTTAATTAGTGTTCAATGACTATGGAAATAGTTCAATGCAGATTTGATTTATTCGTATTTTTAAATGGGAGGTTGTACCCTAAAATCTCTTTGAAATACTCTAATAAAAACAGTAATTTAAGGAATATTTTTCAATTTATGTGTAACAAATATTTTTTGGAATTTCACACGAATCGAAGGTATCGAACTTTTTTGTTCTCTTTACATAAAACTTAATGAATGTATATATAGTTAACATTCCACGCTCTTGCGCGGTTTCGTCATTCAATCCCGGGCAAAGTCAGGTCTACTAACTAGCATTATACACTATGTATCTTTGCCACACTTTTAAAGCGGCACTTCCTGGTAGTACGATTAAGGGAAAGTTCATGGACAGAATGATCAAGGGTGTTTATTCAGTACGACGATTTCCATTCTCCACAGACACTGCGTGTACTGATGGCGTTAAAAGCATGGAAATTTCCATGGTAACAAAAATCAAGATGCAAATAAAAACAAATAAGTAAAGATTTTATTTACCATATTTCACAGTACAATTATACCAGATATAAGCGACAGATACATTAGTTCGCGCTATTATCTAACTTGATATATTGCGATATATCAAGTTAGATAATAGCACGAACTAATGTATATGTCGCCTATACTAGACACATCAAATGGCACCGCAAGTCCCCTAACTTCTTAAATACGCTAAACAAGAATATATATATATATATATATATATATATATATATATATATTTTGGTACAGTACTTTCGTGCTTTAAACCGACGGTACGAATATTGTACTAATGTTTCTGTACCAAAATAAATAAATATTACGCTCTTAATTTTTTATTTTTCATTTTTTATTTAAATTCTCAATTAATCGAGCACTCTGCTGGGACTTTTTCCTGCTTTATTACAAAGAAGTTATATATATATATATATATATATATATATATATATATATATATATATATATATATATATATATATTGTTGTATTTATACAGATATTATATATTTGTGTGAATAAAACTATTGTTATGAATAAATAGTCAATAAAAGAATTATAATATCACGATTGAAGAATAGTTTACCTTGTCATATAACAGAGTAAATGTGAATCATGAAAGGAAAAAGGCGTTAAAAATCTTTGTAATGTTGTAATGTAGCAACCATATGCTGTCCCCGGTCGCATATTTTTGTCTAGACTGAGAGGATTATATCATGATTATAGAACTACATACACTGACCCTAAAGTAAGAGTTAATGCCTGGGAGCATTATATAATGACAACAATATAGATAGAAAACGACACCTCATTCCACAAATCAAGGAGAAGTTAATCCTGGGAGGATTGTATCGTCAGGGAGATCTTTTAATTTGAGGTTGGTAATGTAATATCGGTGTTGTTGTTATAAGACCGTTAACCCAAAAATGTCCTTCCCAGATGTGACATCCTCCTTTAGTGTATTATATTTTATTGCGGATGCGTATAGTAATATCGGTTATGTAGTCAAAAGACCGTCCTTCCAAGACTCTACCCCTCTTTTTAAGTGAGGGGATACAGTTTTCGTTCGTCATGATACCGTCCTATTAGTCAGAAGGTTAATGTAGTATATGTCTATTCACCAGTCTCTTACCCTAGCACGAAATTCTATTTAAACTGTAATTTTTTTTATTTAATTTTTTTTTTACTTCTTAATAAATCCTGTTATCAACATTTCTCGAGCCCCATCCTTATAAATAAATAATAATAATAATAAAAATCCATGCTGGCCTTTCTTCTGTTTTTTTTTTTATTTTCGTTAAATTTAAGAGAGGTTGTTTTTTAAGATAATTCTATCAACAACAGCCTAGAATACTCATTTTATTTTGAAGTTAATTCATATGTCAGTCACATTAATTATTTAGAGCCAAATTGTTTCGACATCACTCATAAAAACTTTTATCTTTTTAAACTAAAAACATGTTATAGTAAAAACAAAACAAATAAAAGTTTTTAATGTTATTTTGTTATGCCAATTTTCATCGTACACGTCAAACGCCGAAATAAAATTTGGTCGGAAAAATATAGTCGCCATCGAAACGAGAAGAGAAAGAGGCTAGCAAAAGAAGTACAATAACTCAAGTTCATAAAGATGTTTTTTAACTAGACAATCATGAAAGGACGTTATCATTCTTCCTTAGCTAGTATATTTCTTATCGATTATAGAGATGACGATTATAATTTCCGCACAATTTTAATTTCGACGTTTCAGGTTGACAATGAAAGTTGCCATTGTTTTTAATGTTATCTAAATTAATAAATGTGTAACTTTTTTCCACCTATCCTTACTATATTAGCTTTAAAACGGTTCATGTTTATTTAATTATGTGTAGTATATTTTCATACGTCACAGTACATTCCTCCCAGACATTACTTCCTCTTTTGAGAGCAGTATAGTATACGTTCGTTCTTCACGATACTATCAACCCAGGATTTACGTCTTGTGTGCGTGTGTAAATAAGAATAGTGTACAATCTATTGTGTGGTAATAAAACTATGCTCCCAGGGATTACCTATTTTTTTAGGGGGGCGGTATTTGTTCGTTATGATATCACCCGTACAGTCTATATCTCCCCATTAGTGTATGTAGTTATTGTTATAGTTATATCAACGAAGCTTCGTAAAATAGGCGTCCGGAGGAAGCATATATTTGCTAATATTAAAAGATTAATAATATATATATATATATATATATATATATATATATATATATATAAGTAAAGAAATCAACATCTTTGAAGCACGGATTAGAATGTATTAAAGTGAAATATCTTGAAAATCAACAATCGTGCATTTAAATGAAGAATTCATTTATTTAATTTTTTTTTCGCGAATTTTCGTTGTACTACAACTATGTCAGGCGAGACTGTCTTATAGTTTTTTTTCTTCTTCTTTTCTTCCTCCTTATATTGGTGGTATTAACCCTGAGGGGTCGAATATACATCAAGTTCTTAAGACGTTAAGACGTTATACGTTTAGTTCTGGCGATGTTATGCCCAGATTGGCGCTTTCTTTAAGTAATTGAAATAAACATCTTTGAAGCACGGATTCGAATATATTAAAGTGAAATATTTTGAAAATAAACAATCGTGCATTTAAAGGGTTTATACCATCAATATGAGGAGGAAGAAAAGAAGAAGAAAAAACTATAAGACAGTCTCGTCTGACAAGGTTGTATTACAACGAACATTCGCGAAAAAAAAATTAAATGAATGAATTGTTGATTTTCAAAATATTTCACTTTAATACATTCTAATCTGTGCTTCAAAGATGTTTTCTTTACTTAAAAAAAAGCGCCAATCTGCGCATAACATCGCCAGGACAAAACTTATAACGTCTTAACGTCAAAAGAACTTGACGTATATTCGACCCCTCAGGGTTAATACCATCAGTATGAGGAGGAAGAAAAGAAGAAGAAATAAAAAAAACTATAAGACAGTCTCGCCTGACAAGGTTGAATTACAACGAAAATTCGCGAAAAAAAATTAAATCAATAAATTTTTCATTAAAATGCACGATTTTTGATTTTCAAAATATTTCACTTTAATATATATATATATATATATATATATATATATATATATATATATATATATCATCAATCTTTTAACAGGACATATTTTTATTTTATATGTATTTAATGTATATATTAATTTTCTTTATATATTTATTTAATTTTTATATTTATTTTATAGGACTATTTTTATTTATATATTTGTATTTATTTATTTTATTTATAAATATATATTATTTTAATAGGACGTATTATTATTTTTTCGACACTTCTGCATTACTCTTTACCACTTAGGAAGTGGTAAAATACAAACGCTTCTATTATAGACAGTAAAAACAATCATAAAACCCATAACTTATATATATATATATATATATATATATATATATATATATATATATAAACAATGATATTTATGAATAAATATTTATTAATTATTTTAATTACCTACAGACATCGATGTTTCATGCTAACGCAATCTTCAGTGTAGGAACTAATTGTCAAAAATCGCCACTGATTCGTAGTCGAGGATCTTATCCATCGGTCATAGCCAATTAGTAAGTAAATATAGAGGAATTTTAAATGTAAATAGCGAATCGGCGGCTAGATACCAAGCAGTAAAGAGTGATCTTTCGAACGGCGTTCGGATCGTGCATATAGCTATTTGCACTGCTTGTTAATAAAGTTACTCGAGAGTGCCCAGCCTTTGTGGGAGGGGTATATATATATTTATATATATATATATATATATATATATATATATATATATATATATATATATATATATATATATGTGTGTATGTGTGTGTGTCGGGCAACAATTTATTAAGCTGTAGCATTCTTCACAGAAAAACAGAGAAAAACTTTTATATTTTGGTGATTTGGGAAGAACCAACCAAAAAAATTATCGTCTTGGTGTTGTTTGATATATTCCAATTTTTTAGGAAATTGACTGTGTATATAAAAAGTCACATTTTAATTAATTATGAAAAAAAGTATATTTTATATGATTGTTCGATGTTCAATGTATATAGATTTGATTTTGGTAGCATAAAATGAAAATGAATTCATCATTAAAAACTTGTTATATAATGATATAAATAAACAAAAAGGGAGAAATTTTGATTGGGCAAATCAAACAAAAAGTAATCATTTAAAATTACTCAGTAATATATAAATATTACTGAGTAATTTTAAATGATTACTTTTTTATTATTTTTTTATTTTTCAAGACAGAAAAATAAATATAAAATGAAGATTAAAAAAATACATTTAATTAAAGATAGTGTCGGAACGTACAGTTAAAAATATTAGATGTTCAAAAATGTAAGTAGATTTGTCGATTAACACCTTCAGTGTAATCAGCCCCCGACCACCAACAGATATGAAATTCTACTTGATAGGCGATTATATTAGAATTGAGTGTAAGAGCAGTTTCGTAAATAAATTTAATTTAAATTGATCTCCCTCTTCCACTGCAATTCTATTTTTTAGGCTGATAGTTCATTTTTTTATCACTCACCCTAAGTATGAGTTACAAAGTTGTGAAAGCACACGTACAATCTAAAAGTAGAACAAAGAAAATGTTCAAGATTATTCTACCATAGCAACATAGTTTTTGTTAACTGGCCTAAAATGCTAGAATGGCCCAGAAATTAGAGGGTATTAAATGTTTTTGATTGTGTTTACATCACAGTCTAATGCTTTATGCTGTGTAGGCAATTTCCTTCTCCTGTTAGCGGGCTTAACATGCTAGTGTCGTTTAAATTAATATATATATATATATATATATATATATATATATATATATATATATATATATATACACAGGGAGATAGAGAGAGAGGGAAGTACATAGTAAAAAAAGAGCAATAAACATAAAAGGGAGATAAAGCAAGAAAACAAAATGATACTAAAGATGATAGGAAATAAATACACGATGAAAGTACTAGCGGGACCCGTGTAAATTACACGAAATGATGTTTTTAATACTAATTATCTTGTTCCTAATCTATACATGTTTTAATAAAATATGATAAGATTTGGACTTGAATATTTATTTTAAAAAATGAACAATAAATGAAACAATTTACAAAACTTCTTTATATACAATATTTCTAGTGAAAGTAATATTTCGACGACTAAACCTTACTTTGTAAATGTTTTCGATTAAATTAAATTTGGCTCCAATTCATGAATATTTATTTACTCCTCTCCAGGATTAGGCACAAGGCCAGTTTTATCTTACTCCCACAAGTAAGATGTGACCCAAGGTCGGGTCGGGAAAGTGGGGTTTGAAAAGCAAGCGCTCGAGAAGGTGAGCGCTCTGGCCATTAAAAATTGCCTGGGCAGCCCCGTTGGCAATCCCCGGTAGGGGCGCCCCAGGCAGTAAGCAATAAACTTACTCCTCACAAAGAGGGGAGGCGAAGCCTGGGAGGATGGAACTCCTAGAACTGCACAGGACAGACCCATAGACCGGCGAAAATCAAGCCTCAAAGGCCAAGACAATACCAGTCTATGGAGTGCAGTATCAATCGGAACAGATACTGCACTTTGATATTAGCCAAAAGGCCAAGCCAATTCATGAGTAGCATACAAAGATTCGGAAGGTCGTTGCTTTTGATGTTAGCATGACACACAAAATCACACACGCTAGTATATTAATATGTGTCTTCCCGATCGTCCCCTCCCTACCTCTCTTCCCCTTCCCCTCGAAATGTAGAAAAAAAATCTAAGAGGTTGGTTGGGATCGAACTATAAACCAGTCCGGCCGAAGTAAAAAATACTACGTCGCTAACCGTTGCGCCAAAGTGAAATACTTGAAAACGTTTCAAAAATTAGTCGAGTTGAATGTTTTTCAAAATCTAGGTGCGGAACGCATGCGCAGAGCTTTTGCCGGAAGCGTGACGCACGAACACACACGCTATCGTATTAATATATAGATGATGTTTAAGGAAAGGGTAAACAAAGTAAGAAAGGAAGAAAGTAAGGACGAAAAGTGAGCGGGAAAGAAACAAAGAACGTATGTCAATAAGGAAATAAATAAGAAGATTAAAAAAGAAAAGAAAACAGAAAAGAAAATAAGAAAGAAAAGAAAAGAAGAAACAAAGCAGGAAATTATCAGGTAAAAGGAATTTTTAAAAAGTGACAAAAGACAACAAATAATTGTAGAAGAATATTTATATGGGTTAAGCGATGCTTTAAATATTTAAATCAATTACTTTTCTAGATTTTAAGAATTATTGGGTTCATGTTGTTATCCTGCAGAAATTTACAATAGAATTCTGGATTTCTCCCCAAATATTTGGTTTCTGAATAAACCGAAAAACAAGAAGAAATCCAAAATAATTTATTTGCACAATGAAACAAACTATTCAAATCGAAATGATTAAAACAAATGATAAAACATTTTTGTATTATTTGGAGAGAGAGTGGAGTATCTTAATTGAACACTCGGATATCTATGTATCTTATAGAGAGATAAAGTTTTAAAACATTTTTGTATTATTTGAAGAGAGAGTGGAGTATCTTAATTGAACACTCGGATATCTATGTATCTTATAGAGAGATAAAGTTTTAAAACATTTTTGTATTATTTGAAGAGAGAGTGGAGTATCTTAATTGAACACTCGGATATCTATGTATCTTATAGAGAGATAAAGTTTTAAAACATTTTTGTATTATTTGGAGAGAGAGTGGAGTATCTTAATTGAACACGCGGATATCTATGTATCTTATAGAGAAATAAAGTTTTAAAATATTTTTGTATTATTTGGAGAGAGAGTGGAGTATCTTAATTGAACACTCGGATATCTATGTATCTTATAGAGAGATAAAGTTTTAAAACATTTTTGTATTATTTGAAGAGAGAGTGGAGTATCTTAATTGAACACTCGGATATCTATGTATCTTATAGAGAGATAAAGTTTTAAAACATTTTTGTATTATTTGAAGAGAGAGTGGAGTATCTTAATTGAACACTCGGATATCTATGTATCTTATAGAGAGATAAAGTTTTAAAACATTTTTGTATTATTTGGAGAGAGAGTGGAGTATCTTAATTGAACACTCGGATATCTATGTATCTTATAGAGAGATAAAGTTTTAAAACATTTTTGTATTATTTGGAGAGAGAGTGGAGTATCTTAATTGAACACTCGGATATCTATGTATCTTATAGAGAGATAAAGTTTTAAAACATTTTTGTATTATTTGGAGAGAGAGTGGAGTATCTTAATTGAACACTCGGATATCTATGTATCTTATAGAGAGATAAAGTTTTAAAACATTTTTGTATTCTTTGGAGAGAGAGTGGAGTATCTTAATTGAACACTCGGATATCTATGTATCTTATAGAGAGATAAAGTTTTAAAATATTTTTGTATTATTTGGAGTGAGAGTGGAGTATCTTAATTGAACACTCGGATATCTATGTATCTTATAGAGAAATAAAGTTTTAAAACATTTTTGTATTATTTGGAGAGAGAGTGGAGTATCTTAATTGAACACTCGGATATCTATGTATCTTATAGAGAGATAAAGTTTTAAAATATTTTTGTATTATTTGGAGTGAGAGTGGAGTATCTTAATTGAACACTCGGATATCTATGTATCTTATAGAGAAATAAAGTTTTAAAATATTTTTGTATTATTTGGAGAGAGAGTGGAGTATCTTAATTGAACACTCGGATATCTATGTATCTTATAGAGAAATAAAGTTTTAAAACATTTTTGTATTATTTGGAGAGAGAGTGGAGTATCTTAATTGAACACTCGGATATCTATGTATCTTATAGAGAGATAAAGTTTTAAAATATTTTTGTATTATTTGGAGTGAGAGTGGAGTATCTTAATTGAACACTCGGATATCTATGTATCTTATAGAGAAATAAAGTTTTAAAATATTTTTGTATTATTTGGAGAGAGAGTGGAGTATCTTAATTGAACACTCGGATATCTATGTATCTTATAGAGAGATAAAGTTTTAAAATATTTTTGTATTATTTGAAGAGAGAGTGGAGTATCTTAATTGAACACTCGGATATCTATGTATCTTATAGAGAGATAAAGTTTTAAAACATTTTTGTATTATTTGGAGAGAGAGTGGAGTATCTTAATTGAACACTCGGATATCTATGTATCTTATAGAGAGATAAAGTTTTAAAACATTTTTGTATTATTTGGAGAGAGAGTGGAGTATCTTAATTGAACACTCGGATATCTATGTATCTTATAGAGAGATAAAGTTTTAAAATATTTTTGTATTATTTGGAGAGAGAGTGGAGTATCTTAATTGAACACGCGGATATCTATGTATCTTATAGAGAAATAAAGTTTTAAAACATTTTTGTATTATTTGGAGAGAGAATGGAGTATCTTAATTGAACACGCGGATATCTATGTATCTTATAGAGAAATAAAGTTTTAAAACATGTTTGTATTATTTGAAGAGAGAGTGGAGTATCTTAATTGAACACTCGGATATCTATGTATCTTATAGAGAAATAAAGTTTTAAAATATTTTTGTATTATTTGGAGAGAGAGTGGAGTATCTTAATTGAACACTCGGATATCTATGTATCTTATAGAGAAATAAAGTTTTAAAATATTTTTGTATTATTTGGAGAGAGAGTGGAGTATCTTAATTGAACACGCGGATATCTATGTATCTTATAGAGAAATAAAGTTTTAAAACATTTTTGTATTATTTGGAGAGAGAATGGAGTATCTTAATTGAACACGCGGATATCTATGTATCTTATAGAGAAATAAAGTTTTAAAACATTTTTGTATTATTTGGAGAGAGAATGGAGTATCTTAATTGAACACGCGGATATCTATGTATCTTATAGAGAAATAAAGTTTTAAAATATTTTTGTATTATTTGGAGAGAGAGTGGAGTATCTTAATTGAACACGCGGATATCTATGTATCTTATAGAGAAATAAAGTTTTAAAATATTTTTGTATTATTTGGAGAGAGAGTGGAGTATCTTAATTGAACACTCGGATATCTATGTATCTTATAGAGAAATAAAGTTTTAAAATATTTTTGTATTATTTGGAGAGAGAGTGGAGTATCTTAATTGAACACGCGGATATCTATGTATCTTATAGAGAAATAAAGTTTTAAAACATTTTTGTATTATTTGGAGAGAGAATGGGGTATCTTAATTGAACACGCGGATATCTATGTATCTTATAGAGAAATAAAGTTTTAAAATATTTTTGTATTATTTGGAGAGAGAGTGGAGTATCTTAATTGAACACTCGGATATCTATGTATCTTATAGAGAGATAAAGTTTTAAAATATTTTTGTATTATTTGGAGAGAGAGTGGAGTATCTTAATTGAACACGCGGATATCTATGTATCTTATAGAGAAATAAAGTTTTAAAATATTTTTGTATTATTTGGAGAGAGAGTGGAGTATCTTAATTGAACACTCGGATATCTATGTATCTTATAGAGAAATAAAGTTTTAAAACATTTTTGTATTATTTGGAGAGAGAGTGGAGTATCTTAATTGAACACTCGGATATCTATGTATCTTATAGAGAGATAAAGTTTTAAAATATTTTTGTATTATTTGGAGAGAGAGTGGAGTATCTTAATTGAACACGCGGATATCTATGTATCTTATAGAGAAATAAAGTTTTAAAATATTTTTGTATTATTTGGAGAGAGAGTGGAGTATCTTAATTGAACACTCGGATATCTATGTATCTTATAGAGAAATAAAGTTTTAAAATATTTTTGTATTATTTGGAGAGAGAGTGGAGTATCTTAATTGAACACTCGGATATCTATGTATCTTATAGAGAGATAAAGTTTTAAAATATTTTTGTATTATTTGGAGAGAGAGTGGAGTATCTTAATTGAACACGCGGATATCTATGTATCTTATAGAGAAATAAAGTTTTAAAATATTTTTGTATTATTTGGAGAGAGAGTGGAGTATCTTAATTGAACACGCGGATATCTATGTATCTTATAGAGAAATAAAGTTTTAAAATATTTTTGTATTATTTGGAGAGAGAGTGGAGTATCTTAATTGAACACGCGGATATCTATGTATCTTATAGAGAAATAAAGTTTTAAAATATTTTTGTATTATTTGGAGAGAGAGTGGAGTATCTTAATTGAACACTCGGATATCTATGTATCTTATAGAGAGATAAAGTTTTAAAATATTTTTGTATTATTTGGAGAGAGAGTGGAGTATCTTAATTGAACACGCGGATATCTATGTATCTTATAGAGAAATAAAGTTTTAAAATATTTTTGTATTATTTGGAGAGAGAGTGGAGTATCTTAATTGAACACGCGGATATCTATGTATCTTATAGAGAAATAAAGTTTTAAAATATTTTTGTATTATTTGGAGAGAGAGTGGAGTATCTTAATTGAACACGCGGATATCTATGTATTTTATAGAGAAATAAAGTTTTAAAATATTTTTGTATTATTTGGAGAGAGAGTGGAGTATCTTAATTGAACACTCGGATATCTATGTATCTTATAGAGAGATAAAGTTTTAAAATATTTTTGTATTATTTGGAGAGAGAGTGGAGTATCTTAATTGAACACGCGGATATCTATGTATCTTATAGAGAAATAAAGTTTTAAAACATTTTTGTATTATTTGGAGAGAGAATGGAGTATCTTAATTGAACACGCGGATATCTATGTATCTTATAGAGAAATAAAGTTTTAAAACATTTTTGTATTATTTGGAGACAGAAATGAGTATCTTAATTGAACACTCGGATATCTATGTATCTTATAGAGAAATAAAGTTTTAAAATATTTTTGTATTATTTGGAGAGAGAGTGGAGTATCTTAATTGAACACTCGGATATCTATGTATCTTATAGAGAAATAAAGTTTTAAAATATTTTTGTATTATTTGGAGAGAGAGTGGAGTATCTTAATTGAACACGCGGATATCTATGTATCTTATAGAGAAATAAAGTTTTAAAACATTTTTGTATTATTTGGAGAGAGAATGGAGTATCTTAATTGAACACGCGGATATCTATGTATCTTATAGAGAAATAAAGTTTTAAAACATTTTTGTATTATTTGGAGAGAGAATGGAGTATCTTAATTGAACACGCGGATATCTATGTATCTTATAGAGAAATAAAGTTTTAAAATATTTTTGTATTATTTGGAGAGAGAGTGGAGTATCTTAATTGAACACGCGGATATCTATGTATCTTATAGAGAAATAAAGTTTTAAAATATTTTTGTATTATTTGGAGAGAGAATGGAGTATCTTAATTGAACACTCGGATATCTATGTATCTTATAGAGAGATAAAGTTTTAAAACATTTTTGTATTATTTGAAGAGAGAATGGAGTATCTTAATTGAACACTCGGATATCTATGTATCTTATAGAGAAATAAAGTTTTAAAACATTTTTGTATTATTTGGAGAGAGAGTGGCGTATCTTAATTGAACACTCGGATATCTATGTATCTTATAGAGAGATAAAGTTTTAAAATATTTTTGTATTATTTGGAGAGAGAGTGGAGTATCTTAATTGAACACGCGGATATCTATGTATCTTATAGAGAAATAAAGTTTTAAAATATTTTTGTATTATTTGGAGAGAGAGTGGAGTATCTTAATTGAACACGCGGATATCTATGTATCTTATAGAGAAATAAAGTTTTAAAATATTTTTGTATTATTTGGAGAGAGAGTGGAGTATCTTAATTGAACACGCGGATATCTATGTATCTTATAGAGAAATAAAGTTTTAAAATATTTTTGTATTATTTGGAGAGAGAGTGGAGTATCTTAATTGAACACTCGGATATCTATGTATCTTATAGAGAGATAAAGTTTTAAAATATTTTTGTATTATTTGGAGAGAGAGTGGAGTATCTTAATTGAACACGCGGATATCTATGTATCTTATAGAGAAATAAAGTTTTAAAATATTTTTGTATTATTTGGAGAGAGAGTGGAGTATCTTAATTGAACACTCGGATATCTATGTATCTTATAGAGAAATAAAGTTTTAAAACATTTTTGTATTATTTGGAGAGAGAGTGGAGTATCTTAATTGAACACTCGGATATCTATGTATCTTATAGAGAGATAAAGTTTTAAAATATTTTTGTATTATTTGGAGAGAGAGTGGAGTATCTTAATTGAACACGCGGATATCTATGTATCTTATAGAGAAATAAAGTTTTAAAATATTTTTGTATTATTTGGAGAGAGAGTGGAGTATCTTAATTGAACACGCGGATATCTATGTATCTTATAGAGAAATAAAGTTTTAAAATATTTTTGTATTATTTGGAGAGAGAGTGGAGTATCTTAATTGAACACGCGGATATCTATGTATCTTATAGAGAAATAAAGTTTTAAAATATTTTTGTATTATTTGGAGAGAGAGTGGAGTATCTTAATTGAACACTCGGATATCTATGTGTCTTATAGAGAGATTAAGTTTTAAAATATTTTTGTATTATTTGGAGAGAGAGTTGAGTATCTTAATTGAACACGCGGATATCTATGTATCTTATAGAGAAATAAAGTTTTAAAATATTTTTGTATTATTTGGAGAGAGAGTGGAGTATCTTAATTGAACACTCGGATATCTATGTATCTTATAGAGAGATAAAGTTTTAAAATATTTTTGTATTATTTGGAGAGAGAGTGGAGTATCTTAATTGAACACGCGGATATCTATGTATCTTATAGAGAAATAAAGTGTTAAAATATTTTTGTATTATTTGGAGAGAGAGTAGAGTATCTTAATTGAACACGCGGATATCTATGTATCTTATAGAGAAATAAAGTTTTAAAATATTTTTGTATTATTTGGAGAGAGAGTGGAGTATCTTAATTGAACACGCGGATATCTATGTATCTTATAGAGAAATAAAGTTTTAAAATATTTTTGTATTATTTGGAGAGAGAGTGGAGTATCTTAATTGAACACTCGGATATCTATGTATCTTATAGAGAGATAAAGTTTTAAAATATTTTTGTATTATTTGGAGAGAGAGTGGAGTATCTTAATTGAACACGCGGATATCTATGTATCTTATAGAGAAATAAAGTTTTAAAATATTTTTGTATTATTTGGAGAGAGAGTGGAGTATCTTAATTGAACACGCGGATATCTATGTATCTTATAGAGAAATAAAGTTTTAAAATATTTTTGTATTATTTGGAGAGAGAGTGGAGTATCTTAATTGAACACGCGGATATCTATGTATCTTATAGAGAAATAAAGTTTTAAAATATTTTTGTATTATTTGGAGAGAGAGTGGAGTATCTTAATTGAACACTCGGATATCTATGTATCTTATAGAGAGATAAAGTTTTAAAATATTTTTGTATTATTTGGAGAGAGAGTGGAGTATCTTAATTGAACACGCGGATATCTATGTATCTTATAGAGAAATAAAGTTTTAAAATATTTTTGTATTATTTGGAGAGAGAGTGGAGTATCTTAATTGAACACTCGGATATCTATGTATCTTATAGAGAGATAAAGTTTTAAAATATTTTTGTATTATTTGGAGAGAGAGTGGAGTATCTTAATTGAACACGCGGATATCTATGTATCTTATAGAGAAATAAAGTTTTAGCCTCAGAAAAGGGTATCTGTGATTTCTGGGAACTTACTGAAGTAAAATGAAAATAAGAGAATTACTGGTATTATGTTAATTTCTTCCTTATCTTGGTCATGGACGGTCATATGTCAACACTATCAATATTTCCTCAACACTGTCATATATACGGCACAATCACGTTGACACACCGGTTCCCGTTAGATCACCGAAGTTAAGCGACGTCGAGTAGCCAGTACTAAATGGGTGACCATTTGGGAATACCAGGTGCTGTATGTGCTCTCTGCTTATCCTCTCCGCTTATCTCGGCATTGTTTCCAGTCGTCTTGTATTACTACTTGCCATTGGAATCAAGCAATTGAGAGAGCGGTTGTTGGGATTGCGCAATCCTTGCAATTACAAATTCACGCGCGGCCAGCCCCGAGCGGGGCACTAATACGTCGAAATCGACGGGAGAGTCCATCATTATATATATATATATATATATATATATATATATATATATATATATATATATATATATATATATATATAACAATAACTGTCACTTTTAAGGTGTCGGAAACCAGAGCGGGGTTCCTCCTCCAGGAGTTATCAAATTTCCTGATGGTGATGGTAATTAAATATATATATATATATATATATATATATATATATATATATATATATATATATATATATATATAGGGTGTTTCAAAAGACTTGGGAACATAACGATTTTTAATAACTCAAAAACTATTAGGAGTTGAAAAATGAAATTGGTACCGTTGGAAAGGTTAAAGTTTCAAGTTTTGTGGGGAATCTTCAAAGTTGCTAAATATGAGCACCATTCGTCACACGGCAGACATCTAGTCGATAGTCCATTTCCTGCCAAACGCGTTCCAGCATCTTGACGTCAATGGTTCCCACAACTGCCGTTACTCGAGCCTTTAGTTCGTCAATATCTCTTGGAAGGGGCGGCACATAGACTTGTTGCTTGACAAAGCCCCAAAGGAAAAAGTCACACGGAATAAGATCTGGAGACCTAGGAGGCCAGGGCATGAGAACGTCATCACCTCGCCCAGATCTCCCAATCCATCTACCAGGCAGCCTTGTGTTAAGAAACTGCCTTACTCTAAGACTCCAGTGTGGTGGTGCACCATCTTGTTGAAAAATGAAGTCATCAGATTCTGCTTGTTCCAACTGAGCCATTAACCAGTCTTCCAGCATGTTGAGATAGGATTCACCAGTGATAGTTGCCTCTTCAAAGAAGAACGGTCCATAGACACCTTTCTTGGAAATTGCATAAAACACGTTCACTTTAGGTGAATCTCGCTCGTGCTCAAGAAGTTCATGAGGATTCTCAGTACCCCATATGCGAGTGCTATGCTTGTTAACTTTGCCATTCAGATGGAAGGTCGCCTCATCGCTAAAAACAAGCCGGTCATCAAAGCCGTTATCTTCCAACTTCTCTTGCATTGCAATGCAAAAGTCACGGCGAAGTGGCTTATCAGTGTCCTTCAACTTTTGGACCAACTTGAGCTTGTAAGGTACCATTTGCAGTCGTTTCCTTAAGACACGCCAGACAGTTGCTGGAGCAAGCTGAAGTTCCCTGCTGGCTCTTCTCACTGATTTACGGGGGCTCCGCTGAAAGGCTGTCCGAACTTGCTCAACTGCATCTTCTGAAGTTTAAGGGCGACCTGTTCGCTTACTTGGGCACAAACACCCATCTTTCACAAATTTAGCATGCCATCTGACAATGGATTTCCTTTCAGGGGCTTCTTTTTTAAATTTCCTGCGAAATGCACGCTGAACACATGTCCACGATTCAGTCTTTGCAAATTGGAGGACGCAAAATGCCTTGTCTTTTTAGAGAACGCCATTACTGCACCTGGAAAGATAACACGAAAATCATTAGTATGACCAAAAGCTTGATTAAGCAAGCTTTAAAATGGCACCAGTTTCATTTTTCTACCTGGAATAGTTCATGAGATATACGCATTTGTAATGTTCCCAAGACTTTTGAAACACCCTGTATATATATATATATATATATATATATATATATATATATATATATATATATATATATATATATATATATATATATGTATGCATGTATGTGTATACAGAAAACATACACTATGTATCATGAAATGAAAAGTCGTGGTAACAGAATGTTTGAAAGACAGAAAGGTAAAGAAATTAAACACAGGAAGAAATAAAAACAAATAAGAGTTTTACTAGTTTCGTTCGGATAACGGACTGTAGCGAGTTATACGCTGAGGACGCCTCTTCGTGAATGTATGTTAACTTCTATATACCATAAAGATGTTTTATTTTTTCGAAATGGGCAGAAAGAATTGCTTGTAAAATATGTTTGTGGATGTAATATGGTATGTTATTCTGAATAACAACCATTATATGATGTTGTACACATACACACACACACACGCACACACACACATATATATATATATGTGTGTGTGTGTGTGTGTGTGTGTGTGCGTGTTTGTGCGTGAATAGAAAAACATGAATTAAATGACCATACGAAGAACGTGGAGAATTCAAATGAAATATAGAAAAAAGAAACGCCTAACAAAGATTTGTAAAAAGCAACTGTAGAAAAGAAGACATAAATAAATAGGAAAAAGTGAATTGAACGACTTTAGAAGAGAGAATGTCAAAGTCGGTAATAAAAGAGAAACGAATTCATTCAAGGCCATAGTTAAGAAGAGAACACAAAGATCAGAAAAAGAAAGAGAAAAAATCAAGCAAAAGCGGAAACGACAGAAGAATAAACACAAAGGAAAGGAAGATAACCGTATGGAAAAGGATGAGAGAAAGAGAAGAAAAATCAAAGAAAAACATTAAATAATCGCAGAGAGAAAGAGAACAATGAAAGTAAGAGAGAAATTATGAAGTCAAAAATCAAGTAAATGAATGAAGAAAAAATGAAACATGGAAATAGAATAAATGTAAAGGAAAATAAGCAGTGAATTGATAAAAAAATAAATGTGTGAACTAAAAGGTTGTGAGGAATATGAGAGGAAAATAAGAAAAAGGAAAATAGAGAGATAGCAAATGAAATATATATCTTTAGTTATAATGAGGAAAATGTAAAAGAATGAATAAAGTAAAAAGAGAAAGTCATAGAAAAACATAAATGAACGAGAGAGAAGAAAAAATATAAATGACAAGGAACGAAATTAAAGGCTAAGTATAAGTCATTTAAAAACAATAAAAATAAATGCATATACTTAGATCATTCGAACTACTGATTTCATATTGAGTGTTATTCTCACAACGTTTCGGTCGTTGTAACCTCTTAGATTATTCAGGCGTATCCTGTTGAACTCGGGAGTCTCTCTGTAGAACTGCTGAATCCATACGGAATTTATAACGGAACGTTTTATTTAATCTGCGAGGTGATATTCACTCGTTCTGTCAGTCATGAACGGACAGTAGTCCTAAGTAAATCGCAAGTGCAGAAGAGTGTCACATATAACATGGGAAAAAAGAATGAAATTAAAATTAAACCAAATGAATTTCAACAATCCCAAGACAAAACATAGAAAACAGAGAAAGATGAAAACAAATGAAAATAAATGTATTTTAAGCCTCATAAAAATAGTTGCGGATAATAGATAAAAAAAAGAAATTAATTAAACGAATTAGAAAAGAGGGTGAAAAAAGGGAAAACAAATAAAATATCAGCTCCAGAAAGAAGAGAAACGAGAGAAGGAAAAGAAAGAAAATGAATAACCCTAGGCAAACAGAGGTGAAATATGCACAAAAATAAAAGACATTACATAACTGAGCTTACAAGGAAAGAAGTAAACGAAAAAACAAACGGATTTCAAAATTCCGTCGAAAAAAGTAGAAAGAAAGCAATAAACAATCGACTGAAAATGTATCATTTACATCTACAGACAGAAAAGGGAGATAATAGATGGGAAAAAGGAAACAAATGAAAAACAACCTTCTACAGAAAGAAAGCAACAATGTTTAATTTTTTTTTTTTTAAGAAAAAGAAGAAAAGAAAGTAATGAAATGATTGAAATAAATAAATGCAAAACAAATGAACGCTGAGAGGGAATTGGCGCAAAGAAAAATCCTTTGATATCCGTAAACACAATAACTACAGATACAGCCCATTCTCTTCTATGTTCTCCGCGACAATTTACGCTGGGAGAGCCCCAGGGTATCTCTTAACTCAACATTCGATCAACGTAATTGTTTCCCTTGGCCTCACAAATTTGTGACACTCTTTTTCCCTGGGGTAGGGACGGCAAACATCTTTTTTTGTTGTTTTGCTTTTTTTATTTTTCGTTGATATTTTTCCAAGTCTTAAACGCTTGGACGATTAAATTTTCAGCGGTCTTTTATGGTTCTTTTCAGAAAGGAATAACAAAACGAAATATAAAATAAGACGAAATTTAAAAAAATGCATTCCATATTTGCGTGGATTTGTTTGCATACAAGTGTTTCATATTTTAGTTCACCGCCCTGGTTGAATATATTTTGTGTGAAGCTTTGAATTTAATTGGCGCATATATATATATATATATATATATATATATATATATATATATATATATATATATATATATATATATATATATATATATATATATATATATTTGTGTTATAATGGAATAATTCCAGGAGAAAATCCGGGTATGAGAGCTCAATGTAGTAAACAGAGCAATAATAAAATATAATAACACGAAATCACATAATTGTCGATGCAATAATTTATTTCAACCGTTCGGTTTTTCAAGCATCACTCAGACAATTACATTTTTGAGACTGATAGAAAATTGAATTTCCCTACCACAGTTCCAATACAATCAGAGATGGTGGTGGTAGCAACCAATTTGATACATCTTTTATAGAGAGGGGGAAATTTAAAACTTATATTTAACTATGGCGGGCGAAGGGGAGGGATCTTTAAGTTAATCAAATTGATCCCTCCCCTTAGACGGCAGTTTTTAGTTGATTAACTTAAAGATCCCTCCCCTTCGCCCGCCATAGTTAAATATAAGTTTTAAATTTCCCCCTCTCTATAAAAGATGTATCAAATTGGTTGCTACCACCACCATCTCTGATTGTATTGAAACTGTGGTAGGGAAATTCAATTTTCTATCAGTCTCAAAAATGTAATTGTCTGAGTGATGCTTGAAAAAACCGAACGGTTGAAATAAATTATTGCATCGACAATTATGTGATTTCGTGTTATTATATTTTATATATATATATATATATATATATATATATATATGTATATATATATATATATATATATAAGTAATGAAAATATATTTATGGCAATCAAGTTACATAGAAGCTCCCGCGTTTCATCCCCGGAGATGAAACGCGGG
The DNA here is from genome assembly GCA_963556195.1 of Sepiola atlantica. Classification (NCBI taxonomy): domain Eukaryota; kingdom Metazoa; phylum Mollusca; class Cephalopoda; order Sepiida; family Sepiolidae; genus Sepiola; species Sepiola atlantica. The sequence goes on from OY744548.1 coordinate 36,984,740, forward strand.
AGCCTCTGTGTAGCTTAATAGTCATAAATATATTTTCATATCTTACTACCTAGCCCTACTTACGTATCGAGTACTGTTGAAGTAAATACAAAAAACCGATACATAAAAAAATATATCTACTTATGAAATTTTATGTGGATGCATTTAATAGTAACATATATGTATATATATATATAAATATATATATATTTTTTTTTTTGTTTTCTTCCTTATATAGTTTTAATGGTTGAGAAGGTTCCGAGACTATATATATATATATATATATATATATATATATATATATATATATACATAACACAGAGGCATATTCTAACGATCCGCCCATTCAATCTGTAAATTAATAGATTTTATATTCACAGAACAACAGGCTGTTCAACGAACATAGTCCGTTTTAGACTACATTATCATATCTATAAGTGTGATTTTAAACATACGCTTGACAGCCGGGACAATAGTGAGGTAAATCCATCTTTACAGACGTAATAATATATATTCCAGATAAAAGATACAGACAAAGCCTTTAAGAACGATACAGAAACACACAATAAACTCTACTATGATAAGAAATATACATATAAAATTGCCACAATAACTTTCACCACATCTCTCTCCCTTTCTCTCTCTCTCTCTCTCTCTCTCTCTCTCTATATATATATATATATATATATATATATATATATATATATGATAATTTTATTTACACAGACATGTACAAAATCTGCGACACTAGCATATCGATGTTATCGATCAATAGTTACTATGAACTGAGATCTTACCAGGCAGATCTCAGTTTATAGTAACTATTGATCGATAACATCGATTTGCCAGTGTTGCAGATTTTGTACATGTCTGTGTAAATAAAATTATCATATATAAAGCTCTATTTTGATATTGAGCACTTTTTATAAACCCGGTTAAAATTCTTCTGGATTACCTCCTTGTGGATATTTTTTACCTGGATAATTACCATTATTATATATATATATATATATATATATATATATATATATATATATATATATATATATATATATATATATATATATATATATATATCACTGGATACATCTTTCAATATTTTCTTCATCTACCTTGCATCTTTCTCTGTATCAATCTATTACACTCTCTGTATCTGTCTGGCTTCATGTATATCTGTCTGTCTGTGTGTATGTCTCAGTCTCTCTCTCTCTTTCTCTCTCTCTTTCTCTATCCATCTATCTATCAATTTATATATAAATATATATAGAGATATGCATATATGTACATGTATACACATATATATACATGTATATATATTTGTATTATGTATGTATATTCATATAATATATATATATATATATATATATATATATATATATATATATATATATATGATAGATATATACACACTGCTGTTGTCATTGTTGTTTACGCTATGAGATGTAAAACAACCCCCGGGCGTCAATTTTACGATGGAGGCCTCCTTTGAGTTCTTTTTTCTTACTGTCCGTCTTTACCCTGTTGATGTTAGATTCCTATTTGATCAGTAATCGAATCTATTTCTATTCCAAGGAAATAATTCCCATGCAGTTCCAGAAAGGCTGATATATAAAAAAATAATATCTCCATTTAAGCATGCGTTTTTTTTTTCTTAAATTCTCGCAGGGATTCGTTTCACATGTATTATATAAATGTTATTTCTTATTGATCAATGTATATATATATATATATATATATATATATATATATATAACGGCTTAAAGACCAGTCAAAATGCAGATCTTTTTTTACAAATAAGTATATCAACTTATTTAAATTCTAATTTCGACAGATAAAAGATCGAAGATACGGACTATTTTTTTTTTACGTGGCATGTTGTTACTTTTGCCGTATCTTCATTTCATTTTGAAGATGCAAATATTTTTTGTCCGATTCAGTGGTGTATGCTGGGCTGAGCATTACCACTGTTTGTTTCAATGCCTTGAAGTTTGAAAATTATAACAATTTAAAACGAGTCTCAAACAATTAATTAATATATGCATCCATTTATTGAAATTCTAATTTGTAGGCCATAAAACAGCCCTCGTAAGGAAAAGACAGACGATTATTTTTTTACGTGGCATGCTGTTACTTAGCCGTAGTGGTCTGTATTTTTTGTATTTTTTTGAAGATTCAGGTTTTGGTGTCCGATTTATAACATATATATATATATATATATATATATATATATATATATATATATATACATGCATATAATATGAGAAAACATATGGTTTAATTACAAACTTATATATACATATCTATATGTGTATATATATTTCTATGTATATATATATGTATATATATATGTATATATATATATATATATATATATATATATTCCTCTCTCTCTATATATATATGTATATCTATGCATTTATATATATGTATATATATATATATGTATGTATATATATATATATATATATATATATATATATATATATATATATATATATGTATAGTTGTATATAATTTATTTGAAAACTATATGTTACTTTTTTTAGAAACGTACGGCGGTTTCATCTAGATGGGCTGACTTTACATTTTTTTTCACTGTGGAATCGTCAGCGTTCTGAATGAGGTCAAATGACGATGAAAAATATTATCGTGAACGAAAAGAATAGACATCCCTTCATTTGCTTCGAAGTTTGGCCTTAGCGATTGGTGTGTAAACTGTAACGAGAGTCTGGTAAAATTAAATCCTGTCATTTTATGTACCATGACTTGTAAGCTATATAAAACAATTGTTGATTTTCAATTTCGCCATTGTTGCTGCAACGCTTTTCGATTTTGGCCCAGTAAAGAACAAAGGAACTTGCCATGAGAATACGTCTATGCTATACATAGGCTTTTTAAATTTTTTATTTTAATTCTTCTATAACAAAGCGTATTGCCACTGAAGCGAACAAGGCTTCTCTAATATCTTGTGCAGATGTAAATAGAGAGCTACTTGAGAGGAGAGTTTGTCAAAAAAATGGTTTATGCACTTTGCATGAAAATTCTTGCATGAAGGTACCGTTGGTGAAACAGGGTACAGGAAGAGAAGTCCAAAGGCAAGCGGTCATTACCAGTAATATATATGTTAATAATATTAATACAGTAACAGTTAAAAGAATAACGCTTGTAATTTTTTTAGAAAATGTAAGTTGCCAAATATAGCAAAAATAATATGACTTCATTTTAATGTAATGTTCTTAATGAAGGGCGATCTTAAAGGTATCAAAAATACTTGGGAGGCTGCTGCCATTTTGTGAGTTTTTTATGTACTAAGCAGTCACACTTATCATGAACAAAAAATCGACTCGAGGATCAAGGTTGATGAGTATCTGGTGAGCGGTGAGACAACACTATGATAATTAGTAATGATGGTGGATGTTTGAAATAATTTGTGTTATTTAGGAGCACCGCTTAACAAGAATTTGTTCATATTGGACTTTAAAACGACAATGCTAGATTGGGGTTATTCGAACTCCGGTCCGACGGCACAACGGTTAAGAGGTAGTATGCTGATTGCAAATGCGGTCGTACGGACACAAATGTTGGTGAACGCTCAAATTGCCAATATTCAGCAGGTGTCTCTGAAAATATTACTATTTCTACAAAATCGTTATGATCAGTCGTAAATTGAAGTTGCGTGATGCAGCAAAATAGTGGAATGCAACAGAAAACGGTGTATTCATCATTTTGCATGTAAATTTGTCAATGAAAAAGCGGCGTTAAAATTGGTTGCTGAAAGTACATTCAAACACAACAACTTGTTTACAACTTCTTCAACGCAAAAAAGAAGTGGTTGCGTAAATATATGACAATAAATGAAACATAAATCGGCAGTCGGCTGAGTGGACAACAGCACGTGTAAACCGTCTGAAGCCTTTACGGCGCAAATATCAGTAGGTAAAGTTTCGTATTTTGAGATGCGGAATGTATTTAGTTTATCCATTACTTTGAGAACAGAATAATTATCAATAAAGAATATCATATAGCATTATTGGTGCGTATGAAGGAAGAAATCGCCCAAAACGGACATTCACTAATAGAAAAGTGTACTAACACCAAGACAAAAATTGAATGTCGAATAACTTTCATAGCAAGCCTATTTGTATGGCAATTAAATAAAATAGCGATGGCCATGCTTTTTTTCTTCAGCAAATTGTCAGGCTACATATTTTCATACTACATCAAACTATCGCCCTCTTGTTTTCAGTTTTTACATTTTCCCTGACAATAAATAACTTTTTTATTAGTTAAGTTAATGCCTTTAGTGTAAAATTTGACAACAAACTTAGTGTTTAATGTTTACAAAGAGCTTATCACTGTTCTGATTGAGAAATTAAGACAATAGTTTAATAGTACTGTCTTCTGTGCCGATTACGAAAAAATTATTGATTCGTATTTTGTTATTATTGTAGATTAATATCACCCGCGGTATTAACCCCTATTCACCCCAAAGGTAGTCTTTCTGTTTCAGGCGATCCCATGTGAACACTCTGAATGACTTAGCAGAAAGATGAAAAGTAAAAAAAAGTATAATTTTGGAATTTAAAGTGGGGGAATTTTTTTGTATATAAATTTAATGTAGATAGGATACATTTAAAGATTTAAGGGGGTTGTGCCCTCATAGCCTTCTTGGGGTGAACTTAAAAGTCCGGGACTACTTCCATTGTCTTTGCGAGTCAAGTTTATATAAGAATACATTTCTAGATGTTATTTCGAATCTCTTACCTTTCTTTCCCTCGGGAAAACACAAAAATCACAAACACATACATGCAGGCATTGACTGTCTATTTATATATAAATAATGAAACTCCCCAACTTCGTTCATATTCTTAACTAGACATTCTCACCAGAATATCACATTCACTCTCTGGCTTCAATCTTACTTCAAAAAGTCCCCAAATGGTTTTTCAAATATCTTTTTTATACAGAAAAGAAGAGTACAGGAATGATGATAGAGAGTAGGACAACTAACAAACTCCTAAAATGAAACTAAACTGAATGATTAATGGGGAAGATTAGGAATGCCATTCAATCTCTTTTTCTAAGTATAAAACGCTTTCTATTTTCTGGATCGTCCGAATAAAACTAGGTCTATTTCTAAATAGGAGTGGCAGCTAAGTGCGTCATCAAAATAAAAAGATCGAGTGGAATATGGAACGGGGTGGTGCCCTCCTAGATTATAAACTACAATTCATGGTGTATACGGGGTGTGAGCATCTTTGGAAGAACTCTGGTACAAAAAAAGAACATGGGCAGGACTCATTCCCTAGACTAAGAGTCTAAGCTTTGGGGATGGGTTCCGCATAACCCAGGATCGCGCGTGTAATGCTTAGGCAAGCAACACAAACTTGTACCCGACTCCTCGTCGGATGAAACAACTTGTGTAATTGCACCAACCTTCTATTGAAATCATGCGAGGTAATGTTTTCACATCGTATCTAATCGACACTTTACGTTGATGTTAAAAGTAAACAAGATCCAGATCGGAAACAAATGCAACCCTATGAACCTCATCAAAACGTGTAACCAACGTTCAGTCTTACTACGACTAGGATAACTAGAAAAGCCATTGTTTACTCCCTCGTCCACAGCAGGCCAATCTTGTTGATGGCAAATTCTACATTAAGAGGCGTAGGCTGGTCGGCGTCGATGCGAGCGGTTACTATTCTGACATACTCCAAGAGTCTCCGAATTTTGCTGCAAATACACTCATATCTCTATGTCTGACTGTTATCTATATAAATGTCTAGATATCTTTCTGCCTCTCTCCTTCATTTTCTTTCTCTCTCGCTCACCTTTATATATATATATATATATATATATATATATATATGTTCGTGTGTGTGTGAGTGTTTGTTTCGTTTCAGAATATTTAAAAAACATTTGACTAATTTCCACCTAATTTCCATCGTCGCTTTTGATGTTGATGTTAAAACTCAGGATAAGTACTTTTCTTGATGAGACGTTGCCGCAGTTCTTGTGCCCTCAAGTTGAAAGCGGTAAGATTAAGAATTCACACGTACATAAATCTATAATAATCACACGCACGCACACACACGCACACACACACACATATATATATATATATATATATATATATATATATATATATATATATATATATATATATATATAAAGTGCATAATACGTATACATATTTTTGTATAATAATTTATTTAAATAGACAACGTATATATTTATATGTACTTATGATACTTTTGCTTCGTCGTTTTTGCGAGACACTATTTGACTCTTTTCACATGTAATATACATTAATTATTTAATTTATTGTAAGATATACGATACATGGCAGGTATGTATCATGTAGAAAGATTTATAATTGATATATAATAAGAATGTAATTATAATTATCGATTACAAACAATATACTGTAAAATAGCAATTATTAAGTATTATAAACAGAAAGAATTCTAGTGTATTTATAATATTTCTTAGGTTTATGTGTTAGAATATATATATATATATATATATATATATATATATATATATATATAGCAAGAGAGACAGAGAGAGAGAGAGAGAGAGAGAGAGAGAGACGGCGAGAAAGAGAGAGATACAAATACATGAAATATAAAACCGGAAAAATAGTATTATATGAAGATATGCATTTAAATTGATGAATTGTTTTCTACGAAATGCATAATAATGGATTTTATTTAATAAAAAATCGTGTATTCTAAATAAAGTTTTTTCATAAATGATTGTAAAAAGGTTGTTAATTTTAGTAAATTAGGTGTGAGTCATGTAAATGTTTGATTTGACTTGAAAAAAGTAAACAATAAAAATCAAACGACCTTACTCCAGGTGGATTCGAACCTGAGACATTGCAATTTAGAGCGGAACTAAATGAACATTGCGCCGTTAACGGAAACCTTGAACAATTTTTAGTTAAGGCGCTGATATTTCGTTATTGGCTGCGGTCCACACGTGTTTTAATAAACCGAATTCGTAAGTTCTGACTGGAAAATAATATTGTTTAGTTTAAGATATTTTTTGTAAGGAATTCGACCCAATCAATATCAGTAAAAACTGTATACTATGCAATATTTAATAAATTTCACTATTTTAATGCGACTTTAAATTGATTCGGATGGAGCGAGTATACTGCGTACATAACGATCTGAAAATCTGGTATTCTGATAATCGTGAATAATAAACTGACGTAAAATAATTTTTCTGAAAAATATTTAATTCGGTTAAAAGCTAAAAATTGAAGTCTAGGTATTACATAACATTGCAATTTAAGATCTATAAAAGTTTAATAAATATGTAGTGTAATATATATTCTTTTGTAGGGAACTTATCGTTATTTTGTCCATGTAATTTAACCTTAATTTTTATTCTGTAATTTTGGCATACTAGTAATCGGGAATAACAAACGGAAGACGCATGATATCAATGAAATAAATATAGTTTATGTTAAAATAATTGTGGGCATTAAGAAACATTGAAATTCAATGTCTAATATAATAATAAATAGTTAATTGACTATAGATGTTTTATGAAACCTATTGTTTATGCTTATTAGTTTAAGTAAGAAATGTTAGATATGCTACTAGATAAGTATGTTTTGTTGAAGAAGCTAAAAGTAAATCTGGTATGCTGGTAAGCGAGCTTAATAAACGCAGCGATTGGTCAAATGTATCATAATTGATGTTAAGTATTCCTGCAGAACTAGAATCAGAAAGTGCATAATACGTATACATATTTTTGTATAATAATTTATTTAAATAGACAACGTATATATTTATATGTACTTATGATACTTTTGCTTCGTCGTTTTTGCGAGACACTATTTGACTCTTTTCGCATGTAATATACATTAATTATTTAATTTATTGTAAGATATACGATACATGGCAGGTATGTATCATGTATTAAGATTTATAATTGATATATAATAAGAATGTAATTATAATTATCGATTACAAACAATATACTGTAAAATAGCAATTATTAAGTATTATAAACAGAAATAATTCTAGTGTATTTATAATATTTCTTAGGTGTATGTGTTAGAATATATATATATATATATATATATATATATATATATATATAGAGAGAGAGAGAGAGAGAGAGAGAGAGAGAAAGAGAATGAGATACAAATACATGAAATATAAAACCGGAAAAATAGTATTATATGAAGATATGCATTTAAATTGATGAATTATTTTCTACAAAATGCATAATAATGGATTTTTTTTAATAAAAAAAATGTGTATTCTAAATAAAGTTTTTTCATAAATGATTGTAAAAAGGTTGTTATTTTTAGTAAATTAGGTGTGAGTCATGTAAATGTTTGATTTGACTTGAAAAAAGTAAACAATAAAATCAAACGACCCTACTCCAGGTGGATTCGAACCTGAGACATTGCAATTTAGAGCGGAACTAAATGAACATTGCGCCGTTAACGGAACCTTTGAACAATCTTAACGAAATACTTTTCTGACTTAGGTGGATGCAGGTATTTCAGAAAACAGAAAAAAAAGTAAACATTTTTAGTTAAGGCGCTGATATTTCGTCATTGGTTGCGGCCCACACGTGTTTTAATAAACCGAATTCGTAAGTTCTGACTGGAAAATAATATTGTTTTGTTTAAGATATTTTTTGTAAGGAATTCGACCCAATCAATATCAGTAAAAACTGTATACTATGCAATATTTAATAAATTTCACTATTTTAATGCGACTTTAAATTGATTCGGATGGAGTGAGTATACTGCGTACATAACGATCTGAAAATCTGGTATTCTGATAATCGTGAATAATAAACTGACGTAAGATAATTTTTCTGAAAAATATTTTATTTGGTTAAAAGCTAAAAATTGAAGTCTAAATAAAATTGCAATTGAAGATCTATAAAAGTTTAATAAAGATGTAGTGTAATATATATTCTTATCGTTATTTTGTCCATGTAATTTAACCTTAGTTTTCATTCTGTAATTTTGGCATACTAGTAATCGGGAATAAAAAACGGAAGACGCACGATGTCAATGAAATAAATATAGTTTATGTTAAAATAATGGTGTGCATTAAGAAACATTGAAATTCAAGGTCTAATATAATAATAAATAGTTAATTGACTATAGATGTTTTATGAAACCTATTGTTTATGCTTATTAGTTTAAGTAAGAAATGTTAGATATGCAACTAGATAAGTATGTTTTGTTGAAGAAGCTAAAAGTAAATCTGGTATGCTGGTAAGCGAGCTTAATAAACGCAGCGATTGGTCAAATGTATTATAATTGATGTTAAGTATTCCTGCAGAACTAGAATCAGAAAGAATACGTTTATCGAAAGGGGACGTAACTCGTTTGGTGTTAAGATGTAGAGTATGTAACTTACAATAAAATAATTGAAATATGAAATAAGAACGCTGCTACGTAAAAGATATATAATTGCAACATGATTCCGGTGTACTGTGTGCCAGTCGCAGTAGATCTGAGTATGAGAGCAGAAACTCTTGCACGTTACTTAATCTATGAGATTTTATTAAAGTATAGAGTCTGAGTAAATTCTGAAATCGACGAAAGCTATCAAAACAATTTTTTAACAACAATGCCCAATTCGTGGCAGAAGCCACAAACGGAGCAGATTCATATGTCTTCCATTTTTTTATGAAAGCTATCGAGCACGAATGTAGAAGTAAAAACTGACTTTACTTTATGTGTGTTCTTCGTGTAGTTTAAAATAATCATTGTTAAGAAAAAAATATTGAAAACATAAATGGTCGCCCGAAGGAAAGCAAGCTCGACAATCGTGCCGATCAACTCGAATCGGGCGGGTAATGACGTAAGTGTCATGTGGCTTTAAATCATACAAGATTAGTAGAAATGTAACACAAACACTGCATATTTTCTCCGGCAATGTCACCTGTCTTGTCAATGAAAGAAGACAGATCAAGGATTGGGCAGTATAGCCATATAAAAACTCTTCTATAACGAGGAAGGTATGTGAATATAGTTAATTGGATAACGACGCCGACTGACGAGCTGAGCCTGACAAGTTCAAATGAAGTCGGTTGCATCGTATCACTTTAATTAATAGATGTTTACAACATCCGCCTAGTTACTCTTGGAAGTATCTGAATCGTGAATAAAACGATAAAAACCAATGCAACGAACAGAATAAAGCCGCTCCAAAAACCATACCATGCTTATTTACGTTTTCAATGACAAAGTCAAGACCTTCACTATCAGACACGACGGACACTGAAACAATAGGAATACCGACTCTGTGTGCGTGCATGCGGGTATCCTATTTTATAAGTTTATACTTTCATTCTTGCTTTCTAAAATTTCTGATCCGATTCGATGTTCGTGTTTGCTGCCACACATTCAAAAATTATATCCATAAACCACTTTGGCATCAGTCGCACAAGAGACAGCTTCTATTTCCCGTTTCATTAATACATTATGACGACTGTATATTGAACAGAACCGGAAATGCGGTTGTTTTTTTTTTATATCTATTTATAAGCCCGCCAACCATTTTTTTTTAAATTACACACAACGAAACGTTAGAAAAAAGCTCAAATGAAACAAACAAAAATAAAAGCATACAATCAAAATATTAAAATGCTCGCCTGCATATAGATTAAAATGGCATCTTTTTAATATATACATAAAAATATAAATTTTTTTAAATAAATACGAATCTTTACGCATGCGCCCAATTATCACTTCTATGAGACAGCATATGTTTGTTCAAGTTGAAGTATTAATGAAAGTAACTGTTCTGTCTTGGTTTTAGACAAAACACTTATATTTTATACGCAATCTCGACGCCTAATGCATAGTTTAAATTTCGTTTTTGTTATTGTCTGGTCTAATAAAATGGCATACTACTTGAAGTATTCTACAATACATATATATATATATATATATATATATATATATATATATATATATATATATATATATAATTTTATATCTAAGCAATAAATAGAAAGTACAAAGAAAAATGTGACTTGTCGGGCTAACCGGTTATCTTCGGATACGAAAAATAAGTTTGCAAAGCTAGTTCAGTTTATAAAGAGTAAACGGTAAACTACGAAATTAGGCTTTCTGTTCCCTGTATTTCCCTCTCACCCTTTCTCTCGGTTTACAATTTTGTTCCGCTATTGCTATCGGATAACTACTATTGATATTTGTTGTAATATAATACTTTTATTATCTATTTGCTAATGAACAGAGAGGACCAGGTAAGAGCGACAGAATGGAGAGTAATAGACTATGTATAAAATAAGATCGAGGGCTAAAGAATAGTGTGACAGACTGTGAGAGTAACAAAGAAAGATTTATTAACAGCTGGCTAAGTTGGTAAATAAATTATAAATTATTATAACAAATCGACTTTTTAAATATAATTTCATCCAAAAATAAATTAATATTTCAGCATAGAATTTTTGTGATTATATTATAAATGTGAGACGCCCTCTGGAATCAAATGTTTGTTAACTCAGCTTTAGTATAATAATAGACATATAAGTAGATTTAAATCATGTTTTACTGCTCTCTTTTAATATAAAAGGCGTGATTTATTCTACTAAAAATCATTCAAGTGTACGGAAACAAGCAAGAGTCTTAGTAATATATAGATTTGAACATAAATTACCGATTACTGAAATATTGCATTGATATCTTGCAACTCCGTAATTTGATTTCAATCTAAGTATGTTCTTTTTGCGATTTTGTTTCCAAGAATAAATTAGCTACCTCTCAATATCTCTAATAAGGCTGTAACGCTGCAGTTTAAAATAGCACCATTCGTTATGACGCGTCCTGAGTGAACTGAGATCTTAAGGCGAATTCTAATGCGTTTAATTATGTTTGACAGTCGATCTATCGCACATAGTTCAAAATATCATTTCTGTTAACGTGTCACATTTAAACTTTAGATATTATTTTAGTTGACTTATCAAGCTTAAGTTTGAAATAGTATTTTCGTTGCCTTAGATTAAGAGTTAATCAGATGGATCGATTGTTCGTTGAGTGATGAAGAATTCTATGAGAGCATTCGACATGATGAATGAGATTAACCGCATTTGATTACTTATGAGAACTGCTTATGAGAATTTTACATCAGTTTACATCAGATTTGAAGACGATTATGTTGTAATCTGGAAAGAAAACTAGTTTCGTAGTAATGTGTGACACAGACTAGTAGTTATTTGAAAGAAACTTTGTTCATGAAAAGGTATTTTCGTGCCAGGCACACACAGCAAGAAAAGATAATTATTTGCAGTTGTCGTAGTAAGACAAATTCTTGTTGTAAATGTCTTACAAAGAATGACTGGAGATTGGATCTATCTAAAGCGCCTACAATGGAGACAATAATTTAGTAGCAAAGGTCTAGTAACTTCCCTTTTGTGTTAAACGAACTACAGAGAAAGTTATCCCAAACTATTTGCGAAATCGATTACGAATTTAACCAAAAAAAATGCCCTGAGTATTGCATAGTTGCGAAACTTACTGGCATACCATTAATCTCCTCTATCATCAACTGCAAAGTCCTGAAATTGTTTGGTCACGTTATACGTTCCAATGTTGAGCTAGTCAACATATGCATTGAAGGCATAATACAAGGAAGCAGTTTGAAAAGTAGACAAAAGAAAACTGGATAAACAACTTTCGCCAAGGGACGAAAATGAACATAGACCAAACGAACATTTCAGCCCGAAATCGTAAGGCCCAGAGAACACTCATCTATCTTAGACTGATTTATGTTCTTATTAAGTATATTTATGCGTTATAATTTCAAATATATGTTTGAACGTATTTAAACAAATTTCTCTTCTTTGAAGTTATTTCTAAATATATATATATATATATATATATATATATATATATATATATATATATATATATATATATATATGTTGTGGTATTTCTCAATAACACAAGTGCAGTGTTTTACTCACAATCTCCATTTTAACGTTTCTATCAGTGTCTATTTTAGAGACTTTCTGACTCTCTCAACTTGATTTATTTTATGAATGTATGTGTGACTGTTATCCACACGCCTTTTTAAGTATTTAACATTATCGTTACATCATCTGTATTAATATCTGACTCTAAGTATCTTTCTGAACACTAACAGCAGCATTTTACAGTTTTCTCAAAACATTCGTGTGTGAGACTTTACTTACATATAAGTTATAAGCACCTTGTTGCCGTTTCCTTTTCAAAGGTATTATTTAAGCATCTTCTTTTAAGAGTCCTTCTTTATATACATATTTTGTAATAGTAAAAAATGTGTTCATATGTCTTTCTGGCATCATTAAACTAACATAGTGAATTGAACAGTATATGCGTCAGACATTTTAACTATTTATTCGGTTTAATATGCCTCTCATACTCATACTGATTAAAAGGAGAAACATTAAGCGAAAATAAACACGAATAAAGATGAGAAGTGTTATATATATATATATATATATATATATATATATATATATATATATATACATATACATATATATATATATATATATATATATATATATATATATATATATATAACCGAGTCTACCTAATTCACTCTAGCGTGTTTCGAGAAACTTTTATTTCTATCCTCTTCGAACACCAATTACTATTAGACCCCGTTGTCTGACTCTTCTTAAAACGTAATACATAGGGTAGCATACTAATTCCCCCTATTTATTAACTCCTACCAGTACCCCTTACACACCGTAGATAATATTTAACAAAAAAAAACTAATATTCGTAACACCGATTGTTATTTAAATTTTAAATCATAAAACTCATACAGCTTATAACATAAGTATCATAAACGGAATCAGAAACGCTTACTTCGTAAAGATTACACGAATAACAGAATAGCGAGTTTGCGCCTAAAGCTTATATACTTTTACACCTTAATGTATTCACATCTTGGAATCTCAGAATCAATAAACAAACGCTTGAACTTTTAAACAAACTCGATTTAAAATGGCGTCATCCATCATCTACCCCAATTTCGACGGAATTTTACTTCTAATTACCCCATGTTTTTAATTATAAATTATGATCATAATTTATCAGTTAGGACATACAACCTTCAATACTAACATGCATTACAATGTAAAGGCTCTAACACCATTTTTGAAAACATAACATGGTCACAACTACCCCAGTCGACGCTTCCATTGTTTACAATATCTGTACGCTTTCTTGTTACAATTAATATCTAAATATTATTTAGGATATAGGAGCTGCTACGTTCATTTTCTTGGTGAGATTACCGGCTTCAATTCGTATCTCAACATTACTGTTAGTGTTCACTCTTCGCGACTTCTTTACGCTACATAAATAACGTGTTCGTACAAAAATAATGCATTAAATTCGTTTACTAAATCGATTCCTTCCTTTTGATCAGTTAAATGTTTCGCCTTTGTCCATCCATGCGAAACTTATGTTTACACGAGGACATTATTAAGTGAAATTATTTCGGTGGCAATACAGTCAAGCTAAGTATTTTCGATAAGTGAAGGAAAACTCCTTCTCTTGGGCAAAATCTTAATGCCTCGTTTTTGCAAGGAGATGGATTTTCATAAATTAAATATGTTAACCATTTTGTACTTTAACCGTACAATTTAATAAATAACGTCTTCGTACAAAAAATATTTTTTCAATTCGTAACAAAATCGATCCTTTCTTCTTCTTCAGTAAAATGCTTCATTACTGTCCATCCATACAAAACTTACGTTTACACGAGATCATTATTCAGCGAGATTATTCCGGCCGCAATACATTAAAGCTATGCACATTCAAAAAAGGTTTAATATTACAAAACAAATTGTAATTAGGATTATTTACATTAAGAAATATTACACGGTACATCACATTCTTACGGTTTTTTCTTTTCATAAAAATTCCTTATTCATACAATATGTTATGCACTTTGCTAGTACTTCACGTACGATGCCGTCATTCTCTCTTTTTTACTAATACATAACTTGTATGTATTCAATTCTGCAATGCTAGTTGCATCAATCTTTTCTCGGAACTTCTGCAGTTAACAGACAGTGCTGAAATAATACTTTTTACATACCTACCAGTTCTTAACATGGGGATGGCGAAACACAGTCCGAGTCCGTAAACTGCAGAAGTATTTTTTTCTTTACTCGATCCTTCTCTACTGCGCATTTTTGTTTTGTTTTGGGCCCAATCCGAAGGGCTCTTGTTTGCGAGGAGGTGGATTTTGCCCAATTAAGTGTTAACTATTCTGTACATTCACGGTACAATTTAATAAAACTCAGAAATGATTTTAACTGGGAAATCCTATCTTTAATTTCTTTAAAATATGTCTGAGTCTGTAAACTGCAGAAGTATATTTTTTCTTTCCTCGAATAATTGGGGAAAACACAGCTCTCCACAAAATGGAGTACTTCGGATTGGGACAAATATTACAATTATAAAAGTCCAGAAGGATTTATCCTTAAGTAACCCAGGAGAGAAAAGGGTACTTCTACAGTTTACAAACCATGGCCGTGCTATTTTCAGATATGATTTTCACGTTAAGTTCAATTTCTCTCATTCCTTATATTTCTACTAGGCAACGCCGGACAGCGGATCCTGCTAATTTGTTATAAAAAGCGGATGAATCCATTTAATCGAGGTGTTTAGCCTCGATTAAATGGATGCTATTTCGGAATTTATGTGACAGACCGACGGACAGACGGACACAACCTCTCATAATGGTGCGTGCATGAATATAGACAAAACAAACTTAAACGTTACAGACCGGAAAATTGCAATTTCAAATTTAAGTGTAACAGACCGACGAACATGATATGGCCAGGTAAAATATATAAAACTAAACGACTAACTGATGATAGGGCATCTAAAAGAGGTACTCTGTTGCGTATGAAATAGGGCACATCCCTACAATATGTTTATTTAGCGAGGAAACATTGTCACACTGTTGCAGCCCTGTGCGTGTTTTGGTAGAAAAAAACTTTTACAGAATGTGCTTCAATGAATTTACTTCCCATTTACAACCGCAACGTAATTATCTTCGAACCACCAAACTAGCCTTTCATTATAGAGGTCTGTAGATGCCGCAAGATTTCATATTCTAATAGATTCTTTCCTCAGACGGCTTGCCGTTGGAATTCCATCCCTGCTCCCTGTTTCACTGACCGTACCGACATGCAGCAATATTAATATAATGTGAACAAACATATTGCTGCCCAACACCCAACAAAATTGACCTCCTATAAATCTGACCTCTATGACAGCAGCCCTTTACGTTTCAGTGGAAAGATGACTTTTTGGCGGCGAACAAAAGAGAAAAAAGAAATCGCTAAAATGATATTTGAAACTTTCACTTGACAGAGCAACAAAGAAACTGACTAAATCATTTTTATGTTGATGATATGATGTATGTTACATGAAATTCGTCTATTTAATGTGCGTTTAGCTATCAAATCTATACTTGAAGCATAAGGGTCACAAACGAATCGACTGTCAAAATCTTTTATAAGATTTCATTCGATGTAGCTGAAAACGAAAAAGAAAGGCTTATATGTCAAATATGATCATCGTTATTCAACTGTATGCATTTATATAGACATCGAAAATTATCTTTATTAGTCAGAGACTTTCTCAAAGTGACTGATGTGAAAAAAGGTATAGAAGTCAAAATTTTAAATACGCCATGCGTTTATATAACCATAAAAAGAATGTTGGTTTTTCGAAAAAGTCGAAGTGAAATTAACAGTATTTCAACTTCATAGACGCACCATATATTTAAAGTGATTGTAGTATAAATTTAAGACGGTCATAGTGCGCGAACTCGGTTCACAGAGTCAACCCAATCTCGGAACGATTTCGTTTTATCCCCAAGCCCATCCGGAATTATCACGGGATACAGGAGAAATTAAGTACTATTTGCGCCTAAATACAGCAAGCAATTAACAACAGACAATCAAGAGGATTCAACGAACGTTATCGGAATATATGTAGATAGACAGATCGATAAATATATATATATATATATATATATATATATATATATATATATATATGTAAAAGAGTAAGGCTGCCAACATTTGTAAAAAGTTTCTTTCAACATTTATTTATTATTTTCTAATTTTATCATTTTATAATTTTATTTGACGCGTTTCAAGCGATGGTCAGCTCTCATCAGATATGTAAATCCATTTGAAGAAATGTATTTCGATTTGAAAGAGTGTTGTTTCTGTTGAGTAAATGTGTTATTGTTTGGAGGGCAATAAAAAATAATCAATTTCAAAAGAATATCCAAACACTTCAATAAATCGAGATGACCGATAAAATAGCACGTACTTAATAAACACACACGACTTTGACCAAAGGAAGCAGAAAATAATTAAAAAAATAAAATAAAAAATATCAAAATATCAAAACACATACACACACACCCGCACATGCGCAAAAACTCAAAACAATAACACATTTACTCAAATGAAACAACACTCTTTCAAATCGAAATACATTACTTCAAATCGATGTACATATCTGATATGAGCGTACCACCGCTTGAAACGCGTTATATTATCTTATGAAATGATAAAATAACGAAATAATAAATAAATGTTAAAAAAGTTATTTTGTAAATGTTGGTAGCCTTTACATATATACTTTTCTCTCATTGGAAGTGCAGTAATACGACACCGCCCTCTTTTCCATATATATATATATATATATATATATATATATATATATATATATATAGAGAGAGAGAGAGAGAGAGAGAGAGAGATAGCATACATTTATAATTGTTATCTCTTTGTAGCGTTATGGAGGTAGACCTATATAACCATATCAACCTGAAATGATATTTTATTTTAGTTCATTTTCTGATGACTTTTTATATCTTCGTTGTTATTTGTACAATTTTTAGACGGTTTTTTTTTTCAAGTAGCGTGTGTCGAATTCAAAGATCGTTATTTTAGTATTTACCTAATCCGAATCAGAGTCCTGCAGATACACCGTTTGTATTCAATCTTCCAGGCCTTGGGTACTTTTTCAGTTCCTTTTTCAGTCGTTTGCTGCTTTTGTTGGGATCGAACACAGAACCTTAAGATAATTTGATCACTTTGAGCAACGTCAAAGTTATCTTACCCTGGAGATACGTGATACACAAGTTGGGTGCTAATTTAAATGACTGCTCCCGAGCGTTTACTTCAGTACTAGTCTAGCCTCAGGTGAGCTGCAGCTGATGCGTGAAAGTGGTTTCTAATTGGAAAACGAGTGCAGTTGGATTCATATTTTTTAACTGACACATTTTGCATCATCTGAAAAAAAGAGAACCAATGTTTTAAAAAAATATATTATTAGATACAAATATAAACTATTGGCTTCATCATTTCAATAAATACTAGATAAGTATATTCAGTTTTATGTACTGGGTCAATTACCACTTTACTCACACGTGTAACCGCATAAAAATTAGATATTATAAAGAGTAAAAAATAGAATAAAAATCTAAGAAAATCGTATGTAGATGTTCGCTAATAGACCGGTCGATCAGGTTTCAATCCTCAGCCGAGTCACACCAAAGATAAACAAATTGTACTTAATGTACCTTTAATAAATCACTAAGTATTATAAGATAAAGTCATGGGTAAGTGGGGAAACCATGAGAAAAAGGTGAGGCCCTCCCCTACATCTCAGTGTAGTAACCAACGAAAAGTAAGTCTTCGGATTGCTCTCAACTATGATCGACCACTTACTATGGGTTCGGCAAAAATGAAATGACCTTTCTCATTTAAGCCCGGACAACACCTTGTCTTCCTGCTAGTATAATATAAGTATCGGCACACAGCAACTCACGCAGATTCTTGTAGAATTAGAAATAAAGGGAAATATCTTTGCTGGAATATTCACCATAGTCACGCAAACACAAGGTGAAAGGCGTGAGCTTACGTTCGCAGTTCGACCAATCATTTTGAACTGGGGACCTGCTGCATCGTTTCTTCAGCTTCCTTTTGATTCAACTCTAATTTCACCATTCCTCTCCTTTCTTTTACTTGCATATATATATATATATATATATATATATATATATATATATATATATATATATATATATATATGGTATGTGTGTGCGCGCGTGTGCACATGGGTGAGTGCCTATACTTGGGGATGTCTGAATATGTGACGCATTCATTCCCCTGTCTCTGATTCGTTCGTTCGCATGATTCTCGTGTTTCCCCATCTTTGAAAATTGATTTAGCATCGCCATATACGTTGCAACGTTGTCCAATTACACCGCGAAAAAAAGCCAGCGTTGATGGCGGCAGGTGAATATGTCAAAGTGACATGTCACACAATCGGACAGGTGAAATGGGCGTGGAACTCTGACATAAACCACGCCTGCTTGCCAAGAACCTTCCTTCGATTGCCATTATATTTTGTTTCCTTCTCTCAAGATATGTTTATATTATCTCGATCCAAATCACCTCAGTTCACCCCACCACACCCACACACAAACACAATACACACACGCATATATATATATATATATATATATATAGAGAGAGAGAGAGAGAGAGAGAAAGAGAGAGAGAGAGAGATCACTTATCTTTTAGATGTTGTCGCTGTTTCAACGTATCACCGCTTATCAGACGTGTCTCTAAATAATATCCATCGAAAAGCAAAACGTGCGAAATAGATGCTCACGTGCATAAATACTGTTTATGAATCATATTTGCTTTTCGATTTATACAATTCGGAGACACGTCCGAGTATGGGTGATACCGTGAAATATTTTAGGTAAGTAAATTTAAACAACATTCATTATTAATATAGCTCTATCGTATAAGACTTCGATTCTTTTTTTTGCCAAGAAAATGATGTTTCAATTTTGAGACATGCGTTATCTTGTTAATATATATATATTAAAAATATTTAGTCATTCTTAGACAAAACACACACAAACATGCACACACACACACACACACACACACATATATATATATATATATATATATATATATATATAGGCTGACTCTGTGAACTAGGTTACCACCCCCGACCGTCTAAAATTGTTACTTTCCTGCACTGATGAGTGCAAGGGGCATGAAACGCTAGAGTCTGAATTTTATAAATAATGTAATATTTATTTATAGATATTATAATAAGTCTATTTAAGAAATTCAAATTGATCACTGTCTCGGATGTAAAAAATAGACTGTCAAACAGCTCTAATACAAACTTCCGAATACGTTCGTCGAACACTTTCGATTAGTATTCTGCCCCCGCTTTTACGTACATATAGATCTTAATTTCCCTTAATCACGT
Source organism: Sepiola atlantica (assembly GCA_963556195.1). Classification (NCBI taxonomy): domain Eukaryota; kingdom Metazoa; phylum Mollusca; class Cephalopoda; order Sepiida; family Sepiolidae; genus Sepiola; species Sepiola atlantica. The sequence continues at coordinate 37,005,072 of OY744548.1, forward strand.
GACAGTTTCCGGTAGCCGCGAGAATAGGACGACTGCTTGCAGATTTTAGGTTTACTCTGCGAACCAGGTTCGCGCCTCCTGACCGTCTGAAGGTGTTACTTTCTTGCACTGATGAGATTAATAAGCTTGAAACACGAGCGTGACTAAGTTATAACTAATATATATATATATACATATATATATATATATATATATATATATATATTCAAGATTTATAATACATAACTAGCAAAGAGTTGCGAAACTTATCAAGGTTCTTGATGCCAACAAGGCAATTTATTTTGACAGAATTAACTTAAGAAGTTGCAATCGAAACTAGCTCCTGTTCTTACTAATCTGTTCCATCGTTGCTTGTTATCACCTTGGAAAACTTTGTAAGTTTACCCGGCATCTATTAATACTGGAGATCGGTTTTATACAGCCCAGTATATAACAGTCTCCTCAGCATCGTGAGTAAGTTGTCTGAATGTGTGATAAACAAAAAAGTTGTCAACCACTTAAGGAAAAAAGTCATTGACCAGCAATATGGATTTCTTTCTACAAGATGAATAGCTTGTGTGCCGAGTATCACACAGGATCAATGAATCTATTGGCTGGAACTTCGTTTCTATGTTAATAGTTCCTGACATATAAAAAAAACTTTTGATAAGGTTTCGCACAGAGTTTTGCGAAAAAAGTTTGCTATCTGTAGAATACTTGGCAATGTCTTCTCAACCATGAAATCGTTTTTTTTATGATAGGTTTGTAAATGTAGTCGTCGATGGGCAGATTTCTGAAGAACATAGTACCAATGCCGGCGTGCCAAACCATTTGCCTGATCTACATGAATGATCTACCAAATCACATTCTAAGAACATTCGTTAACATTTATGCAGATGATACAAAAATCTTTGGCAACACTTCGAAGAACATTAATGATCAACCTATTTCTGATTTTCTCGCTTTCGACTGGGAGTACGTTGATCAATATGGAAAAAGGGGGTTGGTTTTATAGATCAAAAACAATTGTTTCTCCTTCGCTTACAAACGCTTGGATTCTCTCTTAGCTATAATTTAGATGAACGGCTCTATCATTCTACTACAATACGATTCTAGTAACCTTCACACCAGACCTAAAATCGAAGACTTACATCAAAGGTTAAGCTACTGTCGCTAGGAAAACGGTGGTGTTATAGTACTGCTTCAGAAAATATATCACTCCTGGCGCAATCATTTACATGTAATAGGAGTCAAATACGTCACCAAAAAAATACTGTTACCAGAGCTTAGTTGTTGCCGCTCAGCGCGTCTTTCCTTGCCTTCACAGTGTACAAAACTTAATTCGAAATCTACTGGCGATGGCTTCTGCTCCACCTCATTCCTCGCAGAGGAGAGGTTGCTAGTCTATCTAATTTCTTCGGAAGTGCTCGACTGAGATTTTATCTATGGTTTATTCTGTAAAACATTCACAACAAAGCCCGTCTGTCTACAACCAGTGTAAATACTATTGTTTTCTTCCTCAGCTAAACGAAACTTCTATGAGCATAGTCGTATTTCAAGAAATACGGGTCTACAGAACACAATACAGCAGGGCTACTTCCTAGCTAACAACAAAATATTGGTCGTATTAAAGTACAAATGTAAATAAATGTAATTAAAGTCAAATGTAAATAAGTTCTTGTCTCGCCGTATTCTTTGATAATCTAACTCGGCAAAGTTTCAACCATTGTCAGCAATCCTCAAGGTGTTGTCTGACCGTTCAGCTGACACATTCATCAACCTTGATCTTCCAGTAACATTTGGACCTAGATAAGCGGTAAAACATTAATATATAAAAAAAACAGGCAATCTACAAAAAACGCTATCCGCATGAACAACACTCCTTACTGCAAACAATACAGAAGCAGTCGCACTCCTCGTGATCCTTATGGCAGGTATACTATCCTAACACTTACATACACACTAGAAGGGATTTGAATCTTTGAGATACTAAGTGTTATATCCTAAATTACATAGAACATACTAAATTAAGAATACGCCGAGTGGTTTGCGTTTAACAGGGATCCGGTAGGAAGTAGAGACGTTTACTCTTCGCTCACTTCCAGATATGACTGCCCGTCTTATATACGTACTTTCGTATATAGTCAATACCTGATTACTTCCCTTTATGTTAGTTTCGTATTTATGCCAATCATGACCTTTACAACACCTTCCCCTGAAGCTGAAATCTTCCCGATTTTAGCTTTAGTACCGTTTCGTTTTAGGATCAGGGCTTAAACGCGTGATGTTTTTCCTTTTTCTGGTGCTCTTCCTTCTGGTCTGCGTTACCTGCGGTGAGGAATTCTGTCCACCCCGTATGGTATGTTCAGGGGATACATTCATGGTTTCAGGTATACATACTGGATTTGGTATATCAAATGTATCACATAATGTTTCCATTGGAATTTCTTCTGTATTTTGCGAAATTCTGGGACGGATTTGATTTATGTGACTTTTACAGACAAAACTTGGGCCTTGAATGGTATAAACCATGTTCCCAATTCTTTTCATAATGAAACCGTCCACCCAATGATTTTTTCCATTCTGAAAATTGTTAAAATACACTTTGTCCCCTGAGGAATAGCACTTTACTTTCAAGTTTTCTCCTTTATAACTTTTCTTCTTCTCAGGTATAAGTCTATCGAAGATACATCTAATTTTTCTAGCAAACATCAGTTCTGCAGGGGATGAATTAACATTATTATTTGGGTTCGGGGTTACCCTGTAGATTGCTAGAAATGTTTGTATAGTTTACTCATCTGTGTCCATATTCAGGTTTTTCTTTATTGCCCGTTTAAATGTGTCCACAAATTTTTCTGCCAACCCATTCGACCTAGGATGGTAAACAGGTGTCGTGATATGTTGAATATTCAGCGATTTGCAGAATTCGTGACCTGTAAATGCTGTACCATTGTCACTTACTATGGTTTTTGGTACACCAAAACGGCTAAAGATTTCGTTAAGTGCATTTACAGTGTTCCTTGCAGTTGGATGTCTGGTTTCAAATATCTCTGGCCATTTAGAGAAAGAATCTACTACAATTAAGTAGAAAAAACCATTTAGAGGTCCGGCATAATCAATATGTAGACGTGACCAGGGTAGGTCCGTTTTCGGCCATGGGGTCGTTTTTACTGGCGGATCTTGGGCTGCTAACTGACATCCTTTGCATGCTTTGACACAGTTTTCTACTTCTCTGTCCATAGAAGGCCAATATACGTATCCTCTAATTAAGGATTTCATTCTTGAAATGCCAGGATGACCTGTATGGAATTCCATTAATATTTTCCTTCGTAATGCCTGTGGAATTACGATTCTATCAGCATTCATAAGTACACCATCACAAATTGAAAAAAATGTAGTTTGTCCTACTTTGTTACTTTTTACCCTCAGTCCTAATTGAGTTTTCATTTTCTTTATGAAAATGTCTTTTTCAGCTTCTCTTTTAATCTCTTCAAGGGTTATTGGAAGTTCACGTATCATATTAAACATTGAACTTGTACATTCGCTTTCATCTTTAAGAGCAGCAATTACTGTCTCTTCGAAACTTTCGTTTCTTTTTGGAATCAACCTTGATAGTGCATCCGCGTGTCCTAATTTTTTCGATGACACATGCTCCATCTTAAACTGATAGTTTAAGAGAGTTACAGCCCATCGCTGTAGTCGATTTGCGGTATGCTTAGGAATGCCTTTCATTGATCCAAGGGTTTATGGTCTGTTTGCAATGTGAAGGTCCGTCCATGGAGAAATCGATTATAATTTTTGACTCCAAATATTATCGACAGAGCTTCATTTTCAATCTGGCTATAGTTTTTCTCAGCTGCAACCAAAGTTCTTGATGCATGAGCGATTGCTTTTGTTGTTCCATCCTCATACTTATGGAGAATTGCAGCGCCAACGCCGTAATCACTAGCGTCCGTTGCTAGTACTAACTCCTTGTCTGGATCAAAATGCGTTAATACCAAGTCTGATAGTAGACATTTCTTAATTTTTTGGAAAGCAGATTCACATTCCTTATTCCAACTCCATTTACTACCCTTTTTAGTAACTCGTTAAGAGGAGCTCTCAAATTATGCACATTAGGTATGTATATCGCGTAATATTGAACCAATCCCCAAAATGATTATAACATCGGTACTGAGTCGGGAGCAGGCATCTTCTCAATTGCTTCGGCCCGTTGTGGATCTGGTCTTCGTCCCTCTTTGTCGATTATTTGACCAAGGTATCTGATCCTTTCCATAAAGAAATCGCATTTCTCCGAGCTTAATCTGAAACCAAACTCTTCTATTCTCTTAAATACTTCTCTGACGTGCTTCTTGTGTTCATGCAAATTTCTGCTCTTTATCAGGATATCGTCAAGGTATGCCATTGAAAATTCCAATCCTGCTAGCATCGTATCCATAACCTGTTGAAACAGAGCAGGGGCGACCTTTAATCCGAACGGAAGTCTTTTAAGTTTAAAAATACCCTTATGCGTGTTAATGCACAGGTACTTTGAACATTCGTCATTGACTTTGATTTGCAAGTATGCATCCGAGAGGTCTATTTTGGAAAAAAATTTTCCTCCGTTTAGTTTTGAGAATTGATCTTCTGCCGACGGAAGGTGTAATTGTGGTCCTGCAAACAATCATTAAGGCCCGTCGAAAAGTCAGCGCAGACCCTTATTTTGTAATTCTTTTTCTTCACATTTACCGTCGGACTTGCCCAATCCGTGTGGTCAACCTTTTCAATGACGTCTAATTGTTGAAGTCTCTCCAACTCCTTCTCTATTGTGCCCATCGATGAAAAAGGTACATTTCTTTTAGGTTTGAACACTGGGGTGGCATTTTTCTTCCCCTCAAATTTTGCTTCTGTTTTCACACAGTATCCAAGTTTTTCGGCAAAAACTTTTGGGAATTCTGCATTTAAATCGTCCATGAAGCCTTCTATTGGGTTTGATTTCTCTGTGGTCAACCTATTTCAAAACGAATTAACCGGTCGTTCCCATAAGCTGAACAGGACAATCCAATCCACTCCAAATAGACTTGTGTTTCATCCTGGTACTACGTACACTTTGGACTTGTGTGTTTGACCACCAAATGACACATTGCACCTTAGTTCTCCCTTGAATTCCAACCTTTTGCCGCACACACTCTTCGCCATCTTGCTGGTTTCTCTTAGTTCAGGTCGACCGATCCTTCTCCAGATATCTTCATCTATGATGCTAATGTCTGCACCACTATCCAGGAGTAATGTTACAGGATGTCCAGTTATCTTTACATCGACATATTTACGCCTTTCGCAGCTTTTCTCTTTCCTTGTCCGAAGCGTATTAACTTTGTCGGTCCTTCGTTTTTTCTTCTGGTTACAATATGTTCCCTTGTGGCCTTTGAATCCACATTCGTAACATATCCTATTCCTGAACCAGCAGATCTTTTTGGTGTGTCTTGTAGTTCCGCAGCATTCACAACTTTGGTCCTTGTACATTCTGGGAGTCTTTTGTTCCTGGGTCTTGTATGTTCTAGAGGTCCTTTGCCTTTTTACATGTTGTATCTTGTGAACGCTTTTTCTTCAATGCGGGTGTTGTCTCTTTTGATATTAATGAGACGTTGACACTCATCGATTACTTTTTGTAAAGTTACATTCGGGTCCGACTCCATAATTGTCAGGATCCGGGATCTGACATCTTTGTCCCTTGGAGCTGTGAATCCTTGTACAAAGATTAAACATTTAAATAAATCTGCCGAAATTTCATTTAATTTAAATGATTCACATAAGCAATTTACAGTACATGCATATTCTAAATAGTCTTCAGATTCCGACTTCTGTAAATTTAAACATTTATATCTAGAATGAAAAAGGCTGTCTCTTTTATCAAATATTCTAGATAAAGTATTAATTGTCTCTTCAAAATTCACATCCTCCGGTTTTTGGGGTAAAATTAAATTAGCATACTTGGTGTTTTCGTCCGTCCCCAGTTTTTGTAGTAACAGCGTAACTTTTTCTTCGTCGGTCCAGTCCGAACATCTTTTTGTAAAAACTGTTTCGTACCTTCTATAGTATGCTGGAAATGTAACGCCAGTATCGGGAGAGTAGTGAAATTCTGACAAAGAATTTGAAATACCTTCTGCAGAAAAATTAGTTGTCTTCCCATCTGTCGACGTTTGAATTAATTTTTCAAAATTCTTTTGTTGCGTTAACATTTGGCGTTGAAGTATTTTTGTTTGCTCTTGTTGTGCCTCTAAAGTTTTTGTGTCAATTCTTTCTGCTGCTGCACTAGCTGTTGTTGTAGCTGTTGTTGTTGCTGTTGTTGCTGTTGCTGTTTCTGTTGTTGCTGTTGTTGTAGCTGTTGTTGTTGTTGTTGTTGCTGCTGTATACTTAGAGTTAATGCCTTCGTCAACTCAGCCAATTGCTTCATTTTAGCTTAATTACAGTACAAAATATCTTTCCAAAGTTTACAACAATAATTTCACAAAAGTTCGTCAATATGCGTTTTCGTAAATTAGCAACATAATTTTTGAAAAAATAAATGTTTCACAAAGTTTATACAATTTAGCAACAGTCTTTTACCAGGTAAACTTTTTCGCAAAATAATTTCAGACAATAAAACGTTTCCAAAATTCGCACAACAAATAGTTTCAATTACTTTAGACAAAGCAATGAACAATTATTTTTCACAAAAATACGGCTGCACTTGGGGGAGAGAAAAAAAATATAACAATAATTTCTGAATTGTTTAAAGAAAAAAAATCGTAAGCGTACTTTTTTCTTTCGAAATTCGTAATCTCACGGTGCAGGTTTCGAATTCAGCTTGTGCTTCCCAAATATTTTTTCGTCAACATACAGAAAAAGTTCACTTTATCTTAAAATTGTTTCGAGTACAAATTTTTTTTTACTTTGCCGTTAGTTCTTACCGAGGAAATCCGTACTTTTCACTACTTTAGGTAGTAAAATTCGCACGTGTCGACTTTTTTTTTTTCTTGCCGTCCTTGCAAATTTTCTTTTTAAAAAAATCCTTGAATAGTATGTTATATGTTAAGAGAAAAAAAATATCCTCGTTCGCCACTGTTATTACATAGGACATACTAAATTAAGAATACGCCGAGTGGTTTGCGTTTAACAGGGATCCGGTAGGAAGTAGAGACGTTTACTCTTCGCTCACTTCCAGATATGACTGCCCGTCTTATATACGTACTTTCGTATATAGTCAATACCTGATTACTTCCCTTTATGTTAGTTTCGTATTTATGCCAATCATGACCTTTACAGCACTAAGGAGATCATCATATTAATTACATAGAACTTTTATAAGCTGATTTCACCTATGGCACTTGCAACGCATCAGTACAGGATGCGTCCTACAAATATGCGTGGTAGTCCCTATTTAAAGAATTCACTATTAGCTGCTTTTAATTCATTTTCAGCCCTGCAAAAATAAAAGGTTTTATCTATTAACCTTTAATATCGTCTGCATGTGTCATCTATGAATCGGATAGGCATTCTATCTGATTGTCATCACATCAAAACTTCACCATCAATCATACCTATTATAGCGCTATGGTACAGTTAAAGATGTGAAGACTTTATCTAACCACAGAGATAGCTAAAGACCTTATGGCTTATTTTCGGTTTCGAAAAATCAACTCTGTGCTCAATACGATACATACGCGGCTGTGATTCGTTCTTTATTTATTATGGTTCATCCAATCCTATTTGCTGTTAGAAATACCTATACACTTCTTGTTGTTCAAATTCTGCCATATATTTCATGAACATCGAGATGTATTAAATGAAACGTCGCCCACTTGAATGTTACTTTCTTTACTTATTTAATACGAAGTTCATATCTGTTATGGTGCCGTACCTACCTACTAAGAACTAATGGACTCGTCCACCTTATAAATACGGGAAGCACGTGACACTTGTTCTCTTCTTCCCAGGCAAACCGGCAATGGCGGTTGAGAGCAACATCTCCTTGTATCTCTTTCTTTCTATTAGATAATATATACCTTTGTTCATTTAAACCATGTGTTCCTGTGTCATGTATTCAGCTTTACCCAGGTCCACAACAATATCAAAGTTATCCTCGGATCACTTTAGAGTTTTAAATAGACTTTACACCTCTTGGCATTGTTGGAAAAAATGTTGACTACTAGTAATTTACAATAACTAATTAAAAACGCTCTTGTCCATTTTCTATCCGAAATTATTCCTATCAGTTCACATGAAAATAGAATGAGTGACAGACTAAACGGGGGCGGTGACGGAGAGTCTCACTGATAAAATGTTCTCCGTGTTTTTAAAAGAAAAGAAATGGTAGAAACTTTATTGTGATTTAGTAAGTATGGTGTTTTACATAGTCTTTAGGTATGTCTGAGGCTAGTATCATGCGACTGATCTTTCAGTATGATTGCGAAACGTAGCCAATGAGAACGTTTGATTTTCATAAGCTCTAAGTCTTCGATAACAACTGGTTTTGCTGAATTCTATGTGTGTAGATCCAGTAATAACTTAAGATCTCCGTCTTTTTTCAACGCTGTATAAGCTGGTTTGGACACGCAGCTTGAATCAGGAGGGAATTACACATCTACGAGATCATTCTCTTTTTTTTCTGTAATAAGTTGGTGTAAAAGTTCTGCTAGGCATGTGAAGACCTTGGCGGTGATAACTAGAACTGACGTAGCAGCATTGTCAGGCCAATTACGTGTTTTTCTTGGACTATAGAATCGGGATTGTCTAGTCATATAGTATGACCTCGACTAGGATCGGCTGCTGCGATAGTCAGTCACTATACTTGCTCGAGAGAAAGCCAGTTCAAGCAGTTCAAGCAGTTCAAGCCAGTTCAAGCCAGTTCAAGCAGTTGAAGCCAGTTCAAGCAGTTCAAGCAGTTCAAGCAGTGCAAGCCAGTTCAAGCAGTTCAAGCAGTTCAAGCCAGTTCAAGCAGTTCAAGCCAGTTCAAGCCAGTTCAAGCCAGTTAGGGTGATGGCCGTCACAAGTACTAGAAAAAGTAGATATGTCTCAAAGAAAGTGCAATAACCGTTTATACTGGGTACATTTTGAGATAATTTAAGATCTAAAAGTGAAGAACCCATTCGAAAACAATACCGAAATCTATCCAAGTTGATTTTGGTTTCTATAGATTAGTTTTCTGTGTTCAACGGTCATTTTATTGATCACAAGTTGATACTCGCAACCATTCTAACCCTTTCGTACGCTTTTCTCCCGAAGCGAAGGACGTTGAACAATCGTGAAAATGGAATGGATTGTCAAGATAGACGTTATTAGTCTGTATGTAGTGGGCATACAAGATACTGGCCTATACTTTCTTTTCTCTTGTCTCCGAACGGATAAATGTAATGCCTTTGTTAATTCTTCATCTAATGTAATGCAAAGTGTATATTAGTTTTGATAATAATAGTGCTACAGTTTTTGGAAGATGGACCCAATAGGTGATGGTGCTAAAAGTTAGCCATTTACAGTTTGATCGATTTTTCTTAATATTCTAAAAAGGTCGATCAAAGGTATTTTTCTCTCAAACTAATGTTTTTATTTTCTATATCGTGGCATTTTAATTTGTATGGGTTCTTTGATATTCTCCTTGTAAAACTTATTAACATCTGTTAGAAAATTCTATTTGGCCAAAAGGAATAGGGCTTTTGCGTTACGTCTTTTCTTTTTGAGCAATTAATTGAATTTTCTGTTACAGGGTTCTTCTGACATCCGGAATTCCAATAAATTCCTTAATTTTAAATTTCCGTTTCATGCATATGTATTCAGATGTATTGGAGTTGTATCTTCTATTGATAGTTCACATATGATTTCCTCACTTTTATGAAATATGTTTACTTTTTTATTTCTTGTTTGATCACTAATGTGTTCCTGGGGAGTGGAATGTCGCAAGGTCAAATATTTATAACTTATATTTACCAAAGTAATCTAAGCTCCCTGGATTAAGTCTTAATATGATATATAAATGTGTGTATTATAACATACGGATCTTCTATTCTATCACCTTGATTTAGTAGTAGTATTATAACTAGCGAGACCTGTCGAAAATTCCATTAATTTTCTAGTCTTCTGGGCAATGTGCCCGAGTTCTTCTTTAGTCCACCTACGAATGGTCCAGAGTATCTTATTATTGATACTGACCAGGTGTTTATTCCTTGTACTAGATTTTTGCTGTATAATTTCGTTTCTAAGAGATTTCTTGATCTTCTCATGTAATTTTTTCCAATCGTCTCTTTCATTTCTGTAGATGTGATGGTGTCTACTTTCAGAACTCTCAAATATTTATAGCTATCCTGTTCTGCCTAACGCCCTCATAGTTTATTTGTTGGGCAGTTCCATGTCCAACATGATCTCCAGTTTTCCCTTTTTCATCTCGAGAAGTGCACACTATTCCAATCTGAATTCGATTTGAATGTCCTGGCTGAAAATTCTGGTCGTATTGATCAGCATTTCCAGTTCCTTTTTGCTTTTTGCAAATAATTTGAGGTTGCCCATGTACATGAGGTGGTTTATACTTTGTTCTGTGGTCTGTAAACTTGTAGCCGGCATCACATTTCATAATATCTATGATAAATAGGAGTGGTGATAGTGGGTCTCCTTGGAAAATTACTCTCTGTTTTTTTTTTATCTCAGCCAAGTGTTGTCTTCCAGCTATCAGTTCTAGTGAATATGTTCCCATTGCTTTCTTAATTAGATTAATAATCATGTCGGGTATCTTGTACATTTTTAAGCATTCAATTATTCATGTGTGAGGGATTCTGTCGTATGCTTTCTTGTAGGCTATCCATGTTATCCATGGATATGTTCTTTTATTTGCTTGTTTACCTCCTTCAGAGTCTATTGATCTATGCATAGCAGATCATCTGTCGCTCTTTTTTAATCCATTTTTGTTCCTAGATGAGCAGCCTACGATTGTTCAGTGAGTGGTAGATTTGTTCTCTCAGTTGTGCCATGAGGATTTTCCACATTGTTGGTAAACAGGTTATCGGTCTGTAGTTGGTTGGGATTGTTCCCTTTTTGCGTATTTTTGTATTAACGGTCTCCTTCCTTGGGTAATCCACTTTGGTACTCTGTGTTTTTAGGGGTTCCCATCTCGTGCTTTAGAAGTGTTTTTCTCTGTCGGGTCCGGTAGCTCTGTTGTTGTTCTTTCTCCGTTTACGTTTTTGCAAAACTGGCTTTCATTGCTTTCAAAGGACATGCTCTGTGTTTGCTGTTTAGATTTGTATATGTACTGCCTGTGTCTACCTTCTCTTGCTGCTATTTTTTTTTGTTTTAGTTCTACATATTTTTTATTTAGTCTTTCTTTGCTAGTCAGATTTCAGCTCTTCGATCGTTTCCTGTTCTTTTTCATCCTGTTTGCGGTTTAATCTTTTATTTGAAGGTTGGTGATCTGGAGTTCAAGTCTGATTTCACATCCAGGCTTTGTCGGTCCATTTTTTGGATCAGTCTGTTTTCTTTTTTTAATGTTCATACTTATTGATTTTACCCTGCATATATCAAGTGGTTTTGTTCTGTGATAGTATCTGTTGGGATGTACGCAAGGAGTGTGTTTTTAATTCTAATTTCTTCTAATCTTCGTGCCTTAAGGATGAGATTTTGTTTTGTTGTCGGTTATAAAACGTTTTATGTTTTTCACTTCTCTTGTTTCTTCTTCGGTGAATTCTGTGTTGTCGTATTCTTCGATCTCCCCAGTTTCAGTGTTCACGTTTTGCCAGTCTTCTACGTGTGAATTTTCGCACAGTGTTTTTTCTTGATCTGTTACATCATTTATCTTTTTTATTTCCATTAATTCTAGCTCCGAGAACCACTTTCTTTTGGAGTCTGTCTTGCTTGGTCTGCTATCCTTTGTTCTGTACAATGGTGGCCAGTAGAAATGTCCCATATATCTTTCATTTGTTTCCGATAGCCTGTGTCTGTGAAGTGGCGGCTTCTGTAGTAGCATTCCATTACCAGTTTTACCTTTTTTTTTGGTCCATTTTTCCTATCACTTTTTCGTTTATTCTTTTCAATTTGTCTTTCTTTTATTTGGTATGTGCTCTTGTCATACATTGAATTAGAGAGGTTTCTTACCTGTTTTTGTGTCCGTGATCTTGTTACTTAAATTAAAGGAACAAACATTCGCAAGATACAGACCGGGTCCCCCATGTTGGCCGTCGAAAAAGCACTGGCCCATCATGACACTTAATCTTTATTTTGAGTCGCATGGCTTGTAACGTTATTATGTAGCAGTATTCATAGTTTGGTGTATGTGGCATCACCAGACGAAGTCTTAGTAAACCTGTCACAGGAATGGTGTTTTTCTCCTATTTTATGAGGGACAAGGTGCACTATCACAAATGAAGAGACATTTACGACAAACAGAAAAATATATATGTAACTTAACTGGTTTTCAAGGCTACTCCTAATATAGAAAACCAGACCGTTTAGATGAAAACTTGAAGCAGATTAGTGTGAAATCGTTGATTCATATGAAATACCCTTCCGTTAATGCAAACTCTATCAGCGCTTTTAGTTTGGTATATGTCTTTCAGCGCTCTCTTTTTAAATTGTTCAAATTGTCTTTTCGTCACGGGTCGGCACAACTAGATATAAGTGCTGGACTCTCCTTTTTTTGTGAATTTATAAGCTTAAAATCTATCCCACAGATTTTTCCAATTTAAATATAATTTCAATAAAAACAAAATAAAATATTATTATTATTATTATTATTATTATTATTATTATTATTATTATTATTATTATTATTATTATTATTATTATTATTATTATTATTATTATTTATTCACGAGGTGTTTTTAGACGACTCATTTTCAACGAAAAATACTAGTGGTGTTCCCTGAAATCTGATTGAGCCACCTCAGAATGTCCGAACCTCAGAATGTGCGTTTTTCAATAATTATTGAAAATTGCTATTCGTTATTGTAACAGACGTTTACCAGTGATGTATCGCTGATACAGGCCGTTGGCGTTTTCTAAAATTCGAGTGGCAATACGCCTCCCCAAGATTCCTGTAGTTCGCGCATAATTCTAGTGGATGGCTGGTTGCTGGTCTCTTCCCTCGTGTTAGATAACATCAGTTTAATAGAGAAGTAATTGGCAGATGAGGGCTTTAAATTTCATCTTTATTAAACGGAAGTTGGCGAAAACACTTGACTTCCGGATGAAAAGATATATTGATATTTGTTGATAAACAACTTAAGCAGCCGACTGAGAAACGTAGCCGTTCTCTGAAAAGCCTCAGTGAGAGTAAAATATAACTATGTGTAACAAGACAAGCTATTGATATGTCTCTGTTTATCTATCTGTTTATCTATCTGTTTATCTATCTGTATCTACCTATCTCGTTCAGCAGCTTAAATTCCGGAGATCCTTTATCCTGTTTATGAATGTTCCAAGATATGTGTATTTATAAACATCGTATGAAAACTAAACATCGACATCGACATCCGACATTCGACGACAACCTGTGTTGCCGACGACGACAACGGGTGTATAAATATTTATACAAGTCATAGACAATCGAAACTCACTGTGGGGATGACGATAACATAAAAATACTGCTACTATTACTATAACTACTACTACTACTACTACTACTACTACTAATGATAATAATAATAATGATAATAATAATAATGATAATAATAATAATGATAATAATAATAATAATGATAATAATAATAATAATAAAAATGATAATGATAATAATAATAATGATGATAATAATGATGATAATAATAATAATAATAATGATAATAATAATAATAATAATGATACTAATAATACTACTACAACTATTAATAATAATAATGATAATAATAATACTACTAATACTACTACTACTACTAATACTACTACTACTACTACTAATAATAATAATAATAATAATAATAATAATAATAATGGTAATAATAGTTATGGTAAAATAATAATTATAATAATAATAATGATAATAATGATAATAATAATAATTATGATAATAATAATACTAATAATAATAACAATATACTGGAAATAATATGTAAACAGTTTGAATATAAATACAACACAAATATGGTCAAATACACTTGATAAGTGACATTTTTGAAACATAATGAAACATTTGACAAGGTCAAACAAATCTACGAACAAATTTACAAAAATGAATCCTGTCAAAGTACTCCATCTTTCTTTTTATTATCTTCCGGGGAAACTGCATCGAATTCCAGGAAACAAAATTGCTCATGTTTTAATGTTTTTAGCATCAAGCTGCTATATTTGTTATGTTGTTTTGTATTTTCTTATTTCTAAATAAACACAGATTGTATGTTTAATATTCTCTTATTGTTAATATATAACTGAATGTAATATTATCTTTGATTGCAACACTTTTCTTAATAAGGATATATACATATGCATTTATATATATATATATATATATATATATATATATATATATATATATATATATAAATGCATATGTATATATCCTTATCAAAAGTGCCTATCAACCCAAGTGGTCTATGAGGCATCTATCTCCTCAACTGAAAACCCATCCCAGACTAACTATTATATTGGTCTGGCAGGCAACAACTTCAAAGAAAGATTCTACAACCATAAACTCTCCTTCAACTACCCAGACCATCCTGGGCAAACCGGACTTTCACTACACTACCACAAAATAAAAACCAAAAAAGAAACTCCCATAATAAAGTGGAAAATCTTGAAAAAATCCAGCACCTGCAAATCAATAAACTCTCCATGTAGATTATGCTTAAATGAAAAACTGGAAATTATCCGCTTTAAGGACAAAAACAAACTCTTAAATAGAAAACAAGAGACATCTATCAACTGTAAACATAGTAGACTCTACCTCCTTAGCAACCCACATACCCCACCTTAACCCCACACCAACCCTACTTAACTTCAACATAAAATTAACAGTTTTTTTGTTTTTGTTTTTTTACAAAAATAAATGATAACATTAAACCCCCACTATACACTACCCCAAAACACACTATAACCCCCTACCCACCCACCCAAATGTACAACCCAATCCCACCCCAACAAGTCAGGATGAATCTATAAATATATAACCACCACTCTAAACTACCAATAATATCAAATCTCTACGTACTACCTATAATGCACAGCCTCAATAACCTCTCAGCCATACTACCAATTCTAACATAAACCCATAACTGGGACAGCTATCAACACTGATATCACTTAGACTAATCTCAATTACTTAACCCCTCGATCACTACCTTGAACACTTAATTATTAACTGGTACTTAGTCCTTGTCATTGGTAGTGGAATCAAAAAAGCCTACCATCACTTGTCGACTTATTTCGCCCAATGACTTCACAAGTAGCAAGATGGTAATGATGGTGATATTTATCAGTATTACTATTATTATTATTAGTATTATTATTATTATTATTATTATTATTATTTTTTAATACTATTATTATTATTATTATTATTATTGTTATTATCATTAATATTCTTACAAACTTGTTATTTCTATTTCTATTTTATTTTAATTCTAATCTAATTTTATTTATATTTATATTTTACTTTATTTTTATTTTTATTTTTATTTTTATTTTTATCTTTATTTTTATTTTTATTAAGGCTTTTACATAAGGCTGTTATCACTGCGACTATCGTAGGTATGATTGGCAGGCGTTACCATTGTCATAATCGGTTTTGTTAATGATAAGACGGGTAACACCAGAAAACTTCTCTTATAAAATGATTCCACTAGTATTGATCTCGGTATAATATAATCACAATTTAAAAAAATATATAATCACAACAAAATTCACTACAAATAATAAACAAAACATTAAAATAAAATAAATAAAATGCAAAAGTAGCAATTAATACCCTAAATTAAAATTATCAAACATTTTTATCCACATGATAATTACTTATTAGAATTAAAATAAAATAAGAATGACGGTTGTAATCATAATTTTATTCTCATTTTAAATTTAACTCACTCTGGCCGTCGCCCCATCTCCCTCCTCCCACCCCGGCCGAGATTGAGATCGGCACAGCACTGACACGTGCAAAACCTCCCACGTAATAATTTGAAACACGACTTGTTGGGTTCCTCCCCCCTCCCCACTCATGTCCCATGTCGCCGTTATAGACAAAGCCCCAACTCTATCCCCCTCCCCCTCCAATGTATTTTCAATTTTCAATCTCCCGTTAAAGTGAACTTAAAATTTTATGCCATTTGTATTCCTTTCTCAGGCCCGATGAGTTGGTAGCTATTCGCACCAATGAAACAAAACCTGTTTTGTCGCAACTAATGGAATAAAATCAAAAAAAATATATATATATATATATATATATATATATATAATATACATATGTGTATGCATTAATTCATACATGCATATAGTTATACACAAACACATATACACACATACATAATCAGTTTCCTAGCTAAAATAAGTATATTTTACGTTGCACGATATAATAATATAACCCCAAAATAATATTATTATCGACCTCAATCTACAGTAAACCGACATCCAATCACAAATTCACAAATTCCTTAACTACTATAGCCCTCACATATATAAGTTAACACGACAATTCAACCACAGCCACTTTCTTATAAAAACTTATAAATCAGTCATAAAAAGACAAAATTCATAGAAAGACAACATCTCCTTAGATATAAACGAAAAACGCACCAGCCGCATTCCTATGCTCTTTACTCATGGCCAACATACACATAAACACTACACATTCTCAGCCAAAGGATTACACCTCGCAAATATTTTCATTTTTAAGGATCCACCCATTAATACTGAAAACAACCACCTAATTTATTAAATGAACCACATCGAAACAAAAACATTTACATAACAACGCACAATATGGTAACTGTACCCGCAATAAACATAGACACCTAGTCTGTGAGCATTTAATCACAGATTCCTCGGTAGACGTTACTAATACGCATCCGAATACAACGGCCACACTTGTCCTGTGATAGTCGGAATGTAATATATTATATTTTGTATAAAATGTCCACATAGTAGAAACATAGGCGAGACAAAATTACCTTTTAAAATATTGATTAAACACCAAACAAGTTACTAGACAAAACACATAATACTTCAAAATAGCCGAAGATTTTAACCAAACAGACCATACACTCTAAAACATCAAATGTATTTTAATAGACACCATTTACGTCCACATATGCACGAAAACAAAAAGAAACAAGTTCGATTATACAACTGAATACACACAAAACAGTTCTGAACTCTGATGTGAGAGGCTTGAATATGTATGAATAATTTACAGACCGAAAATAATTTCTGTTTGGGAATTAAAATTTGGTTACTAAAGGAATCAGTTGTTGTCACTGTAATTTACAACGATATTAACGCGCATGTGCATTAAAAATAGGCAACTGGTTTTTTTTCCAATCAATAGAGAGGTTTCGCGTAAACTGACTTGCACAATAATACAAAGAATTAACGATGCTCAAAGTTTAAAATTATAGTTTATATCAACGGTTTCAGGTTCATTCATGTTTGACAAAGAGCGGAGAAGCACTCGAAATATCAAAATATAATTACACCTTTAATTGTATATGCCTTTATGGTTTCCATAAGTATATTTTTCATTTATCAAATGTGAAGAACTTCATTTTATATTACGACAAAAGTATACATTAATTTTTTTATATCAGTATATATATATGTATATATATATTTTATTTTTTATTTATTTATTTTTTATTTATTTATTTTTTAATGCAACTTTAATTCCTATATAATTTTATTGCTAGCTACCATATTGCAGAATGGTTCTTGGGTGTAGTGTTTAGATAGTATTATTATTTTTTATTTTATTATTATTATTGTTATAATTAATGTTATTTGATATGCAAATTATCATATCATACGGTAGTCTTAAGGGTAATATATTATTATTATTATTTTATTATTATTATTATTATTATTATTTATGTATATATTAGTGACATTTTAAGTTGAATTATTTCGACACTTGATTATTGGGGAAATGGTAGTTTAATCAGTACCATTGGAGAGCCATGAATATCATAACTGTCCTGTTTTTAAATCTCCGAAACAGTTACATGGTAAACAGCTGATGATCCCCGTGTTAATATTAGACGCTTAAGGTCTCCTGTTTTTGTTTCATTCTTAGATACTTAACCCCCCCTTTTTCTTTTTTTTATTTACTTACTTTTTAATTTATTAATTTTCCAACGAATGTTAAGTCTGCAATATCTTAGACGTAGTTAGTTTCTCTGGGAATTACAACTGCATTTTACCTTTTTTTCTTTTTTTTTTTGTTTAAAATCACTCAAAGCTTCTTTAGACTATATATATATATATATATATATATATATATATATATATATATATAGAGAGAGAGAGAGAGAGAGAGAGAGAGAGAGATAGATAGATAGATAGATAGATAGATAGATAGATAGATAGATAGATAGATAGATAGATAGATAGATACTCTTTCCAGGACTCGTAAAATACTGTTCCTGAAAATAACAGTTTCGCAAAACTTTTATGTTCCCTTCTAAAAGTCAAAGTCAAGATATTATACTACTAAATCCTATGTTATGAATTTTTATACCAATTTTGATTTAAACCTATTATACGATTGGAACACTGGGAAATTATTAACTTGTAATTGAAGTAATGTTGCTTAATTTATGTCTAAGGACTATGGATTAAATTCAATGCAAATCTGATATATTTCAATTTTCAAATATAAAGTTGCGCCAATATTACGCCCCCGTAACTCCTTCATTAAATTTTGTCATACCTTATTTTAAAATTTAACAAAAGGCAGAGGTATATTACATTTCACTAATTACTTCCACCACAATCTCACCCTTATTTGCATGAAAATGTATTTAAATAAATATAGCCTACAGTATTGCCTCTTACGCACAGCAGCTGAATTCCTAAACTCAGAATGATCCGTGATTTGTTTTGTAGATTATACGGTTTATATATTAACATATACACATGCCTAATATTTTACAATAAATTGTAGGAGATATATAAAAACTCTTTTTTCAATACGTTTCAAACTGTAAACATTCAGATCGGAGAACGGATTGTTGGGACCATACAAAAAAAAACAGATAACATCTTTTTAAAATATCCTCGAGAATAGAAACCAACTACAGGTAAGTTAGCATAAAATAGAACTTCATAAACACGACTAGAAATATTGATATAGCATACTAACAAGAATTCAGTAGCAGATATGAAAAAAAAAAACTATAATCTTATAAATCTCCCAGTCCTACAACAAACGACATCACCTCGAGTAGCTTGACGTCCTGGTCCGATTCCACATCGGAATAGGACAAAAAAAGCATCTGTGTATCGTCTCAGCAATTTTTAATGAGTGTATTAGTAAGTGTGTGCCTTGGTTTGTGACTTATTGCGGGTGAAAATGCATATGTGTGGGTGTAATGGCAGATGAATTTCCTAGAAAGAGCAACGTTCATCCAATATCATTTTGCAATGTGCGATGACGTATTAGTGTTCTGAGATGCAAGAAAGATAGTCCCTTAAATACCTTTTAATGTTAAAATATGTTTGGGTTAGCTGTAAATATAAGACTTATATAAATAAATATATATATATATATATATATATATATATATATATATATATATATATTATATATATATTATATATATATATATATATATATTATATTTAATGTGAGATACTATATGACAATTTCAGACAATGTCGCAGTTTTGTCAAGCAGAGTTCGGATGTGTCGTACGGATGAGCCAAAAAGTATATGGTTTGAATGGTGTGTGTAGGCTGTGGTGTTAGTGATAGTAGAAATTATTATATATATATATATATATATATATATATATATATATATATATATATATATATATATACATGGCTTTACGCACTTCACTACTTTTGGAGCTGCTGTCGCTCCTGCTCCAACGCCCAAAATTGGAGCTGGCTCTTCTCACGCTCCCCATTTTCAAAAAGGAGCCGCTCCTGCTCAAACTCCTATAAAAAGGAGCGGATCTTTTTCAGCGCTCCATAATAAAAATGTACCTTCTTTCATAATCTTTCTATTCTGCCAATGAGTGGTCGAAGGATATGGGTGGGCGTCAAAGGATCTCGTTAATATGGGTTGAGATGTCACTTTAAGATAATATTTCACAAAATCTCGCTTATATTTTGAGAGTTATAGGAGAACATGTCGGACGAAGTATAGGATTATACGTAAACTTTCGTTTCCTGATGTATAAAATAGAAATAGAAAAATCCCTGAAATATTTTAAAACAATTTTGATATTCATTACATTTACAACCTATTTTTTCAGGAAAGGAAAATTTGACCCGATATATTTAAGTTTGTTTTAAGTAAATAATGTTTTACTTTTAAACATTAATATTTATTATTTTCTTTTTAAAGAAAACATTTCTCTAGGAGAGGAGAGACAGCCAGGGCAACATTAATCGTCGTAGTGTTGTTTAATATTTGTTTTTTTACGAACGTAACTATATTGTATAATGTATATTATTATTTACAACAGAGAAACGCACAAGTACTTTCAAACAAATCGATTTATCCATTTTTTTTCAATAGTACAATTTGGAGCGAAAAAAAAACCCGATGGAGTTTATTTTTTAAAGATTGAATAAAAAAAAATATTTCTCATAAGTTGGCCAAAAAATGTCAATAAATTGTCAATAAACAATTCAGAGATCCATTTAATGTCTTAAAATTTCTTACAAAATATCTGGCCTAGACCTTGGGAGTTGAAAAAATATCGGGTCAAATTTTCCTCCACAGAAAAATATACTAGAGTAAGTTTTCCTAGGTCGAGCAAAAACATTTATTAAAATTAAAAATTTGAATAAAAAAGGTGAAAACGTCTATATTTGAAATCCCTAACAAAAACAAACTGTTTACAATTTTAATATTCGATAATAGATTTTTTAAGAAAAAGAAAGATATCTCTGCTACTTTGAGTTCTAAAAAGACAACAAATTAGTCATAATGTCTCATTATTTGTTTTTTTTAATCAAAATGTAAGATATTTTCTTTAATTTAATTAAGTCTAAACATCGGTTTAATTGTAGAATAGGACCGCTGTTTTCTTTCGCTCATTTCGTTTGGTATTTGCCCAAATTTTGGATAAAACTGATTGTTGGTCTTAATTATATTTTTGGCCCTGATATAAAATTCTCATTTACTTTTTAAAGTGTTGAGAATCTAACTTTAATTCCATGTTTTAATCGCTGGCGGCCATGTTGGTTTTTATTGCTTTTTCCTTGGACTAAAGATATTTTTCCTTGGACTAAATATAGTTTTACTGCTTTAACATTTTATTACACACAAAAAAAAAACTTTGAACATTCTATTTACAAAAGCACGTTTTAACGGAATTTAACAAATTTGAAAGCAAACATGAAAAGGGTAAAACATACTAGTCGTGAATTTAAGAATAACAAAATGTCACCGAAAAGACGATGGGTATAAATGTGGCATAAAAGTTAAATTTGATATATGCAAAAAAATAAATTAGAATTTTTTGTCAGGACAAAATGTACCATTTCACCCCAAAAATCGATTTTAGCGAACATTTGGGTGAATACCGAGCGAAATGGGTGAGAAAATCCAACAGCCTCTATAATATAATTGAACCTACAATTCTTTATTTAAAAACACGAATCAAAGGAAACTTTGCCTTATTTATTCAATTAGCAATATACATCCTTTCAAATCTATGAGAAAATAACTTCAAAGCCACCTATAGACTCAGTGGCGCATTTAAAGACATAGATGTGAAAAAACATGGAAAAGTTCAGTTTCTGTTTCCATGTGTAACTCCCTCGTTCTTTCTCTCTTTCTCCCTTCCTCTCCCTCTTCCTTTCTCTCTCTCTCGCTCTCTCTCTCTCTCATATACATTTACCAAAGATATCATTTTTTTTAAAGTACAGAATAAACTCTGTAACTTTCTTTACTTTACCTTGATATTTCTGAATAAAAACTAATGTTTAAAAAAGAAACCAAATAATTTTGGAGCGAGGAGCGCGGAGCGATAAAACCACCGCTCTTTAGTCCCAAATGGAGTTGCTCCCGCCAACTCCTGCTGAATATGAAATGAGCCCTCCTCCCCTTCGCCCCAGCAAAAAGGAGCGTGCTCCTGGGACGCGCTCCTTTTTTTAGGGCTCCGTATATATATATATATATATATATATATATATATATATATATATATATATATATATATATATATATATATATGGAAAGAGAAGGATCAAGGTAATCCAACGTGATGGGAAAATGAAAAAGGAAAACCAAGAAATGGATGTTTTTTATGTGTACATCAACGTTTCGTCTTTATTTATAAGACTTTATCAGGATGATAATATGGAGAAAAATGTCATGCAAGTAAAAACACATGTAGGGTTGACATATTGGGAAAAAAGAAGAAAATAATAGCCACTACTGGAGAAAACAGGATGGACGTCCGTACTTGGTGAGGACTGAAAAATGAATGTTTATGAAAATGAGTGGGGAAGAAGTAGACAATAGGGGTGAGCAAGGACTACTGTGGCTGGTAGTAAGAGAAAGAGGTGGGGGATGAGCAGGAATAATGTGGATAGCAGTGAGGGAGTGGAGACGAGGGAGGAAGGAGGTATTTGAACAGGTGGCTGCGGTGAAGACTGGAGGGGAAAAAAGTAAGTTGGAATGTTTGTGTGGGGGTGTATGCAGAGAAATGGAGGGTGGGTAGAGAAAGAGGGGGGCTGTGATTTTGGTGGATGGGCGAAAGTTATGGTCTTAGAGAGGGTTTTGAGAAAATGAGGGGATTTAAGAAGGGGATATGGAAGAGTAAAGGTACGAAAGAAGTAGTTGAGAGGGGAAATGGATGAGGGTGGAAGGGACATTTGTTGTGATAGGGTATGAAATATTTGAAATATTTGGAAAATGATGGCAATGAATGAGGGAGTGGAGGGGTGGAGGAGAGGGAGGAAGGAGGTAATTGAACAGGTGGCTGCGGTCAAGACTAAAGGGGAAAAAGTAAGTTGGAATGTTTGTCTGGGGGGTTGTATGCAGAGAAATGGAGGGTGGCTAGAGAAGGAGGGGGACTGTGATTTTGGTGGATGGGCGAAAGTTATGGTCTGAGAGAGAAAATGAGGGGATTTAAGAAGGGGTGTATGGAAGAGTGTAGGTACGAAAGAAGTAGCCAGATCATAGATAACATTTATTTTTATCTCTAACCTTAATGACACTCTCCCACTTACTTACACCCATCCTCTTTCTTCACGAATCTTTACTTTCTCTAACTAATTCCTTTTTTCCCTCACATTTTTAACACTGCAGTCCGATGAAACTTTTTCATTTTCCAAATATTTCAAATATTTCATACCCTATCACAACAAATCTCCCCTCTCTCCCTCACCCATTCCCCCTCTCAACTACTTCTTTCGTACCTTCATCTTCCATACACCCCTTCTTAAATCCCCTCATTTTTTCAAAACCCTCTCTAAGACCATAACTTTCGCCCATCCACCAAAATCACAGCCCCCCTCCTTCTCTTTACACGACTCGAACCTTTTTCTCTTCTTTTCGTAAGGATGTTTTGCCAGCCATTAAAAAGAATTCTGTAGTTTATCAAGTCATGTGTCAGTGTGGAACTGACTATGTTGGCAAGACATCCCAAAGATTAGAATTTAGAATATCCCAACACATACCACGTGATATTCGCCTACACAAGGTTTCAAGATCATCCGGGAACTTCCAGGCACAGGAATCTGCCATCGGTAATCACCTCGTTAGTACAAATAGTTGTTCTGACAACTATTTCGATGGGTGGTTTTCTGTTTTACACAGTGCCAGGTCGAACTACTATCTCAATATTATTGAGGAGTTAGTCATTAACAACTCTCGACCTAGCCTGTGTAGACAAAAGATTTTGAAGCATCAGTTGGAGATCTTTAATGATTCAAAGCCACCATAACGTTGAGAGATTTACCCTTATTTTTCCTCTCAATCGTTTCCTCCAACTGAAATAAGTGTTTTCCCCTCATATCTCATTCGACTTTTAGTTTTTAATTTACCATTCTGACGTTTCCTCTCAGAGAGTCAGACGATAATGCCTTAAGGTAATTTTAACAATTTTCCTTTTTTTCCACTCGTCTGTTTCATTGATTATAATAATGCTTCCTCTAAAATTGATCCTACGATTCTGTTGTACACGAAATTTACTTATATATATATATATATATATATATATTTATATACGTGTGTGTTTTGGGGTATATTACTGGTGAGTATAGTGATATTAGTTTATATGTTGAAATAACATGTACAAACACAAATATCATAAGTAAGATAGACTTTTTCATATCAAATTTTCTTTAAGATAATCTAAAACTTTACAAGGTCGAACAGAATTCACTATGTAAAAGCTTGTTAAGAAAAACGCCATTTTGTTTTTTGTTTCTTTTTCCGCCTACAATTACAGGAATAATAATGCAAATCTGCAGCGAATTTCCTGCCGATAAGAAACGAAATTGCGCACGCCTTATGTCAGAATTGTGTGGGTGGCGCTGTCTTCTCGCGTAGAATTTGCTATTTCTATTGCAATCGTTCGTTATATTCAAACTGCAGATTAGGTGTGCTTTACATTTTCTCTTTTCTCTCAGTAAATAGATTTTTACTATTATCTTTCTTTGCAACTCATTTCCGCCCTCGTAAATAAATATATATATATATATATATATATATATATATATATATATATATATATATATATATATATA
This sequence comes from Sepiola atlantica, assembly GCA_963556195.1. NCBI lineage: Eukaryota > Metazoa > Mollusca > Cephalopoda > Sepiida > Sepiolidae > Sepiola > Sepiola atlantica. The sequence continues at coordinate 37,029,900 of OY744548.1, forward strand.
TATATATATATATATATATATATATATATATATATATATATATAGATTTGGGTAACATTTTCTTATTTTAAGACAAATTTCGTTAAATATTGCAGATGATTGGTGCCTTCATATTTTTTTCGTTGATCCTTTCTAGAAGCCTGATTAATGTTCGAGTTACAGGCTTGTACATGTACATAAAGCTTCCGTACATGTTGAATATTCAAGTACAATCTGGTTCTTTCGGAACAATTTTCAGGGTTTTGTGTATCGGTAATATATATATATATATATATATATATATATATATATATATATATATATATATATATATTACCGATACACAAAACCCTGAAAATTATATATGTGAAAAATGGCAAATGGAAAAAAGTGCAAATTAAATTTTAAAATTAGGTATCAGACAAAATTTGATGAAGGAGTTAAGGGGACGTAATATTGGCGCAACTTTATATTTGAAAATTGAAATATCACAATTTGATCCATAGTCCTTTAACATAAATTAAGCAAAGTTACTTCAATTACAAGTTAATACATTTGTGTTTTCCGTTTGTCATGTTTACCACATTTAGTCTACCACGCCATTTCATTTACATGAATTATCGTGTACCTTACCCCATATATATATTTATATATATATATATATATATATATATATATATATATATATATATATATATAAACAATTGTTTTACCTAGTTCAGAACGCTTCTGATCATAATCAATTTCTGAAGCAAAATAAAGCTCAACATTTAATATTCAAACTATAAAATAGTTACTTTTAAATTGCAATACAGCTATAAATGAATAAAATGTAAGTAATTTTACCATAAGACGAGTTAAGGCCAGTTTCCGAACGAAATATTGGCACATGTTTCTTGAGAAAATCTATAACATACTTAAACTATCATACTAACATTCTGTTATTTAAGATAATAATAGCCAGATGAAATTTCACAACATCTAAGTAAAAGATTCAAGTCAAAGTACTTTCGGATTAATATTAGAATCATAAAAAGCGATATAGAGGCAATAGAAGCTAGAACTTGATATTCAACAAAAATCACCAAATCACTCAAAGAATTAGATGCACATTAACTAATAAAAAGAGCTGAATATTTATTTGTTATGAATTTTTATTGATGCAACATTTTAGTAACTCATTTGCAGACATGTTTTAGTTCGAGCTGCGAGTCATGTTGATTCCAATGTTCGACAAGAAATCAACGAGTTCAACACGATGAATATGAATTATGTTCAGATGTTACACCGGCTGAAACGTTGTAAGAATAACATGCAAGACAATAACATTTGTACTGATAATTGAAATAATACAAATTATTTATCCTCCTCTCCAATATTTCGCAACTTAGTGCAGAGTATTTGTGAATATTTTTACAAACACAGAAATATTTAATCCTGTTTCTAATGATAATTATGAAATATATATTTCTGTATAACAAATAGAGAGCCATGTTTACTCAGTATAAATGTGTATGTATAGCTGCTATAATCTCCAACGTTATGAATCGCCAACTGAAAGAAGGAAAACTCTTCTCTTTACCCTTTATACTTCCGCCGGTGCATCCGTCGCTAAACAGGTGTGCCCAAGAAGAAAATATAGGAAGCATTGCCAACGACTGCACACAATCTGGTTTTGACTAGAGCTAATAAAGATCATATTTGAAAAGCGGCTTCATACATTTAGAACTGTGTGCCAAATGGTAATTACCCGAGCAGCCAACAAGACAATTAAGAGCCGGGCGCAATTCATAAGAGAAAAGAAAGATGAGGCCTAATTTCTTCTGGTCTTCCCAGCCAAATGGCATTCTCTAAATCTACGAAGTGTCCAATAGCATTCACTGATTGTCGAATTGGTTTTAAGAATAAGATTTCGAAACTCATGTAAAAGCTGACGATCACAAGTTGATTTTTATTTCAGAATATGAATATAAATGTAGACGACTAAACAGGGGCCTGTAGATGACCATATATTATATACACATCTACATTCTAAAGATGCTTAAAAATGAATTTTCCCAAATGTATACCTACCAGCGACCATGCGCGATTTAAGTTCAATTTAAAAGAGACATTTACACATTTAGTCCACATAACATCGGACGTCACTTCTAGAAGACCAGGAAGGATTATTACGAAAAAAAATGAGGTTAATACCTTTTATTAGTCTAAAGCTCTCTCTAGGCTTGTTATCTCAAGCGACATATTAGATAAAAAAAGTCAAGATGAAAAAAAAAAAAGGAAAAATGTTTTTTATTTTGATTTTAATAAAAAATATCTGCATCTGACACATGGTTTTTGAAGGCATTTTGCCTCTTTCTTTAAGTTTATATATATATATATTTGAGTTTGAAATATAACTCGTGTTCTGCGGTTCGAGCCCGGCAACCGGTATGAATGTTTTTTTTCTACACTGATGATTCCCGTTAAGATTAAACGTATACATATGTAGATGGAAACAAATATTTATAATTAATTTTGTTTTGCTTAAACTAGCCTGTGATCTGTAGTTAGTAGTATTAACACAGTTGTCATCGTGGCTTAAATGCAATGTTCCTTTCAAAAATTGAACTGTCTACGGCAGTAGAATTAATTACTCGCTGATTGACCGAGTTGTTGACAACGGCTGTGGGGGAAAATACCTTAGAATTTGAGTTTAGAATATAACTCGTGTTCCGGAGTTTGAGTCCGCTGACTGGCGTGAATAATTCTTCTCTACACTGTCGATTCCCGTAAGAATGAAACGTATACGTATGTAGATAAAAACAAATATCTATAATTATATATATATATGGCCTCTTCTGTCTTTTTTACCTAATTATATATCTTTTGACAGAACTGACACTAATGTCGATCATTGGCCTTGATCAAAACTTGCATTGCTGTGCACCTGCTGAGAGGAACATTGTGGGGCATCGAGAGCATAACAAACTGATTCTGCTCCTGTTTCGACAAGGGAAAAGCTGTAGATGAAATGCTTCCATGTGACTTTTTGTAATTCACAAGCCTTGCTTTTGACAACAGAGTCCGATCACACACCTCACAGACCAATGCAGCTCCACAATTGGTTGGTAAAGTATCATGATTTCTACATACTCTCTTTAGTTTTGCACGGTCAATCTTAGTTGCTTAAATATGTTCAGTACATATGTAGATCTGCACCCTCAACTGCGCTACAATCAGACGCTAGGGACTCCCGATTGTCTGCTGGAATACCAAATCACGCCAAACTATTCTTGTACAATATCACGAAATATTTTGGGGGTATTGTGCTGGTGTCTTTTACCCGAAAGAAACTTACCATAAACAACTGTATTTAGAGTCTGACATATAGTTCCTCGTCACTAATGTAGCGATACTGGTGTGGTGGGTTATTTTTGGCTAAGACACTTGTGTAAGGAATACAACTGTCCAACCTCAGACAAGGAATGTGTGTGAAGAAGTGCTGATAGAATGTTGGGTCGTTTTCTGTGTGTGTGTGATACAACGCCCAGATTTCAGAGGGATAAAGTAATGATGAGTACACACATGTTTGATATACCGAGATTTTAGTTGTTAGAGTTATTTCACCATCAGACCAAAATCTATCTTCCAGCCTGCCATACGCTTCTAATGCCTTGCTGATTCTATATTTAACTTCTGCATCAACAGATCTATAATCGGATAAAGGTAGACAACATCTTTAACGACTTCAATGCGTTTCCCATAAACATAGACATTAGGTTCAACACACAGATCATCAAGAACGAGAGTGTACATGATTTAGTTTTATTGATGCTATAATTCGTAAAAGGATGCACAACTAATTGCATTATGTTTGAAAAAAGTGTCACTAAGTCAGCATATTCAGCATATAACAGATCCCTCATAAATCCACCACTTACAAGGGTTTGGGCTTGGAATAATATCAGGCTGAATACCTTTCGAGTCATTTAGAATCAAATATAGAAATAATCGTTAAAAGCATACCAGATAAAGTGAGAACAATCTTACTACGAGTATATCCGACTTCACTCCATAAGCAATGTGAGGTTTATATTCAATTAATTTCAATAGTTAGCTCTTAGATGAGCTTGCACACAACGGGGAAGTTGCTTAAGCTTCTTATTAAAGGCTAGTGTACAACCAACTCTTCCTAGTACGTCCCAGAGAGGCTCACAGTTGACTGTGTAAAATACCATGTTTAAATCCACAAACCCCTGACAAAGAGGCACACTTATCTATAAGCTGCTTGGTAGAAAATATCATATCTTTGGTCCATTATTCGCCTCCAATAACAGACTCGGACTCAGGAATGGCGTCCGGGCAAATATAATTCACCAATCGGTTTAGCAAAAGTCATGCAAATATATTTCCAACTGCTGCTAGCAGTGAAATACCACTGTAATTTTCACAAATTGACGTTTTGCCCTTTCCTTTGTGTAACATAACCAGCATGGGATGTATCTAATTTGGGGAAACTGGATCACCATGCCCTACTGAAAACACCAAAGAGTAGACCGCACGTGTTTTAACGGCTCAGCAAAAACTGGCATATAGTCCATGAGCTTCATTTAAGTTGTTCGGTTTTATGCACAGAACTATTTCCTCGAAAGTTAAAACACAGTGGTATATATATATATATATATATATATATATATATATATATATATATATATATATATATATATATATATATATATATATATATACATAAATATTATTTTCAAAATACACTCATATACACTAGATATATAGCAGGATATTTTATTTAACAGCTAGTGACGGGTGTATAGTCCTTGGATGCTGATCACATCTGGATGTGACTAGTCGGTCATAGTTTAAAATCTCAGCACTTATGTCGAGACACACTGAAAGTTGTAGACGACTAAACTGTTGATAACTATATTCCATATATAATTTCGTCTTTTTAATATGTTACACAATACAAAACATCTTCGTGAATATATAAGGGTACAACATAGTTCAAATAGAGCTTAATAACAATAATGAATAATCGCAAATGGTGCGTAGTTTAGCAATATACTCCAATTTCATGGTTTGCGCAATCTTTTGGAATGGTATTCCTGTCCTGAAGTGTCATATATAGCGTATAATCTATATGTAAATGAGAGTACATTAATAATTATTTCACATGTACGATTTTAGTTGTAAAGATCATTTATTTCACATATGTTAACAATCAAAATATTATAACCAATTATAGTTACACTATTGTCCAAGTAAAATTGTTGCGTTTCCACCTTGTGTCATATATGAAAGTCCATAATCTTACCTTCTGTACGCCTTTTTTCTGTAATCTTGCCAGACTGAGAAAACGTTTCCTGCAATTGCTTTTTAAACCCACGAAAAACTCCAGTTTATGCTAACCTCGATTTCATAGGTTTGACGCCGACTGAACTTAATTTCCTGTCATTTTTAACTAACAAAATTGTATACTAGCGTCTCTACTCGCCGCATATTTTAATATAATACTCGATTAATTTTATATATAAAATGATATTACAATATATATATATGGGAAATGAAAAAGGAAAAAAAAAGGATGTTTTTTATATATTCATCAACTATTCGTCTTTATTTATAAGACGTCCTCAGGATGATAATTTTAAGAAAAATGTAATGCAAGTACGTTAAAATATTGGGTTAACATGATGGGTTGATGAGAAGAAGTAGCAGGCACTGCTGGGGGCGCAGACTTAGTGAAGTCGGTAGTATGGAATGAAATAAATGTGGATAGTTCTGTGTGAAAAAGTGGAGGGTGGGGGTGAACGAAAATAATGTGACTGGCTGTGAGTGTGTCGCATAGCCCCTTAATGATTCATACATTCGTTTCTTCTCGGTTTGCTCTGTCGTCTAGTGGTTGAGTACTTTATTCGCCTCTGCACTGTAGTGGCCATCTCCGTGAGTTGTCTGTAACAAAAGACCTTTCTCCCCCGCTTCATAAGACAACAATCTTTTCATTTTAATTACTTTTTATTCGGCGTCAGTTTCTATTTCCCGTGGAGATGTTTTGCTATCGTTGAGAGAGAGAGAGAGAGATTTACGAATATCGTGGTTAATTCTTAGCTAGCTTTTTGTCTAATAAGTCCTTTGTTATTTGAGGAGACAGAGGGAGAAGTACATCTTGTACGCCAGTATTCTTTCTTAGGGAAAAACACTTCCCGTTCTGACTTGGCTACATTCTAATTCCTTCGTCCGACTTCTGCGCCTCCTAAGTCCGTCCTCGTTTTAAAACTCCAATTTTCTACCATATCAAAACTGTGACGTAATATCACTTTTTGAACCAGCGTCAAACATTGTCTCGTCACTTGTCACGTTTCGATTCCCGGAAACAGCATCGCACTCTATGCACTCGGCGGCACGCACTAAGTCGCACCAGCCAAACCAACGACCCCACACCCGTTCTGTCGCCACATACGTCCATTATCATATCACATTCTCATAAAGGTTTTTTATAATCCCACAAGTTACGTCCATCATTATATAACATTCTCATAAAGGTTTTTATAATCTCACAAGTTACGTCCATCATTATATAACAAGTGAAGAAGTGGAGGGGTGGGGAAAGAGGAGGGGAGGCTCTGTGATTTTGGTGAGTAGGTAATGTCATGATTTTAGAAAAGATTGGAAAAAAGGGGTGGTTTTAGAGTGGGAGTGATGAGTGAGTAAGAGTGTGAGAGAAGTAGTCGAAAGGGTTAAAATGGTGAAAGGAGAAGGGAGATTTTGTTGCGGTTATGTGTGAAATTTTTGGAGAGTGGGGGTGTTTGACCAGCTGGCTATGTCAGGAATGTGTGGAATGAGTAAGTTGGAAAGTTTGGTGAGGGAAGATGTGTGTCTGGGGTGTGTGTGTGAGTGTTTATGCGGAGACATGTGTGTCAGTGTAATAGAGATTGAAGAGAAAAATAAAGTTATCCCTGATCTAAGTTGAGTTTTTGTTCAGTCCGGATACTTTTGCTTTTTAAGGGAGATAGATTATAGAAGCAATTACGTTGTCTGATGGTGTTGGAGGCTGTGATTAGTGCGATTTCCATATATATATATATATATATATATATATATATATATATATATATATATATATATAAATATATATATATATATATATATATATATATATATATATATATATAGTCTTGGAAGTTTCTCAACAATCAAAACTATATAAAAATAACAAAAAAAACAAAAGTCCCAAGTCGTTCAGTGGAAAATCACTCATGTAAGTCAATTTAACTTTTACAGTTATTATATTAGTTTGCTCCTAACATTATTTCAGTTGTTTATCATGAAAAAAAGTTTCGGGAATTTAAAAACAAGACAGTATTTAATTTCATGGCTTCACAGCAGAGTTGATCAGACCCCACTTCCCTCTGATCATAAGATTTCGATCTTTGGAAAGCCTTGGCTTAAGGAAAGAATAAAAAACACTGGTGTATTACAGAATACACCTTGCATTGAACAATCGAAATTTGAAATAAATTTGGACATTCGAATATGTTTATCACTCTTATTTATTCTATCTTTATATATATATATATATATATATATATATATATATATATATATATATATATATATATATATATATAGATAGATAGATAGATAGATAGATAGATAGATAGATAGATAGATAGATAGATATGTATATAATGACACTCTCGATAAAGGACGACTTAATGCAATATACATTTACCGCTTAGAAAGTGAAAATTTACTAAAAGCACCGCTGTTTCTATCGCCAGTAAAAACAATAACAAAACGTTTGACTACAGACAATGACATCGAGGGTTCGATCTTTGTCCGGTAAGCCAGACGTGCGTGTTCATGGATGAATTTAAACGTAAAACGTAAAAAATAAATTAATAAATATATATATATATATATAAAATATAGATAGAGATATGTTATTATCGGAAACAAGCTCAGAGGATTCAGCATTGTTAGTAGACGACCGCAAGCAATCAAATCATGAACCCATATACATATAACAAATAATAATTAATTGACAAAAAAATTAATTGACAAAAAAATTAATTGACAAAAAAATTGAAGCTTGGTGGAGCAATGGACCCCGCCACGCGCAATTCTTCAACGGGCTTGGTCTGTTAGTTAAGCGTAACACCTATGACCATGGGGAACTTACTTGGCTTGTCCATCGCAAGTATTCGTGTAAATGACTTGCGCCTTCTCTCAGCCTGCCAAGCCGGCAGGGCATACGATACAATTTCCTGATATTTGCATGTTAATTGTGAAAAAGAACATGTTATCAATTAATTATTATTTGTTATTTATTGAATAAATGATTGATAAAAATGTATTTATTGATAATAATTATTTGGAATGGAGAATACAAAGAGAGAGGAACAAAAATGAGATAAAGAAAATGAAGAGGATGAAAGAAATCAAATGGTGGATATAAAGAGAGGGAAGGGAGATATAATGAAAGATATATATTAATAATATTACATATATAATATACTGCCCAGACGTGTCACGAATTGACTAGTATATATATATATATATATATATATATATATATATATATATATATATATATATATGTACTATGCCCCTTCGTTTAAGTTCTCGTGACGGCTTGCTGATATGGCCGCTGAATTTGTCATTTAGACGTACATTTACTCTCTCATATCTACGAAAATGCGTGGTGGGCATATCTGTACGCGCTCCCACTATCGAGTCGGATATGACTTTCGTATTGGGGTTTGAACCGTGTGACATGCAGAGATACTCTCCTCCTATACTGATGATTGGAGATTTGGCATAGAAACACATGTGTATATGGGTGAATTTGTAAATATTATTTATCAATAATTGTATATATATATATATTAATTAATTTGTACGTGCATAAAAGTAATCCATCGACACGTGTTCATATATACATATGATATACACATATATATATATATATATATATATATATATATATATATATATATATATATATATATATAGTATGTTTTTAAAAGGATGTGAGCAATGCAAATTCCTGATAAGATGTAAGCTGGAAGGAATAAAAATAATAAATTGAATACGAAGTGTGACTTACTATGTGACTTACTATAGTAAGTCACATTTCGTATTCGATTTATTATTTTTGTTCCTTCCAGCTTACATCTTACCCGGAATGTGCATTGCCCACAGCTTTTTAAAAACATACTACTACTATTCCCAGCATTCTTCAAGCAAACTACCATTCTCTCTTTTTCTCTCTCTCTCTATATATATAACTTTACTTCTCTATAATTCTTCAAATATATCTGCTGACTCATATATTTATTGCAGCTTAGCTTAAAAAATAATACCACGATTTATTTAACAGAAGATATTGTGTACAAGTTTTTCTTATTTCGCTTCGTAGAAAAATACATCTGCTGGCTGACATTGATAAAGTATGTGTTGAATGCGACAATAGAGAAAACGCGGAATATCTTGCTTATTTCTGTCGACGCAAGAGTTTTCTATTCAGGTAAAAGAAGCAAAGTTAAATAAATATCGGACTTCACTTTTCTTTCTATATAATCACTGTAAAGACATTTATATATAACGAGATCTCATATAGAATGTTTTCATATCTTTTGTTTATTTTGGAGTGTTTTACGCTAGATATTAACGAGAAATGTGTGTGGCTTTTTGATATTTGCCATCACGGATTGGTTCACAAATCTCTGTCTGTCTGTCGTTCGCTTTTTTAGGCTCAGATCTGATATAATATTCCATCGGCAAATTCGCAGATTGAATATACTGGTTGTCTACTACTACTTTCGTGTGAATCAGATGATTATGGTGTTGCCATTAGTTCCCCCGATGTTTTTCTAATTAGAAATCTTTCTGGAAAGACATCGGGTACTTACGGGAAGGACCACGAGAAGGTTGCCAACATCCCTAAGTGAATGTGGTACTGTGGAACCGACTTGATTCAAACTTGGAACACCCAGGTCTTCAGTCCGTGTCGTTATCCACTTAACCACTGTTGTTCTACTACTCTTCAGTGTGACCGAAAATTATAAATAACTCTTCAAATTCAAATCTAAAATAGAATTTTGGTCGGTCAACCATGTTTAAGTTTGAAATCGTATTTTCGTCTTTCTGTGAGATGTAGAAATGATAGTTGTATCTGTTTCTAAAACCTTTATTTGAAATTGCATTTCAGTGTTTAATAGCATCGTTGTCAGTCTGTTCCATTATTTTGAAATCGCAATTGCCTTCGTAAGACAGGCTTAAGTTTAAAATAGCATTTTCGTTCATTTATAACGATAATGTCTGAAATAACGTGACCATCGCTAAACCTGAAAATTAAGAAGACGCATATTCAAAATGTTAATTACTACTGTTCACACACACAGGCATCACCTCCCGCACACACACACACGCACGCATATATACATATAAAATAATTTAAATTTTGAAGGCGGTGACATTGCAATTTAGTAAAAAACACGGTCGGATGCGAGATAAGGTAAACAGATTATATGATGACATTACATGATTCAATAATTTTCAATTAAATATTTATTTACCAACGTATTCTGTCGAACCAGAATGGTATAGATAGTGCCATATTCTTTAAATTTTCGTGATAAACCTCTTTTTTTTAAAAGAAATTAATACTCACGCGAAGTGTATTTTTGCCTCGATGTCGGAAAAATAGCACACGCACACACACACATATATATATATATATATATATATATATATATATATATTTGATATTCAGACTTTCAGGATTTTAGCCTAATAGATGTTATGTTTTATATCAAAATCCGTATAATTTTCTTGTTATATATATATTTAATTAATTAATTAAAAGAAAATTAATAACAACAAATTATTTAGATATTAGATATGATTAGTGAATAGAAAGAAATAACTTTTAACTTTAAAATCATAGACAGGTTCTTCTCTGGGTTTGTAAATTTAAAAAATTGAATTCCATTTTGTTTGCAGTGAATGATACATAATTGTTTCGTGTTTATAACCCCTTTTTTTATTCCTCTCCCATTTTCTTTTGGAGTTATTTTTTAACACATGTTACGTATTTTTACGATCTTATTTGGTATTACAAACTTCATAACAAGATGCGCATTATTGTTGGCTCCGCTGGTTGACAAAACAAACTCGTGTTTTTAATTGAGACTCCATATATAAATGCTCTGGTGATGTGAGTCATAGTATTCCTTGTTTTATATTTTTTGATGATGGGGGATTACCCCGAAAATTTAATTTAAAAAGGAAGACACACTACATTACCATCACATCATAACTTAACACTGTTAAATATTATTAAGTTATTTGAAAATTATTAATTCCTCAATATTATCATTATTGTGATAGTTTACTATTTCACGTACCGCCGGTGTCACCTAACCAACGCATTGTCTCCGCCTTCTAACAATAGTAATTACATATTACGCACAATGCTTCAAGCAAACGACAACACTCTTCTCATATATATATATATATATATATATATATATATATATATATATATATATATATATATTTTCCTCGTCTCTTCTTAAGTGACCTCAACTATTGCAACGCCACATTGTGTATTGTCGGCAGTTGATACCAGTATTCCAGACATTTAATTTCCATGATGATCTACCAAGGAAGTAACTGCTTGGTAGTGAAACACGTGTAGGAAAAAACATTTAATTTGAATAAATAGTATTTGTAAGAAAAAATATCTTTAATGGTGATCATTGGTGTCCTGAAAGGAATGCTTTGGTAAGCCTTCATGAAATCACATATAAATGCTCTGTACTCTGTAATCGAGTATCATCGAGCTTGTTTTTTATTGGAACAACCCCGGTCTTCACTGAATGATCTATTTTATAAGTGAAAAATCTAAATCTATATATATATATATGTATATATATATATATATATAATTATAGTAATTATAATAATAATAATAATAGTAATAATAATGTTCGAAAATAAATATTAAATTATATTACCTACAGCTTTTTGCTCTCATCAGTGCAGAGAAGTGATAATTTCAAACGCTCACGAGGCGAAATTCCGATTAACAGAGACATCTTTGACTCCGCACGCTTACACTCTATCCTCTCAGCCATAGAGAAATTATCACGTCATACGGAGAATTTAAGTCATATTTATACTAAACAGAGCCTAAACATTAAGATAAATTAAAGCGCTTAATAAACTTACTTACGGAGCCTTGCTTTGTTGCTTAAGAAAATGCTATTTTTCTAATATAACATAACAGTGCTCAACTTTAATATTAATCAAGGGGCTTTATATGCATACATAAATAGTAAATTATATTTACTACAGACGACGTCGTTTCGAGCTGTTTGCCCCATCAGTGCTGAGAAGTGATAATTTCAGATGATCACGAGGCACAAACCAGTTCATAAGCCAACTTTGACTCTGCACGTTATATATATATATATATATATATATATATATATATATATATATATATATATATATATATATATAGAGAGAGAGAGAGAGAGAGAGAGAGAGAGGGGGGGGGGAATATTAAAAAGCTATTACTATGCAATGAATGGAGATATGTCGGCGTTGAGAAGTAAGACAAACACAATTGTTTCTTTATAGTAAATCTTACTTGATTAGTCAAGACTTTTACACAGTGATCAGTACGACCGTGTTCCATAATATATCTCAAGGAAAGACCTCTTAAACAAAAAGTAGGTGTCTCAAAACTCTTACCCCCGTGCGCAAGGGTAACATTGTTATATGTTTATGATGCAGTAAATGTTAATGTCCGCAGAAAATAGAATAAAACTAAACCTGAATGTTTATTTTTGCTTTTGTAAAATTTCATATTTGATTTAAATGATGAAGTCGTTCTTGTTATATTTGTTTTAATTAAATTAACTATTTAAATATATCTATATATTTCTTTCCTAATATATATTTTTTAAATGTTATCTTTATAATTAATGGGTAACTTAACAAAAACTGTGGTAGTAGTGAAAGCAAATGCGCTAAAAATATTACATAAGCAACTTAAACTGCTACCAAATTGATTTGGCTGAAATGAACAGAACCATGGAAAAAGGCATCAACAGTTTTCAAAACATATGGTTTATATAAGCATGGAAGCTACTGCTCTGGTCATAAAAAGGATCAGTTATATGTTAAGTACTCTGATGGGCTGAGAATGAATAGTTACAGTCAATATAAGAGGTCGAGTTTTGCACTTGAAAAGTTTTGTTATATAAAGTTGTACGAACTTATCATCGAGGAGGCGACTGAATCTGCCGATTTCAGTCCGGGGTAGCTGTACGAGTCGATGGGATGCGAAAGTACCTTAAATTCTTGCGTTCTCCGTTGACGCTTTTAAAAATGCATTTGTTGAATTACTATGACCAGATTTAAAAGTTTAGGCTTGAATTAGGCAGATGACACAGATGACACTCGCCCGTAACATGGAAGACAATGATTACCTATTCAAACTTGCCAACAGGCTCTTTGCAGATGTGAAACAAGTTGCAGTTTGACACATTTTCGTTAAATATTATATTAAATAGGCATTTTATTGGAATTTATCATATTTGAAACAAAAGCATTTAAGCATTAACTTATTTTTACTGATATTCTGTTTCGGTATTTTCTAGATGATATTTTTTATTGTTTGGATTATGTTGATTACTCGGATTACTCTTCTCGTTTCGGATGTTATTCTTAAAATGGATAAAGCGCTAATATAATCTTGAGTAAAACCGACATTAAGAATATAATTAAGAATTACTTAAGACTTTACCTGAAATGTCATTGCATACAGAACGATAAAAATCCACCCGTTCGATTTAAATTTTGCGTACCTGAAGAAGTTCGGGGGTTACATTGGTCGATATGATGTGAGCAAAACATAGAACATTAAAAAATAAGTTCGACTAATCAAATGAATACATAGGTTTTTACTAGTTTTCTCCTATGTGTTGTTGTGTAAAAATCAGTCATACATTATAAAACTAGTAATAAATCTATATTTTAAATAGAAACTAGAAAAGAGTTGAAACGATTTCCCGAAAAAAAGAGTTTTGTACCACTTTTAAGCCCCATTACGAAGATTAAACGCAAGAGATAATAAAATATTTAGAATTAAAATCACGATAAAATGCTACTCAACATTAAGAATCTTTATCTTAATGCTTATAAGAATCGATTACATGAAAATGATTCTTATAAACTTTTAAAATGTAAGTTAAAATTAAAGAGTTGTCAGAAGAAATTGAAATTTCGGGGATATTGCTTACTTGGTGCATAATGACTATGGAACAAATTTTATGTACCTCTGAAATATTTTAAGTTTCAAATGAGATGCTGTGTTCTTATTATGTCTCCTAAAATTGCTTTAACATATTCCAATGAAATTAAATTGTGGGGTATATTTTTAATTGATGTCTTATCGATATTGTAGAAATTTCACAAAAAAATATGATATCTGAATCTTTAAAAAGGCCTTACCATTTTCGCTTCCGTATGCATAAAACTAAATTGAACTAAATACATCACACATTACTACATCTTACGCATAGCAGTTGTGTTAAAAAACTTCATATGATCGATAGATTAGCTTCGAAGTAAATATTATACATACTAATATATAATGATTTATAGTTACCTTAATTATATATATATATATATATATATATATATATATATATATATATATATATATATATATATATATATTGTTTGTTTTACCCTCTGGGAACCCACATGTAGGGACATCAATAAATTACACAGCATACTAATGCCAATTTTCCAAAGGCAAGATTACCACTACTTACTAACACAACGAAAAAAACTTCATATTTAAATTAAGTCCAGCATTGAACAGTTAATAACTCTAACAACACACACTTTATCAACCTTTCTTCACCTATCTATACGCCTGTGTGTGTACACACCTATGTGTGCGTGTTTGTGTGTCGTGTGGGGTGTATATGTCGCTTACCTATGTACAAGATTCAGGACTGACCACGCGCGTGCGAACACACACGCACGCGCGGGCATAACATCCTTCTTGGAGACAGAGGGCAATAAAAAGTAATAAATTTCAAAAGAAAATCTACGCACCCCAACAAATGAAGATGACTGAATAAATAGAGGTCAAAATAACACGTACTTAAAAAACATACACGACTTTGACCAAGAGAAAAATAAGTAATAAAAACTAAGAAATAAAAAATAAATAAAAGATATAAAATTGTCAAAACACGTACTCACACACCCACAAACCCACGCATGAGCAAAAACGTCAAACAATAACAAATTTCCTCAAATGAAACAACACTCTTTCAAATCGAAAGACATTTCTTCAAATAGATTTACATATCTGATGAAAGCAGACCACTGCTTGAAACGCGTTATATAAAATTATAAAATGATAAAATAACAAAATGATAAAATAACAAAATAATAAATACATGTTGAAAAAAAACTTTTACAAATGTTGGTAGCCTTACTCCTTTACATATATACTTTTCTCTCGTTGGAACTGCACTAATACTGCACTACCCTCTTTTATATATATATATATATATATATATATATATATATATATATATATATATATATATATATATAGTATTTTCTTTGTGATACAAAACTTTATTATTGCTTAATAAAGATCATATTTATTTTTTACAAATAATGAAATTTAAAAAATAAGAGAATGAAAGGGCAAGCTGACAATTCTCAGTAAGTCGCACTCTCCTTTCATCTGAAGATCCTAGAAACTATTTACATTATATTTTAGAAATTCTCTTTGTAAACAAAAAGAAAATCTAGTAGTTTCTATTTGATTCAATTTTGTGTCCCAACTCCCTTCCCTCGTTATAATACCCATAGATATTTTTCTCTTAATCTTAACCTCGGTCTTGCTCTGTTGGGCGAGGTTCTAAACCGGTAGCTTGCCCTCTCATTCTCTTATCTGTAAATGTCATCATGTTTAAAAATAAATGTTTTTTATTTAGCAATAATATATATAAATTCTGTATCTTTTGATATTTGTTGATTCTGTGTATAAATTTTTCAAAGTTAAATGATTCCGATAATATTTACAATTACATTGTCGGTATTTTATCCTCTGATAAAAAGAGTTTTGTCTTTGAAAATCCATAGATTGACGATATGAGACTCCTTGCTTTGAACTTCTTATGTTTTAATAAATATTGTATCTTTGCAATGTTGTATTCTCATCTTTAATCTCTTGAATATATATATATATATATATATATATATATATATATATATATATATATATATATATATATAGTAAGCAATGAAAATATATATGGCAATCAAGCTACACAGAGGCTCCCGTGTTTCATCCCCGGGGGGAATCGTCAGGTTTAGCCTGACGATTCCCCTGGGGATTAAACACGGGAGCCTATGTGTAGCTTGATTGCCATATATATTATCATTGCTTACTACCTAGCTCTACTTATGTATCGAGCACTGTTGAAGTAAATACTGAAAACGGACACATAAAAAAATATATCTCCTCATAATATTTTATGTGGATACATGAAGTACTAATATATATATATATATATATATATATATATATATATATATATATATATATACATAGTAAGTTATACAAATATATTTAGGGCAATTAAGCAACATCCCAAGGGGGAAATCGTTAGGCTAAAAGGCATGGAGTTAGTTTTGCCGGATGGTTTTATATACACGACTAGCTGGTTAACTAATCAGATTCATTGTTGTTCTCTTAGCAATTCGTTCGGTTGATTTTACTTCCTATTTCCTATTATATTGTTCTGTTTTCTACATGATGATTCACCCCAGTTTCTTTGTTGTTGTCTTCGTCAATCGTTGGAATTATAATAAGCAACAGTTCGTGGATTTTACTTTCTATTTCCTAGTCTACTGTTCTGTTTTCTATAGAGTGGTCTATCCGTGTTTCTTTGTTGTGTCAATATAATGTGTGATCTTTATTTAACAACCGGTTCCTTGTATTTGTATTTTATGTTTTAGGTTTTAAGTTTTTATGTTTTAGCTTTGTTTAGTTTTTATACTTATTTGTTTGTTTATAAATTAATTAATTTACTGATGTATTGTTAGCATAAGGTAACGTTTATTTCGTGCAGGCAGCCGTTTGCTATCTTCCTTCTACAGTTAATTAGATTTTAGTTGTTTTTAAAGTTTAGGATATCAAATTTCTCATTCAGACATAATCTACACGAGTCGTCTAAATATCTACATGTACGTGCCTGTCTTTGAGCTGCCAATAATGGTTTGCTTGTGTTGTTTTCATTCGACATTTTTATTTTTAAATGCGCTTTTGTGGTCGTACTATATGTTTTTAAAATTTAGGGAGATAATACCCACGTTTAGTTAGGCATTTATTTTGTAGTGGTCAAAGTATACGATTTATGCAGTTACATTTTACCTTTTATTGCTAACCTTTTTATTTCTATTCGGGCGAGTAATATTAAGGTTTAGGTTATTGCTATTTGTAGTGCTTATATTTTGTTCTTCTTTCTTTTATTGTTGCTATATTGGTCACTTTTTTATGCAATTTGTTATTTTATTTCTCTCTTCTTTTCCTTTTTAGTATGTTGTTATTGTGTGCATTAATTATAATTTCTAGGTTTTTGCAGCAGCTGTAGGACAGTTTTAGCTTATTATTATTGAATATTTCATGCAGGGTATTGCTTATGTGAGAAACCCAAAGATTGGCTAAGAGGCAACATAGAATCTGATTGGAAAACTAGCTAGTTGTGTATATAAAAACACCCGGCAAAACTAACTTCATGCCTGACGATTCCCTCCTGGGATTAAACGTGAGAGCCCTTGTTTAGCTTAATTAACATAAATATATTTTCATAACTTACTATATTCCTCTACTTACGTATCGAGCACTGTTGAAGTAAATACTGAAAATTGATACATAAAAATGTATATCTCCTTATAACATTCTATGTGGATACATTAAATAGTAATATATATATATATATATATATATATATATATATATATATATATATGCATTACATAAACATTTAGAATGGTCATTATAAATGCAATTTCGTTTCAGCAAGCAATATGTTCTGTCCGGGCCAAAAGTGATTAATGAAAATAAAACATTCAAGAGCCTAAAAAAGGACAGAAATTAAAGCTTTGGGATTATCATGTTCTCCCAAATGGATTGATAAAATCATGAGCAGCTTGGATGTCAGATCGATCAAATCGCCAAGAACGTAACTTTTACACTGGGTAATCTCGATGGGAGAGGGTAAGCGCTAAAAGTGTCAGACACGTTAAACCTTCTTAATCAAATCCTTAACTCCCTTCCCAAATGTATTTATTAAATTATATTTCTTACGACACGGTGAACTAAAAGTACACCTATTATATTAAAAACTTTTTGAATATGCATACATATACACACACATGCTTCCGAGTAACCACAACGAACCCGATAGCAGACACATACAGATAAGCGCTAACTGAACATATTTACACACGCACATAGATTTACACAATTATATATTTAAAGATGTTAACATGTGTATACATTTAAACACGCAATAACCTAGATAAAACCATATATATTACAGTATAAAAATATTACATTCTTAAAACACAAGAATAACTCAGCTCTTTACTTAGCTTTTCTTGTGTGTATAATAATGAATTTACAACGACTTTAATTTATATTCCTATTATATCCTATTTATTTATTAAGTGGGATTATTTTTTAAAATTCATTATTTTTATATAAACTGCATTTAATACGGAAATGTAAATTAATATTTATCAAACATCTTAATTTTATTTATGAATTTATATTTTTAACTAAGAGTTCATCAATTGAATTACAACATTTCTAATAGTCACATATGTACATCCATCAGAGTAACCACACAAATACAAATAAAACTCTGTAACACAACTAGTCAAACACGCGCACAAATATATCCATAACTATATCTACGCAGATATACGTGTAAACATATATTCAAATATAGAACTACATATTTAAATATCACAATATTGACGTACCCCACGGAATGAAAACTCGCCAGTTTTAGCCACACTGTTGAATCGTAAAAAGATTAAAGAAGTGGATATATATATATATATATATATATATATATATATATATATATATATATATATATATATATATATAGTTGTGTGTGTATGTTATTAAAATAGTTCTTCATAGGCTGCTGTTTCGTCGTTTACGAATCATGAGTGAGGAACTTGTCGATTAGTGTGTGCCGATATGCGTACATCCTCCTGTTGTATGTTTATATGCCTGTGTACATATTTGCATACACGCAATGTTCACAGAATCTTTCTCTGTTTTACACCAGGGCAAACACACGGACACAAATGTTCTAACCTTCTCCGTATCTTTAAATTTCCCATTTCCCAGTTTTCATCGAATCGTTTTTATTTTCTTCTTTATTATTTTTCCTTCTTCTTCTTCTTCTTCTTCTTTACTTTCTTCAAGTAATTTGTTGTTTCTTATATTATTTTTTTTCATTTAATTTTCCTTTTATTTATTTTTCTATTACAATACTTCGTTTTTTTATTATTAATTCATTTTTTATTTTTTTCCTTAATTTGATTGTAGAAAATGTCATTCTAGTCCGTATTCCTTTCGTATTCTATACCTGTCGATTCTTTCTACCGTTTCGTACATTCTTTTTCATTTTTTTCTTTCATTTGTTCTGTGTCCTTTCTATTTATACGTGAATATGTATTTTTTTACTATATTTTAATTAATTTCAAAATATCTTTCTTTCCTCTTGATTATTATTGTCAATTCCACATTTGTTGTTGTTCTTTAGATATGTGCGTCTCTTTCTTTTTTAATTCTGTTCATTTGTTCTAAGTGTTTATATTAACGTTTCATTTTCTTCTCTTCTCTGTCTTTTTCGTCACATTTCTTTTTTTGCTTTCATTTCATCGTTTTTTTTTTAAATTATATTTCTTTTGCAATTTCGTTTTCTTTTTATTTTCTATTGTTTTTGGTTTTTTTATCTGACGTCTATTTTTCAACTTATGCTAATTCATTTTTCTTCGTTTTTCTTCCTTTACGTTCTCTTTGTTAAGTCTTTACTCAACCATCTTTTGTTGATGAATATTTTCTTCTCTTCAATCATCTACTTCAAACGGAATGAATTCAAATTTAAAACGTTGAGGTAATTTTATCACAGCAACTAGCATTTTCTTTTATCCATTTAAGGATTATTACAGAAATGGATAACTGTAAGCGTTTGTTTTCCTATTTATGTAAATACCTGTATTTTGCAAAAAAATGTGTGTTTCTTGCTGAGGAGTCTATTCTTCTGTTTCAAGACTATTATCTGGTATTTTTTCTGCAGGCCTAATTTGCAATTGATGCTGCTATTGCTATAAACTCGTGCTTTTTTATACTTTCCTAATTTATATTAGTGTGTATATTTTCGTGTTTTGGTTGCCATACATACCTGGACATGCTTGCGCTGATTTTGTAAATTAGGTATTTTAGTGTCAGGTTTGCATAGATTTAACTGTGTTTCTTGTTGCCCGTATACACACTTTTCTTTCTCGCAAGTGTTGTTACCTGCGAGGGTCGGAGTTATATAATATATGAAGGGTCAAGCTAATGTTCCCCATACGTTGCTGCAGTTGCATATATATATATATATATATATATATATATATATATATATATATATATATATAAGGTGAGGTGGGATATGTATACACATAAATATATATAAAAACCGCAAGATAGAAGCATATATACATATAGTGATAGTCACCCACCTTTAAGGTGCTAAACTTATTTTTGACCAAAGTACAGATTAAGGCAAGTCAGTTATACTGCGCATATCCTAACGACCATCTCTGAACAAATATACTATACACTTCATAAGACAGGTTAGCCTAGGACAATAGCGCTTGATATATCTAAAGTATTTGACAAGAGCTGGAATGTACGGTATAACTGAATATATATTTAATATAATTAGATAATTCTTAGCTAAAAGAAAAACCTGGTCGTTCTCAATTACAGGATATCTACGCAGCATCACATTAATGTACCGTTCAATTTGTGTATCATTATTATTTCTAGTTTTCATAGGTAACCTCTCTGGTGCAATTGTGTCTGAGATGTGTATATTTTATCATGATACCTCGCCCTACTCTTGACATGAAGGCAACCCGAATGCACATATTTTAACAATTATAATAAACCTTACCAGACACCGATTTCCGTGGCTAGTACAAGCTTTCCCAAAGGTTCAAACACCTCGGCTTTACATTAACAGGTAACATGAATTTTAATAAGTGCATAGAAGATACTACGAGGTCTGTTGCAAAGAATGTGGGGTCCTTAGACATAGAAAACGTTTTACACATGCCATTACGTTATATCTCTATAAAGCCACCATTCACTCATGCATGGTGTGTTGTTAACACATCAGGGTGGTGCAACAACAATAACTAGGCTCCTCTTTAACGGAGTCTAAAGAATAGACTCTAACCTTACAGGTTCCACACTGTCTACAAAGCTTTATAGCATGTCCCATCGCCGCCATGTTTCAGCCATGTGTTCGTTTGAAAAATAATTCCACAGAAGGTGCTCCGATGAGCTTGCTGCACTCAACATAGATACATTCGACAAACCCGACGAGAAGCAAAATCCAACCTTTAGTGTGGAAAACCACAGATGCTTTCTACTCTAATAGTATATTTCCATCGAGCCAATAGACTTTGGAATTAACCTCACCGCTCCTTGTTTCTCCGACTGTACCAACATGATGACATTTGAATGAAATGTGAACTAGTATCTTGCTGAATAACTCTCCAGTTAGAATGTCTATAAATCTGAGTTCAATTAAATTATAGCTCCTTACGTATCAGTGTATCTTGTTTGGGGTGAATATATATATATATATATATATATATATATATATATATAGAGAGAGAGAGAGAGAGAGAGAGAGAGAGAGAGAGAGAACGATAGAGGGGGAAGAGAGATATGAAATATGAGAATAAAATATTGTAAATATACATTATTTATTAGAACATCAAAAGTTCAGAGGAAGTAGCTCTGATAGAAAGAGTTTATCTTTGAAAATCCATGGATTGAAGGTATGAAGCTCCTTGCTCTGAACTTTTGATGTTCTAATAAATATTGTATATTTACAATTTTTTATTCTCATCTTTCATCTCGAGAAGTGATTGCTCTATTCAATATATTGAGCTTTATATTATTAAACGATAATTCGATTATCTTTAATTTAATTCAACACATTAATATATATATATATATATATATATATATATATATATATATATATATATATATATATATACATTAATGTATCACATTAATGTACCGTTATATATATGTATGCTACATTTTACTTTAGTCGAAGTTCTTCGAAATCAAGGGGCCCCTTTCTGTGACTAATACGTAATTTATACATGAGCTACATAGATATTCGAATATTCCATTAACTTCTATTTATTTGTCAAATGTTGAGTTAGTAAAATCGTGAAGAATATTAATTTTCCTCTTTCCAATAGACTAGTTAACTATGTGGTCTCTTAGTCCTACAGTATTCCAAGACAAGAATTCAACTAGTCTGGTGGAGCATACAGAAAATTGTTGTTACTTGAGGTAGCATTACTAAGAGAAAGTACACCATTCCTCGTATGAGCCAGTGTATAGCTGTGTCGAGGGCTCTTATTTGGGCTTCGAATACTATCTGATTCTTGTAAGGTGAAGTATTCTCATGCCAGTGTGAATGGGGTGCAACTATTAGTTTCTTTTCACATGTATCACAATTACACAAGCGCTCCCATGAAATATTTTACTAATCTCTTAATGTTTACGAGTATGGGCGTGAGCATCGTGTTTCTTTCTCTTTTCTTTTTTAAAAATGTCTATTCAATATTAAGCGAAATTCACCTTTTATCTTCCGTTGTTCGTCGATATTCTTTATTCTCTTTCGCCATGCCGTGATTCGTCATATTAGTCGCTGTGTTGATATCGTCTTTCTTTTTTCGTTTCACCGTCTCATCAGTGTGTCTAGCGAACAAAGTTTTTTAATCGACAGAAGGAAGTCTGAGGACAGATTGTTCGAGTGTGCAATGGTAAGAAGGTAAGAAAGTTCTATGCGTACTGTGTGGTGTGTGTGTGTGTGTGTGTGGGGTGTGTGTGTGTGTGTGTGTGTGTGTGTGTAATTTATGCATGTATATAATTAACAAATATGCACTTTCATGTGTAACGGTTGCGGAGAGGGTTGATTTCTGCTGGGCGGTGATGATGACACGTTTAGAAGAATATTACCCCAACTATCCCGATAGTTACGACCTTGTAAAAAGATCATTTTCCTGTCAATATTACGATGGTTGAAGTCATTATCATCATCACCATCATCATCATAATCACTATTAACATGTTGACTCCTTGGAACAAAATGTAGTATATGCCCTGGATCTGCACTTATTTGTTATGTCCTCGATTAGTGAAGAGGAAATCCTTCTAGACCGAGGTAATTGACATTTTTTTCACATCAAGCGTGACCCTTTATGGGGAGCTGGATTTTCCACGCGTTAAATATTAACGTTTTATTCTGTCTGATTTTTAAGAAAAATTAATATTATACTGATCTTGCAGCCCTGTAGTGATGTACTAACATCGAACCTCTGGATAACTCGGGTAGGCTGTTCTAATGTATATATAAGTTTATAAGTTTATATATATATATATATATATATATATATATATATATAGAGAGAGAGAGAGATATGGAGGGAAACGGTGAGCATTCTTTCGTGCTGTGATAGAATTCGTTCCTCACGGTATGTTGCAATTTTACAGGAGCGCAGTCGTAATAAACTAATGCTTCAGTTTAATAATAAGTTGCAGCATTTAATATACAAAAGATTTGGTTGCTCTACCAACTCAAATGTAGGTAAGAACGTCCTTAATCTATCTTCTCAGAAGTTGTCTGCTGCTGAACTTTCAATATTAGATCACGGTTTAGAATTCTGTCTTCCACCACCTGGTGTTGGGCGTGAGGAGGTATTTTCAGAATTTGAAATTCTCAATTCTCAAGTAGTGAGACTTCCGCCAGTTTCTGAGACCAAAGTCAGGGACCTAAAGACTAAATTGAATGACCTTGCACACTGCTATGCGAGTACACTAGTATCCCATTCGGAGTTTAAATGATTTTGCCGTCATTAAAACTTTACGACAAAATAGGTCCTTGGTAATAACAGGACCGGATAAAGGTTCAGGAGTTGTCGTAGTAAACCATCAAGACTACGTCGACAAAATGATGTTGATATTTAACGACACGGAGAAATTTGTCAAATTGGGCCCTGTCGGCACTCATGATGCAACAACTTGCTGAGAAACTAAATTCCAGAAAAAACTGGTAAAATGGGGGGAAAGCGGTGTACTCTCTTCCGATGTAGCAAGTGAGATCAGACCCTCGGGCTCTATCCGCCCACGCTTATATGGATTACCCAAAACTCACAAAGCGGATATCCCAGTTAGGTCTATTCTATCTATGGTAAGGTCATCACAGCAGAAGGCTGCAAAATGGATCTTCAATATTTTACAGCCAGTATTGAAGTACTATAGTAAATACTGTCTGAAAGATTAATTTCATTTTGCAAAGTACATTCAAGATTCTAAGGTTGCTAATAAATTTATGTGTTCCTACGATATTAGCAACCTATTTACCTGTGTCCCTATTTCGGAAACTATCGATATCTGTGCCGATTTTTTATATCGTAGCCATTTATCGTCTCCTTCTATTCCTGAAAGCATATTCGTGCAGTTAATGAAATTTGCCACTACATCCGTTGAATTTAGTTTGAACGATGTAATGTATAGGCAAATAGACGGCGTATCTATGGGCTCAGTCCTAGGACGGACTATGGCAAATATTCGTGTGGGTTTTTTTAGAAGGCTTAATTATCTGGGCCCACTAAACCTTTAGTCTACTTTCGATATGTAGACGATACATTTTGCCTTTTTAATAATAAAACGGAGGCAAATACATTCTTCTCCTTACTCAATAGAATGCATCCCGCATTAAAATATACCTATGAAAGAGAGCGTAATTCCACTTTAGCTTTCCTAGATGTATTGGTAACAAAAACACCATCGAGTTACCTTACATCAATTTACCGTAAACCTACGTTTACAGGATTGTATACTCGCTGGAATTCATTTTGTCCTAACAAACGAAAGGTAAACTTGATTGGGACATTAACACACGGAGCCCTTATGTGTTATTCAAAATCAAAATTGGACGAAGAAATTAAAACTATAACTAATACTTTGTCCAAAAACGGCTATCCCCTTGATGTGATTAGGGCAGTCACCCAAAGGAAAATAAATATTTTTTTTC
>OY744548.1:37060353-37150353 GCA_963556195.1 Sepiola atlantica
AACAAAAAAGATGAAGAAACTGACGATTAATAAAAGAAATACAAAGAAATAGACAACAAGTATGAAAATTTCGGGGCACAAACATGATACTAATATGTTTTCTTGTGTTTGTGTTTGTTTACTTTCTGAACATTCTTAGTTCTTGTGTTGGAAATAATTATTGGAATTTTACTTGAATAACTATTCTATATTTGTATTTCCTTATTTGCTTCTTAACATGCGGGGAATAGCTTATGGTAGAGGGGGAGTCAACTTTAATGAGTTTCAGTATAAAAATATATGCTAGTAACGAAAATGTCGCCGCTGATCGCAAGGTCATATCATTTATTTGTTGTCCTTTATTGATCGTATGGTTAGATGCAGATGTAGGGGCAAAGACCTCCATATATAACTGATAATGAAACTTTATACAAGGATCGACGGTTAAGACAGATATCTACGGAAAACGGGTCCAGAGCAGCGATTACCAAATGTGCAGTTATCTTGAGATGGTGTACGGGGATATAAAAAGCCAGAACTTGGAATTTGAAAATGGTTTCCTCGTAATAGGGAAATGAAATGGTACTAGATCATGAATTATTTTGTGTGCCTTCATGTAACGTGTATTCCTTTGAGGTTGTACTTGTTTTTGAGGAATTCTGTTGTCGTCTCATGTTGACGATAATACAACAGAAGCTATGGATTTTATAGATAGTATTAGAGAGCATTTACATAAAGGACGGCTTAAAATTTGTGTACATGCGATTTTCTACCAGGAAAACTGAATTTAGATTACGGATCAAGCTTCGGTTTTCTCACAGTTCTATGAAGTAAAATTGTTGGAAAAAAAATCCGGTCATAAACTACATTTCAGTGAAGAAAAATGATAGTAGGTAAGGGGTGAATGACGGTTAGGTAAAATTCCTGCATGTAGTTTTAGAAGTTTGGTTATTAGCTTATGTATTCCTGAGTTCTGGTGGAAGATCAATCGATGGTAATTTTTTGGAGAATTTCGTAGTAGATTTTCAGAAATCATTAGTAACCTATCTTTTGGGTCAATGATTATACCATAGTTGGCGTTGTACTACAATTGAAGGGCATTGGTTTGTTTTAATTTATTTTGAATATAGGTTGAATTTTCGGTATTGGACGACTGTGAACAGGTAACTCTTAGAAAGTTACAGAAAGTAATATGCATACGATGTATGACGATCATAATAATAATGATACTTCTTAATAACTATTACAATGACAAAAAGTGAGGTGTTCAAAAATTGGCTTATAGAATACGGGTTGGGAATGAAATGTGTTTAGAACGAGCTTTTTGAAGTCTAGGCCGAACATATTTTGACTTATTGTGAATGGTCGGTTGGAAAATTTATCATTTGTTGTTCAGGGTTGAAAGAATCACAATGGTTATAAATACTATCAGGAATCGAAAAACGTACGCTAGATGCCGAAATCATGGGGGTGCTGTAAGATAACAAAGTCCGGTGATTAGTGTTCTGATTCCAGAGCTTTCTGATTGGCGGGTGTTCAAATCACTCAAGTTCTACTCCTTTCCATTTACATCAATAGACTACTAAAAATAAGAACACAAACACATTATTACAACTGAACAAAGATATTCGGTTGATTCTTTCGACCATAGACATTTGTTAAAAATAAGCTTTATTTAGCAGAACTCAACATTTTATACAGTGAAGCAGGGAACAAGACCAATTAGCTTCCACGCTACATTCTAATTATTATAAATTAATATGGTCGGAAGAATCGACCGAATATGGTTGTTCAGCTTTAATGAAGTGTGTGTGTGTCCTTATTCCGACCATTCTCTAAACTAATTCTCCATTTTGTCTGAAATTTTTTATTTCATATTTAATAAAATTAATTTTAATAAACTTAAATAATGAACATAATTCAATTAAATTAAAATTCCCTCAATCTATCATATTAAATCCATTAAATCTAACAATATTTTGTTTTATATCATTGTTACTACAAAGATAGTGGGAAATGTGTTTATGGGATAGTGGATTAACAATTAACAGTCGAAATAAGAACGCAGACACACTATAATATCTGAACCAACATATTCGTTTTGTATGAATAAGAGTGAAAACAAATAGCATAGCTTCCATGAATCACTGTATCAAATTCTGAGTTCTGCTTAATAAAGATTATTTTTACCAAATTATAATAGTTGAATGAATCGACCAAATATCTAAGTTCCATCTTAATGATGTGCTCCATACTTATTTTTACTAGTCTGTTGCCATGCCGATCCACTATTTTATAAACCAATCTTCCACTAGTTTTAGTAGTAATAATTATATACTTTGAAGTGCTATAAATATTTACGAATTTCACCGTAATTTTAAATATATATATATATATATATCATTACTTTTTGGTTTCATTTTACTTCAGTTGAAGTTCTCAAACCTCAAGTTATCCATTCTTTGCGCCTAACACTTTATCTCTAGATGAGATACATGGATATTCGAATATTCCATTAAAGTTCTCCTTTACCGCTCAAACGTTCAGTTAGTAAAGAAGCTAAAAACATTGATTTACCTCTCCAGTTGATCAGTTGAACATGTTATAGTATATATTTCTTATGATCACGTGGTTATACTGGCTTACAGGACAAGAAATCATCTTGTCTGGTAAAGTATCCAGTTTAGTACTGTTACTATAGGCAAGCTTACTTGGAGTAGGTGCAGTATTTCTCGAATAAGCCAGTGTTGGGTCAACATACCGAAGGGGTCTTATTGGTGCAGCAAATACTATGTTTATTGGAATATTTAGTAAGGGTTTACTTGTAAGGGAAGTCTCCTCATGCCATGTTGTCTTAAAAAACTCTTGTAAAGAGAGATATACGACACCCATGGACAATGTCTAGTAGGCATTCAAGTTATTTCCCTAATAGCATAATGTAAATTGTTGTGAATTTATAAATTTAATTTTAATAAATATGTTTTAATATATAATTTTTATATTTATTTCAACAATGTTTAATACGTTCGTTGACCTTAGTAATTGTACGAAAATAACTTATGAAACGAAAATATTTTGTTTCATCTCCAAGTGAAATCCTCAGGGTAAATTACATTTCAGGATTTTTATAGGTTACCAATGCATAGTCTGAAAGTAATCAAGGTCCCGCGTGTTATTAAATCCTCAGGATCGTTATTTTTCTTAAGTCAGTGTTTACCAGTCCCTTTGTTTGAAAGTGGATCAAACAAAATAGCTACCTTACTCTGATCTTGGTAAGTCTAAGAGATTTAATCGCTCGTATTTTTTTTATTTATTTAAGAATTGTAATGTAGAAATATATAGGCCTCAGGTTTTTTTAATTAATTCATTATTATTTATTTTAGTGTTTTGATGATGTTTTATTTAATTTATTTTATTTATTTTATTGAGATGCGTTTGTGTTTATTATTAATATCATTAATATTATTATTTATTCTGTGTCTACAATAAGTTGTT
This sequence comes from Sepiola atlantica, assembly GCA_963556195.1. Taxonomy (NCBI): domain Eukaryota; kingdom Metazoa; phylum Mollusca; class Cephalopoda; order Sepiida; family Sepiolidae; genus Sepiola; species Sepiola atlantica. The sequence goes on from OY744548.1 coordinate 37,063,828, forward strand.
ATTTTTCAACTACGATTGAGTAACTTTTTGACATGTTTCAAATTATAAATTCTTAATTTCTCGCTAATACATAATCCACAGAAATCGTCAAAAAATGTTCAATTCGACTATATCTAAACGTCTACTTTGTGGTGTTTTATTTTTGAATGTGCTTTTGTAATTATAATATATATTATTTTTATTTCCAGTCTGGTTTCCTTTATATAGCACTATTTTATACGAGCTTACATGTGTATATATTGTGCTTTTTATTCAGTAGTTATTTGGGAAAAGCTATGTATTATAATTTTGCAGTTACGGTCTTCTCTACAGTATTGTCATTTTTTTTTCTTATTTGGTTATAACAAGTAGTGTTACCTGAAGTCTGAGTGACAATAAGTCTCCCGAGACCACTTTTGATAGCTATTGCAAATGATTTTGCGTTATCGCAACAGCTGCTTACGTTGATTTCCCGCTGGAAACCACCATCGTCATTTTCTTGGAGTTGAGTTGCTATAAAGCTACCCAGGATATCCGTACAATTCCAGTGGAGGTCTAGTTAGCGGTCTCGACCTCCTTGGTCAATTCACAATTACTTTGGGTTGTATCAACTGACGCTGGTGCCATCACATTTTGTCTGTTTTTGATTTTTTGGTTGATGCACTTTTTTTGCAGTTTCGGTTCCCGTGCAGTTTACAATTTCAGTTCCTTATGTGGTCGCGTTCTGTCAATGTTTTTGTTTGATTTCAATTGCATCTTTCAGACGGCTAGTAAGCGTTCGTGAATTATGTGGGTTAGTTTCCGCATTCAAAGACTTTCCTCGGGATTTCAGCTCTTTTTAGCAATACCGTCTGTTGTATAGTATCGGTCTTCCCTTTGATTCCAATTTCTCCCGGTCTTTATTCCAGTTTTGTTTTGTGTGTTTTACTGTTCCTCGTGCTCCTACAATTGTTGGTCTCATACTATGTGTGTGTTTTTGTAGGTGTGTGTATTGTAGTGCATCTGCGGATTGCTACATATGTACGTCAAAAAATAAAATAAACTGCGGAAGGAAGTACCATAACTGAGGTGTAAGATAGATAGATCAATGTAGGGATAGAGAGAGAGGGAAAGTGAGACAGCAAGAGAGAGAGAGAGAGAGAGAGGGATATAGAGAGAAAGACAGACAGACGGTAACGCAAACACATACATGTTCTATTATGACATCACAAATTATTTTGAAATTAATTAACTTAGTCTTTCACAAAGCAAAAGATGTTAAAATACATTGTAATATCATAATATACCTTCCATTTTCCCTTTCTCGCTCTCTATCTTTACGAATCTATAACATAAGTTCTGAATGCATTCGACGAACAATCTCAACTATACTTCTATCTGTACCCGCTTCTAGGTACATATAGATCTTTATTTCCTTAATTTTGTGACAGTTTCCATTAGCCGAGTGGATATAGCGATTGCTTGCAGATTCTAGGCTGACGCTGTGAACGATTTAAAACCAGCCATACTTACTAAATCTGACTACAACTCAAAACTAGAAAGCATTCTAGAAGATCGTAACAAATTTCAAAAAATAAAATATAATCCGACCCCCGTCCTTAAAACTAAAATTAATTAATTAATTACTGCTAACAAAAAAAAAACTACCTAAAATTATAGGTGACTTCAAACCAGGATATATTATGGACCAGTAAAAACGCATAAGCTGAACTTTCCCATGCGTCCAATTATCTCCAAAATACTACACCCACTTGCAAATTATCAAAAACAATCAACAATTTAATATCCTCATATATTCCCAACAAATATATTTCCTAACTTACTACCTAGCTCTACTTACGTATCGAGCACTGTTGAAGTAAATACTGAAAATTGATACATAACAAAATCATCCTTGGGGTAAATCTTCAGACTACAATGCATGGAGTTAGTTTTGCAGGGTGTTTTATATACACGGCTAGCTAGTTAACCAATCAGATTCTTTGTTGTTCCCTTAGCCTATCGTTTGGCTTTTTATGAACAAAGGTCCAGTTAGGTTTACTTTCTTCTTTCCTATTCTATTGTTCTGTTTCCTATAGAGTGGCCTATATCCTGTTTATTTGTTGTGTCAATATAATAGGTGACCTTATTTTAACACGTGATACCTTTTATTACTATTTTAGGTTTTAAGTTTTTAGGTTTTAGTTTAGTTTAGTTGTTTTTACTTATTTGTTTGTTTATTTATTTATTCATGGATTGTTAGCATAAAGTAAATTTTATTCTGTGCAGGCAGCTTTTTGATATCTCACTTCTACTGTTTAATAGATTTTGAAGATATTTAAAGTTTAGGAGTTCAAATTTCTCATTCAGATATAATATACACGGGCCGTCTAAATTTCTACATATACTGGCCTGTCGTATTATAAATAAACAAATAAACAAATAAAAAATAAACTAAAATAACTAAACTGAACTAAAACATAAAAACTAAAAAGCAAATAGAAATAGAAGGAACCACGTGTTAAAAAAAGGTCACCCATTATATTGACACAACAAAGAAACGGGATATAAGCCACTCTATAGAAAAGAGAACAATAGAATAGGAAATAAGAAAGTAAAACTAACCGGACCTTTGTTCCTGAAAAGCACAATGATTGGCTAAGAGAACAACAAAGAATCTGATTGGTTAACTAACTAGCCGTGTATATAAATACGCCCGGCAAGACTAACTCCATGCATTTTAGCCTGAAGATTCCACCAAAGATGCAACGCTGGAGCCTCTATGTAGCTTCATTGCCATAAATGTATTTTCATAACTTACTGCCTAGCTCTAATTATGTATCGAGCACTGTTTAAGTAAATGTTGAAGGATATATATATATATATATATATATATATATATATATATATATATATATATATCGACATATAGGAAGATTAATAAATAAAAAAGAGAGAGTATCATTTGGATAGAGATATAGATAAATACACAAACACTAAGAAAACTTGATAAGTATCGTTTACTCTGTGTGTGTGTGAGTGTGTGTTTGTGTGCATACTCCTGCCAGTGATGTTATGTGACTTGCATCTCTCTACATGTCTGGTGTAACATCTCGACAGAGGTCAGTGTGTACACGCTTGTCTCTTGGTGTGTTGTGAAGCGCCTGGGTACATCGTATTCAGGCGCGTCAGCGAGATTCTTGCGTAAATTGCGCGTGTAAATTCCGCGGCTGCACGCTTGTAAACGAGTGACCTCTTCTGTAAGACGAGGTTAACGCGTTTTTGTGTCAATCTAAATGTAAAGAGCGTTGTAGCCGACAGCCTGATGACAGAAAAGGGGAGGATAGCGGCGTGAAAAGAGAAATGGGGGGGGGGGTAGAGATATGTAATGAGTTGAAGCGATAGCGGGCTACAGAACACGTTGAATAGATAGATAGGCAAACACAAAACACGTAGATGGCAAAGTGAATTTATATGTTATAAAAGTATATATTAAGAATATAGATACGTATACAGGAAGTCGGATGGCTACTCATTGGCCTTTTGGCTAAGATCAAAGTGTAGTATCTGTTCCGATGGATACTGCACCCCATATTGGTGTTGTCTTGGCCTTCGGGTCTTGATTTACGCCGGTCAATGGGTCTGTCCTGTGCAGTTCTGGGAGGTCCACCTTCCCAGGCTTTGCCTTCCCTCTTTGGGGAGGAGTAAGTTTATTGCTTACTGCCTGAGGCGCCCCTACCGGGGAATGCCAACGGGGCTGCCCAGGCAATTTTTAAACCCCACTTTCCCGACCCGACCTTGGGTCACATCTTACTTGTGGGAGTAAGATAAAAACTGGCCTTGTGCCTAACTCCTGGAGAGGAGTAAATCAATACTCATATACATAAGCACAAACACATATCTCAATAGACTGGCGAAGGTCGCAGGAAGCGGCCGAAAATTCTGTTTTTCTATACATTTTTCCTATGCATCAATACATAAGAAATAAAATTAAAAATATATATAAATTTATATTTTTACATTAATATGTTATACATATATGCGTGTGTGTACACACACATTTATATATGCACGTGTGTGTGTACGAATGTATGACAAGAGAATTAGCATGAAGATATATTTAGAGACATAAATTGATAAAAATATAAATACAGGCAAATACTAGTTGATAAGTACATAAGTAGACATATTTCTAAAAATTAAATATGGTGTTTAATGTATATATATATATATATATATAGATATATATATATATATGTGTGTGTGTGTGTGTGTATGTGTGTGTGTGTGTAGAATTTAAAGTTATTACGTATCCATTATTTTGCCATAATCATACTCCGAAAAGATGACTACCAACAATATATGACCTTGCGTACGTATGTTTCCGAAATTTCAATTTTGTTTTCATCTACAGCAGGGTAGAAGATTTGCGATTATTTTTTCTCAGCAGCCCAATGTTTCTTTATCAATACGATATATAATTGAATTGTTCAACAATCATAAACATCAACATCATTTCTCTTCAAAAAGGAAAAGGTTGTATTAGTAGTGCTCTGGAGGCATCCTTAATTTTAGTTGGGTGGTTTCAGTAGCGCTCTGAGTTTTATTTTTTCCTCCTCACTTAAAATAACGGGAGCAATTACATTTCGTAAGTGGCATATAGTGATCTAAAAGTACTCAACATCTTAGATAGAGCTTGTATGTTTTAACAAAGCATTGTTCGAGAGAAAAAACTCTATTGACTGTTGTTAAGGCTGTGTTTCGCGGGTGCCATAATAGTAATACCACATTTTGTAGTGGTATAAATAAATACAAAGTGCTTAACATCTTATATAGAGCAATCCTACATAGAGCAGGTGTTTTTTTAAATGCCGCGTTGACCGTGAGCAATAACTCCATAATGTTTAAAGTGTTTTATTTCAGTATTTTCTCTATTCATTTTTCATTCATGATCTTCAGTCATTATTTTATCATAATTTATTTTTAATCATGTTTCATAAAAAATGTCAGCTATTTTTTTTCATTACTTTTTTATTATTTTTTTATTCATATTTTCATTCATTTTTTATAAAGTTTCACTTTTATTTTTTATTCTTTTTTAATTTATTTTATTTCATGTATGTTTTCATTCATTTTTTATCATATTTTTCATTTATTTTTTCTCTAAAGTTTTTTCCTCACATTGTTTAAACAATTTTCTTTCATTCATTGTTCATTTCTTTTTTCATTCATTTTATTTCATTAATGTGTTCATTCATTTATCATTATATTTTTCATTCATTCTTTTATTTTAAGTTTTTACTTCATATTGTTTCAACAATTTTCTTTCATTCTATTTTCATTTATTTTTTTCATTCTGGTTCATTTATTATGTTGCATTTATTATTAATTCATTTGTTCTCATTTCTTTTGTCATTCAAATTTCGTATTCATTTCGTTCATTCATTTCGTTCATTCATTTTTTACATTCATTTTTAATTCAATTTTTTAATGAATTTATTTTTTCACTTATTTTTTATGAATTATTTTCTTTAATTGTTTTAATACTTTTTTCATTCAATTGTTTGTTGATTTTTTCTTCATTTTTTTCATTCAATTTTTCATTCATTTTTTATATGAATTTTTTCATTTAATTTTTTCCTCAGTTGTTCATTCATTTTTTTCTTACATTTTCATTTCATTTCTTTTTTCATTCATTCATTTATATTTTATTCATTTATTCTATTAATTCATTTAATCATTTTTCTTTCATTACATTATTTTTTTACTCAGATTTTCATTTATATTTCATTTATTGTGCATTCATTTTCCAATTTATTTATTTGTTTATCTTTTATTCATTTGAGTGGTATATGTTAATCAAAAAGTGCTACACATCCGAGATGAAACTGGTGTGTTTAAACGACGCGTTGTCTAGGAAAAAGAATTTCATTGTCTTTTGTCATACTGGTGTATACAACAAAAAGTAGTCGGCGTTGAATGGGAGAAATAATTATGATAATACAGTATTAATTATATTTAAGTAGTATATCTTATAGCAAAATTGCTCAATATGCTAGATAAAGCAATCTGGTTTACAGGCCGTATTGCCCGGAAGAACGACATTCATTGTGTTTAGTATAATGATGTATACATGAAAACAACTTGGTGTTGCCCAGGATAAATAGTAATAAAAATAGAGTATTACAAATAAAACGTGGAATATGTTAATCCCAAAGTGCTCAATATCCTACATAGAGAAAGTGTTTTTAAACGCTGAATTGCCCAGGAGACACAATTCGGTCTTATGTTATACTGTTGTATACTTGTAAATGTATTCAGCGTTGCTCGAGAGGTATGATAGTAATAACAAAAATATTACCTTTGGTAAGTTATATAGCTTATAGCAAAAGTGGTCAATACCATAGATAGAACAAGTATGTTCACACCGCGTTCTGCATATTAATTTTTATTCCTTCGAATCCCATCCAATGTAGGTATAAAGAAGGTTAAATATATCTAACTTCTAATAACTGATTATATATACACACATTTACATTTGTAAAAATTATATATATATATATATATATATATATATATATATATAATATAGCTTTTGTTGAGCATTGTATTAATATAGTACAAAAATCATCACACTAAATGGTTTGGCATTAGTGGCGGCAATGTTTAATCATTTACTAACTTATATATTCTGTTATTATTCAACCATATGCATACATATGCACATATGTACAAAAACGTATTATGCAAAACAGATGTTATAAGAAGTGTAATAAAGAACATGTGACTAATTATTGTTCTCTTAGTAACAATAGAACAGCTTACCACCTTAAATGACTATCAGCATTCAACCAACTGATTCATGCCAACCCTAATAGCACGACTATTAGCAACAACCCCTTTTTCATACAACATTGTGAGCACCCATTGCTTCCACCACCAAGCAACCACGTACTTGACCATAACCATTCAAGACTAAAACATAAGATATTTGCCATACTCCAAAACGAATAACCTCCCATCACCCCTAACATACAAGACTTAAACGCCTTACCCTGAAGAATTTGAAAAAAAACCTAGTCTACTTACTTTCTGAGAAAGATAGATAATTCTGTATTATTTTCGAGGAATCCTACATTATTACCTTTGAACACTTTAGTAATCTAACCCAATATACACCCGCCAATAAAATTTAAACTCCATGAATACAACATTCTGTCAATAATAATATCTCCCAAAATTACAAACTCGCCTTAACAAATAGAAACAGTACACTCCTCACATTTTATCACCTAATCAAAACTCATAAAACCAGCAACGACACACAAATTAGACACATAGTCTCCAATGTCGAAGGGCCCTTATACAAGATGTTCTAGCTACTCTCACAATTGCTAGAAACCCCTACTCCCCACCTTCCTCGCACATATTAGCAACTCTGCCCAAGTCATAAACAGATTGAACCTACTTCAACATAAACAACTGCGTATAGATAAATACTTTTTTAGTCGACCTTGTTTCTCTTTACACTTCCATACTCGTACATCCAGTAATAGACATCATCACTGACCACATATCTTCCAGTAACCTTGACTGTTTTGGGATAACACCTGCAGATATACATTAACTTTACGCATTATCGACGACAACACATTTTTAACATTTAAACAATTCATATATAAGACATTCACAGGATTTTGCCGATGGGCTCTAGCCTTTTTGGTTTTCTAGTCATTGTATACATAGACCGACTTGAACGATAAGCATTAAGCACCTGCCAATCCCACATGTTTTTCCGAGATATATAGACGATAGCCTTATCCTCAATCCATCTCGTGATGAAGTCACTAAAATATTTAATTCGTTTAACAACACAAAACCTACTTACAGTTCACTATCACGCTTTTGGCTTATTCTCTCTCCTCGATTTGAATCTCAACATCACTGATGGATGATTCATACATACTAAATACTATAAGAAATCAGCCTGTAGAAAACTGTTTTACACTAAAAATTTAAAGCTAAAATAGGATATGTACATACAAATTACCTGTATACAAAAACTGCTCCACAACTGCTGACAAAATAACACTTATGAGTTCCACCAGGCGTTGCTCATCAATAAATTTCCCGCGTCCACCATAGCCATCTTCAATAACATCCAAAGACACAGACACCACGCACCGTCTAATACATGCTTCCTGAAACTTTCTTTCCTAAGTTATAAAATCATATCTACCATTCGTAATACACAAAGAAGATTTAGATAGTCAACTCATTTACACCGGCACCTCCTTGCAACAACATCTATCTAAAATATGCATAAACATCACTTCATAAACTTGCTACCTGAATAATTGTCTTTTTTCGAACGCAGGGTTGTGTCACTGTACTCATATAATTTACAATCCACAATGCGCTAACTTCAATAGCTTCTATATGGGAAGCCCTGTAAAACCTTTGCACCAGCGCATCAAAGAACTCGTGAATACTCGCATATTCTCTTTACATCATCTCATGTAATAAAACACAACAGAATATTCGAGTCTATATTCTCGACTCTGAAGGAGATATATGGGAATTTAAGAATTTCGGAAGCGACCATTATTTGTAGACATAAACCTACGATTAATAACAGACCAGAACTGAATTCCCCTTCATTATATAGCACACAACACTTATACTAACCTTTTCCATAGCTGATGTAAACTCATCTTTGTGTGAATTACACATTCATCTTTATGATTATTGTTACTAAGAAAATCATATCTGTTGTTATTACACCGTTTATAACATGTGTTGTACTTTACGTAAGTGTATATATATTCATATGTATGTATGCATACATATATGGTTCAATAATAACAGAATATATAAGGGCCTACTAATGTCAAACCATTTAGTGTGATGATTTAAATACTATATTAATACAATTCCTAATAAAGAGTATCCAATGGTAATATGTATATGTATATATATATATATATATATATATATATATATATATATATATATATATATATATATATATATATATATAACCGCATTAAAAAGAAAGAACAAATATTGTCTGTAATACCCTGATGTAGATTCTTGTATGGATCGAATTTTAAATAATATGTTCATTTTATAAAAAAATCTGAATTTTGACTGGTCTCCTAACCGTTTAAAAAGTTCAAGTTTCAATGTATTCAAACAGTGAAAATACCTCTAATTCGCACGTGCCTTTCAAAGCACAACACTATTGAAACCGAACATTACAAACCCAAACTTCGACAAGAACAGAAATCCACGGCTAAGTGAGAACATACCGCATAAAAAAAGAAAGAAAAATATTGTCTGTATTTTTCTGATGAAGATTAAATAAATATTTTTAAATATTTTTTTTAATCTGCATTTTAACTGGTCTGTTAACCGTTTTAAAATTTCCAATTTAATCGCATTCAATCAGTGGAAATATTTGTAGTCTTTATATATATATATATATATATATATATATATATATATATATATATATATATATATATAGTTTTACATGAATATATGTTTTTGTGTGTGTTTGTGTTTCTATATATATTCAGTAATTAAAAGCTAAATACATTTACCTTTCTTTATATCTACATTGGAGGAGATTAAAAATATGAAATAAAATAGATGAATAAATATACAACAAAAAGTTGAAATAAAGTTAGTAAAAATATTATAAAAATAGTAATAATAATAATAATCTTAATAAAGTTAAATAACCATATAATAACTTAATACACTGCTAAAACATTATATATGGAAATAAAAAATAAAATTTAAGTTAACAAATAAATATAATATATAGATTATTAAATATGTATCTTAAATATATCTCCTCCTATGAGATTATAACGATTAAAGGGAAATACTATACGGTTATAGTTTTCCCCCTATTTGTCTCCATTTTACCCTATTACCAAATATAAATACAAATCAAAAATATGTATGCACACATATGTATATATGTCGAATATTGATTAAAACACCGTTAAATAATTAATTAAATAAAAATAAAAGTTTATTACTAGTAAATTATAGTTTTTAAATTTTACACACGTCTTTGTAACGATTTAATAAAACTAAATAAATAGAATATATTCTAGTAATTTTAAATAAAAAATGATAGTAATAATAAAATAAAAATTAAAATTAAATTTCGAAGTAGATGATAAAAAAATTGAACTAACAATTAAATAAACAGACAAAGAATACAGATGTAATATAAATAATATTATACATTTACTTCTAAGTATTTTAAATGACATAATCACTGTTTAAAATGTTATAAAAATTAATGACAAAATAAGAAAATTGCCCCTCCAGTGATGTCCTATTATTTTCTGCGGTCCTGTTTTCAGAGTGACAGTCACTTTTGATGTTTTCTTTCCTTTAAACTAATTTAACTTTTGTTTTCTTTATTGAAAAGGGGGGGTTTTCCCGGAATTTTCCAAAGATGTTCCGGCATCATTATTATTTTAACAATTAGTCTGATATGATATTTATACTTCAAATATTGTCTTCGATTGTTTCTTTATTTCATACTCTGTTTAACCACTACCGTGGTCTGCATTGCTATCAGCCTTCATAAATACTCACATACTTATTTACAAGAACTGCTTAAAATTAACTACAATTCTCTTATATGTATATATATATATATATATATATATATATATATATATATGTGTGTGGGGGGGGGGTTTATGTGTGGGTGAGTGTATGTGCGTGTATGTATAAATATGGGTGTGGGGGTTTTCATGAACTTGTGCATAGACTTGCGTGTGTTACATAGCCCTTTAAAAGGGGCGTTGCACCAAAAGGGGATTTGTTGCATAGCCACCACTCCTGCCTGGACCGCGGCAGTTCTCTTAAACCACTTAAACAATTGGTCGCGGTCCCCAAAACGTATATGTTGCATAACACACATGAAAATTAAAGCCACGAAAGTCCATTAAATGCTTCTCAAAACACGAAAGTATACGACAAGTCTATGAAAAGATTATGAAAGCGTTTTCAACCTTTTTTAACTCATTTTCGTAAGGCACTTCTATAGGCATTTTCAACAGGCAGTTTTAATACACATTTCCTTAGGGCGATTTGAAGCCCTCAAACTGTCAACCTATTACACATTAATGTTAAACCACTTCTCGTTATTAAAACATGTCTCTTTTTAAATATTTCAAATTACGCATTTTAAACATAGTTCTCTTTTAAATTCTTTTTTCATTAAACATTTTACATTAAACATTGTATCTCATTTAAACACTTTAAACATTTTAAACATTGTTTTTCTTCCGATTTTTAGTTCTTTCCGTTCTACAGATTAGAACCAAAAAAAATGTTATGCCCCAAAAAAGTTACCTTACATTTTCTTTCTCAACGTTGGTCGTGGGTTTGCCCACACACTCATCTCCGTTGCTGACTCGTGATCGTAGTGGTGTACCTGTCTTGGTGTTAAACTCTGTTTTCATGCACGGAGACAAAAATGTTCGAAGACAAGACTTTTTGAGAGAGATTCCATTCGTTTATTTCCCACATCAATCGAAGAGATTCCCATTCGTCGGTTCGTTCACTCAAACTCTGTCTTTCTTTTATACTGCTTTGTGGAAATGTGACGGATGCAATCGGCTATTTCTTGTCTCGCCGTTGGGATCTTACTCTACGTCTTAGCCCATATCTCGCGATGTCACCCAGACTCTACGCATTATAGAGCTCGTTGGTCGACGTCTGTCCACTGCGCGCCTCCATGGTGAACTGTCTGAAAGCTAATTTCTCACCAGGGATCTGTGACATCAGAGCCCTTTGACCCTTCAACGAATGTCATAACAGAACTCAATATCGCATTTGTGTCTAACCTTTTTGATCCGTGCGTTTCATCATATATATATATATTAAATCAATACTAGTTTCAAAGTTGTCCTTGAAAATAAAAGTACTGGATTACCAGATTGATTCAATGAGGCTTAAATTGTGTGGTATGAATCATCAGTCTCTACAATGAAAGGAATGTTTTTTCTCAATATAATACACTACTGGGTTTTCTACGGCGCCGTCTTGTGTTATGGAAAGCTATTAGCTTCTATGAGTGGGACACTTTTTCAGAATACTTTGCAATGTATTGGAAATAGTGATAGAACATCCCAATACAAGAGGAAGATAATTAATATCATAAGATAAGGGAAGTTTTTTAAGCGGGCGAAGTTTGTCGGGGTTTGGTTGGTTGAATCTACAGATATAGTGTAGCTTTAACGGTCAACTGAAGAGTTAGAATAAAGAGCATTTATTATGATTCAAAATTGAATTTCTTTGTCGCGTCTGTAAATTTTGGAAGGTTTTTATCGTGCTCTCCTTAGCTCTTAACAGATATATCTATAGTATCTAACTAAGTAGGCAAATGTGTGAGAGAGTTAATCGTGAGGTGTAAACTTCAATAAGTTTTTGAAAGCAAGCAACTCCGTTGTACTACTTCAAACAGTGTCCTGAATTTATATTACTTGCCATCTGTGTCAAAAGCAATCTATTATGTGTCTTTTACAGATATTGGGACCTGGCGGTAAGTGGATTTCAGATATACGGTACTATAGATTTTGTATTGAACCACCTTGTTTACGAATTCCTCGATTTTAGGTAACGGGTAGAGATCCAGCATAGTGAATCTGTTAACTGTTTGAGAATAGCCGACTACTATTCTCTTTTTATGTCATTCCTTAATGGTTATTACAAATTGGGATCGCGAAGGGAAGGTGCTGGAATCACTAATTCCTTCAGAATGTAGTTGTCTATTTCAGTAGAAATATCATCTTTATCTTGCTTATTGTATTATCTTGATTTAACCGTTATCGGTTTGCAATTCTCAGAAAAATTATCAAAGAGTAGAGGAAAGGGTAAAAGAGAGGGTAGTTAGTCAGCACACTCTGAAAGGCAGACTCTTTCCACTAAATTGCACACATATACTTTCGTACTGCCCATATAAAATCTTGCGCAATGATGACAGCAGCACGCAATTATCTAATGGAAATGACTCCAGACAAGGCATGAAACAACTTGATGTAAAGAGCTAAAAACAAAAAAAAAAAACACTTCAAGGTCAAAAACTAGCCAACGATAGGTGTTAGATGGAAAGTTTCTGGTCCAGAAAACAGCAATTCTACCCCTTTGTCAAGAATCATCGCTCATGAAATGTTCGGAATAAAGGACAAAATAAGGGAGGCGAGAGTTTCGAGGCTGTCGAAAGTAAACCAAAGGTCCATTTTCTACTCTCTATAAGGAATAAGAGAGAGTTTGGCATCAACATTGTTTATTTATCCACTTCCACATATACCAGGCAATAACCTGACGTCAGAGAGTTCAGAGAAGTAGACGCCATTGAAACTGTATTATTTCGCGGTAGAGTAGGCAGACAACACTCTCGTACTTAAGATTATGATAGGAAACTTTCAGTAGTTCCAGTGTCCATATGGGCCTAGAATTTGTCACCCAATTAATTTTATAAGGGTAGTTGCAGCCAACACACATGTAAAATATGCTACCATTGGTAGAAAACTTGAACAATAAAGAGAGGTAGAAGTACGAGAATGACAAATTTGTTGAATGTCCGACTTTTCCACATTCTCGACACGTGGCGTTGCAGAATGAACAGCCACGGCAAGGATGCTTATTCTTTCCGCAAAAGAAACACATTTTAGATTTAGGAGATGTGTATATATGTAGGCTTACATAATACTAAACTGTGCTGTTCTTTTATTGCTTTACTTCTATCTGTGATCTTATGATGGGCGCTTGAGAAGAGACTTTTTACAATCATCTAAAGTATGATTAAAAAAATATTCGAAATCGTTTCACAAACGATCGCACACCAATTTTTGTAAGGGTTGTATTATTACCACTGATATAAATAATATGTTAATTTTATCAATCTCAACTTACTTCAAAATAGCTATGTTATATCTTAATAATAAACTATTGAGCTGATGTTATTTCATGCAATATTTGAGTATTGAAATGGCTGTATTTTGAGTGTATCTTTATTTATTATAGGCAAGTTATTCTATTGTTCATTTATACACTACCTAAGTCAATATACTCTAACTATAAATTACAAAATGTAAATATATATATATATATATAAATATATATATACAACACATATATATATTTAATGTACACATGTATAATATACGCTTAATTGCTATAAATATATTTTTATACTTTAATATATATATATATATATATATATATATATATGCGTGTTTCCGTCTGTACAAAGTATACCATTGATTGCATCTGCATCGTTGTTTCATATTTCCTCACCATTGTACTATCATTTTAATTATTATGCATCGATTTTCTCTTTCTATCATTCTTTATGGACCCCTTTGCTTTGTATTTATTTAGTTTTTCTTTGAAGTGCGTCGGTCAATTTATTTGTGTCCAACTACAGATCAAAATATTTGACTTTCAAATTTATGTTTACTAACCTGTGACAAAATGGTTTTCACATAGAAATTAAATCGACAAGCATGTATCTGTCGGAATGAGACTTTTAGATTTTTCCTAGAAATAGAGGCTTTTATCGTCGGTCAGGGGGTCGGACGCAACTTATTTATTATATAAATAAACCTTGTGTTTTTTTTTTTAATTTACTTAATTTAGTTCGAACAGATCAAGGCGCTCACTCCTGGAGCAAAAACCTGAGTTCGTTATGATTTAAATGTATATCTGACGACGTTATCAATTTTTAGGCCTGCTATATGTATTTCACTACAGCTAGGTCTTTCAGGGATCGTGTCTAAATATTGTTTTTTTTTTCAATTTTCTTACTTTTTGGTTTTATTGGAGATGAGGAATTTTATCGGATGCCAGACATTCACCCGTTATTTCAGAGACTCCAACCGAGAAAGTGTATCGTTATGTGTTTATCTTGAACTTGGTTCACCGGGTATATTCACCATGTTGTTTTTGAAATTCTTTTTAATCAGCCCAATTGTTTCTATAATTACTGAAATAATGGAGATCTTACTAGGGTTCCCGTTTATATTCATGTCGTACATAAGACCTTGATATTTTGTTTTCTTCGCCCTCTCAGCTCTGTTTAAACCATCATTATTGTGAACACTGACTAGGGTTGCTGCTACCTCCCTCTTGTCCGATATCACTATATCAGGTTAAACAGCTCCGTTTTCTAGGTATGTAGCTGTAGGAATTTACTCGCCAGAGTCGATGGTGTATGAGTTATTTCCAACAGATCTTTCTAGTATATGTTCCCAAAACTTGCTGCCACACTGGATATTTAACTTTTTACAGATGGTCCAGTGCAGATATTTACGAACTCCCTTATTTCGCATTGTATAGTAGCCGTTCCCCATCACTACTTTTCAGTTGGATGTCAGGTGGCTATACTCTCTACTTATGTGTGGCAGAACCTTCACTTGCTGAGACTACTCATATTTGTAAAAGTTTTGGTCATTAAGCCTTGATCTTAGGAAGCCATTATCATACTCTGCTGATCATAGTTGAACGATCCTCTTTTCAGCCAGTCTACAGAGCCTGCCTTATCTATATATTCCTGGGATAGTTCATTAAGAAAATAGCTGGCACATTGTTGATGCCTCATTTTTCCATGTTTCTGCAATAGAAGGTATTGGTGTATTTCTGGTGGCTCTTTTGCCTATTTCTGTAGCAGGATTGTTTAGTGTTTCTGTCTCATTTGTGAGACAGGCTTGTTAAAATCTTGTAGCCAATTTTGTGATTGGTGTTGTTCTACTGTTTTTTTATTATAGATGTTTATATACCATGATAAGATTAGAGTTATCAGAACTTATCAGCGCTCACAACAGCGGCTCGATGTATATAGTCAATGTCTGAGAGACCCACAACTCCTACTCCTCTGGACAGATACAGACATGGTAGACACTAGTTTTTGTACATTTCTCTGTACAGTGTGAACATATTTTTCGTTTTAGTGTCGAGATTGTTAATATCTTTTTGTGGTCAGTAAATGATGCCAAAGCTGTATGTTATCACTGGCATGGCAAGATGGTTAATGTCAGTTACTTTGGTTTTGTTTGTGAGCTGTGTATTGCAAATTTTTCTTACGCAGCGTGCATAATCTCTCTCATTTTTTCCTCTCATCTTCGTATCTTGAATTGAATCGTTTTCTTGTATGCCAAGGTATTTGTATTGTTCCCGCTCTACTAGGTCTTTGATGTCAGTCTCTTCATATAACTGTATGTGTTATGTCTGTCAAGTTTAACGTGGACAAAGCTACACAAGACACACCCACACAACTGATATATTCTTCTTTTACCATTGCCTTCCACAAAATATAGGCTAATTTCTAAATATTAATTATTTTAAAGGTTAAGAAAAACATAATTAATCAGGGAGTCGACATTGAGAGCCAATCCTTAATGTTATTATGTAGTAATTTGTCAGCGATTTTTTCTAGTTTCCAGAGAAAGCGAAAAGGGTTGTGGAAGAGAAAGAGAAAGGGTAAGAGAGGGAGTTGGATATAGAAAGGTAGAGGAAGGAGATATAGGGTATTAAAGGATAGAGAAGAATGGGAGAGGAAGATAAAAAAGATGGGTACAACGATATCCTTCTTTATACATATATATATATATATATATATATATATATGTATAGAGAGAGAGAGAGAAAGGGAAAGAGAGATCGTGCTACCTCATCCTCCTCTCTTATCTCTCTGTCTGCCCCTATCCCCTTTTCTATCTTCCTCTCCCATTTTATCTATCCCCTAATACCCTATATGTGTTTCCCCCTCTCTCTCTCTCTCCCTATATATATATATATATATATATATATATATATAGAGAGAGAGAGAGAGAGAGAGAGAGAGGGGAGAGAGAGGGGGAGAGAAAGACGTTTAAGAAAATATAATTTACATTCTTTTAATTCGTATATGTGTACTCTATCCTCACGGGCAACGTCGAGTAACCATGTTAGTTATATATATATATATATATATAGGCATCTCTATGCGAGGCTCACTAGGTATGTTACGCTCGTTTTAAGTAGTGTGTTCGTCTTATTTCAGTTTGAAATCTAATTTTCGCTGATCTGTCTCGCTTGAACTTTGCATATCATTTCACTTCATCTTTAACTCTTTAATTTGCAATCGCATTTTAGTGGCCTGTCCTGCTCAAGTTTTTAATGTAATTTTTATTGTTCTGTAAAGTTTAATTTAGAAATATAATTTGCTTCCATCGTTACACTAAAATACGACTTTTGTGTGTCTGTCACACCTAGCATTTAATATTTGAATAGATGTTTCGTCACTGAGTTCGCAGATTAAACGAATGAATGTTAAGGTTATTCGTTATTGTATTTTCAATAATGTAGAATTTTTCTCAATCTTTATTTAACATTGATGCAGGCTTATAATTCTAAATTAGCAATTGATATATAAACGTAGAATAATAAATAGAGATTTACATGCATGAATCAGTTTGATTGAGCTGGTGTGTGACGAGAAGTAAGCACAACAAGGAGCGATTGAAAAAATGTTGTGAACAAAAACGAGTGAAACATAATCGATAGGAGAATGAGAGTACAGTCACACGCTATTGTGAATGTGTAGTTCGTATTATTAGATGAGACTTGTGTAAGGAAGTGATGGACAAAATGTAATATATATATATATATACATATATATATATTTAATAATATTTATAAATAAATATTAATTATTTATTACCTACAGACATCGATGTTTCATGCTATCGCAATCTTCAGGGCAGGAAGTTAATTCTCTACGGTCAGCGGGCTCGAACTCCGATCACAAATCGCCACTGATTTGTAGTCAAGAGCGTTCCCCGTCGGCGACAAAGAATTAGCTAATAATTAGGGAGGAATTAAACTTTGTAAATACCGAGTCGGCGGGTATTTTACACGATCAGTTAAAAGTGATCAACAACCTGTGTTTGGATCTTGCATACACACACACACACATATATATATACACATATATATATATATATATAAATATATTTTAGAGATGAAAGATCAGAATAAGAAATTGTAAAGATAGAACATCAAAAATTGAGATTAATGAGCTTCATATAATTTATCCATGGATTTTCATTTTCATCAGAGGATAGAGAAAAACCGACAATGTAATTGTAAATATTATCGCCAACATTGTATTTTGAAAATTTACATGAAATAAAACAAAATAAAAGACAAAATGGTAAAGAATCTGATGTTGAGATGAAAGCGTAGTCAGAATTGACGTCGTCTAAAAATAAGTTAAAAATAAAACAGCTGTTATATTGGAAATGAATGTTTGAATAAGAATAATACTCAAATTGTTTAGTTATCCAAATGTTTTTGTTGAGAGGCTTATATTTAGAGGGCAATTCGTAAAGTCCAGTGTATCTTGCTTGTGCAGTAGTTTGGTATTGGAATTATACGTTTCACAGGGTTGTGAATGAAGTTTGTCAGTTAGAGTTCGGTATAAATCAAAGTGTGCATTACGAAAACCTCTAGCTCCCTGGTTGATATATATATATATATATATATATATATATATATATATATATATATATATATATATATATATATATATATATGTGTGTGTGTGTGTGTGCGTGTGTGTTTATATTAATATTTTTATTTATACAAACATAAACGTATGGTACACATCTATGGAGATGTTTGGATCATTAGTTTAAAAAGCTACGATCTTATTTGGTAAGAAAAAGGTTGAGGCTATGGACGCTAACTTATTTTCAAGGTTATATAAGTGTTAAATAGAGAATTGTCATTTGTACCTGAATTACAGATTAGGAGATATGGGGGCCGGATGTCATAATTTAGAAGAAGTGTGAGGGGAGTGAGATTGCATATTAAAGAGGAAAGAGGGGAGCATATATCATAGTTAAATACACGCACGCAGATGCTAGGCGTGTACGTGATTACGCAATTTTCAGGAACAATTACATAACTCTCTGACATATGGGAATAAAATAAATTAAATTGTATCATAATTGAAAGTAGGATAGTAATAATATAAATAATACCGCTAATAATGGTACTAATAATACTACTAACAATAATTATTATTGCAATACTACTACTACTACTAATAGTAATAATAGCAATACTAATGGCAATACTACTACTTCTAATATTAATACTATTACGAATAACAATAAAAATACAAATAACAATACTAATAACAATGAAATTACTACTAATTATATAATTACCAATAACAATCGTAATGCTAATAATAACATTAATATAAATGATTATATTATTAATACTAAAATTACTTATACTATTACTAATAATAAAACTATTAATAATAATAGTCATAATAATAATACTTATAATATACTACTAATAATAACAGTACTACTTATAACACTAAATATACTACTGTTTATAATATAATAGTAATATTAATTATCATAATAATAATTCTAATAATAATAATGATGAAAAGATTAATGATAATAATAATAGGTCATCTATGCTAGAAGGTAAGATGGAGATTATACTTTAATGGATTAGATTAAAGTTTATATGTATCATTAAATAGTTTTAGTAGGTGTACTATAGATGCAAGGGGTTATATGTAAGTTGCTAAGGAGGTGTGAATTACCATGCGTACAATTAATTGGAGTTTCATTTTTTATTAAGAAGTTTACCCTTGTTACAATATCTAATTTCTGAAGCTTTTCGTGTATGCGGAACATAGTATGTTTAGGGGTCTATACGTACTAGTTTATCTAATGATATTCCATTGAACAATTGGAGTGTTATAATTTGTGATTAGATCCCAGAAGTTTTTGGTAAGAAGAGCGTTTCTTTCATAATTAGTATTATTACAATGACATTTATGGTTGTTAAATCTTTCTTTAATAATATGATCAGGGATGCCTATGCATGAAGTGTTTTCGGTTTAATTTTCTCTTTTCGTAATAGTTGCTTGATAAACTATAGAGTTTGGTAAACATTTCTGTTGTAGTGGGCAGTTTATTTTATTATTACAGTTACAAGTCTTTTTCTCTTCAGCTTCATTGTTTGAATTGAAGTTAATATTACAATATAATATTTTATGATCGTGTTTTTATTATTATTTTCTAAATGATTGCGACAACTATAACTTAATTAAAGGGTATTTTTATTAAACAGTTCATGTAAGATACTTTTAAGATATAAATGAATGTTGATTAAGTTCTACAATTTTTTTACCTAGTTTGATGTTAAACATTTTATTAAATGGAAACGTAACCAAATGATTTTCTTTTTTCTCATACTTTTATTAGTTTATGTTTGTTTAATATATTTGCTTTGATTATTGTTATCGCTAAAATCTTTCAATTATTTGCTAGAAACAGCCTTAAATATTTCCGCGTTACATGAGTTGTTATTAATTCTCTTTTCAATAGATTTGAGTATAAGTTTAATTATTGTTTCGGGATGGTTCTAGAGTTAGTGGACATAGTTTGGGCTAGCATAATCCTTAATATATGGTTAATAAGTTCCCTTACTTTAGTAAGTATAAGTTTGAATTAGTATTGAACTTTATATATATATATATATATATATATATATATATATATATATATATATATATATATATATATAATACTGCAGGGGTAAAACATCCACAGGGTAGTTGTCCAAAGAATTTCAAGTGAGTTAATAAAAAGTGCTCAATATCAAATAGAGCTTTTATATATGATTATTTTTATTTACAGACATGTACAAAATCTGCGACATTTGCATGTCGATGTATGAGATCAACAGCTATTATAAACTGAGATCTCATCAGGCAGAGTTAGAATCCGATTTTAACCTTAGATCATATTTGGAAAGAATGAAATGGAGAAAAAAAGAAACGAAATTTAAAATTTAAATTTGGAAAGTCATATATATATATATATATATATATATATATATTTATAATGAAAATCATGGTAATAATAGTCCAACATGATTAAAATGAACAAAAATAGGACACTTATTTTTGCCCACCCTGTATAACTCATTTTCTCCGTTATTACGTGACAATCTCCTGTGGACAGGGACTCAACGAATGCTTTCAGATCCAAGGTGTCTCTGTGAACCGTGTTTGTGCCCTGTGACCGTCTGATAGTGTTATTTCCCTGCGCTGATGAGAGCCGTAAGCTCGAAACGACGCTAAGTAAAATATTAAAAATATAATTTAATATCATTAGAAGCTTTTTAAGTAAAATTAAAGTAAGAGTACTGTTTGGGAGATTAAAAATAGACATTACTCTGAAGCCCTAGTGCAATACTCCGATTCCGAGTGGTAAGCTCGAAACGACGTCGTATGAAGTTAAAATATAAAAAATATAATTTAATATACATATATATATATATATATATATATATATATATATATATATATATATATATATACATATATATATATATATATATATATATATATATATATATATATATATAAGTTATGTAAGTATTATGTAGTTGACTCCTAAACAAGATATTTGACCATTACAACATTTTTTACCACAGCTGCCAAGCGTAATGGTTCGTAATATGGGCGGTATTTAGTTTTATTTAATTCATGCAAAAGTGGTAAAAAGGGGCAAAAGCCCTTCGTGAAGATTCAGATACATCCGATTTTTCTGAAATTTTCTCACAAAGAATTAAGCAGCAATTAATATATATTCCACAAATTTAAGATTTGGGGAAGTATGTCAACAGATTTTACGATGGATAATATGGTCAAAACTTCATATATCATAGTTCAAATATTTCAGATTTACCTTAAATGTTATCATTGTTGCCACATCTGGGCTGGTGCATCATCTACTAGTCTCTCCCTCCTTGACAAGGTCCAAAAAAGAGTCGCCAACATAATAGGTCCCTCACTGTCAACCAAGCTCCAATCCTGTCCCATCGCCGCAATGTAGCATCCTTGTGCTTGTTTTACAAATACTTCAATGGATTGTGCTCCGATTAATTGGCTACTCCGGTGACCCCTCGACGTAAATTCACTAGACCCAACTCGACAACCGACTTAATCCCATCCATTCACTGTGGAGGTCTCCAGATGCCGGAGAGCTTTCTACTCAAATAGCTTCTTTCCTCGTGCTGCTGGCCTCTGGAACTCCCTCCCTGCCCCCTGTTTCCCTGATGGTACTGACATGCAGAAATTTAAAACTAATGTAAACAGACATCTCGCTGCGCAGATACCAATTTAGGTTGATCCCCCACCTTCTCCCTGTGCTTTCTTCTCACTGGCCCATTACGTCTACAGTGGCGGCCTGCCTTGTCTGGGGTGAAATATGTAAAAAAAAATGTAATCGCACTTAATAATAAATATTATCTGAGTTTCAATTACTTCTTAAAGTCGGTTCAGCAAGGTGTTGTTTCACATTACTTTTCTGGGAAAGTTGGCATTACTTTCGAAGACACAGGGAGCAGGGAGAGAATTCCAAATGCAATAAGGATGCATATAAAGAAAAAGTCGGATTTCGCTGCTAGTAGTGTTGGTCTATAACTTTTGGAAACAGTTTTGTGATATTAAAACAGTCGTTTACCATCGATTTCTCGATAACAACGACCGAAAGTCTTCTCTAAATATCCGTGATAATAATCTTCCTGGGGGACTCAGTACTCTTGCACACTCCCAGTGGAGGTATGGTTGGTCTTTTTTCCCCCCTCCGTTTTTTAATCCTCTTTGACTTTGCACAAAAATGTTGTGCGGTATCAGCTGGTGCTATCGTATACGTGTGTTTATCTCCTTTTCATTTATCTGTGGAAGACGTTTAATGATTATGTTTGTTGGTTTCCGCATTCAAGGACTTTCCTTTATATTTCGGCCGTTTTCATCATTGCCGTTCGATTTATGGCCTCAATCCTCAATTTGATTCCTATGCTTCCTAGTCTTTTACCAGTTTTTTTCGGGGATGTTTTATCACTTCTACAATAATAGGTATTATGGTGATTTACTTCATGTTCTATATTCCTTTCAGCTGTTTAGTTCCATGTATTTATTATTATCATTATATGAAGAATAAATTGTGAGGGAGAAGGGATAGCAGAAAGAGGAATTAGAAGTCGCTCTATAACAATAAAGGAGAAATACTTCTTGGAGTATTTCTTACTTTACAAAGGAAAAAAAATGTGATTAAAGAATGATGCAAAAGAAAAATAGAAAATAAATTTTATCATTCGGATAATTCGGATTACTGTTCTCATCTTGGGTATTATTCTCACAGCGTTTCAGCCGATGTAACATCCGACCGATTTTTATGAGCGTCTGATAAAACTCAGGAATCATTGTATTTAACTCTGGAATCTGTACGCAATTTCGTACTGAACCCGCTATTTAATTGATGAGGATCACTTATCTTTAGTCCATCAGCCATGACTGGAAATAACAATTTTATTTATCTTCCTCCACAAAGTAAGATGTGACACAAGGTCGGGAAAGTGGGATTTGAAAAGCCAGCGCCCGAGAAGGTGAGCACTCTGGCCTACAAAAATGCATGGCCAGCCCCGTCGTCATTCCCCGGTTAGGGCGCCTCAGGCAGTAAACAATAAACTTACTCCTCCCCAAAGCCTGGCAAGGTTGACCTCCTAGAACTGCACAGGACAATCCCACAGACCGGCGTCATGAGGACCCGAAGGCCATGACTGGAAAGAACTATTAAGTATGTCTTAATTGTATTTTGTTGCGAGAATAAAATCAAAGATTAGAACAATAGTCTGAATAACCCAAATAATACAAATTATGAATGCTTATCTAAAAAATTACGAAAAAGATAAAGTGTCAAAAATAGATGAAATATTAGCTTTATTATTATTATTTGTACTCACTAGGACTTATCAATACAAATTGCAATTCTTGGCCTTTTTGGCTAAGATCAAAGTGTAGTATCTGTTCCGATGGATACTGCACCCCATACTGGTGTTGTCTTGGCCTTCAGGTCTTGATTTACGCCGGTCAATGGGTCTGTCCTGTTTAGTTCTGGGAGGTTCACCTTCCCAGGTTTTGCCTCCTTTCTTTGGGGAGGAGTAAGTTTATTGCTTACTGTCTGAGGCGCCTCTACCGGGGAATGCCGACGGAGCTGCCCAGGCAATTTTTAAACCCCACTTTCCCGACCCGACCTTGGGTCACATCTTACTTGTGGGAGTAAGATAAAAACTGGCCTTGTGCCTAACTCCTGGAGAGGAGTAAATCAATACTCACTAGGACTTATCACACAGTAGTAGTAGTAGTTATAGTAGTATTAGTAGGAGAGGAAGGGACAAAAAGAATCAGAAGAGATAAATAATAAGTTATGGAGGAGGTGAATTAAAATGAATAGAATGAGAAGGAAGAGAAAAACAATTTAAAAAAAAAAATTTTCCAACTCCGAATTTCGTTGTCATTTGGTTCGAGATACGTCAGTATCTCTAAGCAGCCGTGAATAGTTGCTAAGATGTCAGCCACGGACGACACACGATAAACACGTAATTATCCGTCGAATAACAACAAACTGTGGTCTATAAATAATACTGTTGATTATGTCGACCTGCCTCCTGGCGCAATCATGGCTGGCCTTTCTGATAGAAAGATCCGTGCGTGCTTCTGGCTGTTTCCAGGGGCTTCGGTTTAGCATTTTCCAAAGCAGGGCGCCTTCTCACATGCAACCATGTTTCCTTAGACGATTTGCATTCCACTCATTAAGCCCTGAGTACACTCAACTACCGAATAGAGACATTCTTGCTTCAAAAAACCACACACATATAATATAATATATATATATATATATAGAGAGAGAGAGAGAGACATACATATAAATACATACATATATTTTTACATATATATATACATATATATACATACACACACACATACATATATATATATATATATATATATATATATATATATATATATATATATATATATATATATATATATATATATATATATGACATAAAGAGTAAAATTCTCGGTATCAGACCAGATCCGTGGCAAGACAGCACATTTTGCATGCGCAAAGGAATCGTTCAGAATAAGCTTTCCTTAATAATAACAAGCCGCACATGCAATAAATTTGGGCAATTTGGGGCATTTTTGACCCCCCTTTGACCCCAGAATTTTTTTTAGGTCAATGATGCTCATTTTATATCCAGAACAATTGCCTCTACATTTTGGCCAAGTTTAAGAAAAATTGAATGCATGGATTAAACGTTATGGGAGGAAAGGGTCATTTTTTGCCATTTTAGGGGGCTTTTGTACCCCCTGGGGGCGCGAACCAGATTTTTTCCAAGGTCAGCGATACTTATTTTCTATTAGGAACAATTGCCTCCATATTTTGGCCAAGTTACAGAGAAATTGAATGGATGGATGAAAAGTTATGGGGCAAATAATGTCATTTTTTACTATTTCGGGTCTTTTTGACCCCCTGGGGGCCTAACCAGATTTTTTTTTTAAATCGGAGAATGTCACTTTCTAACCTGACCAAAGTTACAACTTCATGCAAAATTTCAGAGAAATTCAATATATGGTTGCGGAGAAAAATCCGGACGGACACACGGACGGACAGACACACGGACGGACAGACGGACGGACGGACGGAAATGCCTCAAAACATAGGTCTCCCGATTCTATAGATCGGGGGACCAATAATTAGATTAAATATAAGTTCGATTTATTATATATATTTATACATATATATATATGTGTCTGGGTGTGTCTCGCTGTGTGTGTGATAATATAAAAACAATTATTTTATATGCTGATGGTCGATTGTTATGGAAATTAATTCCGAAAGCAAAATGACGCTCAGTATTTAAACCTTGAAAAAGTTATTTCTAACATTTGAATAAGAATTATAAATGAGTAAATAAATGACTGATTTGAATTAGAGAATACTGTGATCTAATGTCAATTTTCGAACAAAGAAAACTGATAGGCGTTTGTGGCAAAAATTAGAGGATACTAAAAGATTCAAGTAGCAACAAGAAACCCCCATCAATTGAGTCTGTTACAACTAGAAAACCATACAATATATAGGCGAAGATTCATGCAAATAACTTTTCAGAAATGTACAGGAACCCCAAACGTAACCGGCGAAATGATACAGGCTAAACTTGATTTACTGAAAACGAAATATACAAATTTCGCTATATACATATTTAGTGCTTTTCTGAAGATGTATAAAAGTTTCTTTGCGTGAAAGTTTGCCTTGATAGTGTATGGCAAAATAATTTGGTGACCATATTTTCGTGTAGTTACTTGAATTTTTTTCTTCAAGTATGCTTTGAATTTTCAAAAAAACACGTGTAAATTTCCTTTACTCAAACATTTACATTAAATCACCATATGATATAAGTCTGATCTGGCATGCCCCCTTACGAATGTTAAAATCAAACTATAATGATACTAAACCTTATGTCTTGAATATTTATTCTACTTTTGATCAACATTCATTACATTGTCTTAATTTTAGAAAATGTCTAAAATGTAAGGCTTAAGCTTACGGTATCCCCAAAAAAACGTAATTCAAGGAATCTTGCTTAATTAATGTCTAATTACTCTAGATTGAATTCAATGGAACTCTGATATATTCGTTGTTCCCATATGACACCTCCTGAAACACACTAAATTACTGGGAAGAATCTGAAATTATATAGAGTCTAATGAGTTACATTTCATTTGTTATTGGTGTCTTGTCTTTTCCAAGTCCGATTTTTGACTCAAAATGACGAAACTTACATGGAATGAGTATTTAAGTCTGTAAGCAGAAAAATAGATTCATTAGAAGATAGTTTATCTTTACCCAAACGAAATAGTTCCGTTTTCTACCATGAATACTTGGTCTTAGAACAACCACTTGTCGTAATGCCTATCGCTTAGCTAAAAGGAAGATGTATATAGTTCTCGATGGCTATACATCAAAACAACACCACATCAATTCAGGGGTGCCTCATGTTTTCGATAGTTGTACTATGTTAATTCTGATTTATATGAACGATCTCCCTGCTGCAATCGCGTCTGAGATGGGTGTGTTTTGTGATGACCTCACACTCTATTACCAGCATGGTGAATCGAATGTCAACAGATGTGAGCTTAAAACTTCATTCTTGTAAAGTGACTGCTAGTTTGTAGTAGAATTTGTCCAACAATTGATATCTATATTTAATGCTACCCAGACAAAGCTCATTTTATTAAACAAATATAAGACACTTTTTCAACCGCTAAATGGCATGGCCGATAGCGCCATTCCCGAGAGTCTAACATTTAAACTATTCGGCCTGAACATGAATTGTGATACGTACATAGAAAATCCTGCCAAGTCTGCATAGTAAACATGTAATGCTATTTTCGCATATTTGATTTATGTTAATAAAGTCGTAAAAATGTAAAACTCTCATCTTCGCATTTATAGTTGATTCTAATATAGCTGTAAAAATATAACAAATTACTTCGAATATATTTAAAAGGAAAAACCGCCCCATTTGATATAAATCTTATAGTGTTTGGTAATAGACTGGAATGCGAGGGTTCAATCTTCGATCAAGTCATGCAAAAGACAAACATGATTGTATTTGATGCCCTCCTGCTGAACACATTATGAGGTAAGGATCAAAGATAAGTGTAGTAATCCTGAACAAGGAGTGACACCCTCTCTGACATCTTTGCTCACTGTAGTAGCCAATTAAAAGGGAGCATTCGGGTCGCCTTTGACTCCGACCTAACACTTTACTTTTTTTTGTAAATAGATAAAATCAAGAAGAGTACAAAGAAGAAGTTAGATTTAAGACGATAGTACAAAAGAAAGTTGAACAATTTAAAAACGAACACGCAGTAGTAATGTAATAAGCTAGTTCTGATATGTTGAATATATAGAGAAATTCTTCCCAGGTATATTCCTTTACTCACAGAAAGGACCACGTGAAGGTGTTTTTGTTTACTAATGGGTCACCATTTATCAGGGGTTGGGGGCCAATTGAGGATAAGGTTTAAAGGGATCATCCGTAAGACGATGATCGCATGCACAAGAAAACAGGAAACAATGAATGGAATGGGCATAACATTACTTAATGATGATTGATTGTCCAGGAAGACGGCTCAACTAGTATTTGTTCACATTAGACTTAAAAGAACCCATGCTGTAGTCCATTGGGGAGTAGGCTCGTAGTATTTGCTTCATCAATCAAACTGTTTAAGTGAAGAAACTTTGTTCATTGAAGTTTCGTTTAGGTTTTGGTAAGGAGAAAGAGAAAGGAAAACTATTTGCTGTTATTTAAGCAAGAATAGTTCTTATTAATATTTTACAAGCGCTACAAAGAATTGGAGCTCAGTCAAGCACATATCATGGACATAAAGATACAGTAAAAAGGAGCAAGCAACATCTCTTCCGTGCGAAAAAGTTGTAGGAACGAAAAGAAAGCGTCTCCTATTAGATTGTGGAGCACTTTTGTACTCTCTAAAGGCAGAAAACAGTGCTCCGAGCGGCACTTCCTCAGATATAACATCAGTACTTCATCCTAAGGGGTACTTGGCAATTATACCGGTAAAGGATTGCATCGCGAGTGAGGTACTTTTTTGAGCGGTAGAATGCTCAAACTATTTTCCAGAAACCTTAGCCACAGATTTAATGTAAATCCTCCAAATGCGGATCTGGGATTAAAATCCGTTCTAGAAACTTATCTATCATTAAAAACTCCCAAGGATTTATCATACAAGTCACGATCAGTGAGTGCTCACTGATAATAATCGAAAGTTTTCCATGAAATCTGATGACAAAAAGTCTTCCAGATTTCTAGTATTCTCTACATATTTTGATAATCATTGTAAATGAGTTTGTGTTATCGCAACAGCCGCTTACCATTAATTTCTCGCTGAGATGTGTTATCGATCCGACATGAATCGAACACGATATTTCTAATTGCCAATTCGTTTTGTCCAATGAATTTTAAGTTCAAGAAGATATATTAAAACATTATACCGTATAATTTTAAATAGCATAACTATTAAATATGCATATTAGATAATGCAAACAAACTAATCTAGTATAAAATATATGTAAAATAAATTATGGCAATCAAGTCAGCTGTTGTGACAATGACCTGCACAGCTGATTTTGTGGATAGTTTGAGACATGTACAATGCAGGTTCATATTTCTTGTTTTTTTTTGTTTTTTTAAATTTTTTGTTGTTGTTGGCTTTTTGTTTTTGCTGGCGATGGGGCATTCTACCACATGCCAGACATTCACTCGCTATTTAAGACACTCCAACCGATAGATGTTTTAAATATTCTAACCGTCATTTTAAGTGCAATTGTGTGTATCTCTTTCGCATTTGATTGACCGGGTATATTCGCCAGGTAGTTTTTGAAATTATTTTTCATGAGTCCGGTTGCTCCTATTATTACTGGGATGATGGAGATCTTTCCAAGATTCCAGTGTCTATTCATGTCGTACATGTGAATTGGATACTATGTGTTGCGGGAAATGGGATTTGTTATCTAGACACAAACGAGTAAGAATTAAATTGAGCATTGGCATCGATCTCGAAAAATGTCCGAGATTTATGATGAAGTACACATATATAAGTAATTTCAAGTTTACATCGTTCTCAAATAAAGCGTGGGTTAATTCAGTGTTGCAGTACACATGGTTTAAAATATATTGTTGGTTACTTTAAGAAGTACGAATGTGTGATAATGGCTTTAAGGGAATGGACGTATCTGTTGGAAATCGTTGGTTTGACTTCCGCGAATTAGCGCAGGGGGCGTTCAGTCGAGTGCAACATATGGCCTGTTCTCACAGTCGGGGCTAACGGACGTAACAGAGTCACCGCTTACGAGACCTCAGATCAAAGGGTCAATGTGCACCTGCGAGAGGCTCTGTGACGTCACGGGCCTTTGCGTGGGTAACAGAGGGGTCCGTGACGTCGCTCGTACTTCGTGAGAAGTGAGTTTTAGCAGTCTGGGTTTTGGAGGCGAACCTATGAGACGTGATTGTTGCCATGTAGTCAAGCAATTTACACAGGCGAAAGATCTCTTTCCACCCCCTCCACGAATGGTTAAAACTTAATAGTTAAGTAATTACGAAAGCAGTATTTTGCTCTCTCTTCCAGCTGTCGGATAACTAACGCTTGAAATAAAAACCGAAATTAAATACAAAAAAGATTGTTGGTCTTCCGACCCGATCATGGAGGTTTTGTTGCAGCGGCGTGGTTCACGGCGGAAGAAGGAGGAAGGAGTTCAACCACTAGACGACATCGAGACGGCGACCCTCTACGCGGCGAGGGAGAAATTTAAAGGTATGCAAACTATATGATGTATGATGTTTTAAAAATGACGAGTATTAAATGTGAACTGCGCGGCCCGTTCTGGGGCGACTGTACGAAACGAGAAATGCCGCGGCCCAAGTAGCGGGGTCTGCAACACCAAGAGCCATGGTTTTTAAATTTGCTACATTTACAACTAAGCGCGTATGTAATTCATCGAGTGAGATGACAACGACTGTTAAAAAGAATATGGCGATCACACAGTAATTTGCCTTCTTTTTCTGTCTTTCATTACTGTATTTTCTATTATATTAGGCCGGTTTCGAAAAGAAAGAGAGAGAGAATGTGAGGAGCAGGTGATAGTCAATCAGGCGGTCGGCGTTATTCAACATGTATTTTAAGCGTGGTTGTGTGTCGAAAAGTGGGTAAAAGGGGAAGGAAGATATAAAGAAAAGATTGTTCATTTTTACTTCTACTAGTTTATTAATCGTACTCCCGGGCATCGACAATTAGCCCTGCAAATTAAATAAATAATAAATAAGATTTACCTTACTCAAAATTAAAATTAATCTCAAGTTCAGAATTCATTTTTTTTTTAGACATTGAAATAAATTCATAATGAACCATTGTAGTATATTGAATAGTAAATTAAATTTTTTGACCGGCTGAATTCAATCGTTGTTATCGGAAGAAACCACATGAGGATTGCCAATATCCCGAATTGAAAATGGTGCTACGCAAAGAACTGCATTCGAACTCAGCAAACCGAAATTTGCCAGTCCGTGTTGTTGGCAACTTAACCATCGTCATCTCCCGAGAATATTAAATGTCATTTTATCAGTCTAGGTTAAATGTGAAATTTTCATAAATCAGCATTTACGGAATGACGATCCTTGATTATGCGAGGCCTTAGAATTCGTGTTCCTTTAATTACGAAACTATGGCACTCGAGATAAACGGTAAAAGGCATATATCAAAGCACGATACTCGTGTGATTCACTAACCAACCTATACAACCCTATGACGTCAATTTCCTTCTTTTCTTTTTTGAGTAATATTTGCCTCTGTTTTACAAAATAATATCCATAAAATATCACCACTTAAAACGTAATTGTTAAATTATCTTTATATAGAAATGTCAATGACTGCCTGTGTGTATATGATCCCTATAGAAGGAAAGGTTAGAGAATCTACATAAAAACTAAATGGGAATTCGTATGTAAATTTGCCAGGGAAGACAATGAAAATAGTCCTGAATCTCTAAGCGTACATTAATGGGGCTACGCGGACATAACTCATCTTAAAACTTCAAATATTTCCTATTTTGATTAAATTTAAATTATATGTATAAAATGTGTACGGTAAGAAAATAGAAGTGGTTCAGAATATCAAAATGCACTATTAAGGGCAATGATAGCAAAACACCTCTTAAAACTTCAAATATATTCGATTTTGATGAAAGTTAGATAATATGTATAAAACTTTCCGACAACGACAATGAAAGAAATTCCGAACCTCCATGCGCACCTCTGAGTGTATACTCACTACTCCCCCCCCCCCGCTAATAGATATATGGCCGGAGAACCACGATACAAACTTCAACTACGTTCATCCGATTTCAATGAAATGTAAACAATATGTATAATACACTATTCCAAATACTTTTTTAAAAGTAAGTTTCTTCCATATACATTAGGGTCGAAAAAGAAAGTAACAATCCCGAGCAACATCAGGTCTTCTTTGCTGATTATTTATAATTAACACAAGTCAATCGCGTACATTCTATTATAAAAGTATTAGAAAAAATGATTAAATTAAAAGGGAAAAGTAAATACAAATATGGTAGTAAGGCAGTGAGACAACAAAAGTAACGTCGTCATATTAAAACCGGTGTTTAGTAAAAAGAAACAAAAAGACCACTTTGAAAAATACCTACCACATATTTAAAT
The DNA here is from genome assembly GCA_963556195.1 of Sepiola atlantica. Classification (NCBI taxonomy): domain Eukaryota; kingdom Metazoa; phylum Mollusca; class Cephalopoda; order Sepiida; family Sepiolidae; genus Sepiola; species Sepiola atlantica. The sequence continues at coordinate 37,096,015 of OY744548.1, forward strand.
TTAATTAATATTAAAAAGAGTAAAATAGTTGTATTTATAATGTGTAGAGTAGCTTAATAATTTATAGGCGATGCGATTATTCACATTTTCCCAGACAGAGCATTGCAGACCATTAAGGTGGGGGGTCGTTTCAGGTGGGGCACAAGAAAGCAATCGGCGTTACTTACTGTATTCATTCGTGTTCGTAGTTATTAACTAAAAAAGAAATGAATAAAGTGTAATTGTGTGTTGCCGTTTAATAATTAGGTGGATCCCCCATGTAGCACAATGGTGCGATAATCACGTTGTAGACACAACGCTATGTTTTATGCCTCTATTTAATTGCCTCCCCACGAGGATAGAGTAAAACTCACGTTCGTTTTTTAATGTGGGTAACCGTCATCTCTCTAAAAGGGGCACTCGAGATGAGGATAATAATGACAGCTGTCTCACTCTAGAAGGTCTAGAGTTCTGTGACTGAGAACAGAACAGATACATTTTGACGGCAGTCTCCATGCTTATAAGTTTGATATGAATGTGTCGTCTCAAATTGGATTGGATGAATGATTATTGTGTAGCTCATTTTTGCATATATTTTTTAAACCTCAATGTATTATAGCAATCAGGTGTTGCTTCATAAAATCGTAGAAGGTTTTAGCAGTTCATTTACTTTAAGAAGACAATGCTTTAGTGGCATATTAACTATTTAGTGACTTCTCTGCAATCTATATACTACTAAAAGTCTATGGGTCTTGTATGTTTGCAATCAGCTTTCAGCTTTCCGGTTTTCAACATCCGGTTGCGCATGCGTAAATAGCATCGTCTTCCAATCTGTTATTCCAATTCCGTTGAACTCCTTTTATTAACGAACGCATGAAATGTTTCATTCTTTAAATATAAAACAATTACATTTAATTTCATCAAATAGTTTTTTTGTTTTCTCCACGGCTAAAAACATTCAACGGCAGGACTTTGTAAAGTCTGTCGCAGTTTCAAAAAAGCTCCACCCTTTTAAAAAACAAAAACAAACAAACAAAACAACAACAATCATTATTAATATCAATAGCGGCGATGACGAAACCACCTCCCACTTTTCCTCTCACAGATTTCACCACTCCTACTCCCTCTGTTTTCGTTACGTACGCGAGACAGCCGGTTGTACCCCCTTCCTTTCTCACCTGTTCAGTGCATATTTACCTATAAGTATGGCCAACCACTTATAATTCAGTAACTATAATTAAAAAAACAAAACAATTATAATAAACAGAACGACGCATAGAAATCTATCTATATTCTTTTTTAAACAATTACATTTAATTTCATCAAATAGTTTTTTTGTTTTCTCCACAAGTGTCACGCACATACATGAATTCCATAGCTAATATAACAAACTGACCCAACGGGTCACGGGTGGTCTAGTGATTATATAATAGTTATGTTATCATGGATATGTCATAGGAAAGTAGATATAAGGAATATGTAACTGATTCTACGGTGGGGATTAAAATGATGAATAAATGATGAAAGTAAAAGGAAAACTTAGCAAAGTGGGGTTATGGCGAACAATTGAACAGCGAAAATCTGTTATTAAGGAAGACAGCATTAATTAATCAAACAATTGAATGGAGCACATGAAGGAAAAAAAGAAAAGTAAAAATAGGAATCGTAGAATAAGAGAAAGGAGAACGGACAGAAAAAGAAGAAAAAGAAGAAGAAGAAGAAGAAGAAGAAGAAGATGAAGAAAAAGAAGAAGAATAACAACAGCAATAACAAAGAAACAGAAAACCAAAAAGTCAAAGGCATAAACGAGAACATAATGATGAAAGAAGATCATGAAAAAAAAAGAGATAAAGGACGGATGATAAACATATTGGATTCAATAAAATTAATAAAGAATTAGATGGCGTATGCTAATTATAGTGACAAAAGAGGAAGAAGAAACATGAGAAGCGGTGGAAGAAGAAGAACGAGGATGAAAAAGAGGATGAGAAGATTTAGGAGAAGAAGAAAAGAAAAGCCAAAATAAGAAGAATGTATAGGAGAAAAGGAAGCAGGCAGAAAGGAAGCGGGAAAATGAGGAGAATATGTAAAAAAGAAGAAGAAGACAAATAACAAACCCTCAAAGTTAGAAGAAAGGATGGCGGAATGAGAAGGGGAAGAAGAGAAGACGAAGAGGGAGAAGGAATGAATAAAAAACGAATAATAGGAAGGAGACGGAGGAAGAGGGTGAGAAGATGGAGGGGAAGTTGAAAACAAAGATGAAGTAAAATAAGAAAGAAGAAAATAATATCAAGAAAGAGAAGGAGATAAATAAGTAAAAAAACGAATGATGAGAAGGAGAACCGAGGGGGGGGGGGAGAAAGAAGAATCTGAAAAGTTATAATCGGAAGAGGTTGCGAAATAATAATAACAAGACGCAGTATGACAGAGGAAACTAGAACTATCTGATACAGTATAATTAATGAATGATTATATATTCGATAATAATAAACATAATAAGAATAATAAAAATGATAAAAAGAAAAAAAGAATAATAATAACAACAGGAACAGCAACGCATTATCGAAGAAACGCTTCTATTTGCTGTTGCCAAGGTTTGCGGAAGGAATAGAACCGTAGCTATGACAACGCCAACTATCAGCAACAACTATTACCGCTGCCAACTTATTCTCTATCTATGTCTTCCGTTCTTTCTTTCCTTCTTCCTTTCTGTCTTTCTTTATCTATCTATCTATCTATCTATCTATCTATCTATCTATCTATCTATCTATCTATCTATCTCTTTTTCCCCCCCCCTCTCTCTTTATATATATATATATATATATATATATGTATATAATATATATATAATATATATATATATATTTCTGTTTCTATTTCTCTCTCTATATATATATCTATATATGTAGAATATATATATATATATATTTATATATATATACATATATATATATGTATATACATATATATGTAATATATATATATATATATATTTCTATTTCTAATTCTATTTCTCTCTATATATCTCTATATATGTAGAATATATATATATATATATATATATATATATATATGTACATGGACGGCGGCACAGGGGGGGGGGGCTCAACCCCCCCTTTTTACTTGCCCCCCCACTTTACGGTTATCAATAATGAAGTTATATATGCATGTGTCTAACCGCCCCCCCCCCACTTTTATAACTGTCCCGCCGTTCCTGATATATATATATATATATATATTTAGTTATCTATCTTGTTTGAATGTGTATGCATTTGTATTTATTTGGCATTGTGCACGTATGTGTTAGGCTGTGCGCGTATGCGCAAGGACCACTGAGAGTGTCGTCATTTTCATAGCAGTTCCGTCGCATCATATTTCGGTTTCGACATTTTCGGTTTTTATTTTTTTATTTTCTTTGTCGTTTTGTTTTTCTTCTTTTCTTTGAAACTTCTCGTTCGATGTTCGTCGTTGTCGTCGACTTGGAGACACACGCGCGCTCGCCCTCCCCCCCCCTCACCACTCACACACGCAGCGACAGAAAAGCCGTTCACTTCGCGCAGGCGCAGAGGCGCACTCGGAGGCAACGACATCGTCAAAAGGCGTAAAGTACACGTCATCTCGAAGAGGTTTGACATTACAAGAGGTCAGAGAAATCAAAAAGCAGAAAGTCTTGTGAACGGAAGAGGATCTTTAAATATAAAAGAGAAAGAGAGAGTGGGGGGTCGAAAAAAGAGACAGAGTTGAACATTGCAGCATGCAGGTAAACAACCACACCCACCCCTTTATCACACTCGTTATCTTTGCACGTGCTTTTATATATATATATATATATATATATATATATATATATATATATATATATATATACATATATATATATATATATATATATATATATATATATATATATATATATATACATATATATATACATACATATATATACATACATATATATATATATATATTAATATATATATATATATATATATATATTAATATATATATATATATAACAAGAGATTAACTCAAACAATAGCTCTTGCACGCAAAAAGAACTCTATATCAATTACATAGGAGCAGATTAATAATAAATTTAATAATAAACTAAAGTGTTGATATGAGCCATTTTTTAATTTTACAATTGTTAAATATATAGACAGCCCTTTATAGATAATATAGATATACATTATATGGCAGCGACGACATACATGTCCTTATATATATATATATATATATATATATATATATATATATATATATATATATATACGTGTGTGTTTTTTTTCTCTATTTAATACTAGTTCTCCAACACGTACTGTCTATTAACGCATATGTGTAGCTTACTTGCTATACATATATCTTCATACTACTACTAAGTTTTACTCACGTATCAAACTCTGTTGGAGTAAATACTGAATATATATATATATATATATATATATATATATATATATATATATATATATATATATATACGCATTATATCACTTCATAGTATTAAATGTGTATATACATGAAATAGTAAAAACGTATATAACTACACGTATATATATATATGTATGGTGTGTGTTTTTGTGTGTTTGCGAAATCAGCTTACGATAATAATAAAATACAATAGGATGCATAGATTTGGTAGTCACTAATTTGTTCATTTGTCTAAGTTCGGCCCTTGATTAGACACCCATAATCACGGATTATTATACGAGGGTGTTGGTTGTTTGGGTTATCATGTTTGTCAGTCAAGTGTGATACAAAAACAATGTTGCAGTTAACTTTTATCTAAATTAATTGTTCGATAACCTTATTAATAGAGAAGTGGTTAACAATTAAAAGCTTCATTCACTTTGAAATCTGAGTAATGCATATTCATTGATGTTAAAGTGTAGTAATACTTCTCCAACTACATTTTTCACACGGAATGATTGACGGGTTATGTCCGTAAAGTCAGTATAAAATCTATATGAACATGTGCATGTGTTAACTTAATCACTTAAGTAGAAGATATTTAAATATCGAAATTTAAATGTAGCTGCTGTGAGATTTGCAATTATGCTATACAACATGTATGTTATTAGAAATTAGAGATGCCAACATATCTGGTTTCAGTTTTGAAAATAATGTCGATAAACTATTTAAACGATTATATCTCTATTTACTTAAGTAAATAGAATTCAAGAACATTAACGTTGCCTTTCTCATAAATAATATGCCAGACTTTGTTGCGTTGTATTCTAAGTTGTTAGTCGTTTTACAAGTAGTCGCTCTCTGTTTGTGACAAAAGAATGAGAGGAAAATATTGTCGTGGGATATCTGTTTTTGATTGCTTATTTAAAGAAACCGGGTTGTAATTGTGCCAGTTGTGCTCGTACATGTCTTTTTATACATATATCCCATCCGGCATTTGCACGTTTGATTTTTTTGGGAATACAGCGCTGAATAGAAATAGGTACTCAACGTGTGTACTTACGTTGTCCAATGAAATCTTGTTACTTCACCTCTACCATTTTATAACGTATCTTCCGTAAGAAGTGTATGTCGTTGTTGAATAATGTGCAAAACTGTATTTTTAGATTTTTTAGAAAACGTGTCAAAACATACAACTCGTAACAAAATATCAAATACTTTATTTTATAATTTTTTAATGAAAATTCAAAATTCAAAATGCGAACACATGCGTCTGCAACGTGGATAAAATGACAAAGAATTAGTTTAATACAGGATGTGTTGGTTTGACTCAGCTTCAATTATATTTTATATATAACAGGCAGCTATGCAAGAGAACAAGCTGATCCCGCAGTAATTTTAAAGTACATATATTTACGAAAGTCAGGGTCAAAATCATTTCTCTGCACGTGTAACGGATCAGGGAACGCATTGAACAAAGTCCAAAGGACACTCGGGGATAAGGGTTAATGAGTTTGTGAGGTGAACTTGAGACAACACCGTGATTATTGGTAACGATGGTTGGAATTTGGTAGAGTGTGATTATTTATGAGGACGGTTCAACAAGAATTTGTTTACATTAGACTTGAAAACGATCATGTTGTATTTAGCGAGGAAACAACCTCACCGTATTGTGTTGCACAAACGGGTAGTTCAAGGAACGAAACTCTGCTCATAGAAGATCCGTTTAGTTTTAAGTACACAGAGATTAGAAAGAAACGTTATTTACTGTGCTTGTAACTAGATAGAATTTTGGTTGTGAATATTTTACAAAGGGGTGAACCATTGATTGGGACTCAGTCGATCACCTAACATGAAAATAAGGTTAGAGTAGAGAAAGACTATCAACCTCTCTACTATGATAAAGTTGATGTAGAACATTTGCTGTAGGACATCCCCTACAAGATTTTGAAGTCGGTGTTGTACTCTGTCAAGCCGGTAAAGGGTGCCTGTAGCGGCACAATCCCAGATGTAGAAACATTATTCGGTGTTATAATGTATTTGAATCTTATAAAGTAAAGGACTGCGCCAGGAGTGAGATACCTTCCGCAGCGGTAAAATAATTCAACCATTTTTACCGCAAACTTAGCAACAGATTTGATTTAAGTCTGAAGTGAAGGTCAGTCACAGAAGCTTATTATTCATCAAGGGAAGAGCCATTCATTTCAATTGGAGCAAAGTGAGGATCCTAGCGTCGGTATTGAGAAGAGAGAAGCTTGGTCTAAGACGTATTAAAAGAAACCAGCCACCTGCTTTTCCATTGCACCATGTGATCCAGACGGGAAGAATCAGATTGATCTTGTTCTCTAGGAAGTGTTGCCATAGATGGGTGTGTTATCTGCATAGATGGGGGTGTTATCTGCATAAATGTCGACTAATAATCTTTAAATGTGTTTAGGTAGATTATTGATGAATATTAAGAAGAAGGTTGGACCCAGAATAACCCTGAGGCACGCCGACATTAACACTATGTGCTTCAGACTTCTGCCCAGCAACGAGAACGTTTATAAACACATAAAAGAGAATATATTTGATAGTTGAAGAGCAATTTCTAGATATTCTATAGCTAGTAAGCTTGTAAAGTAGACATTAGTGCAAAACCATGCCAAACGCCTTTTATAATTGAAGAGCTATTGCTCTGAAGCGAGACCCTTGTCTATAGATACACTGATCCTGTGTGATATTACTCAGCACATCAGCTGTTGATCTTGCAGGACGAAATCCATATCGTCGTCACTGAGTAGGCGTTTTCTGCTGAGGTGATTGACAACTTCTTTATTTATCACAGATTCAAGCAACTTACTCATGACGCAAAAGAGACTGGTTGGTCTGTACTAGGATGCAGAGTACTAACTTCCAATATTGTTAATTACTGGAAAGACTAGCAAAGTTTTCTAAGGTTATGGGGAGTTTTTTCTCCTGTAAGCTACAATTGAATAGCTTCATAAGAATAGGAGCTAGTTCCGGTTGCAGTTTTTAAGTGCTATCATTTAAATGTTGTCAAGATCAGTTGCTTTTTTGGCAACAAGATCCTTGATAAGTTTGGCAACATTTCGGACAGATATATGGGTATCGCTGAGAGTTTTCAGTCACAGGGGAAGATTCATGTGGTAGCCGACTCGCTCACAATGGGTAACATTTTATGCAACGTTCTCTGTAAAAAGTTTAACTATATCGGATGCTAAAGAAATCACCTTTTGTCTGTTGGTGATGAATGTAATAGAGGGCAGGCATCTGTTTAGGACTTTGTTATTCGCAGAAACTCGTCGGTATTAAGCCTCTGTTCAGCCAGTCAATTAAACGGATAAGCCATATGATTCTATCGCGTTTTCAATAACTCTTTGCAGTGGCTGCTCGCACTCCTAAAGACGGCTTTGGTTTCAATCTATTTCGTTGAAAGCAAATGAAACAGTGGTTTCTCTGAGCAATGGCGGCTGCACATTTTAAAATTTACCACGATTGGCAATTTGGTTTCTGTTGGAATTTCTCGAAAGGTATTAAGCTTTCAATAACAATAGTTCAGCAATCAGTTAAATCGGAAGCGATACTGGACACATTTTCTTCAAACATGCAATACGGAATAATTTCTTTTGTCCCAGTCCGCCATCGAGTATCGATGCGCTGTGCGATGGAGAGCGATTTCAAGGGGTTTGCTGCACTTTGTTTTGATCTTAATTGACACAAATGAGTGATTGGAAGATTTCAGTGGGGACAGAACAGTGGATAAACACAATTCAGGACAAGTTGTCAGGAAAAAATCAAAAAGATTTGAAAAATATCTGTTAGCATCTGATACGCGAGTAAGTTTGTAAACAATCTGTGTTAGACTATAAGCTGAGGAAATATTGTGTCAAAACTATCCTTGATTATTAGTCTTTTTGAGTGGACTAGCCATTTAACATTGTGCACATTAAAGTCACCATATATATGAATGTTAGCTAAACGGTAAGCAGACAGGATCTTGTCAATTTTGTTAGATATTTTCTCTACCCATCGGTGAGGGATGGATAAAGAGAACCAATGAAAACTGGGCTGTGCGCAAGCGCAACAAGGAAACACACAGAATGCAAATTAGCCGCCACCGGTGTAAGCAAATATTCCACTACCATGGCGTATTCGGGGATCGGGTTTTCAGATTATGTTTTAATAATTGGTGATTATAAAGTCATTCATAGAAACTGAATGGCCAATGGATGTTTCACACAGAAATAACAAGTCCGGTTCTGACTCCTGTAAATGGGTTTCAAATTCTGGAACGTTAGAACGTAGACTCGTGATATTATAAAAGGAAACGTGATAGTAAAAATCCACGGTAGAAGTTGGGGGTCTGAATTTATGCTTATGTTTTGATCTGTGTCGTGAGAATGGATAAAAATAATTATATTTGTAAACTATTGAAGAAAAAAAAACCGAAGCAGTTCCCACTTATATGACATCGAGATTTCCCATCAGAAACCATTGCATTATTAGGATTCCATTCACCAAATGTCAATACAGCTGCTCTGGTATTTTACACCTGCTGATACAGCAGTCTTATTGTGAGTTACTTGGACTCTCATCAGATGAGGTCAGCCCAGATACGACGTTTACATCCAGTATTCTTATTAGTGACAAGGCAACGAGATTAGAAAGCGAATTACACCAGCCATCTCAAGTCACTGCTCTTATTTAACGGTCGACCCAGTGAACAGCCTTTTCTTTCCCATTTGTCAAAATTATCGCTCATAGAAAATGATGACTGTGTGACAAATTAGAGGAAGCCAGAGTTATAGGGGTGTCGTAAGTCCACCCACAATGCTTTCTGACACGAAATCGTTAAAGAAAGAAGGAATATAAAAAAGAACAACACTAAGTATGTACTTAGTATAAGTTTTCTTGACTCGTTTTAAAACAAATACAAAAATATTGAAGATAGGTTTCCCTTACGTTTTAGGCTTATAGAGTAAAAACGTCAAACTTGAGAAATAAACACGCTGCCATACGGCACATTTGAAAGACAACAAGCAGATAACTTTTGAGAATTATTTTTTTATATATATATCCATTCACATCACCTTATTTTGCAAAGTCAAACACTATCAATGACAAGGATTGGCTATAGCAAATGTGTTCATTTAAAGCGGTGTTGAGAAAAAGAAATTGTACAAGTAAATACCGAACAATAAAAAAAGCGACAGGTTAGTTTTGGCTTTATGAGTGAAATTATGAATCAAAATAAAAAATATATAGTTTTTTGTTTCTTTTTGAACAAGTTCACTGGGGCGGAAGATGGGGTGAATGAAACAGAATGCAAATAAGTGTGTCTTACGGAAGGGCACATCTCTAAAAAATAAACACGCTTACAGGCGGCACATTTAAAATCAAGGACAGATAACTTTTGGGGGCTATTAATTACAAGAGTTTGCTATGCCAAATGTGTTAATTTGACGCGGTTTTCGAACAGTATGAACAGAATATATTCACTTCGAAACTATAGACGGACATTAACAGATGAGGCGTGCTCAGCAACTTATGAAAATTAAATCCAAGTTGCATCGAAATTGAACAATACTGGCAGCAAAGCAAAATGAAACAAAAAAGTATTTCTTTCATGTCTACGATTTCTAAAAGCGAGTCACTCCTCGAGCTGTATGCAGAAAGGAAATAAATTAAGACTAAATATAACGATCATTGAGAATGCAGACTTCAATAATGTCTTTATTTAATAAAGCACTTTTAAATGATCGTGTGTTGTATAATTTCAGAGTTAGAGTTAGGGTTAGGGTAAGGTTTAGGGTTAGGGTTAGGGTTAGGGTTAGAGTAAAATATTGCTATCTCCTTTCCTTGATGATGTCACTCTTGCTCTAAATATTTGAAAGTATTTTAATTTATATTTTTTAATTTTCTCTTTTCCTGTGTTGCTCCATTTCCTCTTTATATATTTATATATATATATATATATATATATATATATATATATATATATATATATATATATATATAGATAGAGAGAGAGAGAGAGAGATATATATATTGTTTAATGTTACTTCAGTCGAAGTTCTCAGAAATCAAAAGGCACCAACCTGGGTCTAACACTTGATTTGGATATGAGATTCATAGATATTCGAATATTCTATTAAAGTTCTCTTTGTTTCTCAGAGGTTGAGTTAGTAAAAAAGTTAAGGGCATTAATTTTCCTCTCACCAATTTACCCGTTGATAATGTTATAGTATATCTTTCTTTCGTTCTATTTTGGTATTACCGAATTCCAGGATAATTCATTCTATATGTAAACCCTGACCAAATATTCAAAATAACATAGTGTCCGAAGCCCAAATAAGATCCCCTCGACACGGCTACAAACGGGTTCATACGAAGAATGGTGCACCTTCTCCAATAATTTTCCTCAAGTAACAGCACTTAGCTGGATATTCCACAAGACTAGATGAATTCTTGTCCTGTAAGTCTGTAATACCAAGAGACCACAAGAAATATATACTGTAACATAGTTAATTGGTCAATTTAAGCAAGGGAAAATTAATTTTCTTAACTTCTTTACTAACTCAACGCTTGCAAAGTTAAGAAGAACTTTAATAGAATATTCGAATATCTATGTATCTTACAGAGAGAGCAAGTGTTAGCCCCAGGAAGTTGATTTCTGAGAACTTCGACTGAAATGAAATTAAACAAAAAAAAGAAGTAAATATATACTTATAATTTATTGATTAACTATATAAAATTAACTCCCTAAACTAAAGTCATTATGCAAAGTAGAAATAATATCCTTCAGAATAATTTTAAATATTTAAAGTTTATTAGTTACGCAAAGCCATCTAAAGAGGTTGAGGTGACGGTGGTTAAGTGGATATCGACACGCACTGAAGACATGAGTGTTCAAAGTTCGAATCCAGTTGGTTCCACAGTACAACATTCACTAAGTACCTGATGTCCTTCCAGAAAGATTTCTAACTAGAAAAACATCGGGGAAACTAATGCCAACACCAGAATCATCTGATTTAATAGCGTTTCAAGAGATTTAAACTTTAAAATTTACTCACGTAAAATAATAACGTTTAGACTAAAATAAACTTTTATACACACAAGGTATATTGTCACTAGGACGTAGGAACTATTTGATACGGGCCCGATTTAAAGGATGCCAACGTAAATAAGGAGTTGGGCAGCAAGATATTTATTTTTCTTTATATTTATGCATGTTGGTACGTTCAGGAAAAAACATCTATACGCAAATGTTCCAAGGAATGAAATTGTTAGAGTAGAATATGTTCCGGCATCTAAGGACTTCGACAATGAAGGGGTGAGATTTGGCTGCTAGTCAGGTGGGTATGGGGTATTTTATCAAGACGGTACAAGTGCAGTACGTTCGTCGAAGCATATTTCATGGACAAAAACAAACACAATGATGCAACATTGCGGGAATGTGACACAGACTGAATCTCGGAAGACAGTGCAGAATATATTAGGTTAGACACTCTTTTCTGCACTTATCCAAGAGGGAGAGTCGAGTCGCTGCACAACCAGCCAATATGTAGCAAGACTACTCCATACATGAACGAAGGGTGGCTTTATAGAGATAGAGAATACTAGCCAGGTAGAAAGAGCCTACATTCTTTGCAGCAGAATTGGCAGTATCTTCTATGTATTTATTCCTCTTCATTTTCTCTATAATGTCGGCCGAGGGGTTTGAACGTTTTACGATCGGATAGTGTGCTACCGTCTATGACCATCGGAGTTTGGAAAGCTTTTTATAATGGTTAAAATACAGGAGTTCTGTCTTGATAGCATTGAATAAAACCATCATTTTTAGATCCATTCTACTGCGGACTGGGGATAATTTACTAACGACTCGGTCATTGCCTTTTAAAACAGCACCATCTTAGCAAAAAAATGTATAACAACATGATAACATGTACAGGTTGACCTCCTAATTAAAACAATTTGCAATTGGGACCCTTTCTTTGTCTACCACACTTTATAAATGTGACATATATTCCGAATTGGTATACCTACCGAAAATTGTATTAAATCCTTACGAAATACACAAGAAAAATTAAATTAAAATAGTATCTAATAATTGATTTCTTTTTTAGATAAATGTTCATGTATGAAGCGACAAGCAGGATTTTTAAATGAAATTATATAGAAAATATATACGTGTACTGGATTAATAATTTTTCTTTAAATTGTTTTCATTTTCAATAATATTGTTTAACACTAACTACACAATTATTGTTTTGATTGTACAGATGTGACAACATCGTTACATCTTGAGCAGATATAAGAGTAAAGACGTGATATTTTATGTGATCTTTTTCATTATCTATATGTGTGTTATTTAACAATGCCTTATCATCAAAAATGGCGTCTTACATAAAGACAAGTTTTGTATGTTCCTTTTGGCAGATTTATAACTGCTAAGCTTGTTTTTCATTAGTAACTGTTGCAAATAACACTATTCAGTTTTCTCTAAGCACCTTAATAGAAACATTCCAATTCTTAATGAAGGGTAGACGTTGCTACTTTTAATTTGAACAGCCCTACTAATTGGAACACAAATAGATAACGTAACATGTTCTAATTAGGTGTACTTATATTTTAATGAAATGACCAAACGAAACTGAAAAATCCGTACTCTTTAATAAACAAACGACTGAAATGTGTAAATTACATTTTTTTTTAAACATAGTTCACCGCAAACAATGCAGGACGCCACTGTAGGCGTAAGGGGCTACTGAGAAAAAAGAAGAGGGGAGAAGTTGGGGGGGTCAACCTAAATTGGGATCTGCGCAGCGAGATGTCTGTTTACATTAGTTTTAAATTTCTGCATGTCTGTACTGTCGGGGAAACAGGGGCAGGGAGGGAGTTCCAGAGGCCAGCAGCACGACATCTGGGGACCTCCACAGTGAATGAATGAGATTTAGTTGATTGTCGAGTTAGTCTAGTGAATTTACGTCGAGGGGGCACTAGTTTTAATAGTGACGTAAAAATTGTGAGCTAACGAACTAAAAAATTAATATTTAAAAAACTGACCAAGAATGTATGTTTGTCATTTTCTTCTGGCAAATAAACTGTTAAGATTTTATTTGAGTAAATTAATCATTTTAAAGCTGAGATGTTCGACACGTATAATGTTATTTTCAAAGCAAGACCTCTTTTTATTCTGCTTTATTCTATTAGTATTTACCCACGGAGGGGTGTCCCTCTCGTGGGGACAGCAAAATATACGTCCGATCTTGATGATGAAAGTTTTAAAAGTAAAGTACGGTGTCGATGTAAATTTAGTGTGGTTGGCGCTTTTTACTTGTCGAAAGTCTCAGCTTTTAAATAAATGAGTTTATTAATTTAAAAAATAAAACATTATTTTAAATCAGAGTTCTAGTTCAGAAGAAAGGAAATACAATTTTGTTAAAAAAAAGAAATACATATTCGTATAGATTCGGTGTTTTAAACAAAATTGTATAACACATTATTTGTTTTTCAAATATCTTCAAATATGACTACGAAACTAATTGTTTATCAGCTATGACAAACCTCCTTTATTAAAAAAAAAAAACACCAACCACGCAAATTACACATAGACCCAGGACTTTTCTTTTAACACTTTTGTCACCTAGATAGAACGTATATTTTGCTGTCCTCACGAGATGGTCACCCCTTCTTAGTTTAATACCAGTTAAACGCAACGGAGAAAAAGAAAATATTATTTCAAACTTAAGCTTGACAGACCAACGAACATTCTATTTAAAACTCAAGTTACAGACTGACGGAGTTGTTTCCACGAATCTAATAAAATATTTGATCTGCGCGCTCAGCGTTGAATATACTATTTATATCTAAATTGTGACCGACGTACGGGGCCTATGATCGAGGTGTTTGGCAACGTTTTAAAATCCCTAAACATATGGAATGACGTTTCAAGCATTGTCATGCGTTCTTCCTCGCCTTCTTCGTATTCAACTAAATTGTATTTCCTTCTGAATTCGATTAGAAATGTAAGAATACATTAAATGTAAATGGCGACGGTAAAATAGATTTTAGCCGTAATAAAGTGCGCGCTTAACAAGAGCATGTATTTAATAATTAAAAGTGAAAGGTCCTACAGATAGATTTTAAAATGGAAGTGCTGTGGCAATTTATTTGATTTGTGGAACATTTCGATCGTTATCTGAACCGTCTGTCTATTTATTTGCCTATGAAACAGACACACCTAAATTATATATATATATATATATATATATATATATATATATATATATATATATATATATATATAGTGTGTGTCAGGTTGTATATGGAAATAAATCAAATAAAGTGCTCGATCATATAAGAGAGCTAATATAATTTATTTAGATACTGTATATTACATATTTCAGCAATGTACCGCGGTTTCATCCAAAAGGGCAGATTTAGACATTTTTAGTAAATCTCCGTGTCCAGTGGAATCATCGGCAAGCTGAAACGATTGTAGTCACGCCCGATAAGGAATGGGGTCAACAATGACAGAAAACGTTGAGCTGAAACGATTGTAGTCACGTCCGATAGGGAATGGGACCAACAATGACAGAAAACGGTGTACCTCTTAGGGGGTCACCCCTCAGAGATACACCGTTTTCTGTAATTATTGATCCCATTCCCTATCGGGCGTGACTACAATCGTTTCAGCACAACGTTTTCTGTCATTGTTGACCCCATTCCTTATCGGGCGTGACTACAATCGTTTCAGTTTGCCGATGATTCCACTGGACAAATCTGCCCTTTTGGATGAAACCGCGGTACATTGCTGAAATATATAATATACAGTATCTAAATAAATTATATATATATATATATATATATATATATATATATATATATATATATATATATATATATATATATATATATATATATCATGGTTTTTGGGGGAGTACAACATTTTATTATAGCAGGCCTGAAGGGAAGACGAATTCTATCGTTCATGATTAAAAGTTAATCAAGAGAGAAAAAAAATGCCAGCCGACCGGTTTCGATAGAATTCGTCTCCCCTTCATGCTTGCTATAATATATATATATATATTTATATATATATATATATATATATATATATATATATATATATATATGTGTGTGTGTGTGTGTGTGTGTGTGTGTGTGTGTGTTCGTTTGATAAACAGATATAACGATAGCCGCATGAGATAGTGACCAACGTTGTTCTATATATAAATGTATTCGAGATCGGGACGAAATTTTCTGAACTTTTATCAACATGTATACCGATATATAAACTAAATGTTTATATTTATTTATATAATATTAAGTATGTTTATATATCTTAATTTACAAGATTACCACCTAATATTAATAACAGAACATTATGAATTTGACCCACAGCCGTGTGGCGTTAAGAAATGTGATGTAGGCTATATTTTGTTTAATTTATTTTCCTGAAAAACAAGTAAAAATGGGGTAAAAGACGTTAGTAAACATTAAGGTAACTTCGATTTTTGTGAAACAATACGTACGATTGATTCACTTCAAAATAAGTTCACCGATCATCGCACAACTTCCCATTTCAATTTCCAAATATTACAAATATTACATAAACGTTCACGTCTTGAGATATTTTAACTTTTAATTGTAGACATTTTCTAAAATCAAATTCATATAATTAATTTTTGCCAACATTTTTAAAAACTAATCTCTTTAATCAGCAAATATGTTTAACAAATTACAAAACATGAAGCAATTTATAACTAATAACAAATTTCGCAATTATATTTTAAAATAAAAACTAAATCTATGATTACAATCTAAAACAATATTAATGATAATCAGTTAAATTGTTCCGACTATATTAATCTATTCTATGCCACCAAATGCATCCTGAATTTTAATTGGTTGACAAAGTGCTAAAAAATATAATACATGGATATATTTCCCCCGTCAACTGAAACAATAAAATAAGATTCATTATTTATTATTAAAAAAATGAAAACATAAAACTACGTAGTTTACAATAACACATCTCAAGGCCCAAACTCAGTAGCAAGAGCCGTATGGGAGAATGTATCTACGACAATAATAATAAAACTAATTGTTACATCGATTTCACTACCATTAAAAGGGTCAGCTTGCATCTCTCCAACACTAGAATCTGCATACAGCTAAAAAACATAACTGCGTCCGTCTAAATATATACACATCCTAGTTAATAATACAATAATACAGCACGGGATCAACGTTAAGAGATTAACAAATCTTGAAGCACTTTAAATAAAACTCTAGGAAGTCCACAATAAATGATGTTAAATACGAAACTTGCATCAATATTTTAAAGATTTTAGCATAGAAATAAACATTAAAACATTCGTAACCATTTCCTGAATTTTGGAGATCTATTAAAATTAAAACATAAATGTAATATATTATGTTATAATATAATTATATTTATATATGACAACGTAATACACGCACACACATATATATATATATATATATATATATATATATATATATATATATATAAATGAAAATATATAAAAATAAGAAAATGGGTCGTTCATTTTAAAGCATTGGTGGGGCAGTATTAAAAAAATTGAAAATAGAAGCCTTTATCAATGCAAGATTAATAATTTTTTTGTTTTACTTTAATCTTATTAATTTCGGAATAATATTCCATCCACAAAAAAATACAAAAATAAAAATAAACAAACTTTTTTCCTTTTGTTTTTCTGATGAAATGTCCTTGTTATGGTGTATCCGCGCCGACGTCGTTGGCAGTTATGAAGTCAAATTCTGGTTGTAGAACGAAGAAATCATTGGCATGCTCAAAGTTTTAAAAAATGGGTCGTTCATTTCAAAACATTGTTGGGTCAGTATAATTAAATTGAAAATAGAAGCCTTTATCAATGCAAGATTAATTTATTATTCTTTTTTACTTTAATCTTATTAATTTCGGAATAATATTCCATCATAAGAGTTGACCAGTATTGTGTCATCTTTTTTTCATCAAAAAGACACAAAAACAAAAATAAACAAACTACCCACCAATGCTATGAAATGCACCACCCATTTTCTTAAACTTCTTTCACGTGACACCTTATCAAGGGACATTTACCAACTGGATCGACTCCATATCTTTTTTAAACGCACATTTTGACTCTCCATTACTTAATGTTTTTTCAAATTTTGAATTTTGGCTTTTCCACTGCCAACTTATCTATCTATGTAATTCTTCTGATGATAAGTATTTTAATCTTTGAAAATCCTTGGCTTAAGGGAAGAATAATAAACATGTTTCTACCGAGTACACCTTGCATTGAACAATCGAAGTTGAAATTAATTTGTCATTCGTGCATGTTTATTTTTCTTCTTTCATATATTTATATATATATATATACATATATACAGGGTGGGCCAAAATAAGGGTCCTATCTTTAAATTTGAATAACTTGAATTTGAATAACTTCCACAAAATAAAAGTTAAACTCACCAAACTTTATGTGTGTGTAGACTGACCCTTCCGAGATTTTTTGAAATAAACAAAACAAATTTTAACCGAAAAACACTTCTTGAAACTTACAAAAACTAAAGTATTGTTTTTTACACTGGTTTGAGTTTTTTTAAGCAAAAATAATGTTTTCTAAATGAGGGTACGTTCCTTAGGGCTAATACGGCTCATGCTTGCTTCGGAAGGGGTCCTTTACTTATTCTAAAAAAAAAAAAAAAAAAGATCAATAAATAAAAAAGTTATGAATTTTTAAAAATAGGACCCTTATTTTTGCCCACCCTGTATATATATATATATATATATATATATATATATATATATATATATATATATATATATATATATATATATATATATCAATCTCAGTAATATATAAATTCACCCAAAGGATAATTATTTTCACAAGCTGATATAACAACGCAGCCAACATGAATTATGAAAATTATGAAAGCTACCGACCGGAAGTACTAGACGAGATAGGTAGTATTTGCGTTTTTCAGTAGAACGCATCTTAACTGAAGATTGGAAGACCTAGACACTTGTATGAGAACTGAATGCGCTGCCACTTTATCCACCACGCCACACGCAAAAAAAAAATGAGACAACTAACACAGCTCATGAAAACTAGGGTGAAACGTCAACTGTAGGAGTTACGTATTCTTCTCAACCAGACCTAGACAAACCCAGACCGATGACACGCAAATATGGATTCATACTGACTCGGCTGATACCACCCAACAATAGAAACCAGTCAACAGCATGAATATTAAATGGAATGTACCATATTATAAAATTACTTCCACAAGCTAATATAAGACCACAGACAATACAACAATAAAAGCCAAAGACTAGACTCAATTACCTTCATTGGGCTCTTCAGTGAGACACATACACAATACTCGGCTTTTACATCTTGAATTCCGATGGTTCCAATTGAACTGACCGCTTGTAGTTTTGTTTTTGTCTGTGACTTATATGGTTGGATTAACTGGGGTGTTATTTCTGATTGTATAAATAATTATACCATAGCTTACATTTATATATTTAAAGAACATGGTATTAATGCCGGTCAGTATCAAGAATCTATTTCAGACCTCACGCTCTTGGGGATCCTCATCAATGATTTCAAAACTAAATTTTAAAGTTCATTTGTAGACATTTTTACAGACGACACAACTGTTCATGGCAGCACTTCAAAGAGAATTAGTCGCCGAGATATTTCTGATTATCTCTCTTAGTAACTGAAATCGAAGTCTTTCTTTTAACTAACAAAACCTAGATGCTTGTTTTGCATAGGTTGAGACGAATGCCTCATCTTTATGAGAATATTTCGCTTTCAGAAGCTTCAAATATAGCTTTCACTCGAGAACTGAAATGGAAGACTTACACACAATCTCTCGCTAAAGATGCTGCAATATGTAAAGATGTAACTACGTATGCAAGTGCGTATTCTGGTAGAGAACTGTTTGTTGTCAATCTTAAAACTCACTCTCGACTATTCTTTTCTTCAGATGCTGGCATCTAATCTCTATTTCAATAAATGTCATAAATATTACTAGATTGACCGCTGTTAATTACAAAGTATTTGAAAATATTTGAAATTAGCGCACCAAATTTACTAAATTGATAATCAAAATTAAACTTATTTCATAATTTACTTTTAATGTTAATCTCTCTTTCTATAAAATGTATTAACACTATAAACTACTTTTTAAATTAAAATGTCTATCAAAAAACTGTTGATTAGATGATATTAGAAGATTTAAACATTTAAACGATGGGGTTAATATTAATTGTTAATAATATGAGTCCGTGGTTTTTTTTATTTCATTTCCACGTCGTTCTACTTCATCATTTTGCCATTCCCACCTCCTCCAATTTATTCTTCTACATACCAAATTCTATCGTCCCCTCATAATTTCCTAACCGAAAATGTTATTCTCCTACTTCCCCTTCTTCTCAGCAGGTCTCATCGCTAACATGATGATGACTCGCCAAACCGGAGACCATCGTGTATTGACTTAGCTTTACGAGCGCCGCTTCATCGCCACTTTTCGAGCAAACGCTTCGGACCTTCTCTCGGACAGGAAAACCAGCTGAACATCCGATGAAACTTATCGATATTCAAAATATAGGCTTTTTAGATTTGGTCGTTGTAAAAGATTTTCATGAACTTTTAAATGTATCTCATATTTTGTCAAATGTTGAATTGGGTTTATTCAATAAAGTATTTTTTCACTACTAATGAGAGTGGAACACAAGAAGAATGAACGAACGAACTAGCGTTTTAATATAAGAAATCCGACCTCTTCAACCCTATTATGCATAGGTTCGGACACCATGCTAGGCTATTAAATAACATCCCCTCATATCATCTTTCTGGTGTAAGATTGATCGTTGATTATACTTCGTTTATTGGGGTTAGGTGGTCAAGTGATAGTTCCCCAAATACCGTCGAACTTTAAGTCGTCTTAGCAAACTTAAGATATCGACTTTTCTGCTCAACCTTACGTACTAATTTCGTTTAGCTACATGTTAGCAGTGTGCTTAATGTATATTGTCGTTGCTCTATTGAATAGGTGATAGAATAGAGTCTATTCTATCACCTGCTTTGGGAGTGGCTCTCCGTACTCCATATGTTTCTTTATATATCAGCTGTTTTTCATTATTATTTCTTACACTCTCATTTAAATTTTTTTTCAACCGATGATTTTGTGTTTCTTTGCGCAGTGGTTCAAGGGTTGTCATCTGACATAAACAGAAGAATCACAGTAGCAACTAGTGCATTCTTGCGTGTAAAATATGGAGCAGGAAGGGCGTATCAACATCTCCGAAGTTAAGATTTTACAAGGCGTTAATAGTTACTATTGTTGTATATTCAAGTGAAACATCAACTTTACCGGCAGAACATGAGATGAATCTCAATGTATTTTAAATGAGGTGTTTATTCACTATCATTGGACTAACTTTTGCGATATAGACGAATAAATTCAGATATCAGATGGAAGCTTAATGTTAACAAATTAACGTTAGTTTCAGAGGTTTCCCGGCTACTAGACTCTAACTATATACAGATAAGATCAAGATTTACTTCAGGAATCATCAAAGGACGACTGCGAAAAAGATGAGCCGACCAGATAAGTGTTGAAACGGCCATGCCGAACCTGAGAGCTGACAGACTAGGTATAGTTCGTGATAATTGGCAGAATTTTGTTGTCAAGTATGTGACGAAGCTCTCTGGAGAACGCTGATAACTCAAGTAACTTTTTGTTTTCACATCATATATGACTTATGGCAGTGATATCTTGTCACTAGAAACAGGTATTTTTCTCTAGAATGAGTGTAGGCAAATGTCCCTTGATGGCTAATACTCTCCGCTTGATTTTATTACTTAAGATTCTCGCATCACCTATTTACTACTATATACTATTTGGTTGTTTAAATAGAATTAGACTTACATTAAACCTCCTCAAAATTGCAGCATTCTTTGTACTATTCCATTAAAATTCTGAATGATAATATCCTTTCTCGACCTTCCAAATATTTCAGAGATTCCGTGACCACTTTTCATGTTAGTACAGTAAAGTATTTTGGTCTTATTTGTAATTTCAACAATGTTTTATTATCATATTTTTTTATATATCCACCGAAGTAATAACTCCACTGTTTTCGACAAAATATGAGCAATCTAAACTTTTACACTGTGACCAGCGATAATAGCTTTCTAATAAAAATTAAATTTACTCATCATTCTGTAAACCAATTTCAGCAATGGTTTACGGAAATTCTGGCACATCATGATAACATTATTTGACTGTGAATATTGTCTACACTCATTACCGTTTTTTTTTCTCATTTCAGGGTGGCTAGAAATAATAGCTGTTTCTGAACAGTGGGTTGTTCTATATCACTAACCGAGAGAGAAAAATATAATGCAAAAAACGACCAAAGGAACATCCCCTGGTGCACTTGCACAAAAATAAGGCGTAATGTGGATACCGTCAACAGGGATTTGTGAAATATTGGTCGTCAACTAGAAAACCTGGACAATCAAGCAAATCCACTTTCACAATATTTGGGAAAGTTCCACGTACAAAGCCTCCTCTTATACGAAGACACAACAATTTGAGAATTGAATGGGAAAAGAAATATATCAAGATGGATATGAGTAAGGTTCTTTTCATTTATGAGACCTGGGAAATACTTGATGGATCTGATGGCTGAACAAAAGGATGGGTTTATTCTAGAGATGAGACTCACCGTCGTTTGAGACGACAACAAAAGGTTTTTAAAAAACATCAATTTTAATTTCAGGGCATGGATTAAAAGATTTTAAATACATCCAAAAGGAATTTAAATTAACATTTAACTCTATTCCGATGTTCGTAGCGATTAGGCGGTCTAAGGGGAATAACTTTGCAAGGTTTTTAATGATTCTTTGCTCGGAATTTAAGCTGAAGAGATCCGGAAAGTTAAGTCCTTCTGAGCTTGAAACCGACGATACTAATGTTGTACTAATTATTATGTACCAAAGTATATATATATATATATATATATATATATATATATATATATATATATATATATATATATATATATATATATATATATATATATATATATATTATACTTGTACTTGACCTCACTGTTCGAGTCTTGTGTGACAAATGCCCATAGCTTGCTCGGGAACGCTGATCACCTTTTGGTAATGATTGATATCAGCCGTTGCTCTACACGGTGAGATACTAAAAGTAGGCTAATTTTGATTCTTATCAGAGATCACATGAGAGACGGCTCATGGAGTGAAACGTTTTCTCTCCCTACTGATCAGTGCTCAAATGAGGTAACTGAATGTGTCAAAGCAGTCATTGAAGCACATGTTCCCATGCGAAAATTCTACTGCAAGCCACACTTTTCACAATAGTTCACCTGAAAATGTGCGGCTGCTATTGCTCAGAGGCAGCAAGAATTCCGACAATTCGGCCGTAATAAGTTAGCTACGAATAGACAAGCATTTATAGCGTCAAGAAAAAATGGTAAGACTGTGATAGGTGAAGCAAAGAATATAGTATGCAGTGATGACCAGAAAACGCATTAAGTCACAGAAACTTGGTACTCGTGATTTCTGTAAAATCTTTAATAGTGTGGTAAACAATGGGCAATCAATAATTCCCACGCTATCAAACATTAATGATGTCGTTTGCACGGCAACTGATAAGGCTGAACTACTCTTCCATCGTTTCACCTTCAACTCCACTTTGGACTCCGCAAACTACACCCTCCCAAAGTTCTCATTGCGGACTGAAGCTACACTAGATGACATCTCATGTACGGGACATTATAAAAAACTGTGACACCTCCAAAGCATGTAGGCATAGTTGTATACCAGTAATAGTAATAAAGAAATGCTCTGCTGAACTGGTCCCTGTCCTCTCAAAACTCTAAAACAAATCCTTTGCCGAATATTGCTTACCTGATAAGTGCAAATTCTTTTTCTCTGTGGTACCAGTCTTCAAGAATTCTGGATATAGAACATAACATCCGAATTATCGCCTCATTATCTACTCCCGATCTTCGGTAAAATCTTTGAAACCGTAATCAATCTAGCAGTAATAGTAATAAAGAAATGCTCTGCTGAACTGGTCCCTGTCCTCTCAAAACTCTAAAACAAATCCTTTGCCGAATATTGCTTACCTGATAAGTGCAAATTCTTTTTCTCTGTGGTACAAGTCTTCAAGAAGTCTGGATATAGAACATAACATCCGAATTATCGCCTCATTATCTACTCCCGATCTTCGGTAAAATCTTTGAAACCGTAATCAATCTAGCGATAGTCCGGCACCTCGTTAATGCTTAAGTTCTTTTTGGTCATCAGTATGGCTTTAGACAAACAAGGTCTCTTGCGAATATCCTAACAGTTATCTCCGAACGCATATACCATACACTGAGCAAGTCAGGTGAAAGTAGGGTGGTGGCGCTTGATATATCCAAAGCCTTTGACAAGGTCTGGCATTAAGGTCTTCTCATAAAAAATAATGTATATGTTATTACTATACGAATATTTAATATAATTAAATCCTTCCTATCAAAAAAAGCCATGTTCTCGTCGATGGGCATTCATCCAAACAACGACATAAATGCACGTGTACCCCAGGCATCGATCCTTGAACCTGTTATTGTTCTTGATTTACCCCTGATGACATTGTGTTTGAGCAAAACCGACCCGCACATATCGGAGGCACTGGCTGAATCCTTAGAAAGTGTACTCCAGGCTGTAGTGGATTGGGGTCATATATAGATGGTTACATTTAATGTTGCTAAGACAAAGCTCTTTTCCTTAAACAATTACAAGAAACCTCTTCACCCACTGATTGCCATGGCAAATAACACCCTACCTAATAGTCAAACATTCAAACTCCTCGGCCTAACATTCACAGTTAACATGAGTTGGTACAAATACATAGAAGACATTGCCAAGGCTGCTGCAAAGAAAGTTGGCGCCCTCTACCGTGCTAGAAAACTTCTCAAACCTAACAGTACCTTATATCTTTACAAAGCTACCATCCGTCCATCCATAGAGTATTGTTTCCACATCTGGGATGGTGCATCATCCACTACTTTCTCTCTTTTAGACAAGATACATACTAAAGTTGCTAATCTAATAGGTCCATCAATATCCACCAGGCTACATCCCCTGCCCCATCGCCGTATCCTTGTGCTTGTATTACAATTATTTCAATGGAATGTGCTCTGATTAACTTGCTGCTCTGCTGCTCCTCCGACTGAAACACACTTGCCCAACCCGACAATCAGCTGAATCCCATTCATACATTGTGGAGGACCCCAGATGCCAGAGAGCCTTATACTCCAATAACTTTTTTCCTCGTGCTTCCGGCCTTTGGAGCTCCCTCCCTGCACTCTGTCTCCCTAACTGTACAAACAGAAATGTAACATTCATATGAACAAGCATCTCGCTGCAAGGCACCCAATTTAGGATGACCCCCCCCCTAAAAAAAAACTTTCACTGTAATCCTTAGTAGCTCCTTACGTTTACAGTGGAAACTTGCCTTGTTTGGGGTCAACCATTTTAAAATATAATATATATATATATATATATATATATATATATATATATATATATATATATATATATTCGTAGAATTTGGTATATTCCGACTACTGTTCTCATCTAGGGTGTTTATATCACAACGTTTCGGCCGATGTAACTTCTGACATTCTTTAGGTTTACTTTGTCGAAGTCGGGAATCTGGACGGAATTCCGAACGGAACCCTTTATTTAATCCACGGGGGTAGCATGCTCTCGTTCCATCTGTCATAACTGGGAAGAATTCCTCAGTATATATATATATATATATATATAAAGTAGAGACGATTTTCCCCTGTACCTTCTCGGAGAATAGGAAAATAACCACATGCATCACAGGCTACTAAACTCACCATTACCTTACACTTATTCATTTGAGCGTGTTTGAGTACATTTGTTATACTTTTCTCCCAGCTAACACTAGATATTACATTTGGCCATCCATCCACGAGTCTCCAAAAAAACAAGTCCATATAGGTAGTAGCAAAAACATTTCTCCCTAACAATTATGTACTGCAACTACACTCATCGACACTGGGAACTAATAAACACAGTTTACTTTTCACAAAACAGTCCGTCCTTATTTATTATTTGCCTGGCATTAATTTACTATATAATATAAAGCAATACGCAAAGACTTAATCACTGCTTCCGTTCACTCCGATGATTTTCCGCGAATATCAGATCACGTTCTTTCTCATTCTACCTAGGACTTGGCCTATTTTCACATGTATCGTTAAGTCGAAACTGTGGCGCAGTGGTCAAGAAGGCAAGTTTCGTATTCTACTATTTCAGCGTTCGATCCCATTCTACGCGCCACTTTTTTCTTTCTTTTTAATTCAAAACATTCGCCAACACGGTAACTATAGGCCGTTTTTTTTACATTCGACGTCATGCAATAGGTAGTACTTTTTCCCGTGCAACGCCGGGCGACGGGTTCCGCTAGTATATATATATATATAATGGATCTCCTAAGTTTACAAACTAATTGTGAATTTTGGAATATATATTCTCGACAACCCGGTGAGTTAAATTGATCCAATTTTTTTTTGTAAACTTCACTATTTAGGGGTGTCGAATGCCCGAATCCTCACCTGCCAGTAATAAAATTAAAATCTCCGTAACTGATGAACGGATCATTATTGATGTTGGAATATATATTCTATAAAATACGGTTAATAAAATGAGCACATTATTTTTGTTCTTGTAAATCTGAATATTTAAGTAGTGCATATGTATGTATTTTACTTAGTTTTTTAATTTCTATGAACCGATCATCATGAATATTGAAATGTATGTTCTCATCAATTAGGTGAGTAACATGGCAGATTATTGTTTTGTAACCTTTAAATTTATTGTTTTGTAAACTTTAAATGTATTGTTTTGTTAATTTTTAATGTATTGTTATGTTAACTTTAAATTAATTTTTCTGTAAACATTAAATTTATTGTTTTGTAAACTTTACATTAATTTTTTTGTAAACTTTAAATGTATTGTTTTGTAAACTTTAAATTAATTATTTTGTAAACATTAAATATACTTGTTTTTTAAACTTTAAATTCATTGTTTATTTAACTTTAAATTTATTGTTTTGTAAACTTTACATTTATTTTTTTGTAAACTTTACATTTACTGTTTTGTAAACTTAACATTTATTGTTTTTTAAACTTTAAATTCATTGTTTATTTAACTTTAAATATATTGTTTTGTGAACTTTAAATTTCTTGTTTTTTAAACTTTAAATTCATTGTTTACTTAACTTTAAATGTATTGTTTTGTAAACTTTAAATATATTGTTTTGTAAACTTTAAATGTATTGTTTTGGAAGTTTTACATTTATTATTTTTTAAACTTTACATTTATTGTTTTGTAAACTTTACATTTATTCTTTTGTAAGCTTAAACTTTATTCTTTTGTAAACTTTACATTCATTATTTTTTAAACTTTACGTTTATTGTTTTGTAAACTTTAAATTTATTGTTTTGTAAACATTACATTTATTGGTTTGCAA
Source organism: Sepiola atlantica (assembly GCA_963556195.1). Taxonomy (NCBI): domain Eukaryota; kingdom Metazoa; phylum Mollusca; class Cephalopoda; order Sepiida; family Sepiolidae; genus Sepiola; species Sepiola atlantica. The sequence goes on from OY744548.1 coordinate 37,123,045, forward strand.
ACTTTAAATTAATTGTTTTGTAAACTTTACATTTATTGTTTTGTAAACTTTAAATGTATTGTTTTGTTAATTTTTAATGTATTTTTATGTGAACTTTAAATTAATTTTTCTGTAAACATTAAATTTATTGTTTTGTAAACTTTACATTAATTTTTTTGTAAACTTTAAATGTATTGTTTTGTAAACTTTAAATTAATTATTTTGTAAACATTAAATATACTTGTTTTGTAAACTTTAAATTCATTGTTTATTTAACTTTAAATTTATTGTTTTGTAAACTTTACATTTATTTTTTTGTAAACTTTACATTTACTGTTTTGTAAACTTAACATTTATTGTTTTTTAAACTTTGAATTCATTGTTTATTTAACTTTAAATATATTGTTTTGTGAACTTTAAATTTCTTGTTTTTTAAACTTTAAATTCATTGTTTACTTAACTTTAAATGTATTGTTTTGTAAACTTTAAATATATTGTTTTGTAAACTTTAAATGTATTGTTTTGGAAGTTTTACATTTATTATTTTTTAAACTTTACATTTATTGTTTTGTAAACTTTACATTTATTCTTTTGTAAGCTTAAACTTTATTCTTTTGTAAACTTTACATTCATTATTTTTTAAACTTTACGTTTATTGTTTTGTAAACTTTAAATTTATTGTTTTGTAAACATTACATTTATTGGTTTGCAAACTTTAAATTAATTGTTTTGTAAACTTTACATTTATTGTTTTGTTAACTTTACATTTATTGTTTTGTAAACTTTTAAGTTATTGTTTTGTAAACTTTACATTGATTGTTTTGTAAACTATTCATTTATTGTTTTGTAAACTTTACATTTATTTTTTTGTAAACTTTACATTTATTTTGTTGAAATTTTAAATTTATTGTTTTCTAAACTTTACATTTATTGTTTTGTAAACTTTACATTTATTGTTTTGTAAACTTTACATTTATTGTTTTGTAAACTTTACATTTATTTTTTGTAAATTTTTAATTTATTGTTTTGTAAACTTTACATTTATTGTTTTGTAAACTTTACATTTATTTTTTTGTAAACTTTACATTTATTGTTTTGTGAACTTTACTTTTATTGTTTTGTAAACTTTACATTGATTGTTTAGTAAACTTTACATTTATTTTTTTGTAAACTTTAAATTTATTGTTTTGTAAACTTTACTTTTATTGTTTTGTAAACTTTACATTTATTGTTTTATAAACTTTACATTTATTGTTTTGTAAACTTTAAATTTATTGTTTTGTAAACTTTACATTTATTTTTTTTGTAACTTTACATTTGTTGTTTTGTAAACTTTACTTTTATTGTTTTGTAAACTTTACATTTATTGTTTTGTAAACCTTACATTTATTTTGTTGTAAACTTTAAATTTATTGTTTTGTAAACTTTATATTTATTGTTTTGTAAACTTTACATTTATTGTTTTATAAACTTTGCATTTATTGTTTTGTAAACTTTACATTTATTTTTTTGTAAACTTTTAATTTATTGTTTTGTAAACTTTACATTTATTGTTTTGTAAACTTTACTTTTATTGTTTTGTAAACTTTACATTTATTGTTTTGTAAACTTTACATTTATTTTTTGTAAACTTTACATTTATTTTGTTGAAATTTTAAATTTATTGTTTTCTAAACTTTACATTTATTGTTTTGTAAACTTTACATTTATTGTTTTGTAAACTTTACATTTATTGTTTTGTAAACTTTACATTTATTTTTTGTAAATTTTTAATTTATTGTTTTGTAAACTTTACATTGATTGTTTTGTAAACTTTACATTTATTTTTTTGTAAACTTTAAATTTATTGTTTTGTAAACTTTACTTTTATTGTTTTGTAAACTTTACATTTATTGTTTTGTAAACTTTACATTTATTGTTTTGTAAACTTTAAATTTATTGTTTTGTAAACTTTACATTTATTTTTTTGTAACTTTACATTTGTTGTTTTGTAAACTTTACTTTTATTGTTTTGTAAACTTTACATTTATTGTTTTGTAAACCTTACATTTATTTTGTTGAAAACTTTAAATTTATTGTTTTGTAAACTTTATATTTATTGTTTTGTAAACTTTACATTTATTGTTTTATAAACTTTGCATTTATTGTTTTGTAAACTTTACATTTATTTTTTTGTAAACTTTTAATTTATTGTTTTGTAAACTTTACATTTATTGTTTTGTAAACTTTACTTTTATTGTTTTGTAAACTTTACATTTATTGTTTTGTAAACTTTACATTTATTTTTTGTAAACTTTACATATATTTTTTTAAACTTTAAATATATTGGTTTTTAAACATTACATTTATTATTTTGTGAATTTTACATTTATTTTTTTGTAAACTCTGCATTTATTGTTTTGTTAACTTTACATGTATTGTTTTGTAAACTTTACATTTATAGTTTTGTAAACTTTACATTTATTGTTTTGTAAACTTTACATTTATTGTTTCGTAAACTTTTAATTTATTGTTTTGGAACTTTACATTTGTTGTTTTGTAAACTTTACTTTTATTGTTTTGTAAACTTTACATTTATTTTTTTGTAAACTTTAAATTTATTGGTTTGTAAACATTACATTTATTCTCCGTGAACTTTACATTTATTTTTTTGTAAACTTTACATTAATTGTTTTGTTAACTTTACATTTATTGTTTTGTAAACTTTACATTTATTTTTTTGTAAACTTTACATTTATTGTTTTGTAAACTTTAAATTTATTGTTTTGTAAACTTTACATTTATTGTTTTGTAAACTTAACATTTATTGTTTTGTGAACTTTACATTTATTGTTTTGTAAACTTTACATTTATGTTTTTGTAAACTTTGCATTTAATGATTTTTTAAACTTTACATTTTTTTTTTGTAAACTTTTAATTTATTGTTTTGTAAACTTTACATTTATTGTTTTGTAAACTTTACTGTTATTGTTTTGTAAACTTTACTTTTATTGTTTTGTAAACTTTACATTTATTGTTTTGTAAACTTTACATTTATTTTTTTGTAAACTTTAAATTTATTGGTTTGTAAACATTACATTTATTCTTTGTGAACTTTACATTTATTGTTTTGTAAACTTTACATTTTTTGTTTTGTTAACTTTACATTTATTGTTTTGTAAACATTACATTTATTTTTTTGTAAACTTTACATTTATTGTTTTGTAAACTTTAAGTTTATTGTTTTGTAAACTTTACATTTATTGTTTTGTAAACTTTACATTTATTGTTTGTGAACTTTACATTTATTGTTTTGTAAACTTTACATTTATTGTTTTGTAAACTTTACATTTGGCGGCGTCGGCTAGCCAAACTCGTACCCGCAGTAAAAAAAAACACTGTTAAGATAAGTAAGATACAAAGAAATGTAATCGTGAAATGAATTGCTCTACATCAAGGTTTTAATTATAAGTAAAACATTTTAATGAATCGTTGCGCGCGCGTTAGCATCAATAATATCCATGTGATTGGTTATATGCTAAAATTTTGAATATTTTATTAGGAATTATGGAATTTGTATTCTGGGCAAAAAAGTGTATAATGTTGCCACATTCCTAGTGAAAACTTTACGATTTAGGGGGCCCACTGAAACTGTACCATACCCCCAGTAAGAAAAATCATTAAAATTTAAAACTTATGCCATATTTATTACTTGTACCCGCTCGAATTAGTAAATCATGTTGGTATGAATATTTTTTTAACAATGTTTTCCAAAGAGGCAGAGCCAAACAGAGGCTGAAGAGAGTCCGGTAAATGAGATTGATTATAGCGTCCCATTGTTTGGATTTAGAACCGACCGTACCGATTTTGTCCTCATCTTCTATACTACGTATGAATATATATATATATATATATATATATATATATATATATATATATATATATATATATATATATATATATATATATATATGGGAAAGGAAACCGCAAGAGATTATTTTTTTATATATTCATCAACGTTTTGTCCTTATTTGTAAGACATTCGCAGGATGATAACTTTAAGAAAAATGTCATGCACGTACATCGAAATATTGGGTAGACATGATGGGTCGATGAGAAAAAGTAGAGTGTGTGTGTACGAGAAAAACTAGAACTGTTTGATTACCTATTCTGATAGTTTGTTAATCGAGTTAAATATAAAAAATAAAAAGACAACATCCCAAATTAGTCTCTTACTGCTTGCTATATTTCCATCACCCCCTCTCTCTTTCTCTCTTATCTCTCTATTTTCCTCTCTTTTTATTCTCATCTATAGGTGACATCGTATTAATACTCGTGCAGTTATTTCCTTTTTGTATTATTCCTGTCGTTTACTTTTTTTTGTTTGACTTCGACTTTTAATAGCCAAGAGAAGAGAAAAGAGAGATATACACAGTGACTGAACGGAGGGAGATTAATACTTCATGAAATAAGAGAAGGGGGGGAGAATAAAACAAGATTCGGTGAGAATGAACTCGGGTTGCGGCTGCGAATTGCGGAGCAGATATTTCATATTTCACAGTTCATGAATTTTTAAATGAAGTCAAAATAGTTGTAGTTGTTGTGACAAAACCAACCACATGTAGTTTAGTACACACACACACACACACCCACATATATATATATATATATATATATATATATATATATATATATATATATATATATATATATATATATATCCATTCCATACAAATGAGGTTAAAATATTAATCAATCAAGAGAATAAAAATGCTAACAAAAAACAAAGATAATTAGATACATAAAGCGATGTTATATGCAAGACACTCGTTGACCTGTTTGCGCAACTTTCGCAATTAGAAAACCTAGCAGCAGGAATTACGAGCTTCCTGCTTGTCGAAAAAGTAGTGTTTCCACACTGGCTTTCTTCGTTGGTGATCACATGGTTTCGGAAGTGAACGCGAACACAGAGGAGAAGAACGATACGTACCGGCAAAGCGAGCGAGGACTGGAGACATCACGAAGTTTGCAGCTGTTCACAGGCACACGTCCACGTGCATGCGCACGGGCTCACACAGCACGCGACAGGTAAGGGGAAACGCGGAAGACTTTTTAGTGAGGAAAAACAAGAGAACTCCTGGTAGGTGTATACAAATGTAGATGACAATCTAGGTAGGCGTTTAATCAGAAGAGATTTTCTTGAAGTGCGTCCGTTTAATAAGCGCGTTTATCGATGAAAAATGCTATTTTACACGGAAGTGTGACAGACCTACGAACGGGCATACCTTCTCACAGAGGTGCGCGTACTCATCAGAAAAATGCAATTTCAAACTTAAGCGTGACAAACAGACATAACAGCATATACATATATACAATAGGTGGGCGCATCTAAAATACTATTTCACACGGTAGTGACAGTTCTACAAACAAACATAGAATTTTAGAGAGAGACGCATCAGAAAATCAACAAACATAAGTATGAGACACGGAAGAACGGACATAGACTCATATAAATATGCATGGGTTCCTCTTGAATTCTAGTTCAAACTAGAACGTGACAGACCTACGAACGAGCATAGTCTATCATAGAAACGTGAGTAATTATCGGAAAATGATATTACAAATTAAAACTGAAACGTGACAGACATACAGACGGACATAGTCTCTCAGAGAGATGCGTTGTCTCATCGCAAAATAATATTTAAAAATGAACGAATGACACGCCGAAAACATATAAACATAGAAAGGGTGCGCCTTGAAGGCTTTCTGAAATTAGGCGTGACAGCCCTACAGTCAAGCATAACATTTAATAAAGACACGTGTACTCAGAAGTAAATAGTATTTAACATTGAAGCATGGAATATTGAAGAACAGGCGTAGCCTCATGTTAAGTGCATGGATACCTCTAAAATGCTATTTCAAACCTAAATGTTGTGTCTTATAGAAATACGGGGGCGTATCGACAAATGTTATTTAAAACTTAAGCATGACAGACCGACTGACAAACAAACACGTGATAGACCAATCGACCAACCTACCAATGAATAACGTCTCTTATAGAAATGCTTTGACTCGTCCAACAGAGTAGTGAGGACATATAGCTAAATAAAGACCCGTTAAAAGATAAGTTGGTTGTTTCTAATAGAAATATAATTTCGAGAATTGTATACGTATTTTCTATTTCTAATGGGGATTTGCTATCTGTCAGTCTTAAGCCGAAACTATACTATAACTTCTATTGATGTTCTATTGTGCGATCTTTTAATGCTCAATTCAGGTTACTATACTATTTCAGACTAACGTACCATCTTTCCATGCTCAATTCAGAGGATGGCGTATTAGCTGTTCTGTTGTCATATGTCTACCCTCCTAGGCATTGCCTCTTACTTCGGGTGTACTGTAATGCTTTGTTGCCATGAGACAATCATCCGAGGCATTGCATAGCGCTCTTTAAATTAAAGTGTGTTCTTAATGTTGCATATTCTTTTAATCTCTCTGGAAATTTCATGTATTCGATTAGTTTTCTACGATTTCGAAGTGTTTTTTTTTTGTTAACTATTATCACGCCTTGTCTCCTTGCTTGGATGTGTTTGTCAATTTTTACCTCCATAGCCTAGATTATTTTAAGATCTCCTGTCTCAGCTTGCCATCTTTACCATTTGTATACATGTTTCAAGTGCCGTTGTCTGCATAGTTACAAGGAGACTGCATTCCCTGTGTAGCCGTGACTTTTTATTTATTATTTTAAGGTAGTTTACTACATTCACGTATTTGGTGGTATACCGTTTCTTTTCTTTGTTTAGATAGTCTACATTTTTCTTTGTTCCTGAGGTTTTAATTAGTTTCGCCTTGATATAGTTGTTTCTGATCGCGTTGTATTTTTGCGAGGGAAGTAGCAAATGCATTTCTCCTTTCAATGTTGTTTTTGTATTGCGTTCGTCTCTTCCTTGTTCAGTAGTATGACACTTTCATAAAGTTGCCCTTTCCTTATTTTGCTTGTATATACGTTTTCTTTCTTCAAAGTTTCGCGTTTTCCTGTAATGTTGACTTTTGTAGCACTAATCAGTAATTATGTAATTTCGCTCCTCTATTTTACTTGTCCTTTTATCCTATTATCTACGCAATTTTCTATACTAATCAGTCATCTTCCTCATTGTCTTTTATTTACATAGAGCTGTCAATGTCATCCTCCGGATGCAAGGCATCGTGCATGTTCATTAGTTTCCTTGTTCTCTAAATGTTGCCTTCGTTTTTTATTTGTCCAACTTTCATAAGTTACAGAATATCTTAATATGTACGAGGGGCGTTCAATAAGTAATGCCCCTAACTCACTTCCAGTTGTCTGATCTAGATGAACTTTTGCATGTGTTATTATTTATATATGTATGGGTTATGTTGCAAAAACAGCTCTGAACTAATTGTGGTTACTGATTTGCAGGTGTTTGAACTGAGTCAGGTGTGAAATGGAGCCAGTTGAGTGTCGCGCAGTGATCCGGTTCTTGTATTTGAATGGACGCACACCAAAGGAGACTTTTGATGAAATGAAAAAAATGCCCTATCATATGACCTTGTAAAACGCTAGCATCGTGAATTCAAATATGGCCGGACGTCGATGGAAACAGCTCCAAGACGTGGTCGTCCCTCTTCTGCCATTGATGAGGCATCTGTCCGTCAAGTTGAGGCTGCCATTTTGGAAGATCGACGTATTACTATTCGCCAAATAGCCCAAGAGATCCAGATTATTACAGGATCTGTGGAAACTATCACTCATGACCATTTACATATGCATAAGGTGTCTGCCAGAGGAATTCCCCAGTTGCTCATACCTTTCCAGAAGCATAAACGCGTCGAGTGCTCGAGGATAAAGATGGAGATGTGCCAAGAAGATGAGTCAAAGTTTTTCAAAAGACTGATTACACAAAATGAAACTTGGGTCTATCACTATGATCCAAAGACCAAAGCCTAGTGAATGCAGTGGAAGCACTTGGACTCACTAACTTCAAAGAAGGCAAGGATGCAGCCCTCCGCTGTTATAGCACTTTTTTACTTGTTTATGTACATCGTGAACCACTTCCTCTTTGAGTGGGTTTTGTTCATCTGCATATTATATTTATTTACTCACTCGGGGTCACTATAAGTGACTGTTCACTGACAATGACCAGTGGTCTTTCCTGGAGTCTGAGTAACAACAAGTCTCCCAAGGTCTCTAGCAATCCTCGCTTCTTTAGGTAACTGCTTCAAATCACTTTGCGTTATCACATATACCATTTGTAATTGATGGTCCTCCTTCGCATTTGACTGCCAACAAGCTTCCGATATAAGTCAGTCGGTTATTCTCCTCCTCACACACACACACACATACACACACACATACACACACACACACACACACATATATATATATATATATATATATATATTAACATAGGAAAGTTCATATTGTTTTTCTTTTAAACATCTTTTTAAGAATTTAATAATGAATAAGGCTAAAAAGCCTTTAAAAGCATGTTCAGATGTAATATTTATAATAGATTTTTTTCATATTACACTATATATTTTGACTAATAAGTTCGCGAGAAACCTCGCATCTACAGAGTATGAGTAAAAGTTGCAATATTTCCAATAGTTCCGTATGTATGTCGAAGTTTTTAGGTTACGAGGTTTCTCGCGAAATTATTCGTTAAAGGATCAAAGTGTGAAATGAAAAAAAAAATATTCTGATTTTATTTTAAAAAATTTATTAATAAATATTGCATCTGAACATGATTTTAAAAGCTGTTTAGACTCATTGATTATATATATGGGTGTGTGTGTCTGTGTGTCTGCGTGTTTCTGTGTGTCTGTGTTTGTGTGGGTATGTATGTATATAAACGGAAATAAGGGTGATAAAAGAAAACACGATATAAAATAAAGAGAATTAACCAAGAATCATTCTGATTTAATTTCTGTATTTTGTTGGCATTTATGACACTTTTACAAAGTTTTGTGAACGTAACGACTTATCAAAATCCACTGAAAATTGAACTGTGTAAATTATTTTGGCCTACGTAGTTTCTTGTTTGTTTATTGCTCTTATTCCGTTGTATAACTATACATTCGGACATTTGTTCTTTAAAAATACCTTTCACACACACGAACTTAATAAACTGTTTGTTTAGTGATATGAATTACTATAAAAATGTACATAAACAAAACCAAACATAATACATAAACTGCTGTTGGAAATAAATTTATACATATATACATATATACAAATACATATACATGCATATATATATATATTTATATATGTATATATATATATATATATATATATATATATATATATATATATATATATATATATATATATATAAACGTATATAATAAAGATCTATGTATGAGTATTTCCACACATAAATTTTGATCTTCCCCGGAAAAATAGACATATTTGATATCAGCGGGTTTCGCAGCATCATTTGTCATAGCTGGTATATATTTTGATGGATTTGAATTCTCATAAAAGTCACAAAAGAACGATTTAAATTAAAAAAAAATCCAATTTTCTATCAAATTTTTAAAAAAGTATTAAGGGCAAAGTAAAAGAACTTCTCAAAATTACAAAACAATCTAATGTGTTTTGTCAGCTACAACTGTTGTCACAACTACAACTCATGATTGAACCTTGTCATAGACCATCTGAATATTTTTGTTACATTGAAAATATTTTGCGTTTTTGTTTTTTTAATCCTATAGTTACGGTATTGACATTTTAATTCTATTCATTCAACATTTAGATACCCGACAAAGAGGAGGGGTTCAACACTTCGTTTGTTACCCGACCGTTTACCAAGGACTGTAATTTAGTGTGTCCGTGCAATGAGAACTTTCCTGGGAGGGATCTTTCGTCCTGGCACGGTATCCAGCACCCCGAGTGGCAATGAAAGTGGCTATACCCGTCTCTATGGTATTTGGTGTGGATATACGGTGGCGTCATTAGGCGTCATTGGTTCTGGCTTAATTAATTATCTCCTTAAAAGTAATATTCTACTGAGAGAGCTGTGGAAATGAAGGCTTGTAATGTTAGACCAAGGGATTTTATATATCAAAAATATAATTTATTCTTGTCGAAGAAACATTATAATCGAATGTCGGCTGAGGTTATCGAGCGACTTACGCGTTGCAAAAAACAAACTGATTTTTTAATATCTCTCGCTATGATGAAGCGAGAGAGAGAGAGAGAGAGAAAGAGATAAAGAGGCGGAGAGAGAAGGAAAGAAACACAAAAACGCAGTCGTCACTTTTTCCCGGTTGTTATCATATATCGGCTGAGAGGTTATTTGACCTTTTGAACCCGACATCCGACAGTGTTTGATTGTTGATATTTAAGTCGTCGTCTAACTCGCACCGGCGACCCACGAAAGTTGAAACAATACCCCGACCATACGGCTGACATTTGTTAATTGCAGAGTTTTCGGCTCTTCTTGTCTTCCTCAGAGGGGAATATGAAATCTAGTGGAAGGCTTTTAACCGTGGAGATCTCTAGCTCCCACAAATCGGTCACTATCATTGCCACATTCGTCCTACTTTTTGTGTGTGACTTTTGCCCAATTGGGAAATGTCACATATTTTCTATAATTATACAAGGATAGAGACAGTAGAGTTGTCTTACTCCCCATGCCGTAGTTAATTGTTGTTTTAAGTTTCGACTTAATTCTTATTATTGTTTTATTTATTCATTTTTAAAGTCTTTCCTCTGAAACATAAGCTTATTTCATGTTCTTTTTTTTCTTTTTCATAAAATAGTGTGGGTATTGATTTACTCCTCTCCAGGAGTTAGGTACAAGGCCAGTTTTATCTTACTCCCACAAGTAAGATGTGACCCAAAGTCGGGTCGGGAAAGTGGGGTTTAAATATTGCCTGGGCAGCCCAGTCGACATTCCCCGGTAGGGGCGCCTCAGGCAGTAAGCAATAAACTTACTTCTCTCCAAAGAGGGAAGGCGAAGACTGGGAGTATGGACCTCCTAGAACTACACAGGACAGACCCATAGACCGGCGTAAATCAAGACCCAGAGGCCAAGACAATACCAGTCTATGGGGTGCAGTAGCCATCGGAACAGATACTACACTTTGATATTAGCCAAAAGGCCAAGAACAGCCTCTATCACCGTTTTTCTTGGACAGGTTATTGGGTCTTGAACCGATGGGAGGGTACTTCGTTGGCGGATTGTTAGAAACTGCTATAACAGTATATGAAGTTGCGATGCGTATCCGCACCTCTACTTTCTCTCTTGAGAGTTCGTCAATTTTATCACTATTATTAATACCAAGTGGTATATATACCACTTTTACTTTTAGTTGGTAAGGGTGAAAGGTTATTTGGGCTCGATTCTTTTTCAACCAGTCTGCACCCAATATTAACTCATGATCAAGGTCTGGGTGATAAGCAGTCTCGCCGAAGCTTTTAATTTCCTTACTTTAAAGGGTAGATGGACTATGTTATCTAGTATCATCTTTGTCCGTTTGCAATAGAGACTGTTAGATTAGAATCCCTTTGTTCTATCTTTTTTTCGTTTTTAACTCATCAAAAACTGATGTTTTGAGAGACGATACTTCTGATGCGGTGTCGATCAGTTAATCTATCGGTCAACCTCTTATTTTAACCACAAAACCCATTCCGATGGCCCTTGCCGTGTAAGTGTGTGTCCATGGGATCTTCTACATGTTCGAGTTTCTCTGTTCGTGTAATTTTTTTTTTGTGGGTCTTTTTAGGACCGCTTTTATCACATCTGTGTTATTTATCTCCTTCTATTTATCTTCCTCCCACAAGGTAAGGTGTGACACAAGGTCGGGAAAGTGTGAAAGAACCAGCGTTCGAGAATTTGAGCACTCTGGCTGTTTAAAAATTGTCTGGGCAGCCCCGCGGCATTCCCCGGTAGGGGCGCCTCAGACAGTAAGCAATTAACTTACTCCTCCCAAAGCAAGGGAGGGTGCACCTCCTAGAATTGCACAGGAACGACAACCCCCAATAGACCGGCGTAAATCCAGACCCAAAGGCCCGGACGATACCGGTTTATTAGGCGGGGTAAAAAAACCCATCCTATTGTTGTTCATATTTCCCCGGGCCATTTTTTGCTTGAGGATTTCACATGTTTACATGTCCGGCTACCCAGCGTCTGAGCAAGCCGCAGGTAGTGAGTGGCTTTCAAGAGTACACTGGTCTTTACTTTTCCAGGATTGAAGTCATTTACTTCTCCCTCAGGTGACCATGGGAAGTCCCGTTTTAGCCTCTTATTGCTAAAATGCCCTTGCCGCGGTCTCTTAGATTTCGTCGAAGTCTACCCATAAAACCTACTCATTACAGCGTTAGTCGATTTGGTCGATTTACGACAACTGTAGAAATTGTGGCCTTTTTTCGACCATTCCCGGCTGTAGCATTCGGTTTAAGGTACCATGAATCTATTACAGTCCCCCTCCTCTAGGTGTCTACTACTAGTGGACGGCGTTTTATGAGCTATCATTTAGGATAGTTTGTTCCCTTTTATTGCCACCTAGGAGTCGCTCATAGAGCGTTTCGCTTTTTCTCGCCGCAGACAAGGCTTCCGATAAAGTTGCCGGAATATATCTACCACATCCTTCTTAATAAAAGGGTTATTCATAACATCTATAAAAAATTCACCTAACTGCACTTACACAGCTGAACTTTACTTCAAATCTGTGCTCTTGTACGCTAACTTAGCAAGTCGGTTCATCCTATTTACTAAGTCTGCGAGTACCTCAATTCGACTCTGCTTCATTTTAATTTAAGCCCTAGCAGCGTCAACGGTATTTATAAAACCGCCGAGGTGTGCCGCTAGTTCATCAATCAGGTTTTTACTGGTGCTATTGAAATGATCGTCGATATATTCCCCGATTCATTCTGATGCTAGATCGTCTGAAAAGTCATACGCCAGGTTTACTAGATGTGTGTCTGGTAGGTTGTAGACCCGTTCTTTATTTTTCAGGGCAGCTAGTCATAGTCGTTAGTCAGACGGTTTCTCAGTAAATATTGGGATATTCGATTAACCTAAGATGACTCTGTTTAAGATGGTTGGGTTTATGCTAGCCATTTTGTCCATTTCTTTTTTTTTGTAGCAGAAGTTAAACAAACCACTCTATCCACGAGTAAATTTTCATAAATTATTTAAACCAGCGATTCTTGTAGAGTAAAAGAAAGCAGAAGAACATGCGAACCTACGTTAGCTTGGAGGGTTTACGGTGTGTTCTATGTTATCATTCTGTTGATGCTTGTGTGCATCGTTCCAGGTCAATGTGGCTGTCTTTTCGGTGAGTTTTTTTTTCTGTGGATGATTTCTTGGTACCAATTGTGGTTGTGACTGTCTAGTTTGGTCCCCGTCGATTTTTGTTCGTTTTTTTTCCCCCGTAGTAACCCTTGGCGTCATCTTGGTTACGGCACCAATCTGATCCGACCGTTTTTCAGAGACTCTAACTTTTCTTGGAAAGGGTATGTCTGTCCTCGCACGGTAGCACGCTCCCCAAGTAGCAACGATAGGCACATCCTTTTAATGAAAGGGTTTATCTACGTATGTAGGGTATTTGGTCTTAATACACGGTGGCATCATTGGGCGTCAATGCTTCTGGCTTCATTAATTATCTCTTTTGATTAATCATCTGCTGGTACCGCTGTGGAAATGAATGACTTTTAATGAGAGAACAAGACATTGTATATATCGAAAAATATAATTTAATTTTGTCGAAGAAACATATTTAGTCGAAATTCGGCTGTAGTTGACGAGCGACCTTATTGTTGCGCTTTAAAAAACAAACTGATATCCAATCTCTATATCTATGATAAATCAAAAGGGAAAGAGAGAGAGATAGGGAGAGAGAGGAAGAGAGAAGAATAAAGAAGGACAGAGAGAGAGAAAATATATTCTTCGCTGTTCTCGATTGTTATCATGTCTCGGATAACAGTTATTTTGACCTTTTACCCGGCAGCCGATCGTTTGAGTGTTGATATTTAATTCGTAATCTAACTCAAACTGGCAATACACGAAAGTTTAATCCATTCACCAACAATGTGGCTGACAATTTTTAAGTGCAGAGCTGTCGGCTCTGCTCGTCCCCCTCAGAGGAGAATAGGAAGTCTTACTGTAGGGATCTCTAACTCCCACAAATGGGTCGCTAGCTTCTCCACACGTAATCGTTTCTGAAGGTTTTCTTTCCGAGAGCAACGAATAATTTCTATGATAGTTATACATAAATCTAACCTTTTCCAGTGTATATATTTGTTTGGATTCATTTTTGACTCGGATATGATAATCACCCTCATCAAAACATTGGTAAATTGTATCCTGGTAATTTGTTTCAAATGTAGGTTGCATTAAGAACTTTGCAACATAACGATACCTCTTGTTAGCAATGGGTATCCTTAACAGGTAATTCATCGGTGCATATACCAAAAGGTATATGTTGTCAATAATGATATTTTTGGAGATCCCTCTAAATACTGGATTTTTTAAAGATGCAAAATATGTGATCTATTCGACAGGGTTCTGTTGACAAGGTTGTTACCATTGTCTAATGTTGCCTTTCTTGTAACGGGCATCCCTCCGCAATTAATAACAGTTTGGTCATTTACAATTGACATTGTCGGTGTGAATAGAGGTGACTTTTCACCGTATGCAGGCCATGTAAACAAACAATGTGAACGTTTTAAAATCTCTTCGATCACAGACGCTCAGTTCAAATGTTTGATTTTTGTGTGTGGTTTGAGATCGGCGGAGGAGGCAGATATTCGCACACGGATTTTGTCAAAAATAGAACAAAATCCAGACATAACATTGCAACAAGTTGCCGTGGAATGCCAGCGTCTAGTGAATCTAAAACATGATTCAACTATTGTACAACAAGCATCAGAATCCATGGTAAACACAGTCCTAAAACAACGTCGGCCCACTTCACCGACTTCAAAATCTGTCCAGCCCCCAACAGCTTGTTCGAATGGTGGCAACTTGCATTTCGTGCGAAACTGCACCTTCTACACACACAGCGGTCGCAGCTGCAATCGACTTGGACATAAACAGGGATTTTGCCCCCCTCCAGGACGAAAACCAACCCATAATAGGCAAACCTCACATAACAGTCAACGACAGCAGCACAGAACAAAAACAAACAGTCTGATAGCAACTTTTCTGTCAAACCAAAAGTCCAAACGAAAATATGTTGCAGTACAATTGAATGGCCATCCTATTACACTGCAAATCGATACAGCATCATATATAACTATTGTATCACACAAACTATGGAAGCCATAGGTCAGCCTTCAATTGACACCAACAAGTCATGTAGCACAGAGCGCTTCTGGAGATTGTGTTCACATCACGAGTCAATTACCCGCTACCATCAAAATGAAAGAAAAAACGGTGTCAATTACCGTATACATAGTAAACCCATGCCATAATTTGCTGGTACTTGATTTTATCGAGTGACTAGGTCTTCTCGACATTCAACTCCATAAGATATGTGAGGTGGTGTCCAGATCGTTACCTCAGAGCAGCATTATCGATCAGACTAAAGACATCATGAAACAATTTTCTCTAGTCTTCACAAACAAATTGGGACGTTGAACTCAGAGAGAGGCCACACTGTTCCTCAAACCATTTGCTAAGCCTGTTTTTCGACCCAAATGCCCAGTGCCATACGCTGCATTGCCACTGGTGGACCAGGAACTAAAAAGACTTGAGGGAATGAAAGTCATCATACCAGTAACATATACACGGTGGGCAGCACCTATCGTGGTTGTAAAGAAAACCGATGGTTCAATTCGGTTGTGTGCGTATTTTTCAACGGGGCTCAACGCAGCACTAGAGGATCATCAATACCCATTGCCAATCTCCGATGATCTTTTCACCGTACTTAATGGTGGCACCTGCTTTGCAAAATTGGACCTCGCAGAGGCTTATTTGCAAGTCGAAGTGGCAGAAACCTCCAGGGAGCTGCTTACTTTAAACACACACCGTGGATTATTCCAATTCACCTGTTTACCTTTTGGGGTAAAAACAGCCCCTGCCATATTTCAACAGATTATGAACACAATGCTCACTGGCATGGAAGGTACAGCTGCATACTTGGATGACATCATTGTTGTTGGGCAATCACACCAGGAGTTGACAAAACAGATCAGATAGGGCCTAACATGCATCCAAGACTTTGGTCTCCACCTCCGACCTGAAAAGTGCCATTTTTATTTACCTTCTATAAAATTCTTGGGATTTATGTTTGATTGTCAGGGTCGTCGACTAGATCCTGCTAATGTGGCAGCCATCCAACACATTCCACCCCCATCGGACGTTAGCGGTCTACGCGCATTTCTGGGACTGGTGAGCTACTACGGTAGTTTCTTGCTTTCACTCCATCAAATCAAATAATTGCTCAACAAATTGTTGATAGAAGACACAAAATGGTCCTGGCCCGAGGAGTGTCAAAAATCATTTGACAAAATCAAAGCACTCATTAGCTCGGACCTAGTGCTCACACATTTTGATCCAAATAAGAAAATTATGGTAGCAGCAGATGCATCAAATCATAGCGTTGGAGCCGTAATCTCGCATATATTCACAGATAGAACTGAGAAAGCTATCAACCATGCAACCAGATCCCTGACACCCGCTGAACGCAATTACAGTCAAGTGGAAAAGAAGCACTGTCACTGATTTTTGCTGTGAAGAAATTCCATAAGATGTTGTTCGGACGTCATTTTACACGTCTGACAGACAATAAGCCACTACTGTCAATATTTGACTCAAAAAAGGGTATTCCGGTATATTCAGCCAGCCGATTACAACGGTGGGCAATCATTCTACTGGAATAGGATTTCGCTATACAGTACCGCCGGACAACAGAATTCGGCCAGGTTGATGCCTTGTCACGACTCATTAGTGCACAATCAGTTTCAGATGAGGACACTGTCATCGCTGCCATCAACATCGAGGACGATTTTCAACGCACGCTCACAGATTGTATCCGGATAATTCCAGTGACAAGGAATGATATAAAGCGAGAATCACAACAAGATCCAACGATACAAAAAGTGTGCAGATTTCTTCAACATACATGGCCTCCTAACCTCACGGAAGACCTCCAACAGTTCAAACGGCGCAGTGGCTCTCTTTCTGTCATTGATGGTTGTTTGATGTTTGCAAATCCTAATGCTATTCCCACTAAACTCAGACAAACAGTCCTTAAGCAACTATATTCAGGCCATCCAGGCATTAACCGAATGAAATCACTAGCTCGCAGCGTGGTCTATTGACCTAATATATACACAGACATTGAGCATACTGTATAAACGTTGTATCCAGTGTATGGAAGCGCAGAAGAATCCACCTCAGATTGTTGATTCTCGCTGGACATACCCAGAGCGACCATGTTCCAGAATACACATAGACTTTGCTGGCCCTATCAATGGCCTTAGTTTTCTGGTGGTTGTGGATGCCCATTCCAAATGGCCAGAAGTTTTTTTTACGTCCCCAGCCACAAAGCCAACACTCAAGCCCTAACAAAGCAAAAGCTTTTTTTCAGTTGGCACACCAGTGTTTGCTCGGAATTACAGACCTGGCCGACCAAACTGGGTACTAGGCATCATCCGCAAAATAAATGAACAAATCCTGTATGATGTTAAAGTCAGGAGTCAATTCTGGGCACGGCACAGAAACCAGTTGCGTCTTAGATACTCTGTAGACAACTTAGTAGACAACAGAATAACCATTCTGTTTGATTTGTTAATGGACACATTTGAACTGCCATCTCCATCATCTCCCATGCAGACATATACAAATGAGAATTATCAAAGATCCCACAGGAGTTCGCCAAAGCACAGTCGCACTAGAGTAAAGCACCTCCAAGTTTACCCCAGCTGCGATCGATACAGTTAAAGACTAAAACGGGGAGATGTTTGGACACCTAACGAAAACGGAATTACCTCCCTTGAACCATTTCGGGAGTTATCGCCCTTGGAAAAGTGTAGTCTGCCCGGAGAGAAAGATAAACAAAGTACGACTTCAGACTGTGAGGATATCAATCGCGTCCAGCGGCCAATTAACTCATTAATTCATTCTGTGTTCAGTTTTAATAAATCTGTTAAACGTTTCTTTTGATAGTTCATCCATTTATTTACAAGTTATTATTTATAATTAACCTAAATTACGAGGTTATAATAGATAGATAGATAGATAGATAGATAGATAGATAGATAGATAGATAGATAGATAGATAGATAGAGATAAAATAAAATAACATAAAATAATATGGTACGGGATAAAATCAGAAATAAAATCATTTAAGATAAGGAATATTAATTAATTAATAAATGTATTAATACATTTATTTAGTTTACACAGTAAGTGGTAATAATAATAATAATAATAATAATAATAATAATAATAATAATAATAATAATAATAATAATAATAGCAACAATGGCAACAGTACCAATGGTAATACTGTCATTGCCTCTTTTCAAAAATAACAACAACAGTAGTAAAAACTTAATAACGATAACAACGATAATATTAATAATGTTAATAATAAAAATGATAATAATAATGGTTATATTGTCATTACTGCTACTATAAACAATAATAATTATATTAATAAAATTAGAAAACTACTACTACTATTACTACTACTACTACTACTAATAATAATAATAATAATAATAATAATAACAGTACTAAAGGTAGTACTGCAACTCTCCCCATCACTAATAATAGCAATAGTAATAAGAATTAGAAACAAAAACAATGATAATAGTAATAATATTAATAATAATAATAATCATAATTATATTGCCACTACTGCTACCATAAGCAATAATAATTATCTTAATTATAGAACAAAACTACTACTACTACTACTACACATAATAATAACAATATTAATAGCTATAATAGTACAGAAATAAACAGTACTGATATTGATATATATTAATAATAATAATAATAATAATAATAATAATAATAATAATAATAATAATAATGAGCATAATATTAATAATGAGCATAATATTAATAATCAAAATAATAATAATAATAATAATAATAATAATAATAATAATAATAATAATAATAATAATAATAATAATCATAACCCAATGAAAAGGAAAAAAAAGTAAGAGGTAACTCGTTGCTTTTAATATTTAAAACCGGTCAGATATTGTTTTATATGCCCAAAAAATCTGACAAAAAAAATCATTGATATTTATATATTTATGGAACTTAAAATGACTCTAAGATAAAAAAGACTAGAATATTCGTATTTACACGTGTTGAATACCCCCCCCCCCCCATCGTCCGGGTTCCTAAAGCCCCCATTAGAAGGAAGGAATATGAGATGATTACTACCGTTTTTTTCTCCTACTGGAACCCAATGAAAAGGAAAAAAAAGTCAGAGGTAACTCATTGCTTTTAATATTTAAAACCGGTCAGATATTGTTTTATATGCCCAAAAAATCTGACAAAAAAAAATCATTGTTACTTATGGAACTTTTTTAAAAATGTTAAAATATAATCCAAAATATAAAGGCTTATATGTATTATAAGCTGGTGTAAATTTATCAGATAAAAACGGGAGGGGAATCTATTGTCTATCCCCTGGCTGTCAAAAATTAGCCTATAAAACTCATACTATGTAGTTAAGTAACATATACATATATGTGTGTATACATATGTATATGCACGTGTATATAATTTTTTTTTGTGTGTGTGTGGTAGTGCACAATATCACTCATTAAAATGAATGTGACAATCACTATCCCTGTGACAGGACCACAAGCAAAATAAGCCTGGGCCTGGTGTGACCACACACACCAAAATATGAATAATGCACAATAATATAAATACAAGCCGTGGGACTTAGGAGAAAGACCTGAGTGTCATGATGGGCAGGTGCTCCCTCGTTAGCCAACATGGGGGACCCGGTCCGCATCCTGCGAATGTTGGCCCTTCTCATTTCAGAAACAAGACAACGGACAAGAACCAGGTAAGTAACCTCTCTGATTCCAGGTACGACAAGGACACAGACCAAAGACAGGAAAACCAGAGCGAAAACAGCAAACTGAAAGGATATAGAAAGAAATGGACCACGAAAGAGAACAGACTGGTGATGGAGTGCTATTATAAAAGCCGCTACCCTACAGAAAGAGGCTACCGAAAACGAATGAAACATCTCTGGGACACTGCTAATGACTACCATACAACGGAACAAAGGATAGCAGACCAAGCAAGACAGATCCTCAAGCGAGGATGGTTCTCAGAGATGGAACTGACGGAAATCAGACAGAAGGCTAATGGCGAAACGGAGCAAGAAACACCACCAAATAAGAGACCACAGGAAGAGGACGGGCTAAACATACACACTGAAACTGAAGAGATTGAAGACTACGGAATTACAGAACCAGGGGAGATAGAAGACTGCGGAACCACAGAACCTGCTGAGATAGAACTCAACGAAAAAGAAGCAAGTGAAGTGGAGAACATTAGACGATACATGTTAGAAAACAAAACTCCCATCTCTCAGGAATGAAGTAGCGAAGAAGTTACAAGCAGAAACAGAAAGAGTAAACAGACTCCTAACACACATCCCAACAGTAACTATTACAGACCTAAACAACCTGATATATGCAGGGGCAAAATCGGTAAGTATGAAACTAAGAAACGAAGAGAATGGACAAAAGAGAGGATCGACGAAACCTGGATGGGAAATCAGACTGGACACCCAGATCACCAAACTTTGGAAAGAAGCTAAAACCGTGAACAAAAGGAAGGAGGACATGAAACGATTAAGAAGCAAAAATCAGAAACGCAAAGAAAAACTGAATGAGAAACATGAAGAAATAAAACAAAGGATAGCAGCAATAGAAGGAAGACTGAGACGATACAGGTACAAATCAGAACAGAGCAAACAGAACAGGACCTTTGAATACAATGAAAGCCAGTTTTACAAAAACGTAAATGGAGAAAAAACAACAACAGAGCAACCGAACCCAACATAAACAAAACAATTCTGGAGCAAGATATGGGAAGAACCAAAAAAGCACAACAAGAATGCCCAATGGTTGAAAAACATGAAAGATGAACTGCAGGAAATCGAAGAAGGAACCGAAACAGAAATCAACGCAGAAACGATCAAGAAAACCCTAAAAAAATGGCAAACTGGAGAGCACCAGGCCACGATGGAATACATGCATACTGGTTTTAAAAATTCACGACCCTGCATGAAAGAATAGCGCAGAAACTGAGCGGATGTATCCGCAAAACAGACGTACCAGAATGGATGACGGGAGGAAGAACAACACTAACACAAAAAGACCCCAAAAAGGGAACGACCCCCATCAACTACAGACCGATAACATGTCTACCAATAATGTGGAAAATTCTCACAGCACAACTGAGAGAACAAATCTACCAATCCCTGGACAATCGTGGACTGCTCCCCGAGGAACAAAAAGGATGCCGGAAAGGACAAAGAGGGGCACATGATCTACTATACATTGATCAAAAGACCCTGAAGGAGGTGAAGAGCAAACAAAAGAACATAACCATGGCATGGATTGACTACAAGAAAGTCTACGACAGAATCCCCCAAAAATGGATAATTGAATGCTTAAAAATATACAAGATACCAGACAGGATTATTAATCTCATCCAGAGAGCAATGGAAACATGGAGACTAAAACTGACAGCCGGAAGACAATACCTGTCTGAGATAAAAATACAGAGAGGCATTTTTCAAGGAGACTCTCTATCACCACTATTGTTTATAATAGCCATGATGCCACTCAACTACATACTCAGAAAGTGTGATGCCGGATACAGGTTTACGGATACAGAACAAAGAATAAACCACCTGATGTACATGGATGACCTTAAACTGTTTGCAAAAAACTAAAAAGAACTGGAAAAGCTGATAAACACAACCAGGATATTCAGCCAGGATATCCAAATGGAGTTTGGAATAGAAAAATGTGCACTGCTAGAGATCAAAAGAGGAAAACTGGAGACGACAGAAGGTATAGAACTCACCAACCAAGAGGAGATGAGGGCGCTAGGAGAACAAGAAGTTACAAATACCTGGGAGTTCTGGAAGCAGACACAATCAAATATACAGAAATGAAAGAGAAGATTGGAAAAGAATATCTACGAAGAACAAGGAAACTCTTAGAAACTAAACTATATAACAGAAACCTAGTAAAAGAGATAAACACATGGGCTGTATCACTAATAAGATACTCTGGACAATTCATAGGCTGGACCAAAGAACTCAGGCACCTTGACCAAAGAACTAGAAAACGAATGACTATGCACAATGCATTGCACCCAAAAGACGACACAGACAGACTCTACGTGAAAAGAAATGAAGGAGGTAGAGGACTGGTAAGTATAGAAGACTGTGTGGAAGACACCAAAAAAGAGCTGGAGAAATATGTAACCCAGAACACGGAAAGACTGATCACCACAGCAAGAGACACCAGTCCAACAAACAACTCCGGAAGTACTGAACCCAGAAACAAAAAGACAAGAAAAGAAAAGTGGGAAGAAAAACAACTACATGGACGCTTTATAAGACTCACAAGCGATGAAGCCAATGAAAACAGCTGGGCATGGCTAAGAAAAGGACACCTGAACAGAGAAACGGAATCTTTGCTGACGGCCGCACAGAACAATGCGATTAGGACAAACTTTATTAAAGCAAAGATTGATAAAACCCAGAAAAACAGCAAATGCCGACTGTGTGGACAAAGAGACGAAACGATAGATCATATAATAAGTGAATGCAGCAAGCTAGCACAAAGGGAATACAAGAATAGACATGACAGCATGGGGAAAGAAGTACACCGGGAAATATGCAAACAACTGAATTTCGAATATGCAAAAAAACGGTACAAACACAAACCAGAAACTGTACTAGAAAACGAAAAACACAAAATCATATGGGATATGAATGTACAAACAGACAAATCCATAACAGCAAGGAGACCGGATATGATAATAATCAACAAGAAAGAAAAATCCTGCAAAATCGTGGACTTTGCCGTTTCAGCAGACCACAGAGTGAAGATCAAAGAGACGGGGAAAAGAGAAGCAAAT
The DNA here is from genome assembly GCA_963556195.1 of Sepiola atlantica. NCBI lineage: Eukaryota > Metazoa > Mollusca > Cephalopoda > Sepiida > Sepiolidae > Sepiola > Sepiola atlantica. Next base: position 37,146,129 of record OY744548.1, read on the forward strand.
ATACTGAACTTGCCAGAGAATTGAAAGGAATATGGAACATGAAGAAAGTCAGTATAACACCAATAATCATAGGAGCACTAGGAACAGTCCCCAAAAACATGGAGAAAAGACTAGGAGAAATAGGAATCAAAGGGATAACTGAGACCATACAAAGGACAGTAATGATCGAAACAGCTACAATCCTGAGAAATGTCCTCGAATGCGGAAACTAACCCACATAAGCCACGAATTGAGAACAAACACATGGAAGCACAAGACAACAGAACCGGGGAAAATACAACCGCACGAGAGGCGCTAGAATAGGCTGACGCCACGAAAATTATGGACAGAGGGTCGAGGAGGGAAAGCGCAAACCAGACCTCCACTGAAAGAGCGCGGACAGTTCTGGGACCTTTGGGAGGCTTGTTGCCACTCTGGCCCCAGAGAGGACCAATGACCCTTATCAGCGGGAAATCGGTGGTGGGTGGCTGTTGCGATACCGCAAGGTCATCAGCGGTGATGAACGAAAAAAGGTGGAGCATACTAGAAGTCTGTGGAGACTTGTTGTCACTCAGACTCCAGGGAATACCACAGGTTGTTGGTAGTGGGCAGTCACTGACGATGATCAGTGTGATAACTCCTAGTGAGAAAATAATAATAATAATAATAATAATAATAATAATAATAATAATAATAATAATAATAATAATAATAATAATAATAATAAGCCATAGTGGGATACTAAAAAATAAGGAAAATAACATTTTTTTAAATAATTAAAAAATATTAAAAGATAATAATAATAATAATAATAATAATAATAATAATAATAATAATAATAATAATAATAAAGAAAATAGCAATAATCTGAATGATAATAGTTGTAAATATGATAGTAAGAATAATTTTATTGATAATAAGAAAAGTAGTGGTTGCAATAATAGTAATAATATTAATAATATTAGTAATAATGAGGGTAATAATAATAATAATAAAAATAATGATGATAACAAAAATAACCATAATAATCATAATAATACTAATGATAATAATAATGATAACAATAGTAACCATAATAATAATAATAATAATAATAATAATAATAATAATAATAATAATAATAATAATAATAATATGTTTGCAATTGGTAATAATGTAAATGGGTTTGATTATAACAATTAGTGATGGATTCTAATTCTAATTCCTATTTAATAGAAGATTGAATCTAATAATTATATCGAGTATGGTGTAGAATATGGTATAAAAGGATACTTATGTTGTCTAATTATTATTTGTGGATAGGTAAAGTATTTTTTACTAATAGAGACCCTGGCATTTACATGCCTTAGGGGATCATTGATTCTGTTGTATTTAGTAGATACTATAGGATGATATCGTCAGTTAGGGTTAAAAAATTATAGTGTTTTTTGTTTTTCCTTGTTTTTGTTTTATTTTCATAAAATAATATTGGTTTGAGATGTTATATGTGAATTACTGAGAAGGTGTGATCTATTGTGCTTACAGTTAATTGAGGTATCTAGTATATATATATATATATATATATATATATATATATATATATATATATATAGCTCAAAAAATGAAGATGAAGAAAAAAAAACGGAAAGTATTTTCAAATATTTTGAGAAATGGTTTGAAATATTTTTATTTTTTATTTTTATTTAATTACTCGCATCTAATACATGGTTTCTTTGAAGGCATTTTGCCTCTATATTTATATTAACATTCGAAAGATGCTTTATAAAAATGAATTTTCCTAATGTATAACTACCAGCGACCAGGCGCAATCAAGTTCTATTTTAAACAGACATTTTCACCATAAATCCACAACATCGGACGAGACACTTCTACAAGACCAAGAAGGATATTATGAAAAAAAAGGGTACACCTTTAATTGTCTAAGCTCTGTCGAAGCTTGTTTTATCAAGCGAAATATTAGCTAAAAAAAATCAAGATAAAGAAAAAAAACGGAAAGTATTTTGAAATATTTTGAGAAATGCTTTGAAATATTTGTTATATTTTCTTTTGATTTAATTACTCGCATCTAATACATGGTTTCTTTGAAAGCATTTTGCCTCTATATTTATATTAACATTCAAAAGATGCTTCATAAAATGAACTTGTTCTAATTTGTTACATATATATATATATATATATATATATATATATATGTATATTTAGGCAGCAAGTCATTATCTAAGCAAGCGTTGTTGAACATCACGGAACTTTCAGTATTGTATATTTTCCTCGCGAGTTTCTCAAACCGTCGAGCCATCTTTCTGGTTTCAGGTGGCAATCCGTATAGTACTTCGCCAGAAGTTTTTAATTCGGCCATTTTCTCGAGCGCTTTCGACTTTCGCAGTCGTCTTCAGGATTAGGGTTTTGTTTGTTTTTTTTTAAATTTAAATAAGAAGACTGAAGTTAGTGTTTTATAGTTATCGCTACAGCCGAATGAAAGAGAGAAGAGGGTGTGTGGTTAAGTTCATTTTATTCTATCGTTTGTGTGTTTGGTTTTATTGTTTACTTATTTATTTTGTTAGTTCTTATTTTTGCTATTATTTATTTATGTATTATTTATTTATTCCTATTACTATTATTACTATTATTTATTTATTTATTTTGTTTTTACTTAATTTCCATTTAATTATGGAATACTTTTAATATGTTGGTACCTGTGTTGTAAGCTATTTTGTTAATGTTAGGCTGTTTAGTTTTAATGAATATTGCTTCTAGTATTTTAAGTCTGTTTGTGCAGTTATTTTTGTGTATTATTTTCGTGTTAGATATTAATATTTTCCGTATATCGGCCGACTGTAGTCTTTTGTTATGTGTAGTAATGTGACGTTGGATGGCGCTGGTATCGGATAAATGGTAAGTTAGGCGTCGAGAGAGAGTTGTTGTAGTGTGGCCAATATAGGTGTTATGTATTTGTTCTGTTTGGGTTGTAGGGAGACATTCCTTAAAAGGGCATGAGAACATGTATATAACGTTAGTTTGGCTGAGAGTTGTATTGACAGTGTTATTTTTCATAATTAGGTTATTTGTTTTAAATTTTGTATAGTAAATTATTAGTTTGATCTTTTTTTGTTGGTCGTTAGGTTTAGTGTATCGATTTATTATGTGAAGTATTGCTTTTTCGTCAAGTTTGTAGTTAGGGTGCGTCTGGTTTTTGTAATAGAGGTTGATCATGTCTTTTTTGTTATGGGTTTTATTGGGGAAGTTGCTGTTAATTAATGTTTGTTTAATATTGGTTAATTCTTTATAGAATATTTGTTTGGATGCGGATATAGTGTGTGCGCGATGAACGAGATTTTTAATAAGAGCTATTTTATATTTGTTTTTGTGGGCATTTACTATGATAGTTGAGGAGGCTCGGATTGTTATTTGTGGGTTTTTTATAAGTTGATGTAGTGTATTCTGTAGGATTGCTGGTGTCGATTAATACGTCGAGAAAGGGGATTTTATTGTTAATGTTTAATTCGGTTGTGAATGTAAGTATCGAGTGGGTTTCGAGTGTTTGTTTGAGTTTTTTTTATATTTTCCTGTGATTCTGTGGCGATGAAGATATCATCTACGTAGCGAGTGTATATATTAGGTTTAGATGTTGGGTCGGAGAAGATTGTATTTTCTATATTTGTCATGTAATATTAGGCAAAGGTGGGGCCTAGGGGGGATCCCATCGATATACATATATATATGAACGGAAATCTTTACGACAACTGCCTTTCAGTAGGATTAATCTATCGCTAATTAACGGAGTTATTGGCAACGGCCGTATGAGCAAATACGTTGAAATGTGAGTTTGTGTACCGGGGTTCGAGTCCAGCAACCAGTGCGACTAATTCTTCTCTACACTGACGATTCTCGCATAGATGAAACGTATACGTATGTAGATAAAAACAAATATATTCATAATTAATAATATATATATATATATATATATATATATATATATATATATATATATATATATATATATTGATGTGTGTGTGTGTGGTTTTCTCCGTTTAGTCTCGAAAGACAATGAGTACCCTCTTCCAAATGTGCCCACGCGTGTAAAAGTGTGGGCAGGCTTGCGCAATCCCAACCCTTTCTCTCTTGAGTAAACCCTGTATAACACCAGGACAACTGGGAAAAATTCCGAGATAAATGGAAAGCACATACAGTAGCACCTGATGTAGTTTAGTTAGAGATAATAAGAGTTTCTAACCAGATTGGATACCTA
>OY744548.1:37157853-37207853 GCA_963556195.1 Sepiola atlantica
ACGTGTTATCATATTGCCAGCTTGCACACTTCATTAGTACATGACTCGTTTAATGATGGGAGGAAGGGCGAATGACGAGAAGATGAGATAGAAGAAATTGAGATAAAGAAACAGAAGAGAAGATAAGCGGCAAATGAGAAATAGGGAGAGAAAGGGATAAGAAAAATAAGTAACGGAAACGAGAGGGGGGAATATAAAATGATCTAGTATGAAATTATGTTATATTCTGACATGAAAATCAGACGTGTTGTAAAGTGAGTGTTTTTGTATTGATACTCTACAAATGTACAATGTGTAAACTTGCAGAAGGCTGCATGTTCTTGTGGTGCATGCAAATGGCAGACGTTGCAGGTGTTAGATGAAGAAAAAGGAGGGTGCACAGAGGAATTTGAAAATATATCTGATTTTGTATTGGGCCACACAGAATCTTATTACGCTTTGAAATGAAATAAGTGCCTCATAAAACCAGAGAAGAATGCTGAGACCGAAAAGTAATGTCCGTAGATCGGCTACATGATAAACTCTTTGAGTAGACTGTCTGACACTAATCTCTAGTTGATATCATCAGCGGATATTCTCTGAGTGGTCAAATAGTGACCAGTTAGAAAGACTGGAATCCAAGATTTCCGATCAGGAGTAAAGGATTCCAGGAAATGGTAAAGGGAGGTGAGACCTGCTCTTCTGGGCATTGCGGGGGTAGTTGATCTTTCTGAGAGCAGACAGTCAATTGGAGTAAAACGTTCGAGGTCGCAGTTGGTTGTCGGTGTTTCACGGAAACAGAGGGTCTGTTGTGTTGATGAAGCTTAGATTTTGTGTGTTCGGTATAAAAGATCTCATTTTGCAAGCCGTACATTCAACCTAAGAACACGAGTTTCATTTGTCACGCAAACAAACAAACATGTTACTTGTTTATAAGCTGGCCTCATGGTTTTACTGGAGACGAACATTATTTGTTGCAGCACTGATTCAATCGCACAACATCTTTGGACTGACACAACGAGTGAGGATGATCGCGGTCAGGTTCATAAATGTAAAAATAGAAAACGTGTACAATTTGTTTCAAATAATAAAGGTATGTATATAGTTCTATTTATTTATCTTTTAACTAATACATTTCTTTGAAATAAAAAATGGAAAATTAAAAAAGATGTGGCACAAAGCTACAGTTGGGTTGGGTGGGTATTGGTCGTGTGTCATTCTCTTGGTATATTATTTAACGGCTGAAAAAATGCCGAGAAAGTTTAGATTCACTTTTATATATCTATTTGCCATGTTGATCTTGTTTATCTGAAAGATAGTTATTGCATAATTATATATATATATATATATATATATATATATATATATATATATATATATATATATATATATATATATTCCATTAATTGCAATAATAAGATAATACATATTATTTATTATAAAACTTTTTAAACGTTTACTCTTGAAGTTATTAATAACTATTTTAATGCCCCAAACAGTAAAAAACAACAATACCATGTATCAGTTTCCATGCCCGTTCTGTGAATGTATCTCCGACAATAATTTAAAAATAGAATTCGTTACATCCGTTTAACTACCACAACACTTATCCGTAGGCGTACTATGCATATTACTTACAAGCTCAATTTGCCATCCTCTAAACTTAATGACTGCCATCCTTCTACAAATAGACACATTTAAGTTAATAACACAAACACAATACACTATGATACCAACACAAAAGAAAACGTGTTAAAGGCATTTGTATTGAAACTAAATATCTTACAATTATTACGAAACTCATCAGACAATTTAAAAAAATGTCTAGCGTAGTCAGTAGCAATAGCATTTTTGTAAGTGCCTTGCCATATCTCATCATAAGAGATGCTTTTTAAAGTAGTACATTAACTAGCCGTAAAAAGTAACACTGCGAGATAATCTCGCCTAAGAATTATTCGATGAATCAAAGTAGGTAACACTCCCCCCCCCGAAAATAAATCCTCAGAACTTATATTAGTAGTATGTTTTTAAAAGGCTGTGGGCAATGCAAATTCCGTGTAAGATGTAACTTGGAAGGAACAAAAATAAAAACAAACAACCCGGAATTTGCATTGCCCACAGCCTTTTAAAAATATACTACTACTATACCCAGCAATGCTTCAAGCAAACTACCAATCTCTAGTACATGTAAATATTATATGTAATGTACTCCCTAGTATGTATTAGTTTTTAGGAACAGACATGCACCCAGAGATGACCGAAATTCTTCACGGACCTTTTTCTATTTTAGAAAAAGAAAAGTATATTTTTGGATTTCACGTATTTTTTTAATCGGGTGGTAGAATCGAAACCTCACACTCGATGTTTTCTGTCTGATACTTTCCAAACTGAACAATTCAGATATTTGTTAGGTTGACTTTAAAAATTATACCGTGAAGAAAAATCGGATCTACGAATTTCAAGTTTTAAGGATGTTCTATCCTAATGGGTCAGTTAGAGGTAGGGGCACGTAGATATTCGGCACACAGAGAGTAACGTAGTGATTCTAGACCACTTCAAGTGTATTATCTGTAGAACCTCATGGATAGTTAAAGTTGTAAAAGAGATTCACCCCCCCCCATAGCTCCTTTAGGTTAAGAGGGAACTGATATATTTGAGACCACTTCCATTGTCTTCACAAGCAAATCTTTATAAACACGATTTAAATGTAATATTTTCAAGTTTTAAGGGGGTTATTCCCTTATAGCAAAGTTAGGTGTGTACTTAGAGATTCGGAAACACCGCTATTGTCTTTTAGATTTGATCTAGATTCGCTAAGTTTTCTTTCTATAGGGAACCCACAAACATCACACACACGAGCACAGCTATATATATATATATATATATATATATATATATATATATATATATATATATATATATGATATAATGAATGAATGCGAAAGTTTCTTTCATTTACCCGAACTTTATTTATATCAAAACACTTTACCTTTTCTTAATTCAATCATAGACTAAAGTATTTCCCATGCGATATATATACTCACAGACAACCTGACTCTCAAGGCTATACATTATTTGCATATTTACTTTTTAAACATTGTCTAAAATATTTATATTCAGTACTATTCACTTATAATTTGATTCTGCCATTTTATTATATATATAAACAACTTTTTTGATATAAACATTTTAATTATTATCAGTGGGAATATTGTTTTAAGCGATTTAATAAATTAAGTTTAAAATAAAAAATCCTAACTTCTGTTTCATTATTTTTTTTCGGTTACGCTTTGGCACGCGTATATTTACACGTAGCAATAACCTCGATAACTTTGGAGCAATTATAAAAATAAAGTTTGCATTAAACGCAACAATTACCAAAGGTTTTATGTTAATAATTAAAAACATGCGTTTATTATTTTTTTAAATAAACTTTTTGTTGTTGTTGATGCTGTTCATATTTACTTCCTTCCACGAGAACAGAGTTCGATATAACATCAATATTTAACGTGGTGAAAATCTAGCTCCTCAAAATGAGGCGCTCTTGATTGGAACGAAAATTTTAATTGCCTCAGCCTATAAAGATTTTTTCTTTCACTGACCGAGGACATAAAAACTAAGTGCAGATTCAGAACAGATACTACATTTTGCTCGTAGCCAAACTGCCAAGGAGTCAACATGTTTGTAATGATGATGATGATGATGATGATGATGATGATGATGATGATGATGATGACATTTATAATGGAAAAGAAAAAACATCTCTTATTTTAATAAATTACAAAACAAAAAATGATTTTTCTTTAATTTTCATTAAGTTGTTTTCTGTCTTTTATAATGAAGGCAAAATTTACAAATGACCCATTTCGAATTACTCAGTAATATCAAATTGGTTCATTTGACCAATCGATCTTCCACCCTTATGTTTGATTAATTTCATTATATAACTAGTTTTTAATAAGGAATTTATTTTCATTTTTATGCTGAACGAAAATAAAATTATTCGACTATGAATAACTTAAAGACCATATCAATTAACGAGAGCAATAATTGTAATAACATAGTATTACACTTGGTTATAATTATTCGCTGAATCAAAAAGTACTCAATACCTTAGATAGAAGACGTGCATGTAATAATACAGTGCAACACTTGGCAAGTGGTATATTCTGAAGGTGCTCAAAACACTAGATCAAAAATGTATGTAATAACACAGTTCTGCATTTGCAATATGTTAACTGTTGAGTCCGAAGTGGCAATGACCTACACAAAGCAGGTGTGTTAATAATACAGTATTACACTTTGTAAGTGGTTTCTGCTGAATTCAAAAGTGGGCAATACCCTATATAGAGCAGGTGTATATAATAAGAAAATATAACAATTAATGAGTGGTGTATGTTGTTTTCTAAAAGTGCTACATTCCCTAGATAGAGAGAGTGTGAAAATCATACATCATTGCTCATTGTAAGTGATTTATGCTGAATCAAAATGCTCAATACTCTAGATAAAGCAGGTGTGTATAATAATACATTAGTACACAGGGATATATGCTGAATCCAAATGTTATCGATACCAAATACCGAACAGACGTGTTTAATAACACAGTATAACAATCGGTAAGTGGTATATACAATCTCCCAGAGAGCTCAGTAACCTAGAAAAAGCAGATAATGTTTAATAATACGAAACGTAGTAAGAGGGAGAGTGGGAAGACAAGAAACTCGGAGTTATTCTGGAATACATTAAAACAAATATGTGTATCATTATAGTGTTAAAGGGCGAAAGGATGATGACAATAAACTCAACGTTGCCGGGGAGCAATAACTTTAAAACTGAAAACGCGGATTTATTTCTCATATTTTAATTATCATTTTTAATACATGAAAACAAAATAGGATAATAGGTTGGGGAAGGAAGAGACAGGAGAAAAGAGAGGGGAGAATAGAGAAAGAAAGATTGCGAGAGGTGGAAAGAGATACTTTAAAATAAAGATGTTACACGCGTTTTTCTGTTGTTTATGGCCCTGCGCAACGTCAGGTAGTCCTGCTAGTTTTAAATAATGTAAGCCGTCCATTTAAGATATTTTCAATCATATAATTTAGATATTAAAAATCTGCATCATAAATAATTTTCTGTGTGTATTATAGCTATTTGAAATCTATATTTGAAATATTTCACGGGTTTTATATATTAAAGAACAGAAATTCCAATAGATTTACATTTTTGACTAACGAGTCAACGCTCAGCAAGGGCAAAAGGTCTCACGCGTATGATTGTTAATTTGCTTGTTAATTATTTAAAAAGTTACATTTTTTCTTTCAAAATTGAGCAATTAAAATATTTGGAAATGTATATTTTGAATAAGTCTAAACGTGCATTTTAGTCGGTTTAACCCATAATTACGTATTTTCAGACTGGCATTCAAAAAACATTAATACAAAATGATTAAAATTATAACACGTAGGTTGGAATTATTATCTAAACTAAAAAGGGGAAATCGAATAAAATGTCGACATCATCCTTATTATAAATTTCGATTTCGAGTAAATAATCATTGAAGTTATCTGATGCATGATGGGATACGTTCAACTTTGAAAGACGATATAAACTCGAAATGACAATTAAATTGAAAAAGAATGTGACAAAAAATGTTCCAAGCGAACTGATGAGAATTGATGACGACAATCAAATCGATGTTCATTGCTTGTCCGACCTCTGGACGCAGATGAGCTGTGAGTTTTAACGAAACGAAACGGAAAAGTGTCCTTTTTTAGTCAAGACGTCTGGTTCTTGTAAAGTAGCCGTGTGGGTGGAGTAGACTTTTTTTAACTGTAAGGGTCGGAGATTTTATCTTTTTGTCTTATTCTTTGCATTTTAGTTTTCTTTTTAAATTAACTTTACTTCTATTTTCTTAGTACTTAAAAATGTTGAATGGCTTTGTCTCTTGTCAAATGTTTTTGTTACAATTCTATCTATTTATTCATTTTGTCTTCTTCTATTTTATATTCTTCTTCATTTTTTATAGCTCATCTCTTCTCGCATTTTGATGATTATTCTTCCTGTCTCGCCATTTTCCGTCTCCTTTCTCCTACTCTACTACCCAATTTTTATTCTTACTCATTATTTAAAATAATATTATATATTTTACATTTATTTTTAATTCTTTCTCGTACAAATTTCTTTTTTCGTTTTGTTAATTATTCTATTCTCCTTATTTACGTGTCTTCTCACAAGGACAGAGGTAGACACAATGTCGGTGTTTAATGTTGGGAATCTAGCTACCATGAAGAGGGAAATATGTATTAAGAAAAATGTACTTCAGTCTAGGAAAATCTATTCTTTACCGACAAAGGACAGAAAAGATGAAACGCAACATTGTTTTCTTTTCATATTTTCTCTATTTTTCTTATATTTCTTACCTTTTTATTATTTTCAGCGAGATCCGTGAAAATCGCACAATTGCTTATCTACAATATTTTCCTTCTTACGGTAAATTTACTGGCCGTAACATTTTTTGTACATAAATAAAACGAACGTTTTAATTCATATATTTATTGTAAAAAAATCTTTTACAGATAAATAACGCTTTTCTTTCCGTAAAAATAAGTGTCGGCTTAATATTTTTCATTGATGATGGCTTGTAGTATTTTTTATTATTCGGACTAGTGTTCTCATCTTAGTTGTTATTCTCAGAACGTTTAGACCGATTCAACCTCCGGTATTCTTCAGGTGCGTCGAATTCGATCATTTTTATGTCGTACTCGGGAACTTATACGGAATTTCAAACGAAGCCGTTCATTTAATCTACGCTAGTTGCTTTCTCTTGTGCTGTCAGCCATGAGGAAAGGACCCGTAGCACAACGGACATAAGTGCTATGTTATAATCAGTTCTAAGTTACATTTTGCTGGGGGTTAGAAAGTTCAATACTCAGTACGGGTAGTTTTTAACAATAAAATAACGAATTATTTTAGATTTCTAACTGGTAGTGAGATTTGAACTCGGGTATTGACATCGTACAAACTACTGCTTTAATAATTTGCACTCTGCCTATTCCTTTTTTGTCAAACGATCAAATATTTCTATTTGCGTATGAGCAGGCAAACTCCAAAACCACCATCACCTTTTAATAGTATTTATTATTATTATTATTATTATTATTATTATTATTATTATTATTATTATTATTATTATTGTTATTGTCGTCGTCGTCGTCGTCGTCGTCGTCGTCGTCGTCGTCGTCGTCGTCGTGGTGGTGGTGGTGGTGGTGGTGGTGGTGGTGGGGGTGGTGGTGATGATGATGATGATGATGATGATGATGATGATGATGATGATGATGATGATGATGATGATGATGATGATGATGATGATGATGATGATGATGATGATGATGATGATGATGATGATGATGATGATGATGATGATGATGATGATGATGATGATGATGATGATGATGATGATGATGATGATGATGATGATGATGATGATGATGATGATGATGATGATGATGATGATGATGATGATGATGATGATGATGATGATGATGATGATGATGATGATGATGATGATGATGATGATGATGATGATGATGATGATGATGATGATGATGATGATGATGATGATGATGATGATGATGATGATGATGATGATGATGATGATGATGATGATGATGATGATGATGATGATGATGATGATGATGATGATGATGATGATGATGATGATGATGATGATGATGATGATGATGATGATGATGATGATGATGATGATGATGATGATGATGATGATGATGATGATGATGATGATGATGATGATGATGATGATGATGATGATGATGATGATGATGATGATGATGATGATGATGATGATGATGATGATGATGATGATGATGATGATGATGATGATGATGATGATGATGATGATGATGATTCATTCATGTTGCCTGGAGTTTTAGTGACAAAAGCTCTCACCTGATTTATACAACCCTCCAGCTCCTCTAAAACTTTTCAAAGCTTTTTTGCGCAATCGCTACTGTATTTGCCATTGATTTCTTACTGATAACGACCAGTGGTTTTCTCTGAAGCCTGAGTTTTTATGTAGTACCCATCGATGCTGGTTTGATCACAAACTCTTCGTTATTATTATTATTATTATTATTATTATTATTATTATTATTATTATTATTATTATTATTTATTGGAGTTTTCACGCGGATCTTATCGGTTGTTCTTCGCTGACAATAACATGTGGTGTTCCCTGAAGTCTGAATGACACCAAGTCTCCCAGATTTCCAGTTATTCTTTGATAACCGTTGCAAATTATTTAGCGTTATCGCATCAACCGTTTACTATTGATTTCTCGTTGAGAACAATCATTGGCGATCTCTGGTATTTAAGTCACCCGAATGCACCCTACCAATAAAGGTTTGATTGACCTGTCTTTTTTATTTTTCCTTTGCCCCAGGTTGCATGGTAGGTACCGATGCTAGTGCTACAATATATGTGTGTAATTTTTGGGTGGGGCGGTATATTATTTAATTTCTGGCAGTTTGAATTGCCTTAAACTAGTATGATATTCTTTAAGTGTTATTATTATTATGATAATTATTATTATAATATAGTTATTTTTATTATTATCATCGTCAAATATATACTCCCTTAGGCAAATATGTTATCTAGCATGAGAAGATAGTATAATAACGAACGCAAACATACTACACTGACTCCCCGACGAGATGATGATATGTTGAATGAACATATACAAAACTAACTTACAAATGAGGAAGGACTGAGAAGATGGTAGCATGACAATAGTACATATACTATACGACCGACCCCCCCCCAAAAAAAAACAAAAAAAAACAAAAGAGAGAGCTAATTCCTGAGAGGTTAGTATTATGACAACAGAACCAATACTACACTACAGCCCTGAATTGTAAATTTAAAGATAGTATATTCGTCTAGAAAAAAAGGTGCATTAAAATATAGTACAATATTACAATCTAACCGAAGAAATAGTATAGATTCGGATCCAGATAATCAGATACCGAATCTATAATAGTATTATCAATTGAATAGCTCTCATACAGATCATCATAAGCGATATTACTGATAATAATCGATGATGTTCCCTGGAGTCTGAGTGTAAAGAAAAATCCCCAAATTTCCAGTACTCTCCACCTCTCTCGATAACAATTTCAAATACATTTACGTTATCGCAACAACCGCTTACCGTTGATTTCTCGCTGGCAACGACTATTGGTCTTCTCTAGGCGTGGTGTCGCTGAGCTGCTGTAATTTATTGGGGGGGGGGGAGATTATAAAGTGATGTTTCTTGCAGTTTCTGTTCCTTGGTTCGTGTTGTGATGTTCTTCGTGTGGTTTTCTTTTTGTCGTAAATTCCTTGTGACTGGTTACCTATTGTAGCTTATGTGGGTTGGTTTCCGCATTTAAGGATTTTCCTTAAGATGGAAGCTGTTTTGATCATTGCCGTCTTTTGTATGGTTTTGATGATTCCTTTGATTAAAATTTCTCCCAGTCTTTGTATGAGTTTATCTGTTTGTATATCCATATCCCAGAAGATTTTGTGTTTTTCGTTTTCCAATACTGTTTCTAGCTTATGTTTGTAGCATTTGTCTGCGTATTGGAAATTCAATTGTATGCACAATTAACAGTGTATTGCTTTCTCCACACACCCATTTCAGTTCTTGTTTTCTTTTTGGCAAGTTTGCTAAATTCACTTATTATATGATTTACTGGTTCGTCTCTTTGTCCACACAGTCTGCATTTACTGTTTTCCTGGGTTTTATCTATTTTAGCTTTAATGTAGTTTGTCCTAATCGAATCGTTTCGTGCAGCCATCAGTAAGGATACCCTTTCTCTTTTCAAGTTTCCTTTTCTTAGCCATGTCCAGCTATTTTCCTTGGTTTCTCTCTATTGTGAGTCTTATAAAGCGTCCATTTCTTGTGTGTGTCCGGTGTCGATGCTTCATGCGTTGTTCGTTGGGATGGTGTCTTTTGCTGCGGTGATCAGCCTGGCTGGGTTCTGGTTTACGTATTTCTCCAGCTCTTTTTTTGTGTCGTCCACACAGTATTCTATATTTACTAGTCCTCTTCCCCCTTCGTTTCTTTTCATGTAGAGTCTGTCTGTATCGTCTTTTGGATGTAGTACGATCTGCATGGTGATAACTTTTCTAGCTCTCTGTTCACGGTTCCTGAGTTATTCTTTAGTTCAGCTTATGAATGGTCCAGATTATCTTATTAGTGATACTGTCCAGGTATTTATTCCTTTGATTAGGTTTCTGCTATATAATTTTGTTTCTAAACGCTTTCTTGTTCTTCTCAGATATTTTTTTCCAATCTTCTTATTAATGTCTGTTGATTTGATTGTGTCTTCTTCCAAAACCTCTAAATATATAGAGCTGTCTTGTTCACCTAGCGCTATCATCTGCTCTTGGTTGGGTAGTTCCATGCCCTCAGTCGTCTCCAGCTTCCCTTTTTTAATCTCTAGCAATACACATTTTTCTATTCCGAATTCCATTTGAATGTCCTGGCTGAAGATTCTGGTCGTATTTATCAGCTTATCCAGTTTCTTTTTTGCTTTTTTGCAAATAGCTTCAGGTCGTCCATGTACATAACATGGTTTATTCTCTGTTCTCTGCCTGTGAACTTGTATCCGGCATCACATTTTCTAAGTATGTAGTTGAGTGGCATCATGGCTATGAAAAACAGTAGTGATAATAGGGAGTCTCTTTGGAAAATGCCTCTCTGTATTTTGATCTCCGTGAAGTGTTGTCCTCCAGCTGTCAGTTATAATCTCCATGTTCCTATTGCTTTCATGATGAGATTCATAATCCTGTCGGGTATTTAAACATTATTATCCATGCTTGAGAGATTCTGTCGTACGCTTTCTTGTAGTCAATCGATGCCATAGATATGTTCTATTTCTTGTTTTTAACTTCTTTCAGGATCTTTTGATCTATGTATAACAGATCATGCGTCCCTCTTTTCCCTTTCTAGCATCCTTTTTGTTCTTCGGGAAGTAGCCCACGGCTGTTCAGGAAAGGGCAAATTTGCTCTATCAGTTATGCCGTTAGGATTTTCCACATTGTTGGTAAATATTTATTTGTCTGTAATTGCTTGGGGTCGATCCCTTCTTGGCGTCTTTTTGTATGAGCGTTGTCCTTCCTTTGGTCATCCGCTCTGGTACGTCTGTTTTATGGATACATCCTGTCAGTTTCTGTGCTAGCCTTTCATGTAAGGTCGTGAATTTTTTGAACAAGTACGCATGAATTCCATCATGACGTGGTTTGGCATTTTCTTTAGTTTTGTCTTAATAGTTACTTCATTAATTTCTTTTTCTGTTTCTTCTTCAATTTCTAGTAGTTTATTTTTCATGTTTTTCAGCCATTTAACATTTTCGTCGTGATCTTCAGCCTTTTCCCATATCTTGCTCCAGAAATGTTTTGTTTCTGTCTAGTCCGGTTGTTCTGTTGTTGTTCTTTCTCCGTTTACGTTTTTGTAAAACTTGCTTTCATTGTTTTCAAAGGTCCTATTCTGTTGGTACTGATCCGATTTGTATATGTATCGTCTCAATCTTCCTTCTTTTGCTGCTATCTTTTTTGTTAGTTCTTCATGTTTCTTATTTAGTCTTTCTTTGAGAATCGGATTTCTGCTCTTCCATCGTTTACTGTTCTCCTTTATCCTGTTTATGGTCTTAGCTTCTTTTTGAAGTTTGGTTATCTGGGTTTCCAGTCTGATCTCCCATCGAGATTTCTTCTGTTCATTCTTTTGGCCAGTCTTCTTTATTATTATTATTATTATTATTATTATTATTATTATTATTATTATTATTATTATTATTATTATTATTATTATTATTATTATTATTATGAAACATTTTTCTTTTATTTCTTCCATGTAATTCGACATATTTTCTTTTGCATGCAATTTTTGTCGTATTTTTCTTCTTGTTCTTGTTCATCCGTCTTCTTAATCTTCGTATTCTTCTTCTTTTTCTCCTTCTTCTTTTTCTTCTTCTTTTTCTTCTCGTGATTATTAATCACATTTTTATTTTCTCGATCCATCTTTTACCTGATTTGTTCCTCGTCTATTGTCCCCTTCATTTTTAATATTAATTAGGGTCTGAACAGAGTGTTAAAATGCGAAAGGTTAATGTGTTAATGTGAGTTTACATCAACTTTTAAAAATATCATCATGTTCTTTTCCTGAAAGCATTAAAAATAAATAACCAAACGTACGAATTCGAGTCAATATTCTATATGCGAAATGGACAGAAACTAAGTTGGTTGGTTGGTTGATTAGTTTTACGTTGATTAATTTTGAACCGAAACAGTTGATATATTTTCACCCAATAGGTTTGTAGATTCATTTGCTTTGTAGGCGTACATTTTGTAAGCAACTAGGGATCAAATGAAGTTGAGGCACCCCAGAATGAACAACAATAAAAGTGGTACATTTTGCTTTAACGCTAATCATATTCTTTTTTGCTTCCTTATGATAAATGAAAGATTTTGAGAATTATGTTGTAATGTTTACAGAGCAGAAATCGAAAACAAACAAAATATACAAAAATGGCTTTTACCAAAGGCAATACACCTTCATTTTCTACCGACCTGTATAATTTTAAAGTGTGGAAACTGATAGCAAAATATTTTATCTCTGTATTCTGTATTTTCATTTTTACTTAGCAATACATGAGTAAATCATAAATGGATTTTGTTTGGGCATGGTCACTAATTTCAGGCTTATAATAAACGTACCTTACAACTAACTCTAAGTCCGTGGGAGGATTTAGTCCAACTTAGTTGTGTAGTAAGTCATGTCTTTAAACTATTATTAAGGAAAAACACATGAACAACAATAGACGAAAGGACATTTAGTGACGTTTTACTGTCTCCGAAAGACGGGATATCGATGAAATCTTATATTAAAATTTAAAAACTTTAAAACACTTTCAGAAGTTTCAAACTATTAATATCATTATATAAGATACTTTTATTGCGTTGAGTAACAGTTATTTGTTGTATATTTTGTTTTTTCTCCGATTTCTGCTACGTTCACCATGCTAACTGATTACCAACATTTTAATAGCGAACATCCTTTTATTTGAATGTGTTATTTATTAATATTCCTTTGTTTTATTTGTTTAAATATTCTGCTTAAATAAACAGTTTCGTATCTAAAGATATATGTAGTTTGCCGTTTCTAGCTTTCACTAAGGTATACACAACAGTTGGGTGATACTTTTAGTTCCAGGTATTCTCCTTTTTCTATTCTAATTCATAACATCGGATATAATTTATCCTTCGTTTGTTATATAAAACTACCTATATTTTTAATCGCGAAAGTTTACAAAATAAAATGTTTTGTAAATAAAACGTTTGTTAATTAAACAAATATTCGTATAACAAAACGTTCATGTAAATGAAATAAGGCTATTAGTAAAACTTTGTGTGAATAAACAAAATTTAAAATTCAAATAAAATATCTGCGAATTCGAAGTTTGAAATGTGCATATTCGACGTATACTTTTGTTCATAATTTAACTAAGAATTAAAATAGCGATGGTATGGCAAACTGTTGAATTTTGGTTGTTGCTCATTCCGAGGTGCCTTAAACCTATTTGATCCGCTAATAGTCTCTAAACAATAGGTTTTGTGTAATCCATAGATTAGGCTCTGCCACGTTTTATCCCCTGCTCAGAGTAGAGTAGACCTGTGAGTATTGGTAACTCAAAGGTCAATTTACAATGTCCCCAGCTCTCAAATATGGGACTCACCATTGGATGAATATTTACAACATAACGAGGATGGTTGATCAGTTTGGGAAAAATCATGGGTCAAATGTGTATGAAAGGTTAGAATGGATGGTATTTCTGGGTGGTGATGTAAGGTAGAGGCAAAAACCTTTCTCAACAGTGTCCGTGAGAGTTTAGTATCGTGTCCGGGCCAAATGCTTTTTGGCCCATGGATGGGACTCTAACAGATACTACAACAGCAGGTCAGAGTAAACCTGGCAGGGAGTGTAAAAAAGCGGTAACTTGTCACTGGTTGTACTTTAAGGTTGTACACATAAAGATCACACACGTTAAGATCATACACATGACTACGAGAGGCAAGAAGTGAACTAAAACAAGGAACGTAGAGAGGGAATAGTCGTGAAAGTCCGAATAATAATAATAATACTATAGTCCAGGGGAACTTAAACTTCCAATAAACCCTATCATATGGCATCTCCATACACCACAAAACAACAAACACATACACCTGTATAGTGCACCAACATCCTCAGATACCACACACTGTGCATGAAATGACAAGGAAGATGGAATGAATGAGGAGATAACGCATCAAGAAGATATGAATCCGAAGGTGCGGAAAGTATTGGAATCGCTGGGGGCATATTGCAACTCACACTCAAGTGAAGACCAACAATCAATGGCAGTGTGAAATCAATGGTAACCGATAGTTACGATAAAGCAACATTAGTTGTCACTCGGACTCCAACGAAAATCACTTGTTATTGCCAGTGAGCAATCACTGATAACGACTCTCCGAGTGAAATCTCCTAGTGAGTAAACACTAATGAAAGTAGGAAGAATTAGAAAAAAGAAGTAGAGGTCCGTCATGTCTATTTCAGAGGCGGTATTAATTGACTGAATTGTCTTTTTCCTATCGATATGCTTGAGTCATTTTAGTGCGGTGGAAGGAAATAATTTGCATCAGCAAATAGCCTAAATAGGTTGTTGTGTTAGATACTGAGGTTTGAGATAGCAAAAAGGTTCGTATTTTTTTTTAGCAGTGTCACGTGTTGGGCGAGAGTTATAGTTAAACTATTCAGAGTAATATTAGTAAGTTATTGCATCGCAGTGGACATTATTCTGTTTCGCGAGAACGACATGTTAAACAATGTTAATAGAACATTTTTATGAAGTTATGATGCAACTAAGCGCCCGGCCTCAAATTGGTTTAGAATTATCATGAATTTTGCGTAGGACTATTTAGCATTCTACTAGTTTTATATAAAATAGTGTGCGAGTTGTTTGATAGATATAATTAACAACGATCTAGCGAGACAAACGGCCCCATATAAATAGTCATTATTGTCGCACTGAGAAGAAAAAAACTGAATATATCAAGATTTCGGTTCCTCATCTTTAGGTAATTTTATCGCATAAGATCATCATCATCATTGTTATGTAACACTCATTCATTCATTAATATTGTATTAATCAGATGATTCTATTGATGGCAGTGGTTTTCTTAATATCTTTTTACTTAGAATTATTTCTAGAAAGAAATCGGGTATTTACGGGAGCGATCACCTGAAGGTTGCTTACATCTCTGAGTCAAACTTGGCACACCCAGTGCGTCAGTCCGTGTTGTTAACCACTTGACCACCATCATCTCTCGATGTAACACTAAACAATCAGGAAGAATTATCTATCACAGGGTATCGTATTATTATTTTGTTTTGTAACATTTCCGAAATCTATCCTTAAAAGACTTTTCAACGTGTACCCTTCCGATGTAAGAACGGTCTAAATGATCAAGCCGCTTGTAATTATTTTAACTAGGCAGACATAAACTAACTCCGGCCGCATATTTTACCAGTATATATAATGAACGAACATATACTACACTGAACCATAAAGGACAAGATAATGCTTGCGATGATGGTGTAATTTTGAACGAACTAAACTACACTACCCATCCAAAGAAGTAATGCCTTGGAGAATTGTATGATAACAAAATAACAGATACTACACTAGCCTCACAAAAAAGATGAGGGTAATGTTTGGAGAATAGTTTCATGACACTAGAAAAAATACTATACTACCCCCTACAATTAGAATGTAACCCATGGGCGGATACTATTATAGCCACAGAACAGATACAACATTACCATCCACAAAAGAGCAGGTAATTCCTGAGAGGATTGCAATATTACAAGAGAACATATTCTTACACTACTCATCCCTTAGCTGAACATTGAAATATACAATATTAGTCTAAAAAAGTACAGTCAACTGAATTCAGCATTAAATGATATAAATACTATAGTTTCGGTTTCAGAGAGTTACAGAATCTCCATTATTAATAGATAAAGATAATAATTGTATAGAAGTACTAGCATTCTTTTACATTCAGACAGACAAAGTGCAAATCTCGATTGGTAATAGATATTTATCATTTTCTATTTTTTTTAACTTGCTTCCTGTTGGGTTTGGAAATGTTCTTGGTCAGAGTTGTGTTTGTCTTGTGACACGCTTCTTTCATTCATAATCAAGGGGTTCACGTATGTTGGGTAGCGCACGAAACATGTGTACCATTAAGTTGTGCATAATATGCAGTTTTAGAATGTGTGTTAACTGCATGTACCCAATGATTTTTTCCGTTAAGAAAAGATTTCTAGTAGAAAACCTTGTGTTAGTGTGTAACATTATACAAAAAGATTACATCGCTTCTTTTTTGTTTATAGTTTACTAGCCTGTCTACTCGACGTTGCCCGGGGGTATGGACAATAAAATAGAACAGTTAAAAGTGTGTGTAACATCTTTCTTATAAAACCTCTAGCATCCTATCTCTCTTTACCCCCTCATTCTATATTTTCCTCTCTTCTCCCTCTCATCGATCTCTACTTCTCCTCCCCATCCCTAGTCAAAAAGTCAAAAGGACTTCCCCTCCTCAAACCGAAAACAGAACAGATACTACACTTTGATTAGAGCCCGAATACTAGGAAAGTGAATTTTTGTTTTTGTCTGACATCAAATGTTGATAAGAATAATCGATCTGAATGTCACCCAACCCCGAATATGCTTTTCCTGCAAACCCTAAAAAGAATTAATATTACAAAAGTCGGAATCAATATTCTGTCCGAAGTAATGCTGAAAGGAATATATCAGCTTTGTAGGTGTGTCTTGTGTGGTGTCTGACTTTAGCTTGACACACACACAAATAAACACGTACTCTTTATAAGAATAGGTATTTCAGGATAATATAGCAGATTCCCAGAAACTTGAAGATGAAGACAATTATCTTTAGATTACAAATTGATTTGTAGAATATTGTAAATATTGCGTATTAGTCAATTAAAAGCCTTTTTTTTTTGGCTCCACAGTGAGTATAAAATGTAGTACACATTTTTTACAACAAATGTTAGAACCCTTTTTAAATTCTCTGAACCTTACCTTAGGATTTTTTGTGTGTGTTCGTTTACTACACATGTAAGGTTTACCCGTTACTTTTTCTCGTCCGAATTTGGGGCTTGATTTAGACACTGGTCATAGTGTTAATCATGTAGTCTCGGTCAGTGTTCTACCAAAAGGATTTTCCTTCCAAACTAAATCACAACTTAAGTAGCGATGTTTTATTTTGAAGGTTACAATAACGCTTGGTTTCTCTAGCGAACGACAGACTTGCATTCGGAACAAACATTTCTTCCAACTGAACAAAAACACTCCCTCCGCTTAAAGCCTCAACCGATCCTCTGTCTTTAAAACCAACTGGTCTGTATGTTTTGCTTGATATATACATATCTGAGCATTCGGGGCAGTTCACAACAATACCACTTGAGAATTGTTGGCTGTAAAATCTATGAATATAGAAGCCCACTTAACAGACTGCCTATTATCTGGTGTGAACAAATATTCTGTAGAATTGCAAGTGTTATGTTATCTCAACATGGAACCTATCCTTAATGAGAATATTACAATTCCCATTGGAGAAATAACATTTCGGGTTGTCAAAACCCGAGCCAGATATTTTCTCGATCGTCTGCATGCATTGCAATCCACTAAACATGCACCATTGTGCCTGTTTACACAGACAGCTTCCCAGAATCCCAACGATAACAAATGTATTAGTTTATGTTTTGTTGATTTCGTTTTATATCTGACATGTTTCCATAATTTTATCTTCGCATTTGAGGTTGCGGCGAGTGTCAAATTAATGTAAATGCAAGGCCATGTTTAACATTTATTTGCAACATCACATCGGGTTTCATATTCAGTTTTAATTACAAACTAGACACTATCCTCGAGTGTCTTTGGTTTCTTTGTACAAGGGTTTGTCAGGACAACGTGGCATGAGGATACTTCACCTTGCAAGTAAACGTTGACCAACTATCCAAAATAACATTATACTTGAAGCCCAAATAAGACCACCTCAACATGGCTATATACTGGCCTATGCGAAGAAATGTTGCATCTTCTCCAAGTGATGTTACCTCAAGTAACAGCACTCTTGTTCTGAAATCCGGTAAGACCAAGAGATCATAAAGATATATACTATAACGTAGTTGACTTGTCATTAGGGAGAGAGAAAATTAGTGGTCTACACTTTTTATTTGCTCAACGTTTGCGAGATAGAGGATATATTGGTTGAACACTTGGATATATATATATATCTCATATAAAACTAAAATGCTAGCCCTACAAAGGGGCCCCTTGATTTCTGAGAGTTTATTCACTGAAGATAAATTGAAAATAAGAGAGACTGGAGAGTAAGCTTCTTGTGGCGGATCGAATGAAAAAACGAGGAGGATTACCGATACATACTAATAGCGATGTGCGTCCATGGCCCAGGAAGATCTTTTCACTTGCTTAGGTTTTAAAAATATCTGAAATGTAGATTCCTGCTGTGTTGTATTTTACAACGACGCTAGAGGTCCAAGGCAATGGCAATTAAAGACGGCGAACACGCACACAATAACATACTCAGTACTGAGACTGCATACCTAACTTCCTCATATTGTATGTAGTATTTCCAAAGTTATTACATTGAAACGTTATAACAAAAACTATTGATCTGATTCAGCTGAAATTTTTGGTATCTTGGTTACGGTTATTAAACAGCATCAGATCTATACATAAAATATAGAAAAATCGGAAGTTGAAATTTAGTCAAAATTTTGACGATAACCGAACTTTCAAATGACAAGAAAGGCGATACATTAGATACGGAAATTCATTGGCTACAATATGGGTTTAGTAGCTACTCTTTACAAAAGTCATCGCCAAAAGTGAGACCTTTACGTTTCTGTGACCTTTACTTTGACTTTTATTTCTAAAGTAAATAAAATAACTCTTACTTTAGACTATGACTGTTATTTTGAGCAAGTTTGGTGATGATTGGTCACGCGCACTGGGCGCTAGGCTGTAAAAAACAAACATAGTCATAAAGAAACTCGATCGAAAACATAACCTCCTTTTGACTGAAGAAAGTAATAACAGCATCAAGTACTTCCGTAATGCAACAATAGTTGCATACATATTGTAGAAACTGCATTTGCTTTATTTGGGATAAAAAAATAAGTAGATGATATTATTACTCCAATATATATGTTACATAAACTCTGTTATTTTTTACAAACATTTACCTTGGTCTATATAGTAAATGCAAGCAGAATCAGTAAAGCAAAATATGTTTTTCTGCCATAATGTCCACTGCATGCTATTAAAAAAACACATAATCGATCGAAATAGGAAAATGGATTATACAAATATTTTCTACTTTGCTTTTGTTTTTAAATAATAAAGAAATGTAAGATAAGTTCCTTCAAATAAAATAAAATCGGAGGTCATGCTTTGCGTAGGAATAAAACTATGTTAATATGAACAACGTTTCTATAATCGATTCGAAAAAAATGAAAAATGTAATATACAAGTTGGTTTCGAAACAAAATTTGTATTACTATAAGAATTTATGTATCTTTAATAAAGATGAGTGAAATGAACCAATATATAAAATGTAGACAAAGGTTCACATATAAACATTTCTATACATATCACGTGCGCACACTAACACACACATATGTATGTAAGAGTTATATGTGGTAGAATATATATATATATATATATATATATATATATATATATATATATAGGTGTGTGTGTGTGTGTGTTAAAAGAAAACAGAATGAACGTCTGTTTGTTTATTTTTCAGTATGTTTTTTTTTATTCACCCGAAGCAAATATACGTAGGTGAAACGTTGACAAATTCCGAGCTCCAGAGCCATCGAGTGGCCATTGTTAACAACAAATCGGTTACTGACGAACTAGTTACTCCACCTCTCTCGAGAATAACACCTAGTATCACCTATAGACGATTAGATTTGCTCTTTGCATCCATAGACCAGACTAGAAATCTTCCTGCATGTTGATCGTGACGGGTGACATTATTTTTACAAAGGATTCACCACTTATCAAGACCTAAAAGCCACTCGAGGATAAAAGGTTAATGAGTGGCAGGTGGATGGTGAGACAATAACGTGATGATTAGTAGTGATGTTGGAAATTTGGAAGAATTCGATTATCCAGGAAGACGACTTAACAAGAATTTGTGTACATTGTAATTGAAAACGACAATCTTCTACTCAGCTGGGAAGCATACCTGTGGTATTTAGTTCCACGGACAAGTAGTTCAAAGAAAGAATAATTGCTCATGGAAGTTTCATTTTGGCACAGGGAGAAAGGGAAATTATTGGCAGTTGCTGTAGCTAGACGAGTTTTTACTGTAAATGTTTTACAAGGGAGGTGACATAGATTCAATCTCAGCCATGAATAGATGAATAAGAGAAACACTAGAAACGCCTATTTTGTGAGAGAAGTTGACATAACTCACTAGATTTCGAAGTCGGTTTTGTACTCTGTCAAGGCAGAAAAGGGTTCTCTGGACATGTCCTACAAGTGATAGTCGTCTCTTCTTCACAACAGAGGGCACATGAGGCTAGCATCCATACAGTAACCTGTTTATGGAATGACTTTTACAGGAGATGGAATAAGCTGCTAGTAGTATTCCGGATACGTATCATCTAACCTCTTTACACGCACTACGTTCATTGTCCACGATTCCGAGAAAACACGATTATTTCTTTGCTGGCCTTGAAGACTGTTGTTTTGGTGTCCTTCCTGATAGCGACTTTTACACTTTTTGTCACGAGTGAAGCTAACTTCATGATTATGTAATTCTTACGTTCATATCGTGTTCGGTGTCAGAGTATCCGCCAGTCATAAACGCATTCGAGTTCAGAGCGATATGATGAAAACACTTTGTGACTGTAGATAGATAACGATGAATATATTTTAGTTTTCAGTACGTTCAGAAAAGTCATAGATCTTGACAATTGGTTGAGATTTAAAGCAGAATGTATACAATCCTCAAACAACGCGATACTATATTTTAAATATAGCGATGAAAAACACTTTTACTAATAGTACTACGACTAGTAGTAATAATAACTAGAAATCATAGGTAAATGGCTGTTGCAATAGAGTAAAATGATTTTCAAAAGTTATTGAAAGAGGTGGAGAGTGCTGGAAACCTGAACACTTGTTGTCACTTAGATTCTAAGGAACACCACTTGTGTTTCCCTGTGAGAAATCACTGATTTCGATTCTTGTGAAAACCTCTAGTGAGTAAATAATAATAGTAATAATAATAATAAGTATTATTATTATTAGTAGTAGTAGTAGTAGTATTATTATAACTACATATGAATGCAAAGGGAGAGGAGGAAATGAAAAAAAACACAAATATACATGCGATGGCAGGAACCTCAGATGGTACCACACAACAATGTTGTGAAAGGTCAAGGAGGATAGAAAGCACAAACAAGACGTCAACTGGAAGGGTTTGAGAAAACTTGAATCTTTTTTTAGTGTCACTCAAATTCCAGCGAAGACTAACAAGCATTATTAGCGATAATCCGATAGAAAATAGCTGTTCCTATAACGTAAAATAATGTGCAATTGATTTCGACAGATGTGGAGAATGCTAGAAATCTGAGAAGACTTGTTGTTACTCGGACTCCAGTGAAACACCACTGGTTATTGTCAGTAAACAATCACTGATAACGACTTGTGTAAAAACTCCTAGTGATGATGATGATGATGATGATGATGATGATGATGATGATGATGATGATGATGACGACGACGACAACAACAACAGCAACAGCAACAGCAACAGCAACAGCAACAGCAACAACAACAACAATAATAATAATAATAATAATAATAATAATAATAAATAATAATAAATAATAATAATAGGACCGGACATGATGATACACCACAAGCAAGAAATAGATGCCAAATACATTTCGACGTCCCAGCAGTTCACAGGTAAATATCAAGGAGAAAAATAGACTAAGCAAGTACGGAGTTTTGTAGTGTAGCAGCCCTTGTCTTATTTAATGGTGTGAAATAAATATATGTAGCATGTCCTCTTAAAAAAGGTCTGTCAAGCAAAGGGTTGTCAAGCCTTTGTTTCAGATGAGTTTGGCCAATGGCCAAATAAAATAATATCTCGGGAGAGAATAATAATACCAACTAATCTGACTGTTTTTTTAGCTAGAGCAAACCTGAATAAGATATAACTGCAATCGCAAACAATATATTAACATGCGTCAACGCATTTAGTCTGATGATGTCCTACTGTAATGACACAGGAACGATTTTTAGTGTTCCTTACTTACTATAGATATCTCGTAAAGCTATATATATGTATATATATATTTTCACTATTTATATATACATATATATATATGTACATATATATATACATATACATATATATACATATATATACATATATATATATATATATATAAATTTATAAATGCGTAACTTTTTTTCCATTGATCCGAAATGTATTATGTCGAAACACCTTACGCTTATTTAATTCAATTACACATTTAAATATTTTCAAATAACCTATATATACTGAACATAACAGTCAACAACACACTAATCCAGATGATCTATTTTGATAATAGTTTCATAAACAATTTCCGAAAAAAATTAATAATCTTCACGATTCATTTGTAATGTGATTCTTCTTTTTCTTATATATACGCAATAGTTTTCTTGATATTTATATTATTAGTATTATGAGTAGTAATATTAATTAAAGGCATGCAATGCAAACTAGTCTAAAATTCTAAATCAAAACTTTTGTTTCATTAATTATGAAGTTACATCTGCACATGCTAAAAACTTACTTTGCAATAATTTATTTAAAAAAATAAACTCTGCATTTAGCTAACAATGTATTTCTTTTAATTATTAGATATATACGTTTATTTTTAAAACTGACTTTTATGATGATGATGATGATGATGATGATGATGATGATGATGATGATGATGATGATGATGATGATGATGGGCATGACAAAGAAAAAAGAAAAGTCCCTCCTTACAACTTTCTTAATTGCAAAAAAATGAAAACAGATTTATATATTTTTAATATTCATTAAGTTGTTTATTTTTTCTTCTAAATGAATAAATATTATAGTTCCTTCCATTTATCGGAACTATATTTATATCAAAACTCTTTAAGCTTATTTAATTGAATTATGCATTTTAATATTTTCAAGTACACTATATATACTGACTAGAAAACTCCCTCAAAAAGATTTATTTTTATAATTAAATATATGATTTATTCTTTAAACTACATTTGTTCTTGTTGATGTTGTTTGTAATGATGATGATGATGATGATGATGATGATGGTGATGATGATGATGATGATGATGATGATGATGATGGTGGTGGTGGAATCAAATCCTGAGAATTTCAAAATCGAAAAGACTATATAAAATGACCGTTTTGTAGTATTTTTCTTAATTAAAAAATGTGACTATGTTCATGAACAGTAAATTTCCTCAACATTGAAATATATCAAATACCACCAGGACAATCATCTTTTTTCTGTCTTTTAGCAAAATGTAAAACGATTTTTTTCTGTGAATAAGGCTACAGCTAGATAAATTGCTACCCGGAGAGCGGGTGTTTTCTTTCTTGTTTTTATATATATATATATATATATATATATATATATATATATATATATATATATATATATATATATATATATATATGTATATATATATATATATCGGCAGCAAGTCGTTAATCATACATGTGATGTTGAAGATCACGGAGTTTTCTTTCTTTGCCATCTTTCTGGTTAACTTCTCGACTCGGCGAGCGATTCGTCGGGTTTCCGGTGTCAATTGGTGGATAATGGCGCCTAATTAATTAATTAAGTAATTAATACATTAATAAGTAAGTAAAGAAAAGTATAAAGATATATATATATATATATATATATATATATATATATATATATATATGTATATACAAATATGCAAATTAATAGACATAACCAAAAAATAAAACCATAAATACGGCTCTTTACTAACAATAACGCAGATCCTCCTGAAGACGGTCGCGAAGACCGAAAGCGCTAGAGAAATGGCCCAAGAAACAACATTATGCGCTATAATCCACCAATTGAAACCGGTAACTCGACGAATCGCTCGCCGAGTCGAGAAGTTAACCAGAAAGATCGCAAAGAAAGAAAACTGCGTGGTCTTCAACCACACATGTATGATATATATATATATATATATATAGATTTAGATTTTTCACTTATAAAATAGATCATTCAGTGAAGACCGGGGTTGTGTTTTGTCGGCAGTTGAAACCAGTATTCCAGACATTTAATTTCCCTGATGATCTGCCAAGCAAGTAAGTGCTTGGTAGTGAAACACGTGTAGGAAAAAACATTTAATTTGAATAAATAGTATTTGTAAGAAAAAATATCTTTAATGGTGATCATTGGTGTCTTGAAAGGAATGCTTTGGTAAGCCTTCATAAAATCACATATATATATATATATATATATATATATATATATATATATATATATATATATATATATATATATATATATATATATATATATATTGTTGAATATAAGAGACAACTCATGTTTAGATATCCTTTGGTAGATTCTTTTCAATAATCAAAATCAGGATCTTAGTTTTGGAGGGGAATTGGCTGATGAATTTGCCATAGTTTGGATTTGTCTCCCACGTACTTTCAGACCCATCCGGGTCCATCTTCAGGGGAATGAGGTTAATCATAGTACAGCCCATGTGTTAGTATTATAGAAGGTTTTAGCGGGAATTATGTACTAAGAACGAAACTATATTTAGAGCTATAGACATACTGATATTAAAGGTAATTCTATTAATTAGGGTTTTTTTAGTTTTTATATATAGGGCTTCTAATGTATGGAGTTTTTGTTTGTTAGTACTGAATTCTAAGATTTTGGTATTTTCTACTAAGAGTTTTCTGAATTCCGATCGAGGACAGGAGTGGTCGTTAGTTATGTGTTGGGCTATGGCGCTAGTATCAGACAAAAGAATAGTCAATCTTCTCGACTAAGTCGTGGTAGTCAAACCTATGTATACGTTTTTTCCTTGGTTGTCGGAGGCACAGTCTCCATAAAAGATATTTAAACTCATAAACAAGGGGTGTCTTATCGAAAACTCTAATCAAGGGGGAATAATTATTTGCGATAATAAGATTAGTGGTTTTTACTTTATAGTAGAAAATGAACAGTTTTACTTTTTTATTTGGGTCGGTAAGAAATACGTTCTTATTAATAATATTTCTTAGAACATGTCCATCTATTTTATAATTCTGATGGAATTGGTTACAATAAAATAATTTAATAGTAGTGTTAAGTGGAGAATTGGAGTTATCATTATTATAATTATTATTATTATTATTATTATTATTATTATTATTATTATTATTATTATTATCGTGGGAAATATTTTCAAACAGTCGAATTTGGTTGTCGATTACGTAGTTTGACTGTAGCAAGATTCGTGATATGTACGATGTTTTGTAGAAGGGCTTTTGTCTAAGCATAAACAATGTCGTAACTCTGAGATCAACGACCGGTTTCATAATATTAGATCGCAGCAGGACGATGGAGAGGTGCGCTGAGCACTACCAGGAAGTTAAGTCCAGAAAACGTTGCCACGGGCGCATCCATCGACAACGCTATCATCCTACCTGTTAAAGAATAGCTATACGTCTCCCTCTCTCTGTAGCAGAACTAAACAATGCCATCGACTCCCTTACCTTCGGCAAAGCTCCCGGAAAAGATAGCATCCCACCTGAAATGAGTAAGGTGTAAAAAGAAGACCGTCGTGTTCCACTAGGAAGAAGAAACCGTGCACCAAGAGATGTGTGACGTAAGTGTTTTTTGAAGATCTTCGCCCGTGTCTTCCTCAAGAGGATGCATTTACTTGAAGAATATGTATACCCCAAGTCACAGCGTGGGTTTAAAGCAGAGAGATCAACAATTGGCATGAGTTTCTCCCTACAACACGAACAGAGCCAACGACTTTGTAACGCTTTCATCGACTTAACCAACGCCTTTGACCTTGTCAGCAGGAAGCAACTTTAACTCAGCTGCAGAAGATTGGATGTCTTCTTAGCCTTCTGAAAATAATCATATATTTTCATGAAAACATGCAGGGCATCGTACAATACGAATGATCTTCCTCTGACTCTTTCCAAATCAAGAGTGGCGTGAAACAGTAGTGCGTACTCGTCCTGACACACTTTGTCATTTTCTTCTCTCTTCTGTTGTCATAATTGTTTAACAAGTCGAAGGATCGAGTGTACCTCCTTACCAGAAGCAGTGGCAGCCTCTTTATCCTTGGCCTCCTATAAAGCAAGATCAAAGTGCGGATCAAAGTGTGCGATACTTTTCACTGATTCTGCAGCACTGATGGCACACTCTGAAGAAGCATTGAAGCGAACTACCAACTGTTTTGCGAACGGATGCAGAGAGTTTGGCATGACTATCAACCTGAAAAAGTCTAACATCGTCGGCCAATATTCAAGTACCCCAAATGTTGAGTACTTCATACATCTACTCCACATTTGCAAGTAATCTCTCCCTGTACGCAATACTTCATATCGTATCGGCAAGGTGGCAAAAACCATGACTCGTTTTACGAAGAATGTTCGGAACAATAAGATTTTGACAACCAATACCAATATGAAGGTGTACCAGGACTTTGTACTCAGCAAGCCTCTATACAGCAATGAATTATAGGGCTCTCTACTCCAGACTAAAGACCAAAATTACACTTTCTACTATTGAAACCTCAAGAGAATCCAAGGACAAAACCAGGATTAAGCAAGAGTCTCGGATATTCAAACATCCAAGTTCACTCTGCTCACCCAATGACGACTACCGTGGCGTGGCTATGCCAGGCGAATAGGCGATGGAAGAATCCCAAAGGATATTTTTATGTTGAGCTGGAAATCCACTCCATTCTAGCAGGAAGACCTGCCCCACGCTATAATGATGCCTGCAAGGGGGATATAAGGGAAGGTTGCATCTAGCCAACAGGTTGGAAGTCTACGGCTGAAGACAGTAGCAACTCGAAGAGGAGCTGTAAAAGCATGCTTTAAAATGATTGAGGAAAGGAATGGACCAGCAATGGATAGTGAAGAGAGAGCACACACGGCATAATACTATCGGAACCAGACTACACCTACATATATGGCAACTGCAACAGAGTCTGTCAATCCAGAATAGGCTTGCACAGTCACAGCCGAGGCTCTAATTCGGCAACGGATTAATCTGAGAAACAGAATTCCTTCCATTGTCCCCTGAGACAGACGGATGCCAGTAAAGTATATTCATATATTGAGTATTGCAGACACTGCCATAGCTCGGGATTAACGCATAAGAAAAAGAAGATAAACATTGTGGTTATATATATATATATATATATATATATTTGTTATTTTTGTTTACAGTGTTTGTGATCATTTGACAATTCGATTGCTAGCTTTGCCTGTAAAAATGATGAAAATTATCTTTGCTTAAAATAAAATTATGGGCAATAAATATCTTTAACACGTATTTACACGATATTTGTTAGTATAGCATTGTTTTCGGAGCATAATTACAAAACACTACTTATGCAATACATTGTGTATTCTATTGAGTTACACAGACATATATATGTATATGTATATATATATATATATATATATATATATATATATATATATATATATATATACATATGTATAAGAGAGATATATAGATACATGTATATATATATATATATATATATATATATATATATATATATACACCAATATTTATTAGAGTAAATATTAAATTGTGTTTACCTATATATGCTGGTGTTTCGAACTTATGCTATTATCAATGTGGGAGATGATAAATTCAGACGGTCGCAAAATCTGAACCCAGTTACAGAATCACCCTAGACTTCGCGAGAAAGCGCTTAAACCGAATCGCCACGAGAAATTACCACATAAAGAAAGGAAACAAAGTTCTATTCATGTCAAGCAGGCAGAGACAACATACCACCGAAAGTGTTCAACAAACGTTGTCTGAACATGACATATAGCTATTCGACACTCTATTTTTAACTCCCTGAACAGGGCTTGACTTTAATTTTTTGAACGTGGCTTGTAACAATATTTATTAGAGTATATATTAAATTATTTCTACCTATAACTTTTTTTCTGTGCATTTATTTATATAAATTTTTAAATAACTTTTGAAAGGTTTGAATATGTAGCTTAACTTAACTCTGGAATCTTATTCCCATGAGAATCAGTCTTAAATAAATAACTGTTTGAATATCATATATATATATATATATATATATATATATATATATATATATATATATATATATATATATATATATGACAATAATAATTATCTTACAGTTCTAGAAGTCTTACATCGCAAAAGTGTCTGCGTACAATCGTTTCTGAGACAAATATTTATTGAGTCATTAATAAGCCAACAAAACTTAATCAATACTTTTGCATTATATATTCAATAAAACATGGTTAGAAAAAAAAAGAGCGCTGTCAATATTTATATTTTATTTGAATATATATATATATATATATATATATACACATATATATCTACATATAAATAAAAAGATTATACACGAACACATAAATATATAAATACACATATATCTAAATATAAATAAAAAATCACACACGCACACATAAATATATGTAAAATGATATATTTGATTGTCTTACATAATTATCACAACAAATCAAAAATAATAAACGTTTAATAGGTCCTATAAAAACACTGTGTTCATAGCAGTATTTGCAGTATATATAATCGGAATAAAAGCTAATCACATGACACGAGTAACAAACAACTGAGTTCTACCAGTAAAATCCTCTTATATTAGGTCAAAACAACAACCAATCTTCTGATCAGTTACTTGAAAAATTATTATCAAAAACATAGGTTATATATGCACTTTTCTGTGAAGAAAACAGAGATAATTGTCTAAAGTAAGTTTAATAGAATTTTTAGATGTTTTATATTGTTGGATATATCGATGAATTGAAATAACTATGGCCAGGTAAAAATAAACTTAAATTGAAGGGTTGTGTTAAAATACAAATAGAATATGTTTTGGTTCAAATCTAGGGTGGAAAACTTTTTGGGATGACCTCTTCAAGATAAGATTATGATTTATGCATTACCGTCATCATGTATATAATGCATATATATATGTGATTGGGGTAGACCGAAACAATTGTATGCAAATAAAAACTGTTTTTAATGAATGTGTAAAAACGTGTTCTCTACATTTGCTTATTCTTGAAGGTGTCTATTTGTCTTCTCGAGACTATTATCAAATTTACTTTTGGAGTGAATTATTGACAGGTTTTTAAATTGGAACTGTGTAGAATGCTTTCTCCAGTTTACGAGTTTGATATTATAAGTCAAAAGAAAATTGTGAATTTCTGCCATTCTCAACATTATAATTACGTAAACAATAACAATAGAACCGATTATACCTTAATTCGATGTCGCCGATTCTATAGTCTTTGGTAGTGTCTATTAAAGGATACGCGCATGCGCGTGTTTCCAGCCAGTGTGAAACAATATTGAATAAATAGCTAAACAAAATTGATGATTAATGCCTATTAACCTTAGTCTTGAAAAGACTACGGTTATTGGTAGGAGAAAAGCAGTTAGTATGAAGAGACTTCTTCAAACCTGCACTTCTTGGAAATAAGCTACTGGAATAGGAAGATGTATTATAACGATATATCTGAAACATGCATTGATGAAGATCACTAGACAAACAAGTCAAACGAGCTGGAACAATAGAAGCAGGGAATAAATCAAGCAATTCTGAAGAACATATGGCAGACATAATGTACAAGTCTCTGAAGAACACATTTCAGAGAAATCATGTGCGCAAGTTTTTGAAAGAGTCTGGTAAAATAATAACGACGTCTCTCAATAATAATATTGACTCTGATAAAATAAAAAAGTAAATGGCGAAAGGACGAAGTACAGCCACCGCCTCATACCACAGCGAAAGAGCATTTCAGAAAAGCTGTCTAAAGTGGCAATTCGATACGATTGCTAATGGCTACTTGAGCGCGACGTATGTTTCGTTTAATGGAGAAGCAATTGGCAAAACTAAATAAAATGAAACAAGAAGACACCAAGAGAAACCTCAGATGGGTAAAGAAGCGACATTTAAGAGTACGAGCATTTTTTTCTTTATTGTAAGAACGTCCTCGCATCTGAAAGAGACGTTACAGCTGTCAGCCGCTTGATCATATTTCGGTTTTGAATGACATTGACATCGCTGACCGCGAAGATTGAATGCAGGCAATGTATTTAAGAGACGTCCAAGCATCTTCATGCAGGGCTATATCAGTTGGTAGAAATATCTCGTCTCGGTTTTAAATAACGTGTTAGTTGTTCAGTCACGCTTCAGTTCTAAATAGAATTTGTTGGTATCTGTCACACTGAAGTTTGAAATCGCACTCAATTAAATGATGAAGAATATTATGAGAGGGTTTAAAAATATTAATGGAATGAACAGATGGTAAATATTAGGCAAGTAAACGATCTAATATATAAATTGTTGAATTGAAAATAACAAGAAATAAAACTTCAGTCGGGGTCAACTTGCTGCATTTGAGGTTAGTTTTTACTCGTCTGTGGGGATTGATGGAAACCGATTGCGTCACATAGGGTGAAGACAGAGTAAAATAGAAGGCTATTAGCAGTTTCTTGGAAGAAGTGAACATGTGGTTGTAAAATATTACTGATAAGATATGATTAAACATTGATCTCTCTCTGTCTCCCCCTGCAACGGACAGGTCAGTGATTTGGAACGAAGCTCAAGCAGAATAAACCTTCTATGTCTCCCCACAGTGTTTGTCTTGACTTACACTTTTTTCAATGTATGAAATAACTAATTTGAAGGTGGCGTTCCCTCAGCTTGAAAACATCACAGAAAGAACGCGTACAAGAATAACCAGCCAACGAAGGTATGATTATGAACTTTCATTCATGTATGGCACATGGTTGAGACGCACAACAAAAATGTAATCACGCTTTAATATTAAATAGCATTTACATGTGTCATGCTTACCATTTAAATGGTGTTGTTGTTTGTCTGTTGCGTCTAATTTTGAAATACTATGAGGTTGTGTTGAGACAGTAATTACGTCAATCTATCACTTTTAAGTTTTAAACGACATTCTTATTGTTATGTAAAGCTTCAGAGGTTAACAGAATATCGCTCGTCTGTCACGCTTATATTTTGTGTTCCTTGGTCAGTAACGCTTAGGTGTTTCACATCATATTTGTTGGACTGTAACGCTTAATACAGGATTTTCGTTTGTCTGTAACGCTTAGGAATTATATATATTTTCGTAAATCTTCAGTTTTGTACAATATTGTAATTAGTGTGTGAAGCTTACGTTTGGTACAGTACAAACGGTGGTCTATAATGATTAAACTTGATATAGAATGTTCGTTGTTATGTAAGCTTTAAATTTAGTATCACATTTTTGGAGGTCTATAAAGCTTACGTTTAATAAAGTATTTTATAGATAGATAAACATGATACACTATTTTTCTTGGTCTGTAACGCTTAGTTTGATAGAAAAATGTCGTGTCTGTAACGCGTAAGCTAGATACAGTAATGCTTAAATTTGATAGAATATTTTCTTAGGCTGTAACGTGTGAGCTTGATACATTATTACAGTTGGTCTGTAACACTTAGGTTTTATAGTCTTTTTGTTTGTCTGTAAGGTTTAAGTCTGAAATAGCAATTCTGTTGATTTGTTATTTTAAGTAGTGAATATATAATATCCATTTATCATTCACGCTTCAGTTTGGAAAATGCCTGGATTGAATGGACGCATCTTACGAATGTACAATTCGATGTGGCATACAGAGAAAACGTAAAAGACAAGACAAAAAAATGAGATGCGGAAATTGATGAAAATGGAGAAGCAATAAATAAGAAAATATGGATGTTCTTACGAAATAAATAAATGAAACTTGAGGCAAATACAATAAAGCACTAGCAACTCGGATATCCAACCTGGAAATTAATGTTCGAAAGAAGAAGACTGCCATCTTAAATTATCTTGCAGTATGATTTATATACTATATAAAATAAACTTAGTCTTTTTCACGATTTTGTCATCGATAGCTTTCTCCCTGCCAATGAAATATTTGATTGTGGTTTGTGAAGTTTTTATGGATTGCTGTTGTTAAGAACAATAAAATGCAACTCGAGTTAAATCTTTCCAGAAACTACATGGCCGTTTCTTAATTATTTTCTTACGGACGCCATCAAAAAAGATGGGCGTAACTTTGTATTCGTCAAATAAGAGGCACTTGTTTTTATTTGAAACAAAACTAAAAACATTTAAAAATGTCAGGAAGATACAGTACTGAAAACGCCGGGTAGATACAACTAGTTTATTTATATATTTTTGTATCTATGTTACTCTAAGTGAAAAAGGCATGGACAATCAGAATTAAAGTTGCTGTGATTTTTCATCCATAACTTCATCGCTTCCTATAAGTTTTGACATTAATTTAAAACGTCTAATCTGAAATATCGCAATACTGTTCATTCAAGTAGGTTAATATTATGTTAAAAAAACTAGCAGAACTCCGTGGAATATCTACGGCGCTTTATACATCAATCTTTATAATGTATGTTAATAATAATATACTTTTTCAAATAATAAATGTTTGTCAGTGCAAATATACTAAGAAAACACGACTCTTTCTTCTTCTGTAAAAATAATTATCACTGTCAACTTAATATTCTTTAAATAAATAATAAAATGTTTTTCTCTATTTATTTATTTAACATTGTAGATTACATCAAAAAAATATTTTCTGTCTTCTTGCACTCAAAATAATTGTCAATAAAATATTCTTCAAATCAATGTAACGAATGTCGCGTTTTAAAAGAGTATTATTTAAAATTATACCGTTTTAGTCGATGAGGTGGCAACATTTGATTGTTTGACACTTTATTTTAAATAAGCAGAGTCGGAATTGATTACCTAAGCAACATCAGAGTAATAGCCAATCACTTTCTTTACTGATCTAACGATCTTATTGTTGCTAAATATACGTGAAAGGTGATAACATACGTACAACCATGAAATGTATTACATATAATATTATATAGATTAGCGTGACCTGTGGAAATTACACAGTTGTATCGTTCATGTTTGGAATGTTGCTGCCGTTCTAAAAAAGATTATGTGACGTATTTCCATTCTACGGACGCCCGGCGCGCACGGGGCGCCATGATATTATTGTGCCACCTTTGTTAAAACTAAAACTTATGAATCTGACTTCTCTTGTTAATGTAGTTCCAAAATATATCTAGTTATGGTGGTCTATCTAAATAATTATTGTTGATGTTTGTAGCATAGATGTCTGGCGAGAACACATACTAACGATATTAATGCACGATATTTGGACAGAACATATACCCCACTTTGATCCACGCTTGAAGTAAAAGAAAGTTTATTTTAGTTTGAATTTACAATCAAGAGCAAAATCTGTGGAAATTTGAAGAAAACTACTTTTTTGCATTACACTTTGGGCGATTATGCGATCCCATCTTTTAAAAATAGTGCATAGGGTGATAACGTACGCACGGACATGCAATTGCTTTAAGGTATTTTATATAGATGTTTACACTTGTTCGATTTTATATATACTACGGTGACCTTTTCCGGTAATAATAACTATCCATTGATAATGGTATTTTGTTGACCTTAAACTGCATCCGGCAGCGAGACCCCAATTTAGGAGATTTGTGGGGAGTAAGGGAAGGCACACATTATTTACAATTGATTTCAGATCAACTCTGCCCAGGAGTAGAAGTACCTATTATGAGGTGCATGAAATTTACTAACACCATTCTTTTTTTAACAAGATATAAGCTTACAAAACAAATACATCAATACATAATTAATTTACAAAATATATTTTTTGTAACATAGTTCACCCCAAACAAAAGTAAAAGTTTGACGGGTCTACCTAAATTGGTAACTGTGCAGCGAGATATATGTTTACATTAGTTTTAAATTTCTGCATGTCAGTACCGTCAGGAAAACAGGTGGCAGGGAGGGAGTTCCAGAGTCCAGCAGCACGAGGAAAGAAGCTTTCATAGTAGAAAGCACTTCGGCATCTGGAGACCTCCACAGTGAACGCATGGAGTTTGGCAGATTGTCGGGTTGTTCTAGTAAATTTACGTCGAGAGGGCACCAGAGCAGCAAGTTCATCAACGCACAATCCATTGAAGTACTTGTAAAACAGGCACAAGGAAGCAACATTGCGGCGATGGGACATGGGCCAGAGCTTGGTGGATAGTGACGGAACTATTAAGTTGGGACTCTTTTTTGGGCCTTGTCTAAGAGAGAGAGACTAGTAGATGATGTCCAAGCCCAGATGTGGTAACAATACTCCATGCATGGGCAGATGGTGATTTTGTAGAGATATAGGATAATGTCAGGTGTGAGAAGTTTACTGCAGCAGCCCTGGCAATCTCTTCAATGTATTTATTCCAATTCAAGTTACCTGTGAAGTTAGGCCGAGGAGTTTGAATGATGACTTCTCAGGTAGGGTGTTATTTGCCATGACAATCGGTGGTTGAAGAGGTTTCTTGTGATTATTGAAAGAAAGTAGCTTTGTATTTGCAGCATTAAAAGTTACCATCCATTTATGACCCCAATCCACTACAGACTGAAGGTTATTTTCTAAGGATTCAGTCATTGTATAAAATATGTGCCCGTCGGTTTTGCCCACATGACGAAAGTAGACTGTGGTGTTGTCAGCAAATATACATATCTCAGTCTCAATGACATCAGAAGGATCATTTATGAAAACCAGAAACAGTAGAGGTCCAAGGATGGATCCCTGAGGTATCCAAGCATTTATGTCAGGTTGTTTAGGTGAACCACCATCGAGGACAACCTGGACCTTCTTATTTGTTAAGAAAGATTAAATTATATTTAATATTTGCCCAGTAATACCATATAAGTGCACTTTTATGAGAAGCCCTTCATGCCAGACCTTGTCAAACGCCTTGGATATTTCAAGCGCTACCGCCCCAGCTTCACCTGCTTTGTCCAGTGTATGATATGTGCGTTCAGAAATGACCGTTAAGATATCTGCGGTAGATCGTTCTTGTCTTAATCCGTATTGATGATCAGAAAGAGGTTTAGCATTAACTAGGTGCCTGACTATCGCTAGATTGATTGAAGATTCAAAGATGTTAACAAATATCGGGAGTAGACTGATTGGGCGGTAGTTTAGAGGATAAGTTCTATCTCCAGAATTATTGAAGACTGGCACCACACATGTAAATTTCTAACTATCAGGGAAACAAGATTCAGCAAACCACTTGTTGCATTTCTTAATTACTATTACTGATATAAGATCAGGCCCACAGGCTTTAGAAGTGTCATGGTGCCACCCCATAGGGCGTT
Source organism: Sepiola atlantica (assembly GCA_963556195.1). NCBI lineage: Eukaryota > Metazoa > Mollusca > Cephalopoda > Sepiida > Sepiolidae > Sepiola > Sepiola atlantica. Next base: position 37,193,542 of record OY744548.1, read on the forward strand.
GCTTATGAGATGATCTCCAAGGGATTCAAAATCAGCCTGCTCATAGTTTCTCGTCGTTTTGAGCAACGGCTCTTCAGCTTTTGGACAAGTTTTTAACGGTATAAGTATCATTACCACAACGTGATCAGACGTGCTATGGCCATTCTCCCCCTGAATCCTCGGGTAGTGAGATCAAGAACAGGTCGAGAAGTGAGGCTTACTCGTCCGCACGATGAAGAAGGCATGTCTGAAAAGTGACAGTCTATGAATGGTCGTGAGCTGAGGAGAAATTAAACGTAGAGTTCTCAGATGCATCAGTAACGCTGGACAATCCCAATCAGTCACGGTTGTGTGCATTAAAATCCCCAAATACATTTATTTGGGCATTCGAGTCGAGTGAACACTCTATCTAAGCTTGCAGAGACAGACTCAAGGAGGGTACAGTCCTGGGTCGAAGGAGAAGTTATAAGAAATATATTAACTAACTCTATGATGTAAGGTCAATCTAAAGAACATGTATGCTTTGTCATCTGATTCTACCCTATGTTCTCCAGTCAAGGGGAAGGTGTTCCGAACACACACTCCTAGCCCGTGCATACGTTTGTCAGAGTCTTTACGGTAGAGTGGAAGGTAATCAGTCATGTCAAAGTGGTGAGCGGAGAATCGGGATTTAAGGTTCGTTTCACTTAGTGCTAGAGTATCCGGGGGGTGTGTCAGGAGAAAAGTTTCTACGTCGTTAATGTTGGTTCTAAGTCCCCGGATATTTGTGAATGCAAGCATCAAGGGCGGAGGCGAAACTTTGTTGTTGGGTGTCCGCTTTAGAGTTGTATTTTTATTTTGTAAATTCATGTTTGTTTTGAGATAGAGTTGAGAGGGCACCTTGGGTGCCAAAAAGCTCACACAACCAGTCCATTAGTCGTGACTTGGTTCATGGCGGTTGTGGCCTCAGAATCCCTTTCCATGTGCGACATGGCACGTACAGTTACTTACGATATCATGCAACTGTTGATGTAGAAGCCACTCTTAGCGTTACCTAAGAGTTAGGGCTCCTAACTACCAGTCAGAAACAGCAGCCAGACAAGATATCTAACCTGTACCCTCAACATGTCAGAACAAGAGCGACCCAGACTAGTCGTGTAGGTATTAGTGACGAAAACAATTTCCCCAAGTTGCCCAGATAGAGAGAAAGAAAGATTGCCTTCACTGCCCTAGTCAGTAAACAAGGCCAAGCACTAGGTGTCTTTAGAGGCGTACCATATATATATATATATATATATATATAAGTTCGCTGTCACTTAACAGAGGAAACAGAAATTTGAAGATATGTTTTCCTCACACAAGTCAGTACAGATAAGAGATAGACAGCCAGTAGGGTAACAACTGAGAAAAACTAGTTAACCATTCATACAATAAAGGCTATGGAGAAAATTGGGCAAATTGAAACTCAATATTAAATTATTAAACACAAGGTAAATACAAGTACATTTGGTAACTGATTATAATTAGTAAGATTTAAGGCAGATACAGTTCAGAAATTTAAAAAAATTAAGACCTTAGCTTTTTTTGAAATTTCACCCAAAAGCTTTAGTTAAAATTCTGGTCTCCATTCGTAGTCGGTGGCATATATAAATATGTCTTTACTCGTTGCTCTATAACTACGTCATGCTAGTGCGTTTGCTTAGGACTACACCTTTCTTTTCTAACTACATTTGATAGTGGATTCCTCCCCATACATTTTGTTGTCTCTTTCAACCTCGAACGCGTTGATCCCTCTAAAGCCTCGCAGAATAGTAGCAAGAAAAAAACACAGACTAATAAAGAGTTGTGCTTAAGCAAAGGAATCCAATACCTGGAAAAATATTGTTTAACTGAGTAGTCATCGCAAAGTTTATACATGCATTATTTAATACTAAGAAAGTTCAGAAATTAAAGATATTAAGAACTTAGCTTTTTTTAAATTTCACCCATGAGCTATAGATGAAATTCGGATCTTCATATTTGAAAATATTAAAATGACCCGCCCAAAGTTTATATGCCATAAAACTAAATCAAACATAATGTGAAATAGTATTTAACCCCCAAAAGAGTGTAAATGCTACAAAGTATTTTATTCATCCTTATCGTCGAGTGGCTTTCAGCATTTAAACGTGGTGATTTCTTAGAACGAATTAAGAAATATCAAAACAATAATTAAATCTGTCCGTAAAATTACCGATATTTATTAAGGTTAATGATGAAATTACCGATATTTATTAAGGTTAATGATGAAATTACCGATATTTATTAAGGTTAATGATGAAATTACCGATATTTATTAAGGTTAATGATGAAATTACCGATATTTATTGAGGTTAATGATGAAATTACCGATATTTATTAAGGTTAATGATGAAATTACCGATATTTATTGAGGTTAATTATGAAATTACCGATATTTATTAAGGTTAATGATGAAATTACTTGTGTGCTTACAGAGAAATGTCTCTCGTTACTCAAGCGTTTTTTCCATGGAAGGTGCTCGACTGAGTTCCAATGTTTTGTTCCACCTTGTCAGACATTCATAGCAAAAATTCCACTTCCTACCTCATAAGAAAAATACTTTTCTTTCTCTCCCATGAGTCAAACATCATATGAAATTCATTTGCAAGGGCTTCCCATCTGTATAACACATTACCGCGGGACTGATCTTCGGCTGTTCATAAATGGTAGTTTTCAAATCCAATGTCAATAAATTATTGTAATACACCGCGTCATACTTAATCAAACGCAATTCATACAATGTTAGTACTTTTATAGTGTTTCTCATTTTCGGCTGAAAATTATTCCGTAGAATAAGCTCTTATATTTTATTAGCTCTAGGCCTTGATGCGTTGTGACATAAATACTAAAAAAATGTTGTTTTCATAAAATGCTTATTGTTGGTATGTTTTTTGCTTTTCACCGTGCACAGCGGATGGCGTCACAAAGAAAGAGTCGTGCACGTTTGGTGATTTTCAAAAGACAAATGACATACAGGAAAGCTAATTGATAAGATTAGTGGCTGGAGGCGAATGTCGTATATATTTAAAGAGAAAGAAGAGAGAAAAAGAGGAGATAAGAGAGAGTTAGGAAGAGAGAGAGAGAAAGAGGTGAAGGGTAGAGATGGAAGGAGGAAGAGAGAGAGGGGAAGGGTAAAGCCGAAAAAAGCTAACGATTATTATGTTGAAAAGAAATTGAATAATATATATAACATATGCAGACCTAATGTGTCACTAATTGTGTAGTTATCATGAGAATTATATTGTGTGTAAAATATGAATATTATAGAATTTTCAACATTCTTCATTTTCAGCATTTAAATCCGACTATAAAAGTATTTTCCTTGGTCGAAGGACGGTGCGGTCCTTTACAATTGAGGCATTTCTTTGAATTTTGACTCATCTGAAAGGGTAATTTTATGGGGTACTCCAAGTGTCTATAATTTTGCCTCCGTGATGTGGTAAGTAAATACGTATTTCAAGATTAAACCCGAAAATGAGATTATCTTTTTAGGAATTGCATTTCTGAATGTATAATTTTGCAATTGTCACTGTTAATTTAAACCCAGAAATTACACCCCCAGAATTGAACGAAATGACACGAACAGAAAACAATTAGGAAGTAACTTTATTACCAGAAAGCACAGAAGTAATGGGTTGACAGAGGCGGTTTTCTCACCTCTATTCTCTTCTCACTTTATATTTATTTAAATATAAAAAAATACATGTATAATGTATCACGAGGCCAAAAAGGATAGATTGGGAAATGCATGTCATCTCTAACTTTAAGTGACTTTGTAACTTAGGTAGTCTCATTTACTGGTCAACATTCACAAAAACAACACACAACATAAATAATTCACTACAACAAACTCATATAATGACTACCCTACTTACAATCTATACATTACATATGAGTTGGGAGGTTTTTCAATTGTAAATAATGAGACGGAAATGTATGGGAAATTAATATAAATTCACAATCTTGTTGAATATGATCTCTTCTCTTTCTTGCAGCCTCGTTGTTAGTTATTCCCTACTCTACTAATAATTCCATGGTAGTTTCTTGACTGAGCTTCAAGCTCTGTTTCCCTCCATCAGAAAACCGCTTCAGCCATAAATCGTCATTGCACCAACACTGCAAAGCACTCTTCTGTCGTCCTCTGTGTACACAAAATCAAACGGAACTTCTATGAACAAAGTTTTTTTATGAACGTGGGGCACTTATGGAACACGTTACCGCGGGAATGTTTTCCTACATATTACAACATGGTCGTTTACAATTCCAATGTCTACAAATATCTATCATGTCGTCCTGTGAATTAATCATAGGTCTAAATCCGTTCATAGTACTGTTCCATCATTCAATTCAAAATCCTACTAACCCTTATCCTAGATTGTCCTATGGCCTTAGTAAAACATTATAATAAAGAAGAGAGTGTTATCTCACAATAAAAAAATTTCTATTTGATCAAATTATGAAAAAATGCATTTTATTATAATACAGGGTTACCGTAACTTCGATGTTCAATATAAAAACATTATAACTTTTAAAATAATTTTTGTCCGAAAGAATTTGTAAAATGTATTAAAAAAAGGGAATTTGAAATATGTTTTTAAAAAAACACGTTTTTTATATTGCACATGTACTTTAGTACACACTGCAGCACCGATTTTCCGACACAGTAAGTTACATAAGCTTGCCGGATTAATCGATTTCACTTAAATAATGACTAATTAACACACTCTAACCCTAACCTACTAATAATACGCCTACACTATCTCGAAACCATTACGAATTTCTGGGAACACAACCAAACATTTAATGTAAGTCAACAAATGAAATGAAATTACTATATGAATCACTACACTGGGCCATATTTAAATAATTCAAGGAAATAAACGAATTATTTTGCGTATTCATTAAATTATTTTGTTTTATTTACTTGTATTATTTTGAGAAACTTTTAGGTTGTAATAATTGATATTGGGGATAAATGTTCATCGAATCTATTGAGTATGATCTGGAAAGGAACTGTTAAGAAAAATTAATAGTAATTTTCGCATACTTGCACAGTTTTTTTAATTTAAATTTCGTGTGTCTTTCAGTTGTAAACCTATTCTTTATGAGACCAATATATATCTATCTTTCAATCTATCTATCTCTCTCTCTCTCTATATATATATATATATATATATGAAATAGCTCTTAAAAATATAATACATAGCTATATATCCCCCACCAATTCTGATGATAAGATACGATTTATCATTTATTATAAAAAAAATGAAAACATCAAACTATGTTGTTAAAAATAACACTTCTCAAACCCAAAATACATTAGGAAGAACCAATGTAATATATCAGTTCCAATGCCCTATGGGAGAATGTATCTCCGACAACAATAAAAAACTCATTCTTACATAGGTTTCACTTTCACAACACTATCCCGAAGATTCACCTTCCATCTCTCTGACACTAGCTCTATATGCCAACACCTAAAAATATAATTGCACCTCCTCCCAATATAGAAACATCCTTGTTAACAATACCAAAATAATACACCACGATACCAATATCAAAAAATTAATAATACTCGAAGCCCTCTACATAAAAACTAAACATCCCGCAACGTTTTTATACTCAATTAGTTGGCAGATTAAGTTATCACTTTGATCACACTTTTCACATCACTTGTTTGTATACTTTAAAAAATATTATCACCTAATATTTGCAATAGTGGAGCTAGTGCACACAGGAAATAGCAGATTACAATCCATAGCTCAATAGTAAGATTAGTATTGCTTGTTCTGGTTAGAGGTGGGGGATTTTTAATATATGACAATATATATATATATATTTACATGACAATAGCGGACATTGGCGATTTCTTTATAGGACTAACAGTGGCGGACACTAGCTGATACTTGCGGACACTGGCAGACACTGGCAGACACTGGCGCGCAGTATCCACTAAAATGTAAAATTTAAAAACTGCTCACTCTTTTCCTGTTTTGCATCATGAGTTGGCGATTTTTTATATGGCGGGCACTGGCGGGCACTGGCGGGCACTGGCCGGCACTGGCAGTATGTTTCCAGTAAAATGTAAGATCTCAAAAATGCTGACCTATTTCGTGTTTTGAATTACGAGTTGGCTATTTTTTTATGGCGCTACCTATGGCGGGCACTGGCGGACAGTGCGGACAGTGGCGGACAGTGGCGGACAGTAGCAGGCACCGACAAGCAGTGTCTACTAAATTGTAAAGTCTAAAAAAGCTGACTCATTACCTGTTTTTATTATGAGTTCGCTATTTCTGTATAGTGCTTACACTGGCGGGCACTGGCGGGCACTGGCGGGCACTGGCGGGCACTGGTTGAAAGTGATGGGTAGTGGCGGACACTGGCGGCAGTTTCCACTAAATTGTAAAATCTAAAAAATACTGACTCATTTCCTGTTTTGGATCATGAGTTGGCTAAGTAAAGCCTGGGTTTGTCGCCCTCCTCATTCTCCCTAGAATAAACGTATTAGAATTTTGAATGCCTCCTCCACACCGCATTCTCCCTATGATGTCATTTCCGGGTTTTTTTACGGGAATGACTTGCAATTTGGTTTTAAAAAGACTACTTGATATAATTGTTTTCTATTTAAATTAATACATAATTAAATTGAAATTAAGCTGAAATAATTTACCCCCCATGACGAAATCTGCGCCATAGCCCCCTTAGGAGTAAATTTAAAGATTCTAGAATACGCCCATTAACTTACACGGTAAATTTTACATTAGAATACACTTTTAGATTATATCTAGATTCGCTAACATTATTTTCTATAGGGCACACGCACACTAACACACATACATACATTGAGTTATATATATATATATATATATATATATATATATATATATATATATATATATATATATATGCCAAACAAAAACTAAACACATGAAGAAGTACCCACAAGTTTCATTTCATAATAGAACGAACCGAAGAGTTTCTGCAAATGAGATTAGATTGGACATCACATTAATTTATTCGCTCTGAAGTTCCTGCTTTAGAAATGTATAGCAGAAAACTATCAAGTAAACCATTTTTATCAGAAAATAAACAATTAAAGAGATATAATTTGAAAATCAATCATTCATTTGATATATATATATATATATATATATATATATATATATTGTATAATTTGTATTAAAAATCAAATACGTAGTTTTCAATTAAGTTCATAACATTATATTTAAATAGTCATACTACCATAAAATAATGCGCTTATGAGGCATATCTACTGCCAGTTTCTGGGGTAGTAATCCTTTGAACAATACCCCTGAATCAAGGTATATTAAATTCACCTATTAATTGGTAGTATGCAAACATCTATTGTCTCAAAATCAGGACATTATTCTCTGATAGTATTAGTATATAAAATACATATATAAAAACATTATTATGAAAATCTGATCCTTCCCTTGGGTTATATTTCGAAAAAGTGTATATATATATATATATATATATATAACGTAAAATATAATAACACGAAATTACATGATTGTCGATGCAATAATTTATTTCAACCTTGCGGTTTTATTCAAGCATCCAACTTAACAATTACATTTTTGATACTGATAGAAAATTGAATTCATCCTCGGCACTTCAAACACAATCAGAGGGAGTGGTGGTAGCAGCCGGTGCAGGTGTATGTGTGCATGTATGGGCATGTGCGAGTATATGAGTATAGGTATGTGTGTACGTATGCGTATAACTGAGTAGGTATATAGGTATGTGTACGGGTGTGCATTTGTGTATGTCTATGTATACATATATATGTATCTCTATTTTGCACATCTGTGGCTATGTGTGCATGTGCGTATATAGGTGTGTATAGGTATACGTGTGTATGTGTGTGTATGTGCATATGTTTGTGTGTGTGTGTGTGTAGGTATGCATTCATTTAGTAGGGATGTTCTTTAATGAATACTTAAAGACGAAACACATTTATCTTCGATGTCTTAAAAAAATTTTAATTCAAGGTAGTAGGCACGGGGGTATATATGTATGTATGTGTGGGTGCGTGTGTATGTATGTGTATATATATATATGTATATGTGTGTATGTGTGTATATATATATGTGTGTGTAGATGTAAGTATATTTGTATATGTATGTATACATGTGTGTGCGTGTAGAGATGGATGTGTATGTATATAGGGATGTATGCAGATGTTATTTACTTAAAATAAGATAGCGAATTAAATTAAGTGTATAATATTATCACTAGACAATATTAGATTAGAATTAATTATAGGCTTCCATAGATTATAAACTAATGTAAGATGAATTTGTGAAAATCAGAGTATTCTTAATTTTCAAATTAATTTTGACGCGCGAATCTAGATGAAATTAGGGCACGAGAAGTGTCAACCAGCCGATGACACTAGACTTTCTCGTTTCGTTTGCCGGGTAAAAAATCTCGTTGGCCTTGGTAAGCTGAATTTCGGGCTAGCCAAAAATTGTGTGTGTGTGATGTTAAGAATAGGTATATGTGTGCGTATGTATGGAGGCGTATGTCACCAGGTCGGATATGAAGAATATGTGCGCTTAACCCAGACGTTATTATTTAATAAAAATAAACAAAAAAAACCATAAGATCTCCTTAGATTAATTTAGTTAAATATAAGATGTTAATTTCTACTCGCTCTATGTTGGGTGTTCAAACCGGCTGCTACCACCACTCCCTCTGATTGTGTTTGAAGTGCCGAGGATGAATTCAATTTTCTATCAGTATCAAAAATGTAATTGTTAAGTTGGATGCTTGAATAAAACCGCAAGGTTGAAATAAATTATTGCATCGACAATCATGTAATTTCGTGTTATTATATTTTACGTTATTATTGCTCTGTTTACCACATTGAGCTCTCTTACCCGGATTTCTTCCTGGAATTATTCCATTATAACACTATATATATATATATATATATATATATATATATATATATATATATATATATATATAATATTTCTAAATTAATATTAATTATGTATTACCTACAGACATCGATGTTTCATGCTAACGCAATCTTCAGTGCAGGAAGTTAATTCACAACGGTCAGCGGGATCGAAGTCCAATCACAAATCGCCACTGATTCTTAGTCAAAGCGTTAACCCCTCGGTCAAAGGGAATTAGCTAATAATTAAAGAGGAATTTAACTTTGTAAATAGCGAGTCGGCAGCTAATTTACACGAGCAGTTAAAGTGATCAACAAACTTTTTTGTTTGGATCTTGCATATATATATAATAATCCAGGTAAAACATCGTAGATATACAAAGAATTTCAACCGGGTTTATAAAAAGTGCTCAATATCAAATAGAGCGTTTATATATGATTATTTTTATTTACACAGACATTACAGTGTCGCAGATTTTGTACATGTCTGTGTAAATAAAAATAATCATATATATATATATATATATATATATATATATATATATATATATATATATATATCAATAACATGAATTTGATTCTAGAAAATGTCTAAAATAGAAAGCTCAAGCTTAAGGCTGTTAAGAATAATTTAAATTCACGGAATCAATTTTTAAATGGAAGGCTGCTCCATCATTATTAAACTTAAAACACATTAAAATCATACAATGAAACTGAGAATGTTTGACTATTTATTAAATGATGTCCAATACTAATTGATAACATTATATATATATATATATATATATATATATATATATATATATATATGTATAGGGTGAAAGACAAGAACCTAACGTTTTGACATTGTTATTTATTTTCCTGAATGACACGTCCCTATACCTTATATATAATATAGTTAGCAGATATTCATCTATAGAAAATATAGTATATATTTAGCAACCACAAAAGTAGACATGCGGTTCAGCTGCGATGAATAAAAATTGAAATGTTAACGAAATATATAAAGGTAAAACGGAGGCGAACATAACGCACTGAAACAAGAAATGAATGAAAATATATAAAAAACGAATAAAACGTAAGTAGATAAACGAACATGACAGAACAATCCCTGTACGGCGTGCGAAATAAAATGGCGGGCGTCGGGTCGAATCGACGTGGAAATGGCGGGAAACCGGAGACGGGTCACGTAGACTGGAGGAAGTCGTTCTTTCTTTTTTTGTCGATCACGTCTGACATTGTGTACCGTGTCACTCGGGACAGATGGACATTTTTTAAAGATGCGGGTACGGGTCATATCTGAAAAGGAGGATGTCACGTCGGAGTTAATTTGTCTCGCCTTAAATAGAACTTCTGAATTTTATCTTCAAAGACCTCTCTCTCACATCCGCTCTCTCTCTCTCGCTCTCTGTCTTCTCTCTCTCTCTCTCTCTCTCTCTCTCTCTCTCTCTCTCTATATATATATATATATATATATATATATATATATATATATATATATATATATATATATATATATATATATATATATCTTCCTATCTCTCTACCCCATAACTTTTATTTTATTTCGATTTACTGCGACGTTCATGAAGATGCTAATCGGCTGATATATTATAAGATTTCTTATTAAAAACAAAAATAAAAACTATGATTACACTTTCAACTTAAACTCGAGACTTGGATCCCATCAAGTCTGTTGAGTTAAAAGTTAAGCAGAATTCGAGATTAACTCAATTTTGAATAATAAAATATGAAATAAAGGAAATTGGAAAATATTTGTTTAATCGTTAAAGTAGATCGCTTTATCTTATTTTATTAGAAAAATACCAAATAGTATGAAACTCATGCACATAATAAGATTTAGTGTCGCTTTCGGAGCAAAAAAAAAGATGAGAATAAGAAATTGTAAAGATACAATATTTATTAAAACATCAAAAGTATGTGTATCTGCACCCACATGCATCCGTGTGAGAGGTATACATCGATGTTCACGTATCTATCGCCCTAAAAGCATATAGCTGTCTTGTGCACTTGTTACTTGAAATTAGTGCGAGCAACGTCTTATTTGATGCCCAGCAGAGGATATTTTGGTGAACCTAATAGGAATTTTCAGACCCCCAAATACTATTTATCTTTCTAAATTTAAAATCTCTTCATGTGAACTTGTTTCTTTAAAAGATTGGAAAATAAACTCCCTTAAGAAAAAATCTGTTTAAGATAATTCTCTCCCTAAGATAGTTTTCTAATAGATGTTTATATAAAAAACAACCTTAAACAAATAACTTTAGCCTTTTAAACGCACAGAAAAGCTTTCATTTTCTTCAAATCCCCTTTCAATCTAACCCCACCCCTAGATAAACTCATTCAACTCGACGAAATATAAACAAATCCCCCTCCCCTACCATAAATATCGTACAGCCTAGAAGCCAAGCGTAAGTGATAGCTAATTAAAAAGATGTAAAATGATATATTTACACGGTAGTATGTGCGAGTATATTTCATGTGCGTGTGTGTATATATCTATATGTCTTAGTCTGTGTAGATCAATGTTAGTATACATATGTGTATTGTGTATATGTATATATTTATGTGTGCGTGTGTGTGTGAATGTGGATATGTATGCTTACCATTCAACCCTTCCTTCGCCTCCTTACACCCCAACTGCACCCATTGCCCTCCCCCACTGCCACAAACAGCTAATATTCCTACCTACCCCAACAAGCGAACTTTATGGCTCACCACAGTTTAAAACAACACTTTTTGTTCAGCTCTGACTTGAAAAGTATCGGATCTGAATAGATGTATATAACCTGCCGATATTCTGATCAACCAGGAAGCAAGAGGAGTTCGAAATGCTCAATTTGATATATACCTAACTCTAACAGACAAAAATCAATCTGAACCCTACGAAACGGACAATTCCAGCACCAAACTAATACACAGACAGGATAAAATAGAAGTGACCAATGACCGTCGGACCACCAGTATCTTACAAACATATTTCGATTCCTAAACAATTTGAGTATTGTTTTCTTTTCAAACATTCATTTCCAAAATAACAGCTGTTTTTATTTTTGTTTTTATCATCCACCCTGACTTTACGCTCTCATCTCAACATAAGACTCTTTACCTTTTGGTCCTTACTTTTTTTCCTTATTTCTGTTTTGTTCTACTTAATATAAAATCTTTAAAATTAAATGATGCCGATAATATTTACAACTACATTATCGGCTTTTCCCTATCCTCTGATGAAAAGAGTTCTCTTTGAAAGTCCATGGAGTAAGGATATGAGGCTCCTTGCTCTGAACTTTTGATGTTTTAATAAATATTGTATCTTCAAAATTTCTTTACAATGTTTTATTCTCATCTTTCACCTCTAAAATTGATTGCTCTATTCAATATATTGAGCTTTATATTATCACGATAGATTATTATCATTAAAAGATAATTCAATTATCGTTATTTAATTCAATATTTAAATATCATATATATATATATATATATATATATATATATATAATATATATATATATATATATATACAGGGTGTCTTAAAAAATGTACTCACTCGTAGAATGACGAGAAAACTGTTATTTATGAACATAGAGTGAAATGAAATAGCATCGAATACATGAGACAGATGTAATTGAAGAATTATGTTCGCAAATGTTCAAACTGAGGACCATTATTGTTCAAACAAAGCTGATAACGCGCACCAAGGGATTCGCAAACGTCGCGAAACATGTCATTAGGAATATTTTTTTGAGACACCCTGTATATATATATATATGAGTAATTCCACAAGCTTACGATTTAAAGTACTTCAGCTGGATCGCAAAACATACATATATTATTATTTATAAAAGTAATGTATGTGTGTACATGATTCACTCCTAAACTAATTGACTGGTCATTATAAAGTTTGGAATAAAGGTGTAAGCGTTAAGGATGTTAATGTGGGTTATAGTTTGTTTGATGTATGCAAGATGGGACAAACCATGGCGGAGTCTTATTTTGAAAATTAAGATATCTTCGATTTTAAAACGAATTATCAGTAGTTATTATACTTTAATTCTTAATAATTAATAAATATTCCTCCATTGCAGTTTCTCTGGGATATTTACATACAATTTCAGAGATGATATAGGTAAAAAATCTCCTAATTTCAAATCCAAATATTTCACATTTGCATTAAATTTTATCCATAGTCGTTAGACAAAAATATAACAAGATCCCCTTCATTTTAATTTTATTTTAGCCTCTTTAAGCTTAACTTGAAATTTTGTGACATTTTTCTGAACTGAAAGTAATGTAATGGATTCTGATGAAAATTTCAATAAGGATCCTATACATAAAGGCTTCTTCACATTATGTCTTGATTTCAATATATAAATAGACATGATTAAAAATGTACTCATGAGTGCTATTTTAAAAGACATCTTAACAAATGTGTGAATTGTTCAGTTAGGAACGAATTAGACTGATAACATAGGATATGCAGTTCCTGTTATTCTTTCCGACCGCATCTTTTTAAATGAAATCAAAGAATATATGTATGTTAAGAATTTTGGTATATTTAATACGAACATCCTCTTTGTTCGTCTGTCTTTCTTTCGGTCTCTCTCTCGCTCTCTCTCTCTGTCTCTCTCTCTTTATGGGTGTATATATATATATATATATATATATATATATATATATATATATATATATATATATATATATGAAGCAATCCAACAAAAGATATAAGCGTCAACTAATATCTTATAATTAGTGAAACATCCGGATAAAAAACTGAAGCTCAATATACTGGATAGAGCATTAATATTATAATATAAAATGAAGTAATAAAATAAGGTGTCAATCAAATTTTATTAGAATTCAAAGTTCATGCAAAGCATCCTTAAGTCCTTAGTTCATGAGTTTTCAAAGATAATTCTTCTCTTCAGAGGACCATTACCGCAGTTATACTACTACAGGCAATAAAATTACGCTTTGAAAATATATAAAATTATATACACAAATATATAAAAATACATAACATCAAACATATCAATCCAAAAACATACTTTTGTTGAATCCATACAGTCCATCCAGGTCATACAAGTTGAGAAGCATAATCAGGAAGGACATTACTCCAAGATACAAACAGCAGTCCAAATACGTGAAATTGAAGGGGCCGGCAAAGTTATCCAGTCGCGAAATGTGTCCATATTCAATGTTAATGATAAATAAATCAATCAAAATAATACAAAAAGTCCAATCAAAGTTCCGAAATCCCAACATGTGCAACTCAAGTCAAATCCAAATTCGTTGTTTAATTAGAAAACCCGCTAAATCCGAATTGAGCAAAACAAGACGGACTCCC
>OY744548.1:37210353-37357853 GCA_963556195.1 Sepiola atlantica
TTGCGTTGGCGTATTCTTATTACTACAGATAAATATCATGCTTTTATTAAATAACCGAGCATTACTATTCGATTCCTTTCCACCCAATGAAATCAAGGATTATATATATATATATATATATATATATATATATATATATATATATATATATATTTCAGTATTTTCTTCAACAGTTTTCAATTAGCGCGTAGAACTTAATAATAGAAAATAGTATACTTATGACAAGTAAGAAACACATCAAAATCAGCATACTCAAACACATTTAGTCAGATGATGTTCATCCGAAACGCAACACACACTTTTCTGTGTAACCTAATTTTCATAAGTGTATTTTAATACTACACATACACATACACAACCATATAGACATATTCATCTATCGACCTCTCTCTCTCTCTCTCTCTCTCTATATATATATATATATATATATATATAGTAAGCAATGAAAATATATATGGCAATCAAGCTACACAGAGGCTCCCGTGTTTCATCCCTGACGATTCCCCCCGGGGATGAAACACGGGAGCCTCTGTGTAGCTTGATTGCCATATATATTTTTTATTGCTTACTACCTAGCTCTACTTACGTATTGAGCACTGTTGAAGTAAATACTGAAAACTGACACATAAAAAATTATATCTCCTTATAATATTTTATGTGGATACATGAAGTACTAATATATATATATATATATATATATATATATATATATATATATATATATATATATATATATGCTTCTTAATAATTTTTTGTACGCAATGGATATTGGGTTGGATTTCATGTGATTGGCAACTACTGCCCTATTAACTACCATGACTCCACGAGAAACGTACCCTGATTAGGTGCTAGGTCATGGCTAATTTCAATTCTATTTAATGTTCAGGTTATTTATTTATTCTTTTATTTTTCCAAACGATTGATATCCGCCTTTACATTGCAACTGGAATAATTACATGCCCTACTAACACTTACAAATTAATGAAATCAGTCAGAGTCAGACATAATTTTAGCAAGAACACATATTCGTAAGATACAACTATTTACTTAGCCATGGAAAGGCGATTTCAAACGTACGTGTAACAAACAACGAAAACGCTATTTCAAACACCATTATGCTTGAAAAACGAAAACTATATTTGAAACGTGGCATACTGGCGTGAATGTTATTTTTAATTATCGTGCCTAAATAAATCGCTTGTTTCAAATTAATGTGTGACAGACCAATTAAAATGATAATTTAGACTATACTGTGACAGACAATGCAATAATTCTTATTCTAGAGTAAAGCATATTATTTGGAATTAAAATGATATTAAATACGTTATGTGACAGACTGAGCGACGTAAAAGGTCTCGGTGTGTTGGACGCATCTAAAATAAACACGTTTTTTATGTAAACGTTTAGCGTAAAAATTATATTTCAGACTTAAGCGTGACAGATAGACGATGATTCTATTCACAATTTAAACGTTTCAAACCAAAAATATTAATTCAAACTTCAGCGTGGTGGATATACGAAAATACTATTTCACATTTAACGATTATGAATTAAAATACGTGAAGAATTATATTTAAAATATAACTGTGGCAGATGGATGAATATACTATTTTATAACTTTACTGTGATAGACGAAAAACGCAATTGCAAACTTAAGCCTGATAGATCAATGACAATTCTTGTCCATACTAAAGCCTGACACGTCAGTAGAAAATGCAAGTTTAATTATTTGTCATCACTATTTCAAATGGATGTGGAATGGGATAACCTACGTACGGACACAAATTGTGCTAGCGTATTATTATTATTATTAGTAGTAGTAGTAGTAGTAGTATAATGTAGTAGTAGTAGCAGTAGTAGTAGTAGTAGTTGATGTAGTAGTAGTATACAGAAATAGTATGCTTTTATTAAATAATCGAGAATTCTATTGGACTTATTTCTGTTACGTTGTCGATTAAACGATCGTTACGAAAAGTCTCTTAAAATGTTTCTCGAAATACGAAAGTTAAAGGCGGTCTTCAAAAGTTCTACAAAGTATTTAAACAATTTATAAGCCTTTAAACATTCAACAATTAAAAGTCTTTAAACTGTTCATTCTTTTTTCATAGAACTTTACTCGCTTCTCTTTACCGCGTGGGCCGATGTGATTGGAGAGTCTCTTTCAACGGGGCATCAAAGTGTAAGTGGGCATTTGTGCTTGTGTGCGTGTCTCTTAAAATGCATCCCATCGATCATACGATGATCCAAACTTCATATAAACGTTGTTTACGCTTTTTTTGGTGCGTGTGTACGTGGCTTTCTCAAAACTCTTTTTTTATACAATAGCTCACTCCAATCAAAGTCATAGTTTACCTGACACTTTTCTTAATCTTATTTTTCATTCCCCACTTCTTCGTCTGGTTGTCCTCTTCGTGGTCGTCTAACGTTGCGCCCTGGTTATTGTCTTAAGATTTTCTCAGATCCTCTTACCTTTTCTTCATCTTGCAGACTTCCCGATCGTCTGACGTAATGCACCTGTTCTCTTAGAATCAAACTCTTTGATACGACAAAGAAGGAATTCAGAAGACATGTTGAAAGGGTTATGGAAAGTAGTTTGTTGATCTTTTCTGATAACCCCTAACAGAGAGTCACAGTTTTCCAGTTTTTTTGTTTCTCGGTTACCCGACTTAACTATTCTTCTGACTAGATGGGGGAGTTATGAATGAAGTGGGTCATTCTCGTCTCCTTCGGAGACCCACACTTAAATTTTCAAACCATTATTTTAGCCATCCACTCGCTTCGATTTCCACAGTGAACTATCTCTTTGGACATCTTTTCGCTTCGACTTCCATGGCGGACTGACCTCGACTCTCGTTTCAACAACAACAAGTGACGTCACATACCCTCTGTTTCGTAGTCCAATCATACAGGCGCATTCAGTCCTGCACTGTGTCCGACACCCGTTGACCCTAAATCTTTCATATCGATCAAATCTTGTTAATTTATTATGATTTTTAGAATGAATCATTCAACCAAATACCAGGTCATACTAACCTGCACTTACGTTCTTAAAATGACCCCAGACACAATCCATGCTCGCAAACTTATACCTTTTTTTGAAATAAAGGGCCATTTATGATCTAACATTTCCCCACAACGAAGCCAAAGTTTATATATATATATATATATATATATATATATATATATATATATATATACATTTGTTTCAGTATTTACTTTAACAGTTTTCAATTCGTACTTACAGCTTATTAATAGTAAGATAATACATTTATGATGAATAAGAAACACACACGTTGTGTTTAACTTTAATTCGACAGTAATCATCAGGCCTAATAACATTTAGTCTGATGATATCCCACGGGACCGCAAAAAACTTTTTTTCTCTGTAGCCTCAGTACCATAAGAATATTTTAATACTACACATACACATACAAAAATATAGACATATTTATATATTTATATATCGTAATCTTCCCCCCCTTCTCTCTCTCTCTCTCTGTATATATATATATATATATATATATATATATATATATATATATATATAAATGATAAAGACAGGAATAAAGTGTTCCGACGTAATGGAAAATGAAAAGGAAAAAAAAAAAATATTTGATCTACGTTTCGTTTTTATTGTAAGCCTTCCTGAGGAGGATTTGTCTCAAGAAAAACACACAATTACACAAAGGTTTCTGTAGCATGGTTTAGACCTGCGGACGTTTTGCGCAGAAAAATCAAAATATGAGGTGCAAATAGATGGTGGCAGTGGTGAGTAGTGGTTAGAATATAGGATCAGTAGGAAGGGGTAGACGTGTTTCAACAAATACGGAAAAGTGGAAGGCGAACGTGGTCTCAGCTAGAATGATTTAAATTATGAAAGGGGAGGGGACAATCAATTGTAGAATCTTTTTTTAAATTTAGCATTGAGTACCAAAAACGGGAGGCGAAGGATTGTCTGGGTCGTGTGCTAGGAAGGTGGTGGAGGTGATGGAGGAAGGGTTGGGGGCAGTGCGAGGCAACAAAGTCAGACATGGATAGGGTGTCTAAATTTGACATATATATATATATATATATATATATATATATATATATATATGTGTGTGTGTGTGTGTGTGTGTGTGTGCGTGTGTGGGGGTGTGTGTGAGCAATATAAACACATACTCACTTTGACACACAGGTGCATGTGCACATAGATATAAACAATTTGCCACGCTACAAAGCCAAAAAGGAAGAGGAAAACGGAAATATTTATGTTTTGGGTGAATTTTTTTAAACAAAAGTTTATGAGAAATACCAAAGTGTGGGTATGTTCATTTTTTTTAACATGATTCACCTCAAACAAGGCAGGCCACCACTGTAGACGTAAGGGGCTACTGAGAAAAAAGAAAAGGGGAGAAGGTTTGGAGGGGTTAACCTAAATTGGGATCTGAGCAGCGAGATGTCTCTTTACATTAGTTTTAAATTTCTGCATGTCAGTACTGTCGGGGAAACAGGGGGCAGGAAGGGAGTTCCAGAGGCCAGCAGCACGAGGAAAGAAGCTATTTGAGTAGAATGCTCTCTGGCATCTGGGGATCTCCACAGTTAATGAATGAGATTTAGTAAATTGTCGAGTTAGTCTAGTGAATTTACGTCGAGGGGGCACCAGAGTACCCAACTCATCGGAGCATGATCCATTGAAGCATTATTTTAAGATGAATCCCAAGTCTGTGGTAGATGGGATGAGTAAAAAGTTTATGAAAAATAAGATACGGATATATTTATCTATTTATTTATTCATGTATTTATTTATTTCTTATTTATTTAATTATTTTTTGATTATTATTAATTATTTATTAATTATGAAATTATTTTCAAGCATACAAGCACATGCATATGCAATATACATGTATGTATATGTATATACATGTATACAGACACATGCATATATACACACGTGTAAACAACTTGACAATTTTCAAGCACATGCATATGCAATATACATGTATGTATATGTATATACATGTATACAGACACATGCATATATACACACGTGTAAACAACTTGACAATACTGTTGGAGAAAATAGAAACATTAAGTGTTAAGATAGAACAGGGAAAGGAAGTATTTAGTTATATTTATCAAAAGCATTTCAGTGATAGTGTATTTATTATTATTTACTTATTTGTTTATACATGTGAGTGAACATACATATATGTACATACACATATACGAGCAAATGACAGCATGCATATCTGAAAATAAGTTATTGAAATCATATAACTTTTTATAGAGACATTATGCGAGACTATCAGAGAAATGTGATATAGAGTAGCTGGTCTGGGTCGGAATTTAATGTTTGTTCGGAAGAAATGAGTTTGCTGATTAAAGGAGATAAATTATAGAAACTATTACGTTGTTTTATAGTGTTAGAGTGTGTAATCAGTTCTGCTTCAAGAAGTCTTTGTCGAGATTTATTTGATATAAATATAATAATTTTAGCCTGTTCCAAATTAAACGAATGATCGTGTTGTACTGCGTAGGAGAAAAGCGCATTAAAGAAGTTGTTATTTTTAATGTCTCTCTTGTATTTACCAAACCTATTTTTCTAGTTCTTTACGTATATTTGATGACAATTATTACATAGGAAAGTGTATACACCAGCGTTAGATGTGGATTTTTTTTCGGAATTGTCTTGCAGTGTTTAATTATTGTTTTATAGTTTGTGATCGTGTGTGTATTGTCGGAATCGATAGATTTTATACGTGTTGCAAATTATTGTGTTATTTGAATAAGTGAGTAAAAGAAGCTGCCTATTTATGAGTGAAGTGATCAGTGTTTGAGATTTTTTTTTTTTCGAGAATATTTTAGGGCATTTTTCTTAGCATTTAGTATGAAATGTGTGGGGTATTGTAATGTTTTTAAAAAACTTGTGATGTATTTTATTTTCTGATCTATATATTGAAGACTCCAAGTTCTGAGAGCATGTAGGAAAAAGACAATTATCGTACATGTTTTCATGGTTTGAATAGAAATGTATATACTCGTTTTTGTGGGTGGTTTTGCAGTGCACTTTTAATGATAGTTTTGGGGGAATTTTATTATGAGTGTGTTTTAAAAGGTATCGAGTTATTTATCTCTGTTTCATATGTAAATTTCATGGAGGGTTCAACTTTATTTAATTTGTTTTTGATATTTTCAATTTCGGTGTCTTCGAGAAGAAACATTATAATGTCATCAATATATCTGAAATACTTAGTGTTAGGGTGTAATCAAAATTTAAAAGGGCCCGATTCTAGAAAGTCTAAGAAAATTACTCCACTTATAGACTTGCCCATAGGAGTCCGATTTTTTGGTTTATATAATTTATTGTCAAATTGAAAGCATTCCATGTCAGTAATAGGTTTCATGATCTCTATTAAAATCTTAGGGGGAAATTGTAGGTTGATGTGGGTCTTTACTACGTGCATATAGACTAAGTTTAAACCTTTTCTAACTGGGGCATTAGTGTATAACTGTGTTATGTCTAAGCTATATATACTTTTGTTTTCTACATCAATGTTTTTTTTTATTTTGTTTAATAAGTCAATCGAGGTCTTGCTGTGGGAGGAGCTGATGGTGCCCATTAGTGGAGTAAGAATGTTGGCTATTGCTCGTGCGATCTTGTGTGTGGTGCTACCGATGCCAGATATCATTTTCTCACCCTCTCTCCCCCCGCTCTAGCCTTCATCACCTCCAACACCTTCCAAGCATACAATTCAGACAATCCTTGGACTCCCGTCTTTTTCTTTTCAAGGCTAAATTAAAAAAGATTAAACACGCATATAGCTTCTCCCCTCCTCCTTAATAATTTTAATTAATTCTATTTTAGACCCCGTTCGCCTCCCATTTTTGGAGTTTTCCTCTTTCATTGTCCGTATATATATATATATATATATATATATATATATATATATATATATATATATATATATATATATATATAAGAATATTTGTATATGCATTTTTATAATTGTGAGTACACAATGGATATTGGATTTGATTTAATAGTAATTGATAAAGCAAAACGATTTAAATTAGTTAATAGGTTAGTACCTATTAACTAATTTGACCACCAGAAGGTATCTATATTTGATTCGGTGCTAGGTCATGTCTAATTACACTACTATTTTATGTTTGGCGATATGTTTATAAATAGAAATCCAATGTTTGTGAAATTAAAATCCTATGTATAACATTTTCTGATAAAGACATTGGGAGTTGTACCAAATCCTTAAGTGACTTCCTGACCTAAGAGATCTATAGAGCCAGAACAATCTATAAATTTTAAATACATCCTTTTTTGATGAAATTTTTAATATATAAATAAAATTTTACGGGGACGACAATGTAAATGACCCAAATCTCTGCGTTACCCTCTATGTTCCAAATATATATGTGCGTCATCTCTAAGTTGTCTATAAGGTGATCACCCCCTTTAAACTCTAAATACCCCCGTTAAAAGTTAAAATGTGTCATATTTTTATTGAATGTTAATCCTACGTATTTTCGTATTTTAAAAGTTGCTATCTACGGAATATATGACAATATTTTCACTATTAAACTATTTCTTTCCGATAGGTTTATAAAAAATGTTATTGATGGACATAGCTCAGGAGGGCATGATATCAATTACGGCGTGCCTCTTCCTGATTTTCATTAATAATATTAAAAATAAAATTCTAAGACTATTTATTGAAATCTACGCAGACGACACTACTGTATATGATAACACCTCGAACAAACCTGGTGATCAAAACCTCACTGATTCTCTCTCTCTACAGATCGCGAAGTGGCTTATTACTTTCAACATGTGTTATTCCAAGCTTCACCCCTTTCACAACCAACACTCTAATCTTTGGCTTGCCTTACTTAAAGAGAATGGCTTCGTTCTTGAAAAAGCCCCCTGAATGTATGTGCTTCTAAGACGTACTTTCATGTTTCTATACTCTATCTCCCCTCCTTCTCCAACGGTGTCTACATATATCTACGTATATATCATGAACTAAAGTTATTATATTCCGACAACAATTGCGACAATACAAATCCTTAAAGAAGAACATTATATTATTTGAATAGACACATTTTAAAGAAAAAGGTAAATTTATATGTACTAAATAAATATTTAACAGAAAATAAGAAAGGTTAAATAAAAAAAAACAAGTCAAAAGGTGGTACGATCGTTTTCGTAATTCGTTGCTTAACTACTCGAGCCAAGAAGTCCATTGTTAATTGTTAATCAAACCGACTAGAAAATAACCTCATCAATGTTGCTTAAACAGTTTGGCTGATTAATCATGAAACTTTTGCGAATAAAAAGTAACGAAGAGGAAGTTTAGAAAATTAGAGGATCTCTATCAACTTAGAGAAAATTGGCACTTTTTCCTGCGGTTTTTAATTGTCACTTCATTTTAGAAGGCGATATATATATACTAGTCGTAGCACTTGACGTTTAACGCGAATTTCAATTGTAATTTTCAAAAGTCACTATCTAGATACTTAATATATACAAAATACAATATGTACTTAGCGTGAAGGAATATATATATATATATATATATATATATATATATATATATATATATATATATAGTGTGTAGATTTCAATATTGTGTAGAGAATCTGAATAACAGAGCTCAATGTAATTTTTACATAGACCAATCTAAAAAGTGAATTTATCTTTTTAAGACAATCAATTTCTCTCATTATTTGTTTTTTTTGACGTGGTTGTCTATACATCTGAGGAGACCTAATTAAAGGGGTCGAAATAAGTTATTATGTGTACAACCTTAATGTGTGTATAGTTTTTCTTTTTATAATTCTCTATATATATATATATATATATATATATATATATATATGTACATATATATATTCACTGCTAATGATGATAAAAATAGAGATATGCCACAAACTAGTACACTGAAATCATAAATGTATGCATATATATATATATATATATATATATATATGCAGTAATATCGATAGCTCTACTTATAAAAAATTAGACATGTAAATATGTTTATATATTTGTATGTAATCATCTAAACTAATTAACAGACGTTTGGAAAAAAGCTGTTATGCGTAGATGCGAGTAATCATAGCTTCATTTAATTTCATTTAGTTATATGGCAGGTGGAAAAAGCGGATTGAAGCAGTTTTTGACATTTCAGATGCCTTAGATTCATGTGAAATATTAACAGTAAATATTTGACATCATTTAAAAGATATTTCCTTAATTTCAGTTACTTTGGCGTATTTAAAATGGGTTTAAGGTTCATTATATATGTCGAACCTCCAATTTGAAATTTAAATATTTAAGACTTGCATTGAATTAGATCGATATTTATTAGACAGAAATGTATCAATATTACCTCGATTCCAATTTCTTCTAAAGAACCCTTAACTTTAAGCCTTAGATTTTAGACATTTTCTGCAATTATTAGTGAGCAATCACAGATGATAACCTGTGTGAGAGCTCCTAGTGAGTTGATAATGATACTATAGAAGTAAAGATAGTAAGAGTTATACAAGAAGAATGTAATTATTTACTTGTTACCTATGAGGGCAAAGTTTAATACAATATCGGTTTTTAATGATGGGAAATTCCAGTGTCAAGGAACACTTTGGATTGGGAAGAAAAATAAAATATGTCTTAGTCTAGAAGTATTTCCCTTTTGCTGAGCGCGCTTAGTACAGAAGAATTAGTATCGGAAAAAACACTGCACTTTGATCTTAGCCAAAAAGCAAAAGCGTATGCCAGAATCATATCTTAGCAGATGTCACAATTTATGGATTTTTGAATGAAATCAAAGTAAAATAAATAGTGGTAGGTCGTGGGTACGTTTAGTATATATGTATAAATCTATATATGTGTGTGTATATATTTGTGTATTTTTATATATACATATCTATACAATGTGTGTGTATAATGTATTCTTAGAAATCCCAACCACTGAAAATTAGATATCGTTTCTGATTTCCGATTTCCTTAGAGAATCACTAAAAAGCTGGTTGGCTTTAACGAAGCTAATTTTTACAAACTTCGGAAACTATGCCTTCTTTGAAAACTTGATTTTTTTCATGAAGTTACAAACATTTGTGCGCTAATTGTTCTTTGCTCAACGAATGTTTTCTTGTTATTTGCTGTTGCTTTATTTGGATTGTCTCTTTAAAGTCCTTATTTAGTTGCATCCCCAAGAAAGCACAGTTAAAAACAAAGTCGGTCTTTAATGTGCGGAATTTTCAAGCTTCGCTAAAAAGAAGCACTCTGGCTTCTGACAATTTTTTTAAAATGTCTATTAATCTAGAAGGACGTATTGTCTTCTGATCGAGGACAAAACATATACTACACTTTGAATCATTTATTCGCAAATATTTTTTCTTTATAAATTAAGACCTAAGCCATCAAATGAGTGTGAAGTGATGAGTGCTGTTGGTCAACCTGTCTCGACTACTCTTAACTAAAATCATTTTGACCCATACGTTCAAGCTCTGTTTATTTCGCAATTACATGATGTGTCCATCTCTGTCACTTCTGTGTTAACCGCCACAACACATTTACTCTATGAGATAACTATTTTAATACATATCTAAAGAGTTTAAATCGATTATATTTTAAAGATAATTACAATTTTATTGGTAAAAAAGATGGGAGTTGGGCACAAATGTATTCCTTCCTACCAAAAACAGAAAAACAAAACTAAATTGGGGACAAGTAAATAAGACCCTCCCAAACCTTTCTAAGTATCGACCGCACACTATTTATGTGGTTCTTTCATCATCGAAAACAAGCATATCAATTTTTGAGTGGGAGTGCGACTTAAGTGAGAACAAAAGATAGGGATGGGGTGTGGAAATGGATGGTATCCATCTCAGATGAAAATAAAACAACTTTTGGAAGTTAATACCAAAGAGAAGAGTAGAGAGTGAGCATCTTGGAGTATATATATGACGGAGAAAATAAACAGAACACAAATGACTAATTCAACTAAAGAAGAGACTACCTAAAGCTAGGTGGGTTTCTAAGAAGGATCTAACGTAATCATTATTATTACTGAAGTAAATACTTTTCAAATGTTTAGGAAATTGCTCAATGATGATGGTGATGATGATAAGTATTATCATTATTATTATTAGTATTATTATAATTATTATTAGTAGTAGTATTATATTCTATTCAAGCCATCTCAGTTCTGGGTACGGCATTTGCGCAACCTGTGACGTCAGCATTCATATTAAGACAATCTGAGCCTGTCAGACCGAAGTATCTGAAATATTTATTTCTAAATAAAAAAATAAAACCAATTCACTCATAACTTTCAGCCTATATATATATATATATATATATATATATATATATATATATATATATATGTATATATCAGCCTCTCTCTCTATATATATATATATATATATATATATATGTATATATATATATATATATATATATATATATATATCAGCCTCTATCTATCTGTTTATCAATAGTCGAAGCTAATAAAGAGAGGAAATTAAAAAAAGTATAGCCTAAAATATAAAAGTGAATATTCAAGAAATTGTATTATTGTTTAATCCGTATCTGTATATGGAAAGAGAGGGAGAGAAAGAGAGAGAGAAAGAGGGAGGGAGAGAGAAGAGAGAGAGACAGGAGAGGGCGTAATAGCAAGTCGAAAGAGACTAAGTTTAGTTTTTATATTTTTGCAAACTCAATTTTTTTTCTGATTCTCACAATCTTACCAGAGCTCAATAAACTACCCAACGCGTCATAGATATGTTCGAATTATAATAGGTGTCTTTCGTTCGTCTGTCGGTAATTATTCTTAAGTAATAGCACGTTCGACGGTATGTCCCGTTTCAATGATGTATATATATATATATATATATATATATATACATGAACATGCAAACTTCTTTGACATATTATTTTAGAGACTTGTATGTATATTTATATTGTCACGCTTTCGGAGTGAGGTTGGTTTATTGCCGGTACCCTTCTTTTTAATTCAAATAATCTAACCCGAATTCAATGGATGGCCCAAACAGATAACATTCATCTACTAATTTTATGAATGAATTTAAAAACAAAAACACAGTTTCAAATCGATTTTGTTCAAATAATAATTTATTTACCAAACGATACCGTAATAATTGTTTATTTTACAAGTACTTCCACGGAATATGATCGTATGAACTTTCTGCACTTGCGCCATGTAACCTTAAATAAGCCCAACAACACCGACTAGCAGCAAAATCCTCATTTACTGTAGAGGTCCTTAGGTACCCGAAACCTTTCTCTCTTTGGAACGCTTGCCTTTGAAGTGTTCTCCATGCTCTCTATTTCACGACTCTACCTACATGCAAAAATTTTAATGTAATGTAAACAAACATTTTGCTGCAAAACTCCCCACTTAGAATGCCGCCTATAAATCTAACATCTAACTAGTATAGCCCTTTACGTCGTGAATAAAAGTGTTATAAGTGTAACTTCCAATATCTTATGAAACTAGACATGTTGTCCGTCTGTTTATCCGTCTGACAGTCACAATTTGTTAAACGTACTAAATACATTGCGTAATTTGTCTCATCTTTTAAGATCAGAAATATTTATTATTTTTAGAAATGGGGAATATTACATTGATAGCAAATAATAAGTGGCATGCCATGACCGGAAATCGAAATCGAAACCTTAAGATCTCCAGTCTTAGGTTCTACCAACTGACCTATATGGACTTTCTTATGGGCAGAGCTTAACATATTACCTGAACAAAATAATTACAGCTTTGCTGTGACATCATATATTTATGATTTACGTCATGTATCAAAATATGAATTCAAACATAAGCGATAATAAAAAATAGATAAATAAATGGGTAAACATTATCAATAACGTTGGACATTATTTAAATAGTAAAAAAATCGTTTGCTTTAACTACGTGTCATATGTAGTTCGTTCATCGTGGTATCATCCTCTTAACCTTGTAAAAATATGCGATCAGAGGGAGCATACATTTGCTTGTATTATTAAATAATAATTTGGTATAAAATGGCATGATTTTAAAATAAATGAAATGAGAAATACTCCCGGTCAACGTCGGTTATGTACAGATAGTTGAATCTAAAATTGAAATAAGCTGAAACGCGTAGGTTGGATGGACGCATCTTATGAAAAGAAAACCTTTCCTTTTACCCCTTTCTTTTGGAATTGTTATTTAACTTGGATTAATGTTCGCGTCGAAGTTACTGAAAAGTGTGTTTCCAATTACTGCCTTTCCTTTTACTGACGACATTTAACTCGATTTCAGTTTCGCGCTGAAACTTATAATCATTTCACAGTTTGGATTACCTGCATGAAAATGCCGACATTGTGGAACCGAGAAACTTAAATTCAAGTGTTTCGTGTGCACACCTCCTCGCAGCCATGGAAGTCGAATGTATTTATTTTTTCAGAAACATTATACTTTGAATTGATAAACTGAAATTGGTAGAAAAGCCAATAAAAGACAAATTTCGTTCGTTTTGAACTTTGGTTCTTTAATCATTTGGGACACAAATTCTAGAAAGATTTAGGCCTAATTCTAAAAAAGTTAAAATTATATTTGAAATAAAATAAAAACTGTGTCGCTATATTTCAATGAGGCTGTGTAAAAAAAAGTTAGAATCAGAAGTTTCCCACGTAAACTTGAAATTAAGCAGAGAATGAAAAATCCTATGGGAAGTTAAAAGTTTTTGTTAGAGCTACGTGCACAGGAAGTGGCCTCACAAACAGAAAATTTGAAGTGACGTATAAGCTACTGAGATGTTTCTAGTTCGCTTGAACTTCGGGAGAGATCGGTCTGTTTTTTTATAGTTTTTCTCTGCCACTATTGGGAATAGGCTAGAGGTATTCTGTGGATATAATTAAACTTTAAAGAAAATAATATTTAAAAAAAATGATTAAACTGCCCCAAATCCGTTTTCATTATTTAATCAAAATGGTTCATGGAAGAGTAACATCGTAAAAGATTAGATAAAGAAACGAACTGCTGCGACGTGTTGTCAAATTAACAAATCTGTTGTCGTCTTCACGATGAGTCGCCATGAGGATTATTTAACACATCTGTAGGCATGCGTAATTTTTTTTCGATGCATCTTCACATCTATACGAAAGGCTACGTAAAGTGTGTTTAGTCTCTCATACGCAATGTTTTTTAAAAGTTTTCAAGTTATTTAGAAAATGCAAGTTTCTTTAATCCGTCAGTCGTAAACATATTCAATAAATCTTACTATTTTAGAAACTACATTGCCAAGCTTTATAGAAACTGGTAGGTCGATTGTGAAAATTAATTTGAGTCTGCCTAAAATGTTGGTCCGCTTGTGCAGTTATTTACCAAAACTCTTTGATAACCGTCGATTTCAGTCACTTGACAAGTAAAATCACAAACTTAGAGCTGGAAATATCTTATGACAATTACGCTTCATCTGCCATATAAAATTCTAGGTGCTGGTAAAATCGATACATCGCTGCTTTAGAAACGTATCTTTGTCTAACACTTATTAACACAAAGTTAATTTCAATATATTTATTTATGTAAATACAAACCTGCACACATTCATTGTAATACATGTAAAAAGTCGATCTTGTAGCGAAATGGTTCAAAGAATAACCTCTTCATTAAATGTAATAAGATCTACTAAAACATTAGAACAACGGCTTTCTGGAACTTTGTGGGCAAAATGTCATTGAATTGCATTTGTTCTCTCAAAATCTTGATATGACGAACACAATATATTATTTCATATTTCTATTAATATAGACTTAATAAAAGCTTTCACTCGGTTCAAGCAACAACTGTTTGATTCTAACAGATAAACATACTCTGGTCACTAGACCTGTGGAAACAATGCCACAATTCACTCAAAAAATAAACAACATTGCACCATTATATACTTTCCAGAAAAAGGGATCTGTACTTCCAGGGTTCAATGGGCTCTAGGGCATCACTTTTAATATCATCTGCTACAATTACTTGGTTTACCTTATTCTACCCGTGTCATTACTAATAGTCAGATAGAAAGACAGAAAGACTACAACTGTTTTGTGTGAGCCCACACATTCACATATGTCTCCACGTGGTTCTTAGAGCTGTTGATTAATTCTGCAGTCATTGCTTACTCAGGTAGTCTGTTCCAATGCCTTAGTGTATGCACACTAAATTGTATTCTGTAAAACTTTCTAGCATGGTGTTATACAGATTTCGAAAAAATTGTCCGACTAAGTTTATTTCAAACACCCTAAGTTTCCTCAAAGACAAACAGAGCGAGTTTAGTAATATATCTTACCTGGCATCTTTTAAAAACACAAATAAGAATATAAGCCAGTCTGGAAATTTCATACTTCCACCTGACAACGTAAGAATCGGCCAAAGTCGTATATGGACTTACTTCCCCATAGCATAACTTCGGGAATACTTCTCCATATTGTATGAAGTATTCCCGAAGTTATGCTATGGAAACCTTTATAACTCAAAACTGAAATTTTGAATGGTGGTTACTTTAATCAAAAAGCAAAAGATCCGACTATAAAATTTTAAAAAATCCGTCAAAATGTCGATCGTGACCGAACTTTTTAAGGTAATTGTCAAAGATTAAGGACATGAACATATAAGATGCCGGGCGTCATTGGATACAATTTGGGGCGACTAGCGAATGTTCACAAACCGAACCGAAATTAACGCCGAAAGTCTTACTTTTTAACATTTTCTGTGACATTGATCTTTACATATGACTTATATATCCCAAAATCAAATCAGTTTTCAGTTAGTCCATGACATATATTTTGCCGAAGTTTGGTAACAATTGGGCAAGTCATTTGGACAGTCAGCTGTACAGAAATAAACAAATAAGCATAGGGACAATCTTGACAGCAAACATGACCGGCTTGACAGACCCAACAACAAATGTATCTTCAAATCAACTTGATTTCATGGTGGTTCTGTTAATTTATTCAAAACAATGTATGTTTTATTGTTACAAAAATTTAGCTTCATGGATATTTTCCTATCAAACAAAATACACTTTCTGAATATGAAACATATGATTAGACTAAACTGAGTATACCTATTTTTACAAAAATTATCAAAAAAATGAATCAATGAATTTTTTTAAATAAAAGTAATATTTCTATGAAAATAAATCAACTGTTTCGAATAGATGTTGTAACGAAGAAACCCTTATTAATACGGCTCGTATATTTCTACCAGGAAAAGATATATCGAACTCCAGATTCTTAAAATGTAAGATTTAGTTTACCTCTCATTGGTAAATAAATGTGTATATTTTATGTATGGATTCTCATGTAACTCTATCGTTATTAGCTTAAAGAAAAAATCATTTAGTAGAAAATAATAAATAATTTCCCTTTGTAGTCTGAAAGTCTTGTTACCCCGAACAAAGAATAACGATAGAATGAAAATAACAAAAAACATAGATTCGTAAGAGGGGTCAGCATTATTTACTTTTGATGGCCTCGTAATTCTTGCTGCACTTATTTTGTCCTACCCTCCTCAGATTCTATTTGACAAAAGGGGAAGCATTACTGTTTCCTCGGACGGAATCTATCCAGGAAAGAGAATATATCGAGTGCTAGTGGCGGTGACCGCTTCTGATCCACTTGGGGAGTGGCTGGGGGTGTGGGAGGAAAAGATCCGCTCTCGTTGGTGTTGGGCGCCAGGCCGGAGTCATCTCAATAACTCAGAGTTTCCCCTACACTGACGATTGGTCCTTGGTGCGCTGCCTTTTAATGACAAATTCCCGAAAGCAAAAACAAGCCTAAACCTGTTTTGCCTGCGTTGCGCGTGTGTTGAAGGTAAAACGGCCGGGCACGCCTCCCTCAATTGCAGCAAACTGCATGTGTTTTGGAATTATGTAAACGAGATCGCAGCTCGCATCGTCCAGGTTGTTACCCTTAGATGTAACATATGTAGTGTACAATGTGATGCCTTTGTGCCCCAGGAAGAAATGAATGGTGTTTATCACTATCCTAGCCGTTAATAGACTATTTGTGTAGACCTCACACTTTGATATATGGAGTAGTGGGGTCGCCTTCTTAGTAGGATTTTAATTTGCACTTTAAACATAAGCTTAAGATAAAAATAAGATGTGATAGGAGGAGATTGCATTCTGAACTATTTTTAAAAAGACCAATACACACCGCTAACTTATCTTTGTTTGGACGAACGAAGATTGAGTACATTTCCTTTCCTAGGCATAGTAAACACCGACCTGAGTTCTTATCAGACCGTATTTCAGTTAGCAAAGACTCATAGCTAATGGTACAAATGAGTCCTGGACCCCTTCTTTTTCCCTTAGAAACTGCATTACTTTTTTTAGGTTCTTGAAACAACCAGATAAATAGTGAACAGCTTATATCTAGCTATATTTGAGAAGTTCCTACTAATCACCACACTTAGAATGTTATTTTTCAGCAATATCTGTTGTTTGTTAGCACTGTCAACCCTAAACTGATGAATTTGTACAGACATTTTTTTTGTAAATAAAAAAACGTCAAACTATGGTGGAATATGTTAAGTAAGTTTTACCTATAGAGTGAATGTGGTATTTTGGGGACTGAAACTAGTGTTTAAAATAGACCAAGAAAACGACAGCCAACCAATTTTGGCCTTGAGCCACATTTTATTTTATAAAGAACATTTACTATGCTGTGAACTTTTTTGTAAAATTTTAAAGATAAATAAAATCTATCCATATAACACTTATCGTTGGCTATTATATTACCTTGAGTGGTATTTTTAGCTTTTTAAATCAAGTGGCTTCATGCCTTGTATGTAAAATATTTAAGTCATAAATTAAAATATAGGGATAATTTATATCCTAAAAGGTTCGATCGGTATAAAGATAAAACAAAATCTGTGCCTTTTAACCACTGAATAGCTCTTTCTGTTTTAAGCAGATGTGTTAACAATCTCAAGTGTCATACTGTACAGAATTATCTGGAACTCATGCTTATTAACCTCGTAACACTCCTACCTCAAAATGAGCTAGTAATGGAAAGATTAATATTCCCAATTGGTTCACTCCTTGAAGAAATGTAATGCCTTCTTTAAAAAACAATAAAAATAATGAAAACGAGAAAAAAAAGTTATGAACTTTTTCACTATTATGGCAATTCCACTTTTAAAATAAATCCAGTTTGTGAACTTTCTAACTTCATCGCAATTGTCTGGTTTAAAACAAACATTGTGTGAATATTTTCACTATTTTTGACATTTTTTCTTTATGGCATTTCTGCCTTTTGTTTTCTGAACTTTGTCACTATCATAACAATTATGCCTTTAAAAGTTCAAGTGTTAACCTTTTCACTGTTAAGGAAATTTCTGCCTTCAAATAGAAATATTATTGTGAACGTATTCGTTCTTCAGGGTACCTCTTTAAATTTCCCTTTAGATTCCTCTGTCATTACATCTGTATCTCAGCTTCATTTTGAAACAAAAAATTTAATCGCTAAATTTTAGAGTTGGCCAAGCATCTACGCCGTTCTGTTGCGTTTAAGTTTAGAACAACATTGTCCTTGCTTAATGCGTAGTTTGAATGGCCTATTCTAAAGAATATTCGGCTTAAATTATTTTACACTTTCTTTTTTCTCTATATCTACGTTCTCTTCTTTGTTACCAAGATTTGTTTGTATTAACCAACGAATTCCACCGATTTTTTTCTGCATTTCTACACAGGTCCTCTCACGCGCTCAATAAACCAACACTTTCTTTATTCATATTCTCAATTGAGTATCGCTATCTCCACCCACATCTTTACTTTCGTACGACGCCCACACTCCAAACCATATCAACTTCTCAATGTCCAATACAAACAGATCGAATCAGAATTTCTGCTGACCACAAAGCCATATCTACAGTCCGAACGATTGCAAGCTTTTCAGAAATCATAAGGTTATCATTGTGGAAAGCGACCAGGAAAGAAAGTGAAGGGGGGGGGGCGTACGGTGGAGGTTGGGTTTCAATCTTTGCTTACAAGAAAGCCAAACCCTTTTGATGTTAAGGCCAAGTAGAATACAGACGTTCTCTACAAAAATGACACGCGTACATTATAAATTCATAAAAGAAGAGTAAAAATCGCCATCGTATCTCGTCCAGGATGTCAGCTTGAATAACGGCATTTTAGATGATAACATTCTGCACGGAGTCTAAAGAAAACATTCGGTTCAGATGCGTCCACGATTTTCTATAAAAGGTAGTGTCCGTCGATCGGTCACGCTTAAGTTTTAAATAGAACTTTAATTGCAAAAACGCCAAGATAGAATGGACACATCTTTATTTAGCTGTCGCTAATAATATCACTAAGAGCTTGTCCTGTGGGATAGAGTTAAAGTGTAGTATATGTATTATCTTCAGACAGTAATGGAGACATCCTTATAGATTAAGGTAATTGTTTTATTGCTGTCCCAATCTAGAGTGCCCCTTTTTTAACAAGCTTGAAAGTGTCTCCACAATAAAAAAAAACGAACTTGTGGCTAACTTTGCTCACGTAAAGAGGCGAAAAATAGGGGCCTTGCTAGGCGGTCAGTCGGTCACAGTTAAGTTGGAAAAATAGTTAAATCAATAAACGCACAGATAGAATAGACGCATCTTATTGTAGATGCGTTCAATCTTAAAGGTTCAGTCTGTCGTTCGTTCTCGGTAAAGATTGAAATAGAATTGTATTTGTTAAACGGGCTTTTTGAATGCACACATTGAATTAGAGATGCGTCCACTCATAACAGTAAGTGCTTCTGTTCGTCAATTTTTCACGCTTCAGTTTAGAATCGCATTTTCTTTGCAAAACGCATGGTTTGAATAGACGCATCTTATGTTGGAATCGTTTAAGGATTTCTATATTCCGTCCGTCCTTTGATAAATCTTTTTGTCGGTCTGTCACGATTGTTTGAAACTGATCACCTATACTAAATAGGTAGAGTGATTGAAATCAGTAAAAGAAAAGGTTAAAGTAAGTGATTTATGAGATGCGTTAACGTTTCTTCCCAAAAACCTATAATCTGTGGTACCATTACGAAGGTACTGCTACCCTGAAGACTACAAGATGGTCGTCTTAAACTCGAATATCAACAAATACTTGTCATAAACCGTCCTTAAAAGTAATCATATATATGTTCAATTCAGTATTCTCAATTCTCTCATAATACGCTTTATTTAACTGACAATCAATCTATATCATTCAATCTTGGTCTTGAGCGGCTTTTATCCTTTGTAATTTGTGACTTATTAGTAATAGACGTTTATAGAATCGACTACTTACGTCCATCGTCGATCTATCTGGCGTAATGATCTGTTGGTTCGTATG
This sequence comes from Sepiola atlantica, assembly GCA_963556195.1. Classification (NCBI taxonomy): domain Eukaryota; kingdom Metazoa; phylum Mollusca; class Cephalopoda; order Sepiida; family Sepiolidae; genus Sepiola; species Sepiola atlantica. The sequence continues at coordinate 37,230,721 of OY744548.1, forward strand.
TCAGTCCGTCACGTTTTACTTTGTTTGAAGGTTTTGTCTTGATTGGGACAAAAGTTAAAACTGTGTCAGTCTGTTACGGTTGTTTTAAATAGAATTGTGTTGCTATTTAAATATATTACGCGTAAATTTAAAATAGTATTGTTATCAATAAATGCTACCAAGCCCCTACTTAATATGTCTACTATAAATGCAGCCCTTAATCACAGTAACCTCTTTCGTCTCAGTGGCAATGTGTCTTGTTTAGGGTGAATAAAAAGATGTATCTACACATCTTTATAAAAGAATCAGTACGTCTGTTGGTCTGTCATACCTATGGTTGAAGTAGCCTTTGCATCGCTAACCGCGCAGATTGGAAAGCCTTATCTAACAAATATTAGTGATTGTTTTATCTCTAATCTTTAATAGCACAAAGGATAGCAACGACTGTAATTCCAGCCATGTATACTAACACCGTTTCCATTACTGCGCCTGCTACTTCGATATTTACCATTTCTCTTCCTGTCTGAAACTTGTGATGATATATTGCAATCATATCTACGCGTATTTTTAATGGATTTTCTTATCATTTTGGCATTTAGCACAACATTCCCCGTAGATAGTTACAACGGCTGCAACAGTCAATTGCCTGAATTTCGGAAACTGAGCGCATGGTTTCGTTCGCTAGTCAAATCCCTGCCGTGGTCAAACAAAGATGTCCGACCGAGCTAAAAAAAATTCAGCTTGTACTTTTATTAGTCTTTATTTACTTTCCTCCCCACAAGGACAGAGTAAGACACGAGATCGGTTTTTAATGTGAGGAAAATCTGGCACTGAAAATACAGATAGTCTGGATTGAGACAAAAACAAAAATTGTCTCAGTAAAGAAGGATTTTTCCTTCACTGACCGAGGACAAAAAAGAGGAAGTGTAGTATAAGAACATACAGACTCTTTCCTTCGTAGTTAGTTTAATCGATATTGTTAATGACTATGGAATTTAATATATTGTTTTCATTTACTTCCTCTGTGGAGCTAAAATCAGACGAAACTTCCATGAACAGCGTTTTTCCTAGAACTTCAAACCTGTGGAACACGTTCCGCGAAAATGCTTTTCTACAGACTACAACATGGCCGTTTCCAAGTTCAATATCAACAAATTTCTATCGTGTTGTCCTGTGAATTAATGATAGTTCGCAACTGCTGTATAGTACTGCCCACCCTATCTTACTGAAAATCTCACTAACTCTAATTCTCGAGTGTTTTTTTCGTCTTAGTAAGTGGTGACCCATTAGTATTAAAATTAATAAATATAGGAAATATATAAACACGCATTTTCCCTAAGCTATAATATAGCAACATGTGTTAAATAAATTGCATACACTTGGATAGTAATTGGTGTCTTTGTATGCAATGTATCCCGGTCGACTTGTTCTACGTACGTTGATCCTATTTGTTTACACGTGGCCGACACAGAGAAGAGTATACAAGACATGTGCGCACAGTGTGATGATGTAAGGAAGTGAAACCTGATAAGTGAGGGTAGAGAGCACGCATTTTATGGAAGGTAATGGTATGAGAATTATATGATGGATGTGTAATGTGAGTCTTAAAAAACAGGTTTAGATCTGATAACCTCAGGGTAAAATTAAATATAGACTGTATAGGAAGATGCGTGCAAAAAAGGAAACTGATTTTTTGGGGGGTCACATTGAATGCCTGGATAAAGTGTTTGGGTTAGTAGTAGCGAAAAGTTTAGGTAGCAGGGTTATTTGGTTGGGGAATGCCAAGGAAAATATAGGAGGAAGTGATAATGCGAAAAACAAAGATAATAAAAATAAAGACCGTATTGTCGTCGTCGTCGTCGTCGTAATTATTATTATTATTATTATTATTATTATTATTATTATTATTGTTATTATTATTGTTATTATTATTGTTATTATTGTTGTTATTATTGTTGTTACTACTACTATTATTATTATTAGTAGTAGTAGTAGTATTAGTATTATTATTATTATTATTATTATTATTTTTTTTTTTTTTGTACTCACTAGGAGTTCTCACACAAGTCATCGTCAGTGATTGCTCACTGATAATGACCGGTTGTGTTCCCTGGAGTGTGAGTAACAACAAGCCTCCACAGATTTCCAATACTCTACACCTCTTTTCGATAACCATTGCAAATGACTTTGCGGTATTTTATCGCCGCTAACCATTGATTTCTTGCTGGTAATGGCCATTTTTATGTTTTTGAATTTGGGTGGCAATAAGCCTCCCCAAGGTCCCATTACTCTTTGCACTCGTAAGGTTGAGGTCAGGTTAGTGCTCTCCCTCCTCGGTATTCACGTCCTCCTTGACCCGTCACAACTATTTTGGTTGTATCAGCCGAGTCTTGAACAATCACATTTTTTTGGGGGGGTGAAGGAAGGGTATTAAATATCTGTCAGTTTCTGTTTCTTGGGTTCATGTGGTGGTGTTCTTCCTGTGTTTTTTCTTCTTCCTATTATGACTTCTATCTGACTGGTTACCGATCGTAGCTTATACTGGTTATTTACCGAATTCGCGTGATCGATTGTAATTTCTCCCAGTCTTTTTACCAGTTTTTGTTGTAATTTTCCTAATGCTTCTACGATTTTTACGTTGACTTTCTCATGCTCTATATTCCTTTCAGTTCTCTAGAAAGTTCCGTGTATTTGCTTCGTTTTCCCGTATCCTTGATTTTCACTCTTGGTCTGCTGGAACGGCAAAATCTACGATTCTTCTTCTTCTCCTTCTTCTTCTTCTTCTTCTTTTTCTTGTTCTTCTTCATCATCATCATTCTTCATCATCATCATCATCATCATCATCATTCTTCATCATCATCATCATCATCATCATTCTTCATCATCATCATCATCATCATTTCTCGTCTGTGTTACTTCACCCCTGCAGCGTGGATACACAACATAAGAAGATTATGGGTGTCTTTTTATGTTTTATTTGACTGTATTTTAAAACACTAGCCGATGACTGAGAAGATCAGCTTAAAATATTATGCACACATTCCGACTCGTATGAAGTTAGGGTGGAGATTCGACCGACTACCATTTCTCTTATAGCTTTACAAATACCAATGAATTAAAGCAGAGTTATAATAAAACGCTGTTACCATCCGTTCACTGAGTAAAATATACGAAAACTATTGAAGTACAGGTTAAGTTCGCTGCAAATAAAGTGGGCTTCATCTGCCGGGATAGTAAACTTCTCGCAACAGTCAATATCCTATGTCTTTATTAATCCACCACTCGTCCATAAATTGTGTATTGTTACCACGTCTGTGCCGGTGCACTAATCTCTCTGTTTTCACAGAGTGCAAAAAAGCGTCACTAACCTAATGGTTACAAACGTTGTTAGCTAAGCTTGAAACTATGTCCTATCGCCGCGATTTAGTATCCGTCTGTTCAAGTACTTCCACGGAATGTGTTTTGACGAACATCCGGCGCTTGTATATGCCTTCAACGTAAATGCTTCCAGCCAACCCGGCTAGCAGCAAAATGCCACCCTTCACTATAGAGGCTCCTTGATACCGGAATAATTACTACACGGATAAGTTCCTCACTCGAACCACTTGCCTTTGGAATTTCATCCCTGCTCCCTGTTTCCTCGGACTATACCATATACGTAAGAATATAAATGTAATGTGAAAAAACATCTTGCTGTAAAAATAGCCACTGTCGATTACACCTATTCATCTGGTTCCTAATAACAGTAGCTTCTTATATCTTAGAGAGCATACGTCTTGTTTGATGTAAATAAAGATTTAAAAAGTAGATTGAAAAAAAGTAAAGAGAGAGAGGGGGTGATATTCGCGTTTGTTTCGACGTCATAGTCACATGCCTTGTCATTAAATTCTTGGGACCCTGATTTTACTATGTACCACATAGCAAATAATTTGATATAGTCGGGTTGGAGAAAAAATTTAAAAGTAGAATAAAGAAAATAGCCGGACAATATGAAAAAAGGGGATATGTAGCATATAGTCAAAGAGACGATTACGTTGAAGAGCCTTTCACCTTGGAATACAAGTTGAATTGGACAGTCGATAGGATAATTGATATTTCGGGCACTTGCTGTGACCACCTTTTTTGTATAAATGCAATTTATGGGCGACTTTCTATAGTTCACAGTTGGATAATTGCCATCTCCTTGAGAGCGTCACATACGCCTGAGTGCTACACCGTGTTCAATAAGAAAGAGAAAAAAATGAATGTACATGGATCGGTGCATATTCTGAAGGTTGGCATTTTTTATAAAAATCATTATAATCATCATCTTTATGCTGCATATTTATTTTTTGAACTATTATTATTATTATTATTATTATTATTATTATTATTATTATTGTTGTTGTTGTTGTTGCTGTTGTTGTGTTGATGTTGTGGTTGTTTTGTTTATCACTAGTAATATTTAGTATATATCTCTCTGAATCCAAAACTATACTATTATTTATATTATATTTTTCTATTGAACTATCTTTTAATACACAATTCCATTTCTTATTCTTTTTAAGACTAATACACCATGTTTCGGTGCAAATTGGGGGGGGGTAGTCTTGCATTTGTTTGTTGTCAAGAGACCATCCTCCCAGGCATTACACCCTACTTTTAGTGGGTAGTGCAATATACGTTCGTTCGTCATGAAACCATTATTCTCTCAGATATTACCTTCTCTTTGAAGGGGAGTAGTGCAGTATGTTTTTTATAGTCATGGTACTATCCACCCAGGAATTACCTCTTCCTTTTTGGTTAGGTAGTGTAGTATATGTTCGGTTGTCATAAGACTATCTTCCCCGTCTTCCCATTCTCCTTTAGGTGGTGGTTTACGTCCACAAGAAATTGTCACACTCAGCTTTTGATTAGGAAATTAAGCACTTATAGTATATATATATATATATATATATATATATATATATATATATATATATATATATATATACAAGTAGAAATATGGATAATAGTTATCATCATGTGTACTCACTAGGAGTTCTCACACACGTAATTATAAATTATTGCTCACTGATAATAATCGGTGGTGCTCCATTGAATTTTAGCGACAAAAAGTCTCCACAAATTTCCAGTACTCTCCAGCTCTTTCGATAACTATTGCAAATTACTTTGCGTTATCACAACAGATGCTCACAATCGATTTCTCGCTGGCAACGACCATTGTTCATGTTTAAGATTGGGATGGCAATAAACCTCTCCAAGGTCCTAGGCCTCTCCGCACTCTTCCACTGGAGGTGTGGGTAGTGCTCTCCTTCCTCGGTCTGTCCATTCTCCTTGACCCTTAACGACTAGTTTGTGTGTTATCAGCCTAAACTGGTTCCATCAGTTTGGGGGGGGGTAGTTTATGAAATTTCTTGCATTTTCTAGTCCATTAATTTCATATAGTGGTGATTTTTCTGTGTTTCTGTTGTCTTACTATTGCAACTTCCATGTAACTGGTTAGCATTTGTAGCTTATGTGGATTGTTTCCGCATTTAAAGAGTTCCCTTAAGATTTTAGCTGTATTCATAATTGCCGTCAGTTGTATGGTCACAGTCTTCCCTTGGATTCCAATTTCTCATGGTCTTTTTATCAGGTTTTTCGGGATTGTGCACCTACGATTATTAATATCGTATTTACTTTCGTCATACTCCATATTCCTTTCAATTATATTATTAGTGTACATAAAAAGGACAGACAAAATTACATTGGGCCAATGTTCGCTTTCAGATCCATATAAAATCATAGAATTACTTAAAATTAATTTTCATATATAAATTATTACCATTTCTGATGACCTAAAGAAAAAAACTGCTGTCAATTTTTTATTTATAATTAAGAATTTCGTTTCGTATCCATTTTAGATGGCGAAAGTTGTCTCATTTGTATTTGCATTCTTCACCCTCCCCCATTTACATAGTTTCGCGCGGAGGTAGAAAAGGGAATGTTTTTTTATTTACTGACTTTTGTATGACGGGATAGAAATATTATATTAATTTATAAAAAAAAATTTTTTTTAATTCTTATTACACTTTGTGTTATATTATAAGGAACCCTATTTTTAAAAGGTGAACTTCAGCTAGTATGGAGTGACAGACAGATGAACTTAAGATCAATGGAACAAAGCATTGGAGGTCAATAAAGGTAACAGATCGAGAGCGCGATGACGTAACTTGTTTTCGCATACAAAGAAACGACAGTCAGGGGAGTCTGCCATGGATTTTGAAGCGAGCAGACGTAAGAAGTATGCTCTAACAACTTTAAGTGTGGTTTCGAATTAGACTAAGATGATAAACCAGCCCTGTCGCCTACTACCTAAAATGGCACTATAGCAAAATAAGTCAAGAAATAACTAAGCAGGAAATGAAGATGTCACAGAAATAAGGTTTAAGATTATACGGTATCTCTTATCTGCATTTTTTTATATCAGAGAAAATAAAACCCTTTGACCTCATGAAAAATGTTAAGAACGTGTGTTCACTAGACGCACGAAGATTTACACACTGACCGCTAAGAAAGATCACGGAGCCCGAAAAGGAAGAAAAAATCAACAGAGTCACACGAATAAAGAAAGAGGGAACAAGTTATGGACAATACGAATCACGACGGCAAATGAAGAAGGAAACAGAAGAAAGAAAAAGGTAAGTTTCGCTTTAAATTATAACAGACATTTGTAAAAAAAAACACGGCACACACTCGAACTGATATACGTTAAAAGGAATTAGCGATTAGATACTCACACCCGGGTGGCTCACACACTTACGCATACGTTAATAGATAAGTTGAAAGTTAAAAGAAGTTATGGAAGCGATCAATAATTGAACACTTTCTCGATAGAAGAACACCGATACACAATCATACAAGAGATAAATACGTGAGAAGGCGGATAAGTTAAAAAAAGAACGTCAAGTTAAAAAGAAGAGAGAAAATAGTTTTAAAATCTTTTTAGTTACGTTTCATTTTTTCGACATTTTCAGAAACGTTACATATATGTGATTTCGCAACGAGATTGAAAAAAGAACGTATAAAACAATTATAAGTCAGTTTCAAGGCGTTTATTAACGATTAAAAAACTTTATCGTTATATTTGCTGTAGAGTGGTGCATTATTATTATCATTATTATTATTATCATTTTATTGTTGTTGTTTTTGTTGTTGATATTATAATAAAAATAACATATGTATATATGCATATTTATATATATATATAAAATAAAATAAATAAATTTAATAAACTTTAACAGTAAAAACACTCCATACTCCTTACATTGGTCAATATTAAAAAGGTATAAATCCTACACTCCATGATCCGCTTTCTGCCAACTATGTACATTAGAAACATTTATGATAGCTACAGTAGCTAAAAGCAAAAATAATATTAACTCTTAAATAGAACTTATCTCAAATTGCAGGGACAAGCGAAAATGTAAATACATAAATATAATTACTCCCCAGCCAGCAACCTCCTCTCTAACATTAGACTTATTCTTAAATTCTATAATTTGTAATTTTTTTAACTCTTAACATTTCCACCCTTACAAATAATCATCTCAATAACATAGTGTATCCTCCCCTGTGCATTTAATAAATCTACTAACCCATAACATTTAATGTAAATTGAGAACTAATAGTATTCTTCTCCACTCCACTAATTCTTAATCGCCTCTACTCCAACACTCTAATTATTATTCTTTTTTTTCAATTACTAGCAAACCCCCTTACATACCTATCCATTGCCTCTCTTATCTCCGTTTGGCATACAAGCCATCGATACTGTGGAAGCTTCGCTCTACTAATAATCCTTTTTTCGTAGATTCAATTACTCTTGCCTTTAAACTACGCTCCCTGGTTATACCTATAATGACCCATTTTCCCCCTTAAAATCTATATGTAATTGCAATACTCTATGTTATAACTTCGGTTACATAATTTAACCCAATCCGACCCTATAATGTTCATACAATAACTCAATTGTTGCAAACATATTAACGCTGTTCCCAATCGTAACAGCAGTTGTATATTAATATCTTAGTTTGTCATTCATCTAATATTTAATTAACTGAGAAATGTGTAAAGTATTTTAACATTAAACTCTGAAATATTATAATTGTCCGGATTATTACATCTTAAACACGTTAATTCCAGATTTCCAATCGTCTGAGCCCTAATTTTCTTAATTTGAACCCTTTCACGCTTTCTGAATTATATATAATTTTATATAAAAATCCGTTTAAATAAGTGGATATTCCTCCCTCCTGAACTGTTTACTTACTGACCTGAACGCTACTGTTTTTAGCTTATTGCAACCCCACCAGAATTCCTAACTAAAGCCAACCCAGGCCTGGCATTATATTGTTGCATACTAGCGATGATCTGTAACTAAATAAACATTTTACCTACCCTACTCCCAGCATCAGCCATCGTTCTATCTACTAAACAAAACCTCCTCATCCACTCCCCTTATCTCTCACTCCTTTCCCCACTTTTTACTGGGTTCGTCTTTGACCAGAAATCTCGCTCTCATTTCTTAGATTCGATCGAAGTTACTGCTGAAATTTCCTACTGCCTGCTTATACACAACATTTTAAACTCAACCTCTAAAAAACTATTTTTATTCTTAGTTCACGGAAGTATTTAAAAATGGCCCTAATTCTCAAAATTACATCCGAATAAGTGCTTGCCATCTACGGTTTAACTAAGCATCTTTCTTTTGGATGTACTTTATTTTGAACATTTTTCACGCTGTCTCCACGAAATCCTTTTTTTCCGTCTTTAAAATCTTTCTTCACCGGACATTTTATCAACGGGCATTCACCAACTAGGCAGACTCCATATTTTGACAACCTTTTTACACGCATACTCTTACTTTCTGTTAATATATATTGTTTCTTAAATTCTTAAAATTTTAGATTTTGGCTATTCCACTTCCGACTTATCAATCTATGTAATTCTTCTGATGATAACATTTTAATCTTTGAAAAAACTGACTTAAGGAAAGAAAAATAAACATGCTTTATCGAGTACACCTTGCATTGAACCATCGAAGATAAGATACATTTGTCATCCGTACATCTTTATCTCTCTTCCTTCATTTCTCTTTCTCTCTCTCTCTCATATATATATATATATATATATATATATATATATATATATATATATATATATATATATATATATATATATATATATATATATAATAATGGTAATAATCCAGGTAGAAAAATATCCACAGGGTGGTAATCCAGAGAATTTTAACCGGGTTTATAAAAAGTGCTCAATATCAAAATAGAGCTTTATATATATATATATAATAATGGTAATAATTCAGGTGAAAAATATCCACAGGGTGGTAATCCAGAGAATTTTAACCGGGTTTATAAAAAGTGCTCAATATCAAAATAGAGCTTTATAAATATATATATATATATATATATATATATATATATATATATATATATATATATATATTACTAATTTGGTGTTGTTACACGAATCATTATCAGTGATATCTAGCTCGTATAAAGAAGCGATGTCCCCTGGGGTCTGAGTGACTACAAGACTCACCAGGCACTCGATACTCTCTCCTTCTTTCGATCACCGTTTCAAATAACTTTCTGTGTTCTCGCAACAATCGTATATCATGAGTCATCGCTTATAACGGTCGTTGACTTTCTGGGGATACGAATGATAAAAAAGCTCCTCAGGATTCTATTAAAATCAATGCCTTTCCATTCGATTATTATCATGCTTGTATCCCGTGGCGTAAAAACTGGCAGCATTCCTTTTATAATGCTCTCTTACTTTCCTACACATACTGTAAACAAAGTCCCTTATAAAAAAAACAGTTGTCGTCGTCATTATAACTTCCGCAATCTCAGCCTGTCGATTTTCTATATTCTACTTTTGTTCGCCCCATGCAATGCATATTGCTACTGTAACGTAAGGGGCCACTCTCATAGAGGCTATATATATATATATATATATATATATATATATATATATATATATATATAGTGATGACAAATTGGTGGGGAGTTGGGTAGCAAGATATTAATTAACATTAAATTTAAATTCATGCGTGTTTATACGGTTAAGAAAACAGTGAACAAGAAGGAAATTCCAAGGGCAAGCAGCCCGTGGAAATAAACTCCAAAGGTAAAAACAGTTCACACATTTAGGGATATCTGCAGTGAAGATGTGGGATTTTGCTGCTAACTGAGTGAATTGTGAGTATTTTCTTAGAAAACATATGAGTGTACAGCATTAATCAAAGCACAATCCGTGGAAGTACTTGTAAAACAAGCACAGGGATGCAACATTAAAGCGATGCGACACGGGTTGGAGTTTGGAAGACAATAGCGGACCTATTAGGTTAGAAAATTCTTTTTTTCACCCTGTCCAGGATTTAGAGACGAGTGATTAGTGCACCAGTCGAGAGGTGGCAGCAATAATTGAGGAATATATCCTTGCGTTTATTTCTTCCACTATAAATAAAACTATATATTTATACATTGATTTATTGAAAAAGAGTCAAATTGCATACGATTAAACTACATAGTACAAACAATACACATACTTAGATTAGCTGCTTTTGACTGATGCATGTGTTTGTTTTTATTATTATACATTGACTTTCCTTTTTAATTTTAGAGGCAGTAATAGCTATTGTTAAATAGAACTGTTGAAACATAAACACAGTGCTTGTTATTATATTAATTGTTATGGTTTTGTTTTTATGCTGTGTCTTGAATTTTAGATTTTCTTTTGAATCTATATGATATGCTTTCTCTCTTGATCGGTTTGACGGTTAGATTGACTGTCACACTTCGGTTACTTGCCAACTGTTAAAACGTTTAGCGTATAAAATTATATTTCAAATGTAAGCATGAAATACTGACGAAAATATAATTTTACATTTCGACGAAATTCGACGAAAATATAATTTTACATTTCGACGAAATTCAATTTAAAACTTAAACGTGACAGACATTCCCCTACTGTTTCTAATGTAAGCTTACAGGTCAAACAAATGTTATTTCAAACGTACACATTTAACCAACCTCTGAAAATACTATTTAAAACTAAAGCCTACAGGTAAAAATATAAACCAGAGATCTTATATTGATTGAACACGTCGAACATAGATTTCAAAGTTATAGTTGAAGACCGATGAACATTCTATTCCGGATTCAAGCGTGACAGACAAATGAATATGATCTCTTCTGTGTGGGTTTTAGTAATGACAAGATATTAGATTGACGGACAAATTCTCTATTGGTTATGCGTAGACGCATCTTTAAAAAAGAATTAGTTACCCGCTCAATTAAACATAAATTGAACGGAAAATAAAAAATAAATTTAATTGAAATGTTAATGTTGCATTAAAATAGAAAACATTTCCACAAAAGATGAAACACGTTTACGTTAACTGTCGTCAAAAGGCGCAATACTGGTTTCGAAGAAGTAAAAAATAAACTAAAATTTTGCCCGAACGATATAATAGTATTTTCTTTTTCATATCTCATATTTAAAAGGAAATGGTGTAAAAATATAAAACCGGTTGGAAATTCGTGTGATGAATTCAAAGAAATTCTTGAGAGAATATCGCTACATCTGTTAATGGTGTGAAGATATGACTTTCATGAACGGTCCAGATAAGCAGATGCCGAGTCGTTTACAACCTGTCAAGATGGCTAAATCCTTTACAAGTATTTACAAATGTTAGTGGACGAATATTTTAAAAATTAGACGCGGAAATTACATTTGCCCTTCTTTCTTTTAATACATTTTTTTCCGAATTAATTTAAATTCATTAAAGAAGGTCGCTGGAAAAATGGTTGGATCATTCTATCGCTCAAAACATATCTCACTCCTGACGCAATCCTCTACCTGTATAAGTTAGATACGTGTTAAGCTGGGATACCCTTGCCACACCTGTTTAAGTGATACACAAAGAACTATTTTCTGTTTTAACAGGGTACAACATCGACTTTTAAATATAATAAGGGAGGTCCTATTCTTACTCTACATCCTCTTTCTTACAGAGGAGAAGTTGGTTAACTTTCTCTACTGTCACCATTTATTCATTTATTTATTTATTTAATTATCTATCTATATATCTATATATCTATCTATCTATCATCATCATCATCATTATTATTACAATAGTAGTATCATTACTATTATGATTATTATTATTGTAATATAGATATAACAAGTCTTATTATTTGCTATGTATGTTTACATACGTGTTGTAGTATGTACTCACATACGTATGTAAATTAAATGATGAGATTAAGAAAAACGAGGACTTTTTCTCTAAATGCTCACAAAGACATTTATATATAAATCAACATAAAATGTGAGAGGACAGGAGAATTACAGAAATGACTAAGGGGGAGATGCGTAAGTGGTGAGTTGTTTATGAAATGCGTTTTATTTTGTTTGTTTGTTTGCTTTTCAAACATATCTTAATCCAAGAATAAAAGTATATTTTACCATGTATTTTCTCAAATTTAATATGATCACAATATATGTGTAAAGTGTGCGTGCCGTTATATGTGTTTCTATTAATAACAATGTGAAAGTAGCAATGTATACATATCTGAATCGTCATAGTTTGGAAGAAGATTTTTTATATATATATATATATATATATATATATATATATATCCGGTACGTGCAAAAATGGTCGCCACTTGTACTGACTCTCGTTCTTAAAAGTGTATTTTCTTAATTTTTTAAATCAGTTTTCATTTAACTTTGATTGTCATTAAAAGATGAAAGCATAATGTTAATATATAAAAGAAAACAATTGTATATTTACGTGTGAAAAGAAATAGATAAAAATGTTATCAAAACAGTGAAAAATCGGTTTAAGCTGAAGATTCAATAAAACATGTTTAAAAATCACTGGAAAAGTAAATATCATTTCTTGAACTGTTTAAAAGATAATTATAACATTAAATTCTTAAGAGAGTGAATTACAAAAAAATGTACCATTTTTACTAAAAATTGCTTAATAGTCCCAAAAAAGTGAAAGTTAGCTAAAAAATATGTCCGGAGCCCGAGCTGTAAATGTAAACAGAGACTACGGCTACAAAATCTCAAAGTATGGAAGGCGCAAACTGCTTAAATAGTTTTTTTTTTAATTTACGTTACGAACTGCGTCAATTTTATTAATTATGTTTACATGATGAATTACATTACTCGATGTATTCTTTAAGAATTAATGTAATTTTTAATTACATTAATTCTTAAAGAGTAAATAACTAATTTATTGTTACGAAACATGTAAAAATTTCTTACATGTGTCGTAACGATAGATCACATTAATTTCTTTTAAAATGAAGCTAAGAATATTTTTTTAATTTTAAGTGTAAAAAAGTAAATTAAAGTCAATGACTACACTAACAGTATTAAAAAATGAAGTAAATCCAATAGAAAGATGTTTAGTTCAATCGTGGATGGAACGCACTTATTCGGATGTAATTTTCTGAATTAAGGGCATCTTAAAATACTTCCGTTGACCGAGAATGAAAGTAATTTTTCAGAAGTTGAGATTGAGCTGTGTATAATTAAACGCAGGCAGTCGGGAATTTAAGTAGTGACTTCGATCGAGTCTAAGAAAAGCGGCAGCTCCGGGTGGGAGATAAAGCAAAGTAAAAATGTGGAAGAAGGGGTAAAGATAAAATATAAAGAAGGTGGGTGATAGGGTTAGTGATATCAACTATGACTGATGCTGGGAGAAGAAAAGGGGAAGGGTTTGTTTGGTTACTATTCATTGCTAGTAATCTATAAACCGGTGCGACTTGGGGTGGGGTTATTATAAGCTAAAACAGAAGTGAATTCAGATCAGTAAGTAAATAGTTCTGAAAGGATGGGTCCCGTAATTAAAACGGATGTTTATACAAACTTATATATAATTCAGAAAATTTAAAAGGGTTCATATTACAGATTCCGTATTTATTTACATGCCCACTTTTACTCTCCATTACTTTATATTTTTTCAAATTTTGAATTTTGACTTTTCCCTTGCCAACTTATCCATCTATGTAATTCCTCTTATGATAAGATTACACCGAGTACACCTTGCATTGAACAATCGAAGTTGAAATAGATTTGTCATTCGTACATATTTAGCCCTCTTCTTTCATTTATCTTTATATATATATATATATATATATATATATATATATATATATATATATATATATATATATATATATATATACTAGTATACATGCTCCGACAAAATGACGGATACAAATTATGCTTCGGCAGTGTTTGCACTAATAATTATATAAAATAATAGATATGTTTGTTATTACATTAATTTGCCTCTGTTAATATCAAATAACAAAATTAATGTTCGAATTGTTTGCTCACCGAATTTGAAGTAAAATGTTATGATAATGAAAATATGAAGACTTTGGATTGTCGTCGTCGGAAGTGTTGTTAATAAAGGAAATGGCTAGCCAATGTAAATACAGTTGAGTAGTTAAGTTTTGTTAATCACTGATAGGGCTCTGTGAAACCCTAAGTCTGAAAAACGCGTTAAGCAATATTAATTGTTAAGGTGGCAATTGGCTAAGTGGCGAAAAAGATAACAAATGAGAATTAAATAGGAAAAAAGGTTTAATGACTAAATAATAAACTGATCCATATCCGCTACTTCTTTTTTTTCTTTTTGAGGTATAAAATATTATTATCATTTCTAATAGTAAAAAGATAAAGAATATAATAACGTTAATTTTTATTTAGTGGAGGGGATTTCTTTTCGAATTCATCGAAGGCGGCAAGGGTTTTATGATTTGCTATTTGCTTTCTCGCTTCCATTCAATCCTTTAAATAGCTTCGTCCGAGACGTGTTTTACTTGCTAAATTTAGTGTGACAGGACAAAATGTTATTTATTATCTGTGACTACATGTTTACAAACTTGATATCTCAGCCTATTTACGGTCTAATTGCCATGTTTCGCGGTGTTGTGCACTTGATTTCCGGCATTTCATTAAGAAATTAGTTTTTTTAAAACATTAATATCTGATCTCTTAAAGATTGAATTGTTTTGGAAATCTAATCAAATAATTTGTAAACATGTGTAAGTTATCCATGGATGGGAATGATGTCTTATTTGTTTTTTTCTAATATTAACAAAGTTGTTAATAATTTATATACTCAGTGGCTCTAGTATGGTAGTCGCTCTAATACACAAGTTATTGATGCTGTAGATGTAATATTATGGTTCTAAGCAATGCTTTTCATGCGAATGATTGCACAATATAGAGAGGATTTATTTGGATAGAGACGGCGGTCGTTAGCTGAGAGAGTTGTTGTTATCTGTCGGTTTTAAATATATGGAGGTTGATAATATGCTATTTTGAGATCGGATTATATTTATGAATGGAATGAAGGTAGATGAATGTTTAATGATAAATTTTATTTTTGTAGTAATCCTGGGCATATTATATCATCAATGGATACTTTTAAGAAAATACATTTTGACCTTGATGAAGTCTAGCTTTGACGGAAACATGTTTTGTAAATGTGTAGGCAAATAATGTTTATAAAAATAAAATTTATAAATGAATTGTATATATATATATATATATATATATATAGAGAGAGAGAGAGAGAGAGAGAGAGAGAGAGTTAGATAGATTGATAGATAGATAGGTATGTGTGCTCATATACACGCATATTAATCTAAGGCATACACGTGTATATATTGCCTATTACTAAAATATAAATATATATATTTATATATACATATATATATATATATTATATCTATATCTATATATATATATATATATATATATATATATATATATATAATCAATTCAGAATACACTTCCAATATGTATGCGTCTAATCCTAAGGTCTGTATTTATTTCATTTGTTGGAATGATGTACACGTGATCTGATATTTTTTGTCTATGGATATCCTGTTCACGGGTCGAATTCAATGCATTTAAATTGGTTTTGTGTCAAATCAATTTTGACGGGTCTGTAGGAATAAAATGAAAACAGAAATGCAAGTTTTTCTACAAGAAGAAAAAAAAGAAGAAAAAGAGGAAAGAAAAAGAACTACAAAAATAATGAGAATAAAAAGGAACAAGAAGAAGAAGGAAAAGGAAGAAATTAACAATAAGCAGAATAGTTTAAGACGTCAAAGGAGAATGCGAAAATACACAATAATAATAATGGATTAAGAATAAGAAGAAAAGCAAGAGAAGAAAGAATATGACCATTAAGGAAAAGCCGGAAAAGAAAAAGAAAAACAAGAAGGTATAAAAATAAGTACAAGGAAAACCAGAAGAGTACCCAACTCTAAGTCAACAGCAAACGGTGTCTTGTCAGAAAATCCAAAATCCATTGTTCTCTTTTTAATCTCCCGCCATAAACACACTTCTACCTCGGCCATAGTTCCTTACATTAAATACCTTCTTATTTTGGGTCCGTACTTTTCTGGTTTGCCAAGTTTGTACACATTTGTTTTCATTATGTATTTAATTGTTAAGTGAAAGTACAGAATAGTTAAAAAAAGCCTCCCGCCTCATGTTAAGAATAGCTTTCCGAATAATCTTCTGCAGTTTACAGACCGTGTTGAAATAATAACAAAATTATTTAGTAAGCCAACTATACCGTCAACCATAAACCTCTCACCGGAAGTTATATTACGGATGAAGATTCATATCAGGAACTTAATCTGACAGAAAACCTTGTTTCTGCTGACGTTGAGTTTTGGTACTCTTCTGGTTTACCGCACAATCATATGAAGAAAATAAATAAATAAATAAATAAATAAATAAATAAATAAATAATAATAATAATAATAATAATAATAATAATAATAATAATAATAATAATAATAATAATAATAATAATAATAATAGAAAACTGTGCACTTTTCGAGATAAAAAAGAGGAAAGTAAAAGCAAAGGAATGTATAAAATTACCAAATATAGATGTGATGAGAGCCCTTGATGAACGTAAAACCGTTAAATACCTCTGCATTCTGGAATCAGACAACATAAAGTTAACTGAGATGAACCAGAAAGTGACAAAAAAGCAACTGCTAAGAACAAGAAAGCTCATGAAAAGAAAATGATATAGGAGAAACTTTATTATATGAAATAAATCTAGCAAGATACTCTGGACACTTCGTAAATTTGAGACAAGAAAATCTCAGTCAAATACATGAATAAAAATCGGAAGAATAATGAACATGCAAAATTTACTGCACGCGACAGATGATACATGAAGAATAACGAAGGGGAAGAAGACTGGTAAATGTTGTGGTGGCAACCACTCATTTGCATATACGAATAACGTTACACTATAAATGGCAAGCCTAGGTTGGCCTTAGTGTGTGTTACCTAAATGCCACCGGAAGTGACGCCGAAGAGCGTACATGTCCTCCCACCAAGACTCTCTGACTCGACACCTTCATTTGTACATACTGTAACTATACCTTTTCTTTAATACACTTATTATTGCATTCTCCTTGTTGTTTGCGTCTTCATTGTATTCCTCACTAATTATTGTTCAACCTTGCAACCACAACAGTAAATAATGAAGTTCACTCCGACGATGCAATTAAAGGACTTTTAACAATTAGACAAAACATAAAGAGGCTTATTACCGCCACAATATCATCGTCAATGTAAACAATTAGCGAAATAATATAGAAATAAGCGAAAAAATAAAAATAAAACGAGAAGGAGCTACATGGATTATTCATGAGAGTGTTCAAAGAAATAGCACAGAAAAACGCACGGACAAAGCTAGGGAAAAGAATATTGAACAGCGAAACGGAATCGCTCTTGACAGCCACACAAATCAAGCCAGTAGAAAGAGTTTAATAAAAGTTAAGATAGACAATGCCCAGAAAAAGAGAAAATGTAGACTATTGGGAAGATACACAAAACGGTAAATTATAGTATGTAGCAAACTTGACTAAAAGTAATATAATAACAGTGCAGGAAATCCATTGAGAACTGTGCAAATGCATTCACTTTGAATATAAACTAAAATTGTACGGATACAATCCGGAGGCAGTAGCAAAAAAATAATTATAGAATTCTCTAGGGTATGGAAATAGAAACGGGAGATAGGATGTGATGATAATCGAAAAAAATGAAAAGTCTTTTACAATTGTTTAGTAATAGAGTGAAGAATAAGGAAACAGAAAAACGAAGCAAATGCATGCAACTTCGTAGATAACTGCAGGCAATATGAAAGATTAAGAACATTACTGTAGTACCAATAATTGTAGGAGCACTGGAACAGTTGCAAAAATAAATAAAGAGTAAAAAGAAATAACGATTTTTTTAAATCGAGAGCAGGATAAACACGATAAAACGCACAACACTGATAAAAACAGCTGAAATGTTAATAAAAATCCTCGTAACAAGCAAGCACTGAACCATCTGTTGAAATAGAACAAAAATGTAAAAAGAAAATTACACGAATACAAAATAAATGATACTGTCAGAAAATCACATAATCTTACATCCCACCACAAATAATTGGTTTCAACAGTTTCGATCGGTGTTGAACAAAATGTGTGTGAAGTGTAAAATTTGATGGAAACGCCGTGGATTGAGAGTCGCATCTAGATCTCAACTGAAAATGTACGAAGAGTACGGAAATACTGAAGAGGTTCAGTGTTACTCAAATTCCACAGATGATCAGCGGCTATTGTGAAAGAGAAATCAATGGAAAATGGTTGTTGCATAATCCAAAGAAATGTGTAACAGGTATAATACGAAGCAGAGCTTACTGGAAGTCTGATGGAAACGTGTCAGCCAGTCAACCCTGAAATTACCTGTTGTTCCTAGTGAGCGATTAATAATAATAACCCTTGAGGGAAAATCATTACAATAAAATAAACACAGTAAGAGAATATATAGTAGTTAAGATCCTGCTAGGCTAGAAAGATCAGTGTAAAGTCCGAAAAGGTGAAGAACAATCCAGACCCTTACTGGAGGTGTACAGAGAGTAATAGAATTTTGCAAGAACTTCGAGAACTAACTACCCCCGTATAAAATATAAGCACACAATGTAATGGCATCAGTCTTGTCTGATACCACACACACAATTGTAGTGGAGTGTCAACGAGGATGAAAAAAACGAGGATGGAGAGCACTAAAGAAAGTTTCACTGAAAAGGTGTGGATAGTTTTGTGACCTTGGTGTGTGTGTGGGGTGGCGGGGTTATTGTCGCCGAAAGGCCAATAGTTGTTGCTAGCGAGATATAACAGTCCGCGGCTATTACGATAACCCAATATCATTTGCACTGAGTAGCGAAAGATGTCTACCTCTTTCGTTAACCACTGTAAATAGTGTTGCGTTATCGCAATAGTCACTGACTGTTTATTGATCGCTAGTATTGGAAATCTGGGTCGATTTTTTTTCACTCAGACTCCAAGGTACACATCCGGTTATTGGCAGTGAGCTATCATTGATGAGTACCTGTGAGAGAACTCCTCCTCCTCCTCCTCCTCCTCAACAACAACAACAACAACACCAACAACAACAACAACAACAATGATAATGATAATGATAATGATAATGATAATGATGATAATAATAATAATAATAATAATAATAATACTACAACAACAACAACAACAACAACGCACAGCAATAATAAAAACCGCCCAAATATAGAGCAGAATACTTGGATGTGGAAACTAACCCAAATAACTAACACACACTTATCAAGCATATGTAAATAGAAATATAACAAATAAATCACAGAAGACCAAAAGAACTGAAACTACACGAAATCCAATAAACTGAGTCCCCTGAGAAAGTAATAAAAAATAGGCAACAGCCTCAGCTGTACCAAAGAAAATAATCCTGAAGCGCCAAGGAAGATGGAAATACCAAGGTAGGAGAGTACCAAGCAGACCTCTACTGTAAGGGAGCGAAAATACTGGAACCTTTGGGAGTCTTATTTTCACTCAAATTTCAGAGAAGAACAAACGAAAGAGAAATCATAGTGACATTTACCATTGATTTAAGATAACGCAAAATGATTTGCAACGATTATCGAAACAGTTGGGCAATGCTGTAAAGCAGAAGAGACTTCTCACTAAGACTTCTGGGGAACAACACTGTTTAGTGTCAGTGAACAATAACAGATAACGACTTATGTGAAAACTCCTAATGAGTATGTAAGTAATCATGTAAGCAAGTAACTTAGTAAATAATAATAATAATAATAATAATAATAATAATAATAATAATAATAATAAGAAGAAGAAGAAGAAGAAGAAGAAGAAGAAGAAGAAGGAGAAGAATAATAATAATAATAATAATAATAAGAAGAAGAAGAAGAAGAAGAAGAAGAAGAAGAAAGTCAGTATAATACCATTAATCGTAGGAGCACTAGGAACAATCACCAAACAACTGGAAAAAAGACTGGGAGAAATTGGAATCAAAGAGATCATTGAAACTATACAAAGGACGGCAATGATCAAAACAGCTGCAATCTTAAGAAAAATCCTAGAATGCGGCAACCAACCCGCATAATCTACGAAAGGACACATGGAATCTACAACAGGAAGAAAACAAAACAACAGAAAGAGCACCACATCACAAACCAAAAAACAAAAAATGCAAGAAACATCACTTCATGAGCCCCCCGTCCAATAAATTACACCGGCCTCAGCTGACACGACACAAAAGTGAACTAATGAATAAAAATAGCAAGAAACACCATAACCTCTACTGTTCTCCCCTCCCCCAAAAAATATTATTAAAAAATAAAATAAAATAAAAATAAAAAATGGTACCAGCCTAGGCTGACACCAAACAAAATATTTACATAGTGTCAAGGAGAATGAGAAGACCGAGGAGGGACAGCACAAACCAGACCTCCACTGGAAGTGCAGAGAGTGCTGGGACCTTGGAGAGGCTTATTGCCACTCAAATCCCAGAGAAGACCAATGGTCCTTACCAGCGAGAAATCTATGGTAAACGGTTGTTGCGATATTGCAAGGTTATTTGAGGTGCCTATCGAAAAGAGGTGGAGAATACTGGAAATATGGGGAGACTTGTTGTCACTCAGACTCCAAGGAATACCACCGGTTGTCGGTGAGAAATCATCGATGATCTGTGTGAGAACTCTTAGTGAGTACAATTAATAATAATAATAATAATAATAATAATAATAATAATAATAATAATAATAATAATAATAATGATAATAATAATAATAATAATAATAATAATAATAATAATAATAATAATAATAATAATAATAATAATAATAATAATAATAATAATTTAGAAATATATTACGAAAAATAAGACTGGAAATACGAAGGAAGACTAAATATATGAAAAATGAGGGAAAATGAAAATGTCGGATAAAATGTAGCAGTAAGGTATCAATCGTCTGAAAAGTATTTTAAGGAATCTTTGAGAAGATAGGGAGATTCTGATGGGATAATATCGATCGAACGTGACTTATAATTGAAAATAATAAATTTAAAAAATCATACATTGCCCAAAAGTTTTCCAGTGACCCCACGGCAAAAATGCATTAAAAACGCCAGCAAACAGGGCGCAATTGACAAAAATGCATTTTGAGAGTTAATACACGTTTCAAAACTCGTGACACAATTTAGTGATTTTACAAGCAATTATCTTATTGAGATTTTCGTGAATAAAAAGAGAGAAAATTGTCCCCCGAATGATTTGTGAAACAAATTATTCAATTTCTAAAGTTTATCCTTACACATTATATCTCATGATATACTAACGTGCATGCACCACCGCATATATATATATATATATATATATATATATATATATATATATATATATATATATATATATATATATATATATATATATATATATATTTATTTATTTATATATATATATTGGTACAGAAAAATTAGTACAACATTCGTACCGTCGGTTTACAGCACGGAAAGTCTTAGCCGTCCGGCTCTCTTCAGCTTCTGTTGTCATCTGTTTTGGAAATGTGAAGTCACATGACACTCTCGTTCGGGCGCGTTATTTGCTCAGCGTGTTGTGTATGTTTGTTTGAATTTAAATTTAGTGTAATGAAACTGTTGAGATTTCAAACCAGAGGAGATTTGGAGAGATATAAGAATATCATTTGAAAATTATACATAATATATAAATTTTTACTACTCCACGTATATACGCATGTAATATTACAATAAGGTCACTTGTTAATTTGACCCACCTGAAAATTGGAAGAGCTAAAACGATCCTCAAACAATGGTCTATCAAACAAAGGGTTGCCACGCCTATGTTTGAGAGGAGTTCACCTATTGGCCAATAAAGATAATAACTCGAAAGCGAGTAATAATACCACGAATCCGATTGGTTGATAATCTAGGTAAATTTTTAAAAAACACGCATTTAGTTTAAAGATTTCCTTATTAGCCATATATATTTTTATACTCTGATATAATAAAGATATTTCTTTTGCGAACAAGCGGACATATAGATAAATATTGTGAACTGTTGCTTTTTAGAGAAAGATTAGAATATTTAAAATATTAATTATATCATTAATTTTGTAATCTACTTAATTATCGAATTTAGCTTGAAGATTTCCGGTAGAAATGTAACATCGACGTCTCTGTGTAGCTGACTTGCAATAAATATATTTTTTATGCCGCTACTTATTGCTAATCATGAGCACTGTTGAAGTAAATATTGAAAATGTATATACACAATATATTATATTATCTATAATATTATTTATTGTGTATATACATGAAATAGAAGAAAGTTACACATTTAAGAAATCCGAGATTTCGGAGGATTAAGAGCGTAAATATTTATTTATAAAATACAGAAATTCAATGTAACATCAGTACCGTCGGTTTCAAAGCGGGAGGTTGATCCCGATTATCGTCAGCTGATAAACATATTCAGGAATGGTGGGACTTATTCGGTCACGTCTGAGATCACGTAAGACGTGATTTGTGTGAAATGATGGGGTTACATATGTGTGCGTGAGAGGTTAAATTTAGATTCTAATATTTAAATTTTTAATGTATATAAAATGGTTATTAAAATAAAGCAGAAGAAAAGGGTTTTTTGGGGTTTTTTTTTGTAATATATATAAAAAATGTAAGAATTTATGTAGGGTAGAGTTCGGGGTTTGGGGGCCAGGAAGTATAGGGGAAAGACGAAGTAGAGATGCAGGGTGAGACACCGAGGGGAGGGGGAGAGAAGGGAGGATCTAGGTGCGGTGTAGTAAACATTGATAGCCGTTGGTTTTAAGGCTCGGCACCGCCAGCTAACTTTTCGACCTCATATCGTAGCATAAAGTGTAAGAGTGGCGAAGAAGGGAATAATACTACTATTAAGAATAATAGTCATAATAATAATAATGGCGGCCCGGCGAATTTAAAAGATAAAAATAAAAATTAAAAAATAAATAAAAATAATAAGAAGAATAAAAATAAAAAAACCCGCGTGGCAGGGGAAAATACTGTAGGCATAAGCGTGTTATTAAAATAGTACTGGCTATTTAGTGCAACGGTTTCCGGATGTAAAGCGGGTCCTAAAATGTCATACTGAGTGAAGTGTGGAGAGGTATAAGGGGATGAATTTTAGGAGCTTGACAATTTTAAAGGTTAAAGGACTTAAATTGGAGGTTATGGAAAGTAGAGGATATGGAAATACTATAGAAAAATTATAGAACGATGAATAAGCCTCGGATTTAACTGACCGATTCACTATCAACAGGTTCGGCTATTGACAGTCCGAGAGGGCCTGCTACGAACTTGTTGATAGTGGATCTGGCTCTAAGGGTGTATTAAAAAGATCAAATATTTAAGGGGTCCGGCACGGAAGAAGTCTAATGGAAAGTGGATGTCTGTCTTACGGCTATCTATGGCATTATCTAAAGCCGGTGTTTACAAAGAGGTGATGTTTACAAAACAGGTAGTTCTTCGCCGTCGAGGGGGGGAAGATAATTAATCGATGACAGTAGGTGTCTGATTCTAATAATTGGGGTTGATTGGGGTGGGTGAATACCTTAATAAGAAGTATATAAAAAAATATAAAAAAATATAAAAAAATAAAAAATATAATAGTGAATCGGTCAGTTATTTATGTTTTTATTTTATTTTTATCTTTTAAATTCGCCGGGCCGCCATTATTATTAGTGTGACTATTATTCTTAATAGTAGTATTATTCCCTTCTTCGCCACTCTTACACTTTATGCTACGATATGGGGTCGAAAAGTTAGCCGGCGGTGCCGAGCCTTAAAACCAACGGCTATCAATGTTTACTACACCGCACCTAGATCCTCCCTTCTCTCCCCCCTCCCCCCGGTGTCTCACCCTGCATCTCTACTTCGTCTTTCCCCTATACTTCCTGGCCCCCAAACCCCAACCTATACCCTACAGAAATGTTTACATTTTTTATATATATTACAAAAAAAACAACCTTTTCTTCTGAATTATTTTAATTAATAACCATTTTATATACATTAAAAATTTAAATATTAGAATCTAAATTTAACCCCTCACGCACACATATGTACCCCCCCCCCCCACCATTTCACACAAATCACGTCCTACGTGATCTTAGACGTGACCGAATAAGTCCCACCATTCCTGAATATGTTTATCAGCTGACGATAATCGGGATCAACCTCCCGCTTTGAAACCGACGGTACTGATGTTACATTGAATTTCTGTATTTTATAAATAAATATATATATATATATATATATTCGACAATTTCTTCTGGCATAAAATTATTTTTCAGACAAAATGGAATTCATAATACATGGAATTACTGAATGTCAATGGGGCAAACTAGTTACAATAATTACAGACACACATGTAAGAGCCATCGTTATTTCGGTCTTTAAATCCGACCTTAATCACGATGAAGGTTTGCTCTAAAACTGTAATATCGATAGCTGTATACATATGTCCATGTCATTACTTAAACTAGTTTGTTTATAAGTATATTCACTAATTCTATATATAAACCATTCCACACATATATAGTTTTACCTTCGGGTATGTAAGGAATAGATTGTAATCAGCTCTAAAGCGAATGCCGGATACGTTCGTCGAACACTTTCAATAGTCTTCTGTCTGTGTCCGCTTCTATATACATATAGATCTTAATTTCCCTTAATTACGTGACAGTTTATCGTGGCCGAGTGACTGAGTGTGAACCGGGTTCGCGCCTCCCGACCGTCCGAAAATGTTACTTTCCTGCACTTATGAGAGAAATCAGCTTGAAACGCTATCGTCTGTATGTATAAATAACTATATATATATATATATATATATATATATATATATATATATATATATATATATATATATATATATATATATATAAGTTAGGCAATCGTCATAGCCTGACGATTCCCTGCGAGGATGAAACATGGAAGCCTCTGTGAAGCTCAATTGGCATAAATATATTTTCATAAATTACTAACTACTCACGTATTGAACACTGTTGAAGTAAATACTGAAAATTGATACATAAAATATTATATATCCTTACAACATTTTATGTGGATACATGAGATAATATATATATATATATATATATATATATATATATATATATATATATATATATTAATAGAATGACAGAGGCAGACCGAGACTGTAAGAGAGAGTTTTATCGCCAAAAGTTACTAATTCATTGAATTATCTGATGAGATTCTTACACATAGACACCATTTTCCATTATCAAATATGACTTTTTTTCATTTACGTTATGATTGAATTTAAATCCCTCTTAACATTGAAACTACGCTGAATTTTTAAAATCTATTTTTTAAGTAGATTTTACATTTATGCTGTTCTGTCTATTGTAAAAAAGAATGTGTTCGAATAATTTTATTTTTACTTCGTGCGTTTTATGCGTCCAGGCGTATTCGTGATGGGCTCTGTCTCTCAGGCGATCAGTTTCCACGTTTATTATGGAAACATCAATTTCGCCAGACTCTCGGGTTTCACATAACGTGTTAAGATCCGTCCAGCCATTTCTAATAGAGTTTCTGTCAATCAGTTGGCCGGTCCATTGGAATGTCGGTGTGAGCATTCTTTTCTCATTATGCCCATATAATTTACATAAGTCTGTTTTTACACCCCACACAACATGTAAATTAAATGATAAAATAATAAATATCTAAAAAAACAATTCTATTTAATAATAATTATCAATCAAACAATTTTATTGGCAAAAATATAGCAAAGAGCAGCAAATCATTTAAAAAGACAGAAAATATTTCCTTTACATACCGTTTAAATGTCTGCCAAAGCGACCTTTAACCTGAATATGGTAGGTATCACTACGACCTCCTCTGGGAGCAGAAACATGGAAAAAGAATGCTTCCTTTCTTCTATAAAGACTAAAGCTGATACACGCAAAGACCGCGACTAGGTGTTGACTGAAATACGCCTCTAAAAGTAGAGTTACATTCCAGTTGATGATGCTCTATGTAAAAATTAAGTCTCATCGTATCCTTTGCTGCTCAAGTTAGGACACATTTAGGCTTTTGAATCAGTTGTTTGTAGGTAAGGATGGAATGCGATATTTGTTTGAAGATAGAGATATTTTGTTTGTATTGCATATTCAATAATAATAATAATAATAATAATAATAATAATAATAATAATAACCAGCGAGAAATCAATGGTAAGAGACTGTTGCGATACCGCATCGTTATCGAAAAGAGGTGAAGAACACTAGAAGTCTAGGGAGACTTGTTGTCACTCAGACTCCAGGAAATACCACTGGTTGTTGTCGGTGAACAATCACTGACGATGATCTGTGTGAAAACTCCTAGTGAGTACAAATAATAATAAGAAGAAGAACACAACTTTACAAACACTCCCAGGAAGAAGGCTAGCAAAACATAAACACTGAAACTGAACAGGACGAAGACTACGAAACCATAGAATTAACTGAGGAAGAATAAAAATTATGGAAAGCATCAAACGGTTCATGTCGGAGAACGAAACAAACTCCCATCCCTAAGAAGTTAAAAGTTGAAACAGGCAAAGTTAACAAAGTACTCGTGTACATCTAAACATACACTATCACAGACCTAAACAACTTGATGTATGCGGGGCAAAATCAATAAGTATGAAACTAAAAAGAGAAAAAAAGACTGACCAAAAGAATAGACAAACAAAATCTGGATGGGAGATCAGACTGGAAACACAGATCACCAAACTTCAAAAGGAAACTAAAACTGCAAACAAGATGAAGGCGAACAGTAAACGATGGAAGAGCAGAAATCTGAATCGCAAGGAAAGACTAAATAAGAAACATGAAGAACTAAAACAAAACATAGCAGCAAAATAAGGAATATTGAGACGCAAATCAAAACAGTACAAACAGAACAGGACCTTTGAAAATAATGCAAACCAGTTTTACAAAGACGTAAACGTGAAAAGAACAATAACAGAACCACCAGACTCCACAAAAACAAAACACTTCTGGAGCAAGGTATGAGAAAAGGCTCAAGATCACAACAAAATGCTAAATGGCTAAAACACATGAAAGATAAACTACAGGAAATTGAAAACGACACAGAAACAGAAATTAATGAAGAAACTATTAAACAACATAACAGAAAATGGTAAACTGGAAAGCACCAAGCCACGATGGAACTGTTCTGAAGAATCTGGAAGAAAGACTCGGATAAACTGGAAAACTGAGACCATACAATGGACGGCAATGACTGAAACAGCTGAAATCATGAGTATAATTCTTGAATACGGAAACATTTTTACATAAGATACGAAGACTAACCAAAGGTGCAATAGGATGAAAACAAAATCACATTAAGCGCACCACAAGAATCCAAGGAACAGAAAATGAAAGAAATTTCATAAACTTATCCCCCCCCCCCTAAAAAAAATCGATGGCATCAGCCCCAGCTGATAACACACAAGGGTCAAAGAGGATGGAAAGACCGATGACGGATAGCACTAACCAGATAGCGGAGAGCACTGGTACATTAGGGAGGCTTATGGCCATCAACATCTCTGAGAAGACCAATGGTCATTGCTAACGAGATATCGATGGTAAGCGTCTCTTGTGATAACGCAAATTCATTTGAAGTAGTTATCGAAAGAGCTGGAGAGTACTGAGGAGACTTGTTGTCACTCAGACTCCAGGGAACACCACTGGTGATTATCCGTGAACTATCAGTGATGACGGCCTGTTTGTATAATTCCTAGTGAGTAAACATAATAATAATAATTCCCAACACATGGGGAAACACGATGTGAATTCGATGGAACTGAAACTACAAGAAAGTACATGAACCGCTCTCTCTCTCTCTCTCTCTCTCTCAACAAAAATACGATGCGATGGCATCAGTCTCGGTTGATATTGTTAGATAGTGGGGGGGGGCGCAGAGAGTAGGATGGCTCCCTGAAAGGGGGTAGGAGTAGCAGCAGTAGTTGAAAGTGACTTCATGTCGGAGGGAGGCTTTTTCGATATTTTTTGTTCCTGCCCACGAACAAAGCAGAGGTGAGGAAGCGCCGGTCCGTTCACTGGCAGTAGACTGGGGAGACCGGGGCAGTGGCACAAAATGACCTGGGGATAGCTTTCTCTCTCCCTTTTGCAAAACAACCACACAATCTGTGTCATATCTTGAATAAAGTTCTAAAACAAGACCAGCGCCCAGCGTTATTCTTCAGAGCCCGAGATACACCAGCCAGTGGAGATGTAAGCAAGAATGCTACAATATCACACAAAATAATCATCAAGGGTGTAGGAGGATGGAAAAACGATGAAGTAGAGCACTAACTGACCTCGACTGGAAAGTTGTGTTCAGTAATGGGACACGTGCTGGCTTATTGTCGCCCAAACACCAGTGAATACCTATGATAAGCGGCTGTTACGATAACGCAAAATTATTAGCAATAGCTATTGAATATCGAAAGAGGTGGATAATACTGAAAACTGGGATGACTTGTAACTCGGACTCCAAGAAAAACAACCGGTTATTGTTAGTGAGAAATCAGTGATTATTACCTGTGTGAGAGCTCCTAGTGAGCTGTTTATTATTATTATTATTATTATTATTATTATTATTATTATTATTATTATTATTATTATTATTTACTCACTAGGAGTTCTCACACAGGTCATCAGTGATTGCTCACGGACAACCAGTGGTATTCCCTGGAGTCTGAGTGACAACAAGTCTCCCCAGATTTCCATTATTATTATTATTATTATTATTATTATTATTCTTATTATTATTATTATTATTATTATTATTATGATGATGATGATGATGATGATGATGATGATGATGATGATGATGATGATGATGATGA
The DNA here is from genome assembly GCA_963556195.1 of Sepiola atlantica. Taxonomy (NCBI): domain Eukaryota; kingdom Metazoa; phylum Mollusca; class Cephalopoda; order Sepiida; family Sepiolidae; genus Sepiola; species Sepiola atlantica. Next base: position 37,260,070 of record OY744548.1, read on the forward strand.
TGATGATGATGATGATCATCATCATCATCATCATCATCATCATCATCATGACAACAACAACAATAATAATAATAATAAAATAATAATAATAATAATAATAATAATAATAATAATAATAATGATAATAATAATAATAATAATAATAATAATAATAATAATAATAATAATAAAGCGAATGGAATATAAGTACAATAATTTACAGTAGATGTATTTTTCAGCTATGCACCAGTCTAATAATATTGAACGTTGAATTACAGACTACATACGTATACTGCGAATGTCCCGTCTTAGTGTCTCATTAATTCTTCTACGCAATATTTTTCGCTTCGTTCCTTATTCTGCTAGCATCTTATCGAGAAGCATTGTATTTTATCGTTTAACTTTTGATGAATGTACTTAACTGTTTCATGTTTTATAACCACATTGTCGCTGCTGGTTTCGTATTATGGAGAAAAAATTAAATCATATTGAGCAATCAGTATCTAAAATGCCATCTATTCATGAATAGATAATTGAAGAGTCATTAGATTAATGGAATTGTGTAACCACTTCGTGCGTGTCTGTGTTTTTTGCCATTACGTGGCTTACACATTCATTTTTGTATCTAGTATTAATTGATTATGTCTCACACACTTTAATAATCGCTGATCCTTTAGAAAGTGTAAACGATTTTAGCACTATTTATTGCTGATAGATATATCCAATGACACATCGAAGCCTTTTATTGTCTACGATATACTGTCGTAATAGGCTGTGTTTCAGTTTGAGAGAGTTATCCCTTGTTTGTCTTATAAATATATTTTTTGTTTTAAATACCATACATTACAGTATCTGCTGGGGATACACTGGTTACATCAATATGGTAATCCTGGATTAAGTGTAAAATCCGGCTGGTCATTGCAGAAAGATTCGCCAAACCTTATTTGTTATCGAGATTACGAAATTTGGTTCAAAAATGAGTCACCGGATAGACTTTGACGGTGTTCATTTTTTTCGTTCTCTCACCAAAAATATCCCGTGTGTTTAAAAGTCTGCCCGTTGATTGTTATTGTTTAAGAAGGGAGGTAGGTGTTATGGATTTTTTTCTGCTTATTGGTCCGCAGATGACAAGAATTGTTAGAAAAACGGAGACGCTATCCTGGCGCTATAGTTAAATGAAGATTATGACTACTTAAGACAACACTTTGGTATTAGATATGCCGAACGATACTTAGATTTGAAGGTGGTCACATAGAGAAAACAACCAAATATATAAAGAATTTACTCACTTACAAGCGTAAATATGACCCCCACACGCGCTATAGAATATAAACACATCATCAAGCAAACAACTCAAAATATTAGTTCCGATAAAATATTTATTATTCTCATGTTCCATTGTTTAACGATTGACGTCATACCAAAGAATTGTCTGTGCAAAAAGTTGGGTTTCAAATTGCTCTATCAAATAATATTGTCAATTTTCTTATGATTTTTTGTCAGTTACATTGTTCCAGTCAGATCGCCTTTGTCCTAATCTATCTGTGGCATAGCCTCCGTTCAGTCTTGAGAGACAATGGATACATCATGTAAGGGTGTCTGCGCGTTTAATTGTGAAGAAAAGGTTGCGCAATCTCAACCACACTTCTTCATCGGCACTGTTTGATTCCGGTGGCAATGAAATATTCATGACGACTGGAAACAACGCCTAGATAAACACAGAACAAATACAGCACCTGCTATTCCGAAATAGTCACCCATTTATTATTGGCCAGGCTCAACGTCCGTTAACAAAATAATCTATCGGTATACTCATCTTATTACAGTACAAGCGCATAATTTTACGAAATCTTGCGAAGACTGATCTCTAATTTAAAGCAAGTATGAAACTAAAATATGGCAAGTTTTCTCATATCTGCATGAAACATCAAATGTGTTGTTCCACTAAAAAAAGCCAACTCAATACACCACAAGCTAAAATAAAACAATTTTGTTCACTACAAATATGGCATATTGGCACTGAAGTGTAAGGAACTACTCTGATATGGTTCGGATTAATAATGGTAACATTTTTGTTCAAATTACATTTAACTATTTGCATGTTGGTATGCAGTGAGGGAATTCCAAAGGCCGTGTGCCAAGAAATAACATATTAAAGTAGAAAATATTCGACCTTTCTGTAGCTCTACAGTGTAAAAATAGGGTGTTGCTGCTAGTCGGTAAGTCGGGTGTATTTACACTAAGGGATATAAATGCAGTAAGTTCATCGGAGCACATTCCATTGAACTACTTGTAAAACAAGTACATGTAAAACAAGTACATGTATGCAACCCTGCGGCGATGGAACAATGGTGGGAGCTTGACGGGCAGTGCGGGACGTATTAGGTTAGAAATATTTTGTGCACTCTGTCCTAGTAGTTGCTGCACCAGCCCAGTTGTGATAACAATACACCATGCACGGGCGATTGTGTCTTTATAGAGACATATGATACTGGCAAGTGTGAGATATTCTCTATCTCGGTAGAGGGAGCCGTCCTTCTTTATGGGAGACCTATCAGTATCGTGTATGTACTTATTCTACTGCATGAGAGTGTGAGGTCGCGGGGTTTGAATGTTAGACTCTCATGAATGGTATTATCGGACGTGACTATCGGTTATTAGAAAGGATTCTGAGAAGAGCTTAGTCTGGGTAGTATAAAATATAATCATCTATTTCTCTTCCGATTCTACGATGGGCTCGAGGTAATTTTCCAAGGATTGAGACTAAGTCTGCTAGAAATTGGCTCGCTGCAGCGGAAAGATGTCTACAGGAAAAAAAAGCCAGCGCAAGCAAGGAAGAACGCAGTTTATCTGCTCTCCACGCGCTCAAAAGTGTTTCAAAGGTGCATGCAGGACTTGTAAACTTCTTAGGAACACAAAAAAAAGTAGTTTCAAGTTGTATCCCAGCCTGCAGGAAATGATGAAAGTGTAATATCCATTTCTGTCCTCTGTTTTATTTTATGTTCCTACGCAACGATAACATTTCGAGGACCTGGATATCTCTCATATAAAAAGTATTCTTTGTGTCTCATTCTTCCCTTGTCGGACGGAAAGTAAACACGAAACCGTTGACACTTTTAGCTTTTTTTCTCGCTTGATAAAGCCCACGAAACAGCTGGGCAAAACATTGAACTTTAGGTCTTCCTTCTTTTCTATTTTAACTAATACCGTCATATTTATTTCATCCTTTTATTTCTCACACACACACACACACACATATATATATATATATATATATATATATATATATATATATATGCATTTAATGCTGGCTGTCACCAGTTCTTGATCTGAACTCGTTTTTATGAGCCTTTATTTCATATTGATACACATACGCAAGCCGAATGCGTATAGTTCGTCATAAACAAATAACCGATCAGTATTTTTGCGCGTTCAATATTTTCAGTGTGTCAGCCGTTATGAATTCCTGCGAACAAAAACCCTGTACATATAAAAGAAACTCCAGAGACATTCTCCATCAGAAAAATGCCTTGTTTCCTTCTTTACTTCTTTGCAAACAAACCTGTACTTTTGGAGGTGTCCTCGCACTTCTATGCAATCCTTTGTCAATCGGTTGTTCGGTCTCTTTACCTGTCACAATTCAGATTAAACAGCATTTATGATAAAAATGAACTTCATCAACACAAAACTCTTATATTCATCCAATTATATTTAATAGTTCTCTCTCTATTTACTAGCCTCCTCACGAAGGTAGAGTTTGATATAAAATCGTTTTTAATGTGGGTTAAATCGAGCTCCCCCCAAAAAGCTCTGTGGATTGGGACAAAAATAAATATTGCCTCAGTCTGAAAGTTTTTCTTTTAAATCTAAAGTGCAGTATCAGAATAGATACTACACATTATTGAAAGCCAAAATCTGTCCGTCAGTATGTATATAACGCCCGAGTTTTACATAGCATTTTCACAGGTCAGTAACAAGTAAATTCCCAATAGCATGTTTTTTCGAACTGGCACGTTAACTTTTAACATTTTATTTTCGTTGGTAGATTCACGTTTAAATCTACAGTGCTATTTAAATGGCTCTGCCAAGTATTTATTTTCTCTGGTCTGTCACGGTCAATGTTTGAATCAAATTTTCATTAGTATATTACACTTTAATTTACATCATCACTTTTCTCGATCTGTAGATTACATTTTAAATGTGATTATTTTGGTCTGTCATGTTCAATTTTTAAATGGCATGATTCTCTGGTATATCACACATAAATGTATACTGCCATTTTCTTCGATCAGTCAAGCTTTAATTTCAAATATGATTGTTAACTTTCAAATAACATTACATTTGTATATCCGCTTAAGTTTGCAATAATCTTGCAATAGAAACTGTCAAGCTTTAGTCTTAAATAGTATTCCGCAGATTTTTCGGCTCAAGTTTGAAATATAGATTTACACCGTTGAACACGTTGTTGGGATAGACGCATCTTAACAATGTCCGTTTAGTTCTTTTTTTCTTCTTCTTCGGAAGAGACGGGAATGAATTGCAGGACCGACGGGAAAGAATCACCGGAGGCTGAAAATTCTTCGTCGAAAGCAAACAGAATAAGATCGCACAGCGACGACCAGCATTTTGTTTTTTGTTTTACTTCAATGAAAAAAATCATTATTGATGGAAGTCGACTTCATCTTTTGCGGTCTGGAGTGTTTCCAACCATTCTGTTTGTTCTTGTAACGTTCTACATTCGTGGATACCGGTCTCGTGAAGATGACAGGAATATATTAGTTATGAACATGTGCACAGGTGCCCATGAAGCTGGAGTGTTTAAGAGCGGGTGGTTGTGTGACAAAATGAAAACGGCGTATGATCAGATAGATTTATTTTGAAATGGTTCGTTTTTTGGCATCTAACGAATAATAAATCAGACATTTATAAGCACGAACGATTATATATATATATATATATATATATATATATATATATATATATTTATTTATATATATACATATATATATATATATATATATTTATTTATATATATATATATATATATATATATATATTTATTTATATATATATATATATATTTATTTATTTATATATATATATACATATATATATATATATATATATATTAGTATTTCATGTATCCACATAAAATTTTATAAGGAGATATAATTGTGTATGTATCAATTTTCAGTATTTACTTCAACAGTGCTCCGTGCGTAAGTAGGGCTAAGTAGTAAGTTATGAAAATATATTTATGGCAATTAAGCTACACAGAGGCTCCCGCGTTTCATCCCCGTGTGGGGGGGGGGTCTTCAGGCTGAAGATTCCCCCGGGGATGAAACGCGGGAGCCTCTGTGTAGCTTAATTGCCATAAATATATTTTCATAGCTTATATATATATATATATATATATATATATATATATATATATATATATATTAATATATTTATAAATATATATATATATATTAATATTTTTATAAATATATATATATATATATATATATATATATATAATAAATAAATTTATTTTAATTATACCGCGGTTCCCTGTAACGACCGATAATTAGTAAAACCATACGGTTGTATATTTACAAAATTAAGAATAGTATGTTACAGAAACACTGCTCCGCGATTGCTTCGAGATTTCGTCGTAAGCTGTTCTATGCATAGTGTCTAGAAGAGTCCCTATAGTCACGAAATAGGGTAGATCAGCATCACACAATGATACCCCTTTTTCGCCTTGCTCCGTATCAATATCTTTAGGTGTTATTACAATTAAGTCAGTAATATTGCGTTTTCTATTAGATCGTCATTGTTCAGAATTGGTTTGCGGGATTTGTATTTTAAATGTGTTGAACACGGCATATATCACTCGTCCTTCGGAGTATTATCATCGATAGCCTTCAAATATTGTCTCCTCATCATTTTCATGTGTCTTTTGTGGATAAACTTCGTTCCCTTTACCATGTAATTTAAGTTTCCAATCCGTTTACCCACTATCGCAGTAGAATTTATTGTGTCTGAACATCCTAAACAAAACTTTTCTCCAAATTTCAAGCGTCATTTCATTAGATATTTTTCACGTCATGGTTTCGTATTAGTTAGCAATAATCTGTCAAACACAATTTTATATTCCTTGCAAACATTGCTTCTGCTGCCGTCATGGAAGATCCAATATTATTATTTCCTATATACATTCAAATATTGTTGGACGACCTTTTCTGTAGGTGTACCCTCGCTTTCTTAAGCGCTCTTCTGAACGTATCCGCGAACCGTTGTATCTCACATGGTTCGGCGCGATCCACTACAAAAGTCTGACAGAATAATTTAAATTCACTAGACATTAAATTGAATTCCGTTGTCAAATACCTCGAACCACGCGAAAAATTCATGTAAAAACAAATATTTACTTCTATAGTTGGTTTCTTAGATTTTAATGTTTGCAGACATTTTGAGAAAGTGTCCACCAGTAATAAAAGTCATCCAGTGAGCCAGCGAAATCTATGTGGATCCTGAACCAGTGTCGGTCAATTTTTGGCAAATGTCTGAATGTATAGGTGTCTTCGCTGCGAAAGCACAACTTCTGCATTGTTTCACCACAGTTTAAATATGTTTGTCCACTACATATTACTTCTTATGAGACATTTAATTCCATAAATGCCAGGATCACCGACATAGAAATTATTTTAGTATTATTTTCTGTAATGCTGAGGAATAACCACTTGATCGCCGTACATAACTAATTACTTACAGCACTCCTCGTCCACATGTATTTGTTGATAAACATCACTTAAATCAACCTTTTAAAAAGATTGTATCCGTTGAGTTTAGCGAATATATTTTTTGTACTAGGTAATGATAATCTTTAAGTGCATGGTTCAATCTTTTTTGCAGAGTGTGGGCAAAGTGCATTCGCGGTAATCTACCTTTGATAATACTCCGATTTTTTCGAGTCTGTATAAGTTTTCGCCAATCTAATTTAATGACGCGAATCGGACATTTCTTTTGCTTTTTAAAAACTGCTTTAATATTTGGTTTTAATTCAAATTGGGCTATGATTTTCTTATATTTTTTCAGTTTACCAGAAAATAAAACTTCTTTTTAATACTATCTTAAAGCTCTCTGTTTCGGCATTTAAAGTTTCAATATTTTGACAGGGGTTTATGGGAATATTCCATTATGAAAATGTATCTATCCAATCTGTGCCTAAGAAGTTGTTTGAGTTGTTCATTAAAAACATTTTCATTCAATTCACGATTGTTACCAATGCACTGGAGGGAAATTATTTTTCTTTTCTTGATCACAGTGAATTATTTTTTTTTGTCACAGATTTCTCTGATATGTACATTCTGCTATACTCAATGTCTCTTGAACCATGGCGAACACTAATATAACGCTGGCAATCCTCTGTGATATGTTAAATCGATCAACCAAGTTCATTTCCTTTTCTGATTACATCATCATTATTTCATAATAAACACTGTGCGAATATTAGACATTTAAAATTGTCAGCGCTCTACTTCGACTATTTTAAATCATCGCGGTATTTGTTAATTAACAAGCCTGAGATGCTATCGAAAGTAGTGTAGTCTTCGTATACATTTCTTGTAAGAACCTTACATTTCCATCTTTATTTTAAAAAACGTAATAAGGCTATACAATTTAGTTAATAATTGTGCTGCTTCAACAAATATAATTGAGGAATTTGGTATGTTCAACCGTACCGGACTTCTTTAATAGTAAAGGAACCTTTTTAAATTCGGTCCAATTCGCACAGATGCTTTTGAAATGTTCCTCCTATAACCTGTTTCCCCGACTGTAGCAATATGCAGAAATTGAAATGCATTTTGCTGCACAACTTCTCACTTAAAATGCTCATGATGAATCTGTTCCTTACGTATCAGTGGGTATATGCTTTGTCCCAGAGTGATAAAACTAAAAAGATACGACATATATATATATATATATATATATATATATATATATATATATATATATATATATATATATATATATATGTCGTCAATTGAAATAAACAAAATTACAACAATTTAGTTATATCCGTTCAAGGAATTCAGAATCAACAATATTTTGGCGTACGATAGTTCTAAGGCAAACGGATTTTTATTTATGTATTTATTAAAATAATATTTGTGACTTCTTCAGCACCGATTAATTAATATTCCAATTTAGAGCTGTACAAAAACACCAACATTATTTTCCTTATGTACATAGTCGTTTTTGATAAAAACACACATAAAAATATACATACATATAAAACCGAAATAAAAGTATATCTGTTACAAAACGAGCAAAATGATTTATCTGAACAATACACGGTTGCACTAACGTATACCCTCTTATGAAGAGTAAATTCAATTGATACTAAACCTTATGTCTAGAATCCTTAATTTTATTTTAGTCAATATCCATAACATGATTTTTATTTTACAAAATATCTAAAGTTTATTTTTTAGATTTCGTGGTCTTCAGTGGTCTTCAGAAAAAAAAACAATTCTGGAAATCTTGCTTTGTTTGTGCCTAATGACTATGGACCAAAGTTAGTGCAAATCTGATATATTTGAATTTTCAAAAGAAAAGTTGTGACCGTATTATTCTCTCTAAATCTTATTAAAATACCCCAAATTAGCTGAAATTTGTGGGAATATATTTGTAATTGATGCATAATAGCTAGTGTTAAAATTTCACAAAAGGTATATACAATTTGATGAAATGCTTCAACACTTTTTTTACCCATTTTCATTAAATAAAATGACACTAAATATAACCCGAAGCTGTGTTCAATAATTAATAATGTCACTTTATTAATATAGAAGATAATACTCTACAGACAAATATATAAACATATATACACATAACTTTATTGAGATATATATCTGTATGACGTGTATTTTCATTACACAATTACCTCAGTCTAGAATGAGTTCCCCTTCATATGCTGCGGACAAAAATGTTTAAGTATAGTACTAGAACATATACTACACTCTGCTCTGAGCCAAAAAGATATTTACAATAAAGAATGTTAGTCAGTATTTGTCAATGGCCTAGAACTCAAAAATCAGACCTATGTTTATTTATTTATCATTAATATATATAAAAGATAATCATGGCATGCGATCTATTTTTCAAACACACACACACTATATATATATATATATATATATATATATATATATATATATTACTAGAATACCCGAACAGAACAGTTTTGCACCACCTTTATGTCCCTTACGAAGAAAAAAACAACATATAATGATGCTAAACCTTGTGTCAAGAATCCTTATTCTAATATTGATCAATTCGATTACATGGTCTTAATTTTAGAAAATGTCTTAAGAATAAATTGAAATTCAGTAAATTTTGTTTAATTGGTGTCTCATTACTAAATAAAAATTCAATGCAAATCTGATATATTTTAATTTTTAAATAAAGAGTTTTGTACACAACTATTTAAAATGACCGAAGAAAGAGATTTGGATAAATTTGAGTTATTTATGTATAATACCCATTTTCAAGGTTTAACAAAAATCGATGGTGTCTGAATTCTGACGAATAGATTTACCCTCCTGTTTATCCGCTTCGCATAAAATCAAATTAAACAAAATATAGCCCACATTTAGACATCTTACGCTTAGCAGCTTTGTTCTAAAATTCATAATTATCAGTTAATTAGTTTAGGTGTGTATCCTGTACATGAAATGCATAAACATATACACATAAGTAACTTTTTTGGAATATGCATATAAACATATCTAAATTTTTTAGAATATTTAAGATATATATTACTAAAATATTATAAAGACCAACTATATATATATATATATATATGTACATATATATATATATGTGTGTGTGTGTGTGTGTGTGTGTGTGTGAATATATGAATATAAACTATTGATAATTATATGTATATATATGTGTGTGTGTTTCTTATATTTTTAGAATATTAAAGAGTGTTTGCAAAGTTGCAAATGTATGTGTATATTCTATATACTTCACAATTTTACGGCGCCCGAGAAGGGGGAAAGAAGCAAATAATGGTCAGAACCAGAAGATTCTTTGACGGAATTGAATGAAACAAATGACAACGAAGGAAAAGTTGAATGAAACAAAAATACAGGAATGCACATGATATTAGAAAAGAAACAGCTTCGTAGAAAATGCAATAATCTCCCCCGATGCATCAGATGTGACAGCTACCTTAAATGAAATGCACGTACAAAAACAGCATTATTGGTGACAGTAGAAACTCTCTACGGTCACACACAACACGCATACGGATATATATATATATATATATATATATATATATGATGAAATAATTTTAATGCCTATTAAGCATCATCTTCAAGTGTCTAAACTCTCTCTCTGTACAGGGGGTTTTCAGTGCAATCATGTCCTGAGAATACTTTCCCCTCTAAGTAAACCCTGAGTAAATATTCAGAATAACATAGTATTCGAAGCCCAAATAAAATCCACATTTGCTCATATGAGGAATTGTGTACTTTCTCCGATTGATGTTTTCTCAATTAACAGAACTATGCTAGATACTCCACCAGACTAGATGAATTATTTATGTGCGAGAACAAAAGTCTATGTATGCAGATTACGATGGTTGTACATTGTCAAATTTTTGTTAAAATACAAAGAGTAAAAATGACTCTACCCTGGAGGTGCCGATAACATTCAGTTGTCGTCCACTGCCACGTAATAAAACACAGTGTGTATGCGGTAACCAAAGGATGCGACGATAAAGCAAGTTGTCGCGTTCTCGCCCGAATGCTTGCAGTGAGTGTTAAAAGTGCAACACATGAGGACCCGACCTGTTTGTTGTTGCCCGAGAACGACGCCCGGCACATCAACCTGGCCGATTTAGATGGTGTGATGAAAGGTATTAACCTAGCACAACAGTGGCAAGCAAATAGGGTGCACCTGCATACTGACTCCATTTTCGTCATTCACTAGATGTCCGACACGCTGACCGGGAAAGCAAGAATACGCACCAAGGCAGCATGCGAGATGATGATAAGACCAGATTAGACATCTTAAAGACTCTAGTCTCCGAGTATGACGTGGTAGGCAGCGTAAAATTGGTCCCATCATACTGTAACCCTGCCGTGTAGGTGACAAAAGTGTCTCGTAAATCGCACAATGCCATAAAGGTGGGTGTCGAGCTCATTGATCAAACATGTGCTGCTAGAGTGAACGCGACAGAAGACATCCACATGAAAAGCGGCTATCCTGGTGTCAAAAGACTCTGTATTTGGTGAGACGCGTAGACACAGCAATATCCAAATCAGCGGTCAAACAAAACCATCAAGCAGTGTGATATGTGTCACTCAATTGACCCAGTACCAGTGCGCTGGCGAAATAGACGACTAGAAGCAAGTGGCACATGTGAAAGTATTGGAATAGACATCACCTAATATAATAGCAACCACTTTCTTACTCGACTGTGGAGCCACCCGTTTTACGGTTTGGCTATAATTTTACAAGACTCAGCAAGCATTATTCGACGTCTAGTATACGTATTTGACAAAAGGGTAGAACCGCATGAACTTTTGACCAATAACGACCCCACGTTTTGCATCCAGCCAGTCAGACACTTTTTATGTGAATGGGGAACAAAACTGCGGCTGCGATGGGCATACGTACCATCAGGAAATGTCATAGCGGAAAGAAGCTACCGCAACATAAAGAGGAATTCTGCCAGGAAAAAGTTCCTAATTAGGGAAGCAGCATACTTGTACAATGTTACGCCGAACGATGGTATGTCTCTGGTAACCGCATCTGCGAATGCTATTTACACGTACCAGGCTCGGGTAAATGGAATTGACCTTGTGCAGTCACTTAACGACGAGTAGATCGGCAGGTCATATGATGTATGAGATCATATCTGTGAGAAACCGTCAGGCCGTTGATGTACTACCAAATTCCAACAGTGCGAGTAACTGGCGTGGTCAGTCAGTAATCTATCATAGTTGATGGAATACTACGTCATATACGTGATCTGCTCCTTGCTTTAGAGACGGAACATTCAACCACCGAGTAAAATGATGAGGAAAGTGATGAGTCGCCTGGGGCAGCGCCAGTAATCCTCACGAAAATGGAGCCGCGAATTCGGAAGCCGAAAGTTCGGACGATACGGAAGCAGAAATCAAGTCAGACGATTCAAAAACGAAAACATTACTGGACAGTTCAGAAGCAGTAACTGGGGTGCATGTCCATCTTCGAAGAACCGCAAAAATTCAAAGGGCACCACCACCCTGCATCATGTGTTATCAAGAGATCGGAGTGAGTGTAGCAGCCATCATGCAAGTCCAAGAGGTAAAAAGTAAGAGTTGCGCCGAGCTCTACTCACCTTTTATTTTATAATCTACCCATTCACCAACTGACTAACCCTCATATTTAACACTCCCTTGTATTCCAATTTCACTTTTCACTCCTACCCTTTAATTCGTTGTTGCTTAATTTCCATATTGGGGCATTCCCTACTACTACACCCTCCTACTATAAACATTAATAACATTGATGTCCTACACCGACACACCAACACACCAACACAAACCATTTAAGTAGTTTATATTTTTACACCTAATTAAGAACACCTTCACTTTCTAACCTGTTTTTCAATGCGACTTCTTCAATTTAATATCTACTCTCCATATTTGCTCCGTCACAGGAGGATTAACCAACTCCTAACAGTGAGGAAACCTCTATTTTATTATTTTTATTATTTTACTTTACCCTTATTGTACAATTACATTAATCAAGTAGCCCCCTCTATCTAAATACTTATCTCAATATACACCCTGTCAAAGGAGGATCAACCAACCCCTAACCGCGGAATCCCCTAATTAAATTTACTCCTATTGTCCCATCACAGTAATTCCCCTATTACATGTATTAATGTATCAATTAATCTATTTACTCCGTATATCTGCACATATAAATATATAAAAATTAAAATAACTTAAGATTAAAAATAGGAAATATTATAATTAAAAATTTAATTTTAAATTTTATATATATATATATATATAGAGAGAGAGAGAGAGAGAGAGAGAGATTCAGACAGACATACAGACATACAGACATACAGACAGACATACATACAGACAGACAGACAGACAGAGAAAGGTGGAGAGATAGAGAGAGATAATATATTGAATAAAACATTAAAATGCTAAATAAATATAAATCGCGTTAAGTGTATGCTCTGATAGTTAGAATAATGCGTAGACTTTTATCCACTGGATCTATGAATTAATTCTCAGATAAGATCTAATTAAGTCTTAGTCACATTTATCTCCCTTCCACCTTTATTGTTTTCGGTTAAAATTTAAATTTAATTAGCTCAATCGAGGCCACGTAAAACCTAGATGTAGGCTATAAATGCCTATAATTAGTAACAAATTTCATTAATTCTATAATTTAATTTAAGAAAACCTAAAATTAATATTATTACTTGAATATATGATAATAAAAAATGTAATTAGTTAAAAAATATAAATAAGATTTTATATATAAAATCAGAAAATACATAAACAAATAAACAAATAAAAATATTTAAAAGATTATAGTATTACAACAAACAGCTAATTACTGACTATATAATACCCAGGTGATTAATTTAATGACTTATTTTTGAACACCATATCTATGTGTAGGATGTAATTTAATTTTTTTTTTTAATTTATTGATTTATTATTTGCTGCAACGTCTCAATCTATATCTGCGGGAATGGCCTGTTTCGATTTCTACTTTCCGGCAGCCATTTTAGTGAATTCCACACACTCGAACTTTTCTTTTGTGTTAGTTTTTTTTACAAGGGGAATGTTTTTCCGAAATATAAAATGATTGATACTCATCATTCGGACATCACACACAGCTAACACCATATACGCTGTTTATGTAAGATTGCAAATGAAAAATAAATAGATAGGTGTAAGTACTTTCCTTCGATTGTTTGTTATTGTTCTTTCCAGCTTCTAATCAATATGGCTCTCTGTATTGCCTTCAGCTTTCTTAATACATTTATTACAAGTCCTTGCAATGATTCTAGCAAACTACCATTCATTTTTGAAATAATATATCACGTATATATTTTTGTTTACATATTTCCTTTAACATTGCTCAATACATGTGTGCAACTTAGTAGGTTAGTAAGATGTGTTTCATTGACGGTGAAATTCATCCGGCACATAGACTAATAAAAGTGTTATCAATTATATCGTAATAAGCAGTGCAGTGTATTTTGAAGTTACAATAAATGTTTGGAGCTCGCCAATTATAAGAAGTCTAATAAATAACTCCATACTACCTTTCAACAATTCACAAGTTGTACTGACATTTTCTGGCGAGTTAAAACCTGACCAGTCGGAATTACTATCCAAAACGTACGAAACAAGTGATCTTTGTTTTATTAATATAATAGTTAATTGCGTTCATTTAATCGTATACAATGTAAATCTACAAAAGCTACTGTGACATTATCAAATCAACCCCTTTATACATAGGAAAAGCGACATGCCAAAATGAATTCACTTTACTATATATCTGATTATACGAAAGCCAAGTTAATCAACATTGGGTATTTATTAGTCGTAATTTGCAATTAACACATCAAGTAAAAAATACTTACTACGTTTTTCTTTCAAATTTTTATCCTCGATAATTGCATGTTCTTGACGCCCGGTATTGTTTCATATGATACCTATAAATCTCGCTTCTATCTCTCTCTAGCAGTCGAATTTAATAATGAAAAAAACGAATAAAAAGATTATAGTCTATTATAAATAAAATTGAAGATTACCAGAAGTAGAGTATAACTTGTGAATGTCATCCTCTACATGTGCTTTAAGTTTCAATGTTAACAGCATACATGTTAGTGTCGAGTTGCTGCTAAAATGCAATATATATATATATATATATATATATATATATATATATATATATTATAATGAAGAACGTATTACATGATCACGTATTTGTGTGTTAAGAGTGGGGATGGTATGATTACAACAGCTTCAATTAAGCTACAATTCAACAACTTTGTACGTCTATCCATTACCTACTCGTCTTGATGCCTCTCGTACATAGTGTCGCCAGACTGGCCTGCTTTCATTCGCCTTTTTCCAGGCAACAAAACCTGTTAAATAAGCTTTGTTTACATCATCTGAGAGTAGTCTACTCGTCAATGTTTGCGACTTAATTTCCGATCTCAGATTTCTTTCGAACAATAACATTCTTTTACCGATCGTGCTTTTGACCTACTGACGTCATAGATAAATGGATGTTTCTGCGTTGTCATTTATTTCCAAAATAATTCTTCGTTCTCTTGTATTTTGTTACGTTCAATCTGTGTGCTCTTAGCCGGGTTTCCCATCCACGTATGGCCGTAATTACAGCATATATATCTAACTTTAAATGTTTTGTATTGGTCATATATAAATATAAATTAACTACGTATTCTTATGAAGCTAAAATAAGTCATGTAAATTTCGTATTGAATGATGTTCAACTTGTGTTTTGCTCAAAACTCTTACGATCCGCATACAAGCTGTCCCTAGAAATGTCAGAAACCTGTATTTGCAGTTTAAAAAGAAACAATTTATTTTCCAGCTCATTCTTTTAAAACAGATTTCTTTGGCTATAACTGGTAAACGTAAAAACTTTAAAGTAATCGCAACGAACAGATTTCACTTTCATTTTACAAAAACTCCAAAATTACTTTCGCATTATGTTTATGAGTTTACTTTTATTTATTTTAATTAAAATGAGATTTTACATTCGAATTATAGATACACTCTTTATATAGGTATTCAGTAAAAGGCACATAAGTACGACGTAAACAATTCATACATTTAAATAATATTTACTTCATTATTATGTAATTGCTAGGAATTCTTATGCCAGTCATCATCACTGATTGCTCACTGGCAGAGAAAATGTGATGTTTCCTGGAGTCTAAGTGATAATAAGCCAATCACATTCGTTCTCGCGACAACAGTTTACCATTGAAGATATTTTTCTGGAACTTTCGTAACATTAAGCCTCCGAAATATTTCAGTACACTCAGTCCCCTTTTACACGATTTCTGGATTCTCTTCTCGTGTCCTCACTACAACTTCTTGCTGCATCAACCGCTGCTGTTTCGTCTGCGACATTTTGATAAGACAAGCAGAAGTTATCAGAGTATGGCTTTATTTACATATCTACTTTGACAGTTTCTATATACTTGTAATCGCGTTATTGACTTTCTATATATCTAGCTATGGCTATCTAGCGTTATTCTATCTCAACTGATCTGTGGTTAGTCGGTGTTTCATGTGGATAAGATCTTCCGCGCTTGAAAATTCTTCTCAATATTCCAGCTGTTTTGCTTGCAGTATCGTGCATTTTTTGGTGTCAATTCTGGGTTTGATTTGCATTTCTCGTAGTCATTTACCATTTTCTGTGGAAATATTTCCATTTATCTTGCGTGTACTACATCCATGTTATTTTCCTTCTTCGTCTAATCTTTTAAACATTTTTATCATTATTATTATCATTATTCTATTATTATTATTATTATTATTAGAAGTAGGAGTAGTAGTAGTAGTATCATCATTACCACCACCATCATCATCATCATCATCATCATCATCATCATCATTAATTCATTTATTCATTTCATGTGAATCAGATAATTTCATTTTTTCTAGTTAGTATACTTTCTAGAAAGACATCGGGTACTTACAGGAGGGACCACGTGAATGTTGCCAACATCCTAAGTGAAAGTGTTTTCTGTGGAACGAACTGAATCCTAATTTTCCACACCCTTGTTATTAGTCCGTGTCGTTAACCACTGAGCAACCATCACTCACTAAGAGTGTAAAGAAATTAGTATCAGTGATGTTTCACTAACAATAACCAGTGGTGTTCCCTGGAATTAGAGTAACAACAAGTCTCTCCATATTTTGTTAGCATTCGACAACTCTTTCGATAACCGTTGCAAATTTGTTTACTTTATCGAAATGACCGCTTAATATTGAGCACAGTCTGTCAGCAATCATAGGGATTCAGTGGAATTTTGTATGGCAATACGCCTCCTCAAGATCGCAGTACTCTCCTTATCCTTCCAGTGTTGGTCTGATGAGACCCTCCCTACTCGGTCTTTCGATCTTCGTCGAACCTTCACAAGCTTTTTGAGTGGTACTAGCTGAAGCTTGTGTCACCATATTCGTTATTATTTTTATTATTATTATTATTATTATTATTATTATTATTAGTAGTAGTAGTAGTAGTAGTAG
Organism: Sepiola atlantica; assembly: GCA_963556195.1. Taxonomy (NCBI): domain Eukaryota; kingdom Metazoa; phylum Mollusca; class Cephalopoda; order Sepiida; family Sepiolidae; genus Sepiola; species Sepiola atlantica. Next base: position 37,277,370 of record OY744548.1, read on the forward strand.
TAGTAGTAGTAGTAGTAGTGGTAGTAGTAGCAGTAGTAGTATTATTCGACAGACATACGTCAGCAGGGATACAATGTATAGGACATGATTCATCAATATAGAATGCGAATGTTCTCCGACCGTTTACACAGCCCTTCGTTGTGCAATGTCCCTCAGGGAAGGAAAATTCAAATTACCCGCAAGATATCACTTGTTGACATAGTCGCTTGGCTCAGACGTGGAGGGCGGCCACGAACCGATTATATTGAAGGAGAAAAGATGGTCGGACTTGGATTGCCACCCAGGCGTCGTTAAGACTATGTTAATATGGGTGTGGAATTTAGCAATGACGGTGTTTGCTTCAATAATGTCTCCAGAAGGATTTATCTTGCACCAATAAACACTTATCTACTGATGTATAATTATAATAATAATTATTAAATATGGTGAATAGAAATGAAAATCTAATAATGTTTTGATTTCATCAGGCTAGAACTTAATCACTAACAGTAATATATGAAATGTAAGGTATCTGTACATGTTTATATGTTTGTATGTACATGATTCATTCCTAAGATCATTAACGGATCATTATGACATTTCTAAAACAACTCACAGGCATAAGAAAATCGTAATATGGGCTGTATTAAGTTAAATTTAATTTCATGCAAATCGGGTAAAAACAGTGTTGAATCCCTTCGTGAAAATTTAGATACTGCTGATTTTTGTTACATTTAATACTAGGTAAACAGACATCATGTATACATATTCTCGAAACGTCAGTTTATTTGGGGTATTTTTAAGTTTAATATGGACACAACCTCAAATTTGAAAATCTAAATGCATTAGATTTTCATTTAAATTGATGCAGGCTAATTAGTCACAAATTAAACCAATTCCCTGAATTTCAATTACAAGCAAAAGAATTATGTCATGTTAAACAATATTTGCTTAAATATATATATATATATATATATATATATATATATATATATATATATATATATATATATATATGTGTGTGTGTGTGTGTGTGTGTGTGCAAACATTGTCAAAAATAACAGAATTCGTCTGTTTAACTATATCTTTTTTTATTTTTTCAATTTTTCTGATGGTCTTTTTTGTATTAAAATCAAAATAAATATTGTTCCATAGGTTTCGCATGTACACGAACGTTTTCGATTCTTCGTCTAATCATCCCCAGGTGTTAAAAGCAAATGAACAAAAAAGCTAGAGAAAGAAGAGAATTTTAAAAAGACGGCGGAGAAACGCACAGAGAACGTTTTTCGCATTGTTCCAGAAAGTCGCTGGCGATTTTAAATTCAGTAACGCTGGATGGCATCACAGAACAAAATCGCATTGCGTTAAGCATTTTAAAATGTTACTACTTGTTTAATATGTGATGTTGTTAATTTTAGGTTGTTGCGTTTTTATTTAAATTGGTTTCGGAATTTATAATTTTAGTGTTATTAACTAGAATTTGTCTTAAATCAGAGGGATGGCAGTCATGTTTTTTCTAGATGTTGGTAAATTGAGCTAGATTTTACAAGATGCACGGTGAGGTGGCGGAATAGGGTAGTGCTTGTGAAACCAATGTAGCTATTAGCTTTATTACTATTATGGAAGTTACATTTTCCCAAAGGGCATTTTAACTTATAAATAACATTGGTTCTTTCTAGTGGTTTTTGGGTTGGAGAGGATTTGTTTTTACTATATATACATATATATATATATATATATATATATATATATATATGTGTGTGTGTGTGTGTGTTTGTGTTGTGTGTGTGTGCGTGTGTGTGTGTGTGTGTGTGCGTGTGATTGCCAGAATAAACTATCCCTCCAAAATTGCATTGTCGGTGTGTGGTCACGCAGATTGTTCAGCAGCCTCGACGCATTTTTTACAAGTCTTCATCGCCGTGGGTTTTGTAGGAATATCTATACATGTAGATGAGCATGTCGTGCGCTTGTACGACATGCAGCGCACGCACTCCTTCTATGAAGCCTGGTTTCAGTGACAAGAGAGACGAGTTAGAGCGCAAGTTTAATATCATAGTTTTCATCTCCTCAATGGATGGTCAAACAAAATCTACGGGTCTATCTGGCCGAAAAGTGTAGAAGTGCGCCTATACCAGGTATTTCTACGCTCCGCTAATAATAATAATAATAATAATAATAATAATAATAATAATAATAATAAATATATATATATATATATATATATATATATATGTATATATATATATGTATATATATATATATATATATATATATATATATATATATATATATATATATATATATATATATATATATACTAAGCCCCTTTAAGAAATTAAAGTTGAGCACTCTCGGGGATGTTAAAAATAGACTGTCAAAAAGCTCTAATGCAAAGTTCCGAATACGTTCGTCGAACACTCTCGACTAGTCTTCTATCTGTGCCCGCTTCTAGGTACATATAGATCTTAATTTCCCTATATTACGTGACAGTTTCCGTTGGCCGGGTGGATATGGTGACTGCTTGCAGATTCTAGGCTGACTCTGTGAACCAGGTTTGCGCCTCCCGACCGTCTGAAAGTGTTACTTTCCTGCACTGATGAGAGCAAATGTTTGAAACGCTAGCGTCTGTAGGTATTAATAGTTTAATATTTGTTTATAAATATTATATATATATATATATATATATATATATATATATATATATATATATATATATATATATTGTGTTAAAAAATGCTTTCCGATATCGGTTACAATCTGAAAAATCACTAAAATAACAGCATTCATCAAACAGGTTGAGGTGCAAACGAGCTTTATATGCAAAAGCGCAGGACTGCGCTGTTAATCTTGCCAAGTGGAGGTAAAATTGGCAGAGAAGAAACGGAACTTGAATAAAAGGTGGAGACAAGGTCAAGCATCGGCGCTCACTGGTCATTTCTGGTTCTAGTTGATTTTGTAATATGATGGTATACACAGAATTCCTCCATCGTGTCACTTGGACTGCGATATATAGAAAGTACAAGAATATTTTCTCCGCCGATGTTTATATTGCAGAGAACAGCATCAGATTTATCAGATAGGTGAACATTTGGAGGGAGTTGAAGTTGGGATGACATGAGCCAGGATCTGGCATACACTTATAAATCCACCGCCTTTTCTTTGGAATCTGTAACAGCGAATCTCTGCTTCTTTGATTTTGAGGATAGCCAAGTCTCAGTTATCACAACCAGGTCTGCTTTCCTATCTGAGATAACGTATTGGTTCTTAACTAATAAATTTATTTTAATCTAGGCAACAGAAGCGAGTCCGTTGAGATTGGTATCACAAGTTCGTTAAAATCCGTGGTTCAACGTTTAATATTAGTTATGTTTTTTAACGCCATCGCGGATAGCCTCAATATTTATTCATTTATTAATTCAATATTTTATTTTATTTTATGATTCTTTAAAATGTATTCGCCATTCAACGTTGCAATAAGTATTATTCCGATATAGCGAATATTATTTAAGCCTGGGCCTAATTATTTTTATTACAAAGTAGAAAAATATCGGCCTAATGTATTCAAAGGCGCTGTGGATAACATCAATATTTATTAATTTATTAATGCAGTATTTTATTTTATTTGGTCTTATAAGGCGTTCAATATTGGAGTAATTATTCTTCTTGTATAGCGAATATTTTCAGGTCTACTCTTTGTTATTATCACAGAGTGATTATTTTTGACCTAAGCTTATTGTATTTTAAGTATTGATTCAAGAATTACAATTAGATATTTTCTTTTTGCTTTTCTGATTTTTTGTTTGGTATAATGGATACTCTATTTATAAAGTAGTTTATTTAATTATTTAAATATTTATTTATTCATAATTATCTTTTTCATCTATTTATCATCAAAACTATCAAAAATTGCATCTCGAAATAAATAACCAACTCAAATTAGGTTCACCATATTTAGATTGATACATACTGTTTCACAACATCCGCATAAGTATACTTCAGAAAAATGACTTTTATACACTTCATATTGACAGAAATTTAACAATGGAACGTCAACCTAGCATAGTTCACATCCTGGCTACAACTACTAACAATTAATAAACTGTAATTACTAATACAATTAAGGAACACAACTCCCCACAACAAACTAAAAGTAAATTAATAAACAAAGTAGGTTAGATTAATAAACCAATCTAGTCTTAATAAATATAATCGTTGCTAAATTCTCTACTTCACAGGCTGTAAAACCAAACAACGGATATGTAGCAATAAAAAAGAATAATAAATAAATAAATATTCAAATAATTAAATAAAATACTTTTAAAACAGAGATTTAATTATACCACCAAACAAACAAATAAGATAAACAAAAAAGAATCATTGTAAGCGTTGAATAAATATTTAAAACCCAATAAACCTAAGCCGAAAATAGTCACATTGTAATTATTATAATTAGGATAAGGCATGAATAATATTCGCTATATATGAATAATACTTCAACATTGAATGACGAATAATGGAAATATAAAATAACATTATGAATTAATAAATTAATACATATTAAGGCTACCCTATCCGCATTTAAAAAACAAAACATTAGGCCTAGAATATTCACTTTGTAAAAACAATAATTATGCTTTAGCCTAAATAATTTTCGCTATCTAAATGAATAAATGTTATAGTTGTTTTTCATTTACTCTCCGATATAACCATCAAAATGAGTTACAGCTATTTAAAGCAATAATACAACATAATAATATGAAATGCTGTATATATAGTACTGATGATATATATATATATATATATATATATATATATATATATATATATATATATATATATATATATATATATATATGGGCAGACTTTAAATATTCTCACTGCCCCTTTTTCCACTTTAAAACACTTTCCTTTGTCATCTCTGCCCGGGAAGTTTCTTTAATGGCGAATATTTTACTTCTTAATCTCCTCTGACGCCTGCCTGCATCATCGAATGTACCTCTTATTGGACTTTTTACCCTTCCTGGATTTTCTATTTTCGCCGTACCTGAGGTTGTGGCTTCTTGGAGTTTAACTTTGAAACTTCTCTCATTACTTCTCGTGCCTCTAACGACCTACCTATCTACATCGTATCCTCTCCGCTGGACTCTTCGACACCGAACTTTTTGGCAATCGGACATTTGCTTGCACTCTGGCACAGTTTTGCCCTACGTTTCCTTCCCTACAATTTTTATTTTATTTCATTTTTTCAAATTTTAAATCTTGGCCATTGCCAACTTATCTATCCCAGCGACTTCCTCTGATGATAAGATTTTGATCTTTGAAAAGCCTGGCTTAAGGAAAATTTAACTTGAATAAATTGCCTTTTTGCGGATTATACCTTGCTTTGAACTTTTGAATTGAATTTTGATTTGGCTTTTGCTTTCTCTAATTCCTTTCCACTCTCCTTCATTATATATATATATATATATATATATATGCAATAAGTCTGTCAATATCAACAGTAATTAATTAAAGTAATTCAATTAAAAAAGAATACATTCCAAAAAGCTTTCTTAAAATACTCATTATCAGGGGAAATAATTTAATGGAAACTAATAAGTATTAGCTAGTATTAGTAAGAGATACCGATGAGACATAAGACTTCACAGATGGGAGACTGCTCTCTCTCTCTCTCTCTCTCTCTCTTTCTCAATCTCTTCCCCTTTCCTTTCTCTAGCAACGCTAATTTTTATATTGTTTTAAGCACATGTTTACGAGATAAATGAGCAAAAGTTATGAGCATACATATTTTGAAATACAAACGTCTTTCCCTTAAAATACATTATATTTTGTTTGTTTTAATTGTAAGTTTTTATATTCAAAGTTTTCTTTCACTTAATAAATCCTGTTATCAATATTTCTCGCCCCCCCCCCAATAAGTAAATAAAAACAGTTTTGCTTACCTTTCTTGATTCACATCTCTTATTTTATTTTTGTTCAGTTTACGTGACGGAAAACTGGTTGTGCATTTAGACTATTCTATTAACTATAGTCTAAAATACATATTTTATTTAAGTTTAATTGCTATGGCAGTCACATAAGTAATTTGAAGTGAAATAGTGGTTTTGGCTTTACCCATAATCCACCTATAGTTTTTCTTACTTATACAATGTTTTAGGGAAAAAACACAACAAAATTAACAAATCCGAAGTTATGCTGAGTGAATGGGTTAGTTTAGTATCTTTTCGATGATACCAGGCATGGCGATATCTTTTCATGGGGAGCTCCTCCATGTAGTATCTCCTCTATTTTGAGAGGGTATTGTAGTACCTGTTCTGTTGTCATAATACCATCCGATCATTGATTACCACTTCCGTTTATTTGGATGAGCGGATCCTCCTAGGCTTTACATCCTCTTTGGAGTGTAGTGTAGTATATTTTCATTTGTCATGATACATTCCTCCCAGGCATTATTCTATATTTTGGAAGTGGCAGTATGGTATATGTTATATTATACGCGATACCATCTTCCAATGAACAATGTTTCTTTTTATTTTAGTCGGGGGGGGGGGGTAGTGTACTATCTTTTCTGTTATAACGATATCATCCTCCCAAGCACTACCTCCTCGTTTTGGTAGTGTTTGTTCGTCATGATATCATCCTCTCAGTCCTCTTTTTTAGAGTCAGTATGTAGTTCGTTCATCATGATATCACGCTCACGGCCTCACAAATATATTAGACTGACGGGAGTATATATTTGCTTGGGTAGGAATAATACTTATTTCCAAATTATATGCCTTAAAAGATATTAATAAATCATCAAAATAAAATAATAAATTAATACATAAATAAATATTGCCGCTACACACGATGGCTTTCATAATAAAACATAACTTATATGGAACGTTAAACCACGGATCTGAACGAGCTAGAGAGACCAGCCCCAACGGGATTAGTTCCCTTGCATAGATTAAAATAAATTAATTAAAAGCCAACATACTTACATCCGAGTATATTCGCTTGGTAACAATAATAAGTAGGCCCAAGACTGAAAAATATTCGCTATATAAGAATAATATAATATATAAGAATAATATATACTTAAACATTAAATGCCAGATCAGGAAAATTAAATAAATAAAAAACAATAGAATAAAACAAGTAAACTAATAAATAAATAATATTGAGGCTATCCCCGACACCTTCAGAAACAATCAACCTGAACATTCAACCACGGATCTTAACAAACACACGAGACCACTCTTAACGGAGTTGCTTCCCTAGAAAAAAAGGGTTTACTAATTAATTAAATTGAAACTGAATGCTGGAACGAGCGAATAAATAAATAAAATAACATTTTGAAATAAAAAATAAAAATGTAAAAATATGCTTAATAGAAAAAAATAAATTTAAATAAAATATTAATATTGACATTGACACAAATAAAATTAAAGACGCACAATATATTTAAATCGAATTAAAAAGCCATCTCATTTTCTGTCGAATAGTCTTAACCGAATACAATTTTCCTAGTCACGTTAAATTAAGGTTTAACACACATCTGAGCAGGAGCAATTTTCCTTCCGAAATGTCATGTTATACGTAACTTCACTCGAACCGCACTGACGCAGGTAAGATTGTAATATATATATATATATATATATATATATATATATATATATATATATATATATATATATATATATACTCATTCCATCGTTATGTGCCTTAATTTGCTTCAGTTCCTGTTTATCCGTAACACCTGAATTGTATTGCCTTTAATAAATTACCTTTATATACACACTAAACAATAGTTCAATCGAACTACATTATCTTCTTGTGTATGTGTATATATAGATAGATATGGTTCAACGCTTTACACACCACATGTTGTATTAGAGCGCAATTATGCCCCATGTACACATAACTAGCAATAAATACAAACAGTTGGCATCCATTGAATTACGCCAAAATTATACCCCAAAATAACTGCACGAAGCGAAAGAAAATACTGGAAGTCATCCACATTAAAAAATCAACGTACTATACACTATAAAAGTATTGCCAACAACATCAAATGTATCGGATCCGTCGTAAATACTAACATCGTAAACGTTTACAACGACTAATGAAAACAATGAACTTTAATGAATAAATAAAATCTAGAATAAATTAATACGTGACGAACAGATTAAATGGCAACATTTTCCGCCAGCAAGATGGACTAACAAATGAATATAATATATAAATAAAGTATACTAAATATGGAAAGCGCTATAGATTGATCCGAAAGGTAACATGCATCTCTACGTCACAACTTACCAGATATTAATCAGAATTATGAGATAAAAGGAAATTTGCGTGGTCTTTGATCAAACATATCAAATATATATGTGATCCACTTCATTAATTGAGCTCTCTGGTAAGTAAAATCACCAAGTGCATCTAGCGTAAATGCATAATTCTTAGTGTAAACAAATGGAATACTTGAGCAATAGACAGTGTTAATATAAACAATGAGATTTTGTTACTCAGCGCAAGTGCTGATTAATAGCCCAATGGTCAGAAGCACCGACTGTCGACTAGACGCTAAATTTTCGATCCTGGCTTGAGGAACTTGCTTGTCTAGCCATACTGAAGAGATGTGATACTGGGAAACCGTATATCTATGGATGATTATTTATATATATATATATATATATATATATATATATATATATATATGTGTGTGTGTGTGTGTGTGTGTGTGTGTGTGTGTATTTCTAAAATATTTGAATTGCTTAGTAATATATGTTATGTCTAACTCCAAGTCCATATTTGCAGACTTCCAGTGCATCCTTGCAATCTTGCTGAAATTATTGCCGACTACAAAAAGTGCAGAGCAATGCTTGCACTAAGAGCCGCACTTAGTTCACATTTCGTAATTGTTAACATCTTGATTGCGTCCAAGTTTTTCTTGAAAAACAAGTTATTGCTATAATCGCCGACTGAAAACTCTGCCACAATAACTTCTAACGTGCACTCCCACTCTCTGAACAAATATATTATTAATGAGGATATAAGTATATATTAGGTATATCTTCTCTCGGTCTCGTCTTTGTGTATGCATCGATCAAGTTCGCTTTCTCTTTGTCAATAACATCTAACATTTACTTACTTTCTCTCTCTCTCTCCCTCTCTCCCTCTCTCTAGCTTTTTCTATCTTTTATAGATATATGACATATTTTAATTTTCACTTGATGTTTCTGTCTTCTTCTCTTTCTTCACATCATCCTCTCTCTCTCTCTGTATATAAATATATATATATATATATATATATATATATATATATACAATCATTTATTAATAAATAGTATTTCCAAATTGACCCATATACACATGTGTTTCATCCTGAACCAGTAGTTATAAGTATATTAGGAAACAATATAGCTCTTCCTCTCTTTCTCGTTCTCTGTCGATTAATATATATATACATATATATATATATATATATATATATATATATATATATATATATATATATATCTTTCCTTCTCTTTTTCGAGAAGAACTGTTAACGTTTTTTTAATTTTTTTTATAACATAGTTCACCCCAAACAAGTCAGGCTGCCACTGTAGACATAAGCGGCTACTAAGAAAAAGGTTGAAAGTTTGGGGGGTCAACCTAAATTGGTAGCGAGGCAGCGAGATGTCTGTTTACATTAGTTTTAAATTTATGCAAGTCAGTACCGTGAGGAAAACAAGGAGCAGGGAGGGAGTTCCAAACTCCAGTAGCACGAGGAAAAAAGCCTCTGGAGTAGAAAGCTCTTCGGTATCTAGGGACCTCCACGGGTAATGGATAGGATTTGGCAGATTGTCGAGTTGGTCTTGTGAATTTACGTCGTGAGGATACCAGAGCAGCAAGCTCATCAGCTCACAATCTATTAAAGTACTTGTAAAACAGGCACAAGGAAGTAACATTGCGGCGATGGGACAGGGGCTGAAGCTTGGTAGATAGTGAAGGACCTATCAAGTTGGCGACTCTTCTTTTTAACCTTATCTAGGAGAGAGAGACTAATGGATGATGCCCCAGCCCAGATGTGGTAACAATAATCAATGCATGGGCGATGATGGCTTTGTAGAAATATAGAATAATGTCAGGTGTGATAAGTTTACTGGTATGATAGAGGGAGCTCACCTTCTTTGCAGCAGCCCTGGCAATGTTTTCAATGTATTTATTCCAATTCATGTTATCTGTGAAAGTAATGTCGATGAGTTTAAATGATGAACTCTCAGGTAGGGTGTTATTTGCCATGAAAATGGGTGGTTGAAGGGGTTTCTTGTAATTATTGAAGGAAAATAGCTTTGTTTCTGCGGCATTAAAAGTTACCATCCATTTTGAACCCATTACACTACAGACTGGAGGTCATTTTCTAAGGATTCAGCCGTTGCCTCAGATATGTGAGCGTCGGTTTTGTCCACATGAGGAGAGTAGAGCGTGGTGTCGTCAGCAAATATTCCTATCTCAGTCTCAATAGCATCATGGAGGTCATTTATGAAAATCAGAAACAGTAGAGGTCCAAGAATGGATTCCTGGTATACACCAGCATTTCTGCCATGTTGCTTAGATGAACGGCCATCGAGGACAACCTGGATCTTTCTTTTTGTTAGGAAAGATTTAATTATGTTAAATATTTGTTCAGTAATACCATATGAGTGCAGTTTTAGGAGAAGCCCTATATGGCAGACCTTGTCAAAGGGCTTGGATATATCAAGCGCTTCCGCCATAGCTTCACCTGCCTTGTCCAGTGTATGATATATGCGTTCAGAGATGACCGTTAGGATATCTGTAATAGATCGTGCTTGTCTGAATCCGTATTGATGATCAGAAATCTGTTCAGCATTAACTAAGTGCCTGACTATCGCAAGATTGATAAATGGTTCAAAAGATTCTGCTCTTACTAATTATTTCTCTGTCTCACAATCTCTTTCACCTTCTTTCTCTGCCAAGGACAACTAACGTTTTATTTATTTCCTTCTTATGTTCTATAAATCTATCATTATCTGTCAATATCTATCTTCTTCTCTTAATTTCATTTCATTCATTTACTATCTCCTTCATCTTATTAATATATATACAGGGTGGGCAAAAATAAGGGTCCTATTTTTTAAAATTCATAACTTTTTTAATTTATTGATTTTTTTTTTTTTTTAGAATAAGTAAAGGACCCCTTCCGAAGCAAGCATGAGCCGTATTAGCCCTAAGGAACGTACCCTCATTTAGAAAACATTATTTTTGCTTAAAAAACTCAAAACAGTATAAAAAAAAATACTTTAGTTTTTGTAAGTTTTAAGAAGTGTTTTTCGGCTAAAATTTGTTTTGTTTATTTCAAAAAATCTCGGAAGGGTCAGTCTACACACACATAAAGTTTGGTGAGTTTAACTTTTATTTTGTGGAAGTTATTCAAATTCAAGTTATTCAAATTTAAAGATAGGACCCTTATTTTGGCCCACCCTGTATATATATATATATATGTATATATATATATTTATTAGTATATATATGTATATATATATATATATTTATTAATATATATATATATATATATATATATATATATATATATATATATATATATATTCTAGAAGAATAACCGTCCCAGGACAATTAACATGATTCCCCGAACAGAAGATGTGCACCAGTTATAAATTTGTGTCTTTTTACGAGGATTACAATCAAGATATACTGTTACTAAACCTTTCTTAATACTCTTATTCTGATTTTAATCTTATTCATTACATGGTTTTGGTTCTGGAAACTGACTCGAATTTAAACATTTAGGTGTTTTCAGAACAAAGTGAACCTGTAGGAATCTTGCTGAATTGGTGCCTTATGACTATATATCAAATTTAATACAAACCTAATATTTTTCAATTTTCAAATGAAAGATTTCTCTAATATGATGCGAAAACACTTTACAATACTCCAAACAAACTGATATTTAAGGAATATTTATTAATTTATACATAATGCGTATTGGTATCATTTTACAAAATTCGGAAGTTTCTGAATTTTTTTGAAAGGTTTCTAACGCTTCTTTACCTTTTTGAAATAACACAAAATTAAACTAAATATAGCGTACATTACAATGCAAGACCGCTACTGTACCAAAAATCACAATGATCGGTTAAATAGTATAGCAGTGAATCGTGTGCATAATTATATATATATATACATATACACATGCCTAGCTTTACATAACAGGAGATATATATGCCTTTTCTTTTTTATACCAGATCTAACGCTGTGTACAGATGGTCACGATCTTTCTGACGATGTGCACGCGGCAAAAAGTAAAAACAGATCGCCCTTTTTTAGACATTAAAACGTTTAGATGTTTTGCTTCTAATTTTATTGGAAGAAACCTGTTTAGATGCGTCGTAACCTCTTTATGAGATGCATTGTTCATCCGTCTATCTGTCGATCAGTCAATTAGGGTTAGAAATAGCATTTGTATCGCCGAATCAACAGGTTTATTGTGCAAATCCTGTATTCGGATCCGTCTATAAGAAGCTTTCTCAGTCACAAGATCTGTCATACTTAAGTTTGAAATATCATTTTCGTTTTTTTTTTCACACAAAAGATTAAAATTGCACCAATACTATCACCACTAAACTGGAAATAGCATTTTCGACGATTTGGCAAGCTCTATTTTTCTGCTATATAACTATTAAGTTAAAAATAAGGTTTTCTTTTTAACAATAAAGAGTTGTCTGCACGTCCTTTCATCATTCAATTTTGTGGTAGAAATAACATTTCCATTGGCGAATGCGAAGAGCTGCTGATCAAATATGTTTGCTATGGCTTTAAAAAACTTCATAAGCTTTCCCAGTCACGAGTTCTGTAAAGTATATGCTTGAAATAGCATTTCTGTTCCGCTATCTTATTCAAGATTGAACTCGCATAATCCGTGTTCTATCATGTATAAACTTGACATAGCATTTTGGTTGATCTGATAGTATGTGTTTTCTCGTTGGTCAGTGAAAGAAGGATCTTTCTTGACTGAGGCAATGAACATTTTTGTTACAATCAAGATTGCTCGTTTTTAGAAGCTTGATTTTCCCGGCATTTAAAACCGACTATGCTTATAATTATACCCCTATACAACAGGAGGACTTAGCTTTAAATAGTCTGTACATTGGTCTATGAAATGGGGGCTTCATATAAGGTTTTCATCAATCTGTAACGCTTAAGTTTCATAGAGCATGGACTTGTTCTGTCATATTTATGTTTGAAATAAAATATTCATTCGTCTATCAAACGTAAGTTTAAAATAAAATGGGTTTTACTATCACTGTAAAGATGGAAAAAAATAATTGTCTTTGATATGTCACGCCTAAGTTTGAAATAGTACTTCACTTGCTTAAGTTTTCGAAAGCGTGTTTTGTGGGTGATTCTTTAGAAGTTGCAAATAGCATTTTCTGTGTCTGTCACTATTTTGTTTTAATATATATATATATATATATATATATATATATATGTGTGTATGTGTGTGTGTGCACGCTTCTCTTTTAATGTGGCTCTTGTTCGGTCTGTCACGCTTAAATTTGAAAGAGTATTTTCATTGCTGAACGCGCAGTTCAGATAGACGTATTTTAATTACACTCATTCCTGTTTTCAAGTTACCCTGAGTACAGGTGCGAGTTTTTTAAATTTATTCTCCAATTTAATTCGAAGTTCCTGAATGGGTTTCTCATTTCCTTTACATTATTTTTTCGTTGCCTTTGCTTTAGATTTAGATCTTTAAATGTTCATTATATCTTTTTTTTATTCCTATCGCACCACGACTTAAGCAAAATGGCCAGGATAGTTTGATTTATTTTTAATGGTGCATTCGTGGGTAGGGAAACTTACAGAGAAACAAATGTAAGCAAAATTTGCATACACTAAAGTCACACAAGTGATGACTTGAATAAGAAAGAAAAATGACAAAAAACAATTAATCAAAGTGTTTATTATAAATATATATATATATATATATATATATATATATATATATATATATATATATATATATATATATATATATATATAAGGGAGATTACATTTACATAGATCTGATGGATCAAAGAAAGAATATAATTTCAATTACAGTCAATTAAAGTAAATATTTAGCAATCAGCTTATAATCATATTTATATCAAGATTTATTATTATATAATTTTATGATAATTTATACCCAAAGAAGAACATCCGAGTTGTTTAAAAATATCTGCATAGTAAACAAAAAATAGATATTTTGTTTAGTATATATATATATATATATATATATATATATATATATATATATATATATAGTAAGTTATGAAAAGATATGTATGGCAATTAAGCTACACAAAGGCTATTGCGTTGCATACCCGTAGGGGATCGTAAGGCTAAAAGGCATGGTGTGTGTGGTGCCGGTTTTTTATATATATATACACGTGGTGTTTAGTCAAGTTAGTTAACCAGTGAGATTCTTTGGTATTCTCTCCAACGGGTTAATGTTTCCATTAGCCAATAGTAGGGCTTCTCTCAAACAAAGTTTCAGTTGATTTTACTTCCTATTCTCGTGTTCTGTTTTGTATAGGAGTGACTCATCCTTGTTTCTTTGTTGTTGCGAATTAATAGGTGACCTTATTTTAACACGTGCGTGATTTTATTTCTATTTTTAGGTTTCAGCTTAGTTTTTCATTTATTTATTAGTTTATTTATTTAATTAATTATTTATTAAGTATTGTTATCCTGAAGTAGAGTTTATGCTGCGTAAGCAATTTTTTGATATTACACTTCTACAGTTTAATAGGTTTGGAGGGGGTCTTAGATTATGTCTGAATGACGAATTTGAAATCTTTAACTTGTAGTTTAGGATTTCAAATTTCTGATTCAGACATACTCCACACGGGTCGTCTAATATATATATATATATATATATATATATATATATATATATATATATATATATATATATATATATATATATATATATATATATGGTCTGGGCGTAAGGCTCGTAATTATAGACTGAATCTACGAACTGCGTTCGAGCCTATATGATCGCCTGCAACCACACTCATGCACTGATGATGGTAGAAGGCCTAAACAACGTCGTCTATAAAACACTTTAATATTTAATTTAAATATTTGTATTAAATGCCCTTATAAGATTCATAGTATGAAAAGTAGAGCCCTATTTGAAATTACAAGATTGTTGTAATCCTACGATGGAAAAAAGTTCCGCTTGAGCGTAGAACACTATCGACAACATAACGCTTTCGCCCCGCCTCCTGGGTTAGTGTATCTTAATTTCAATTATTGTATGTGGTGATTTCTCGCAGGCGTGTCGGTCTGAGCATCAAGCTTTTAATTCTATGCTGAATCTACGAACTGCGTTCGAACCCATAGGACCGCTTGCAACCACCACTTCTGCGGTGATGATGATGATAGAATCCCGAAACGAAGTCGTCTGTAGGTATATAACATTTTAATATTTAATTTTAATATATATATATATATATATTAATTTTATACGTACATAAAAGTAATCCATGGACACGTGTTTCTGGCTCACAGCCGTCATACGCAAGGCTAACTTAGACAAGGATCAAACATTCGATATTGATGTATATAGTCCAGTGTCTTTACCACTGGACCAAGACGCTTTATCTATAAATATGTACGATTTTTATCACCTAAATATTTAATGTATTTTTATGTAATTATTTTTATTGGTGATTGTAGTGTTCGTTGTTTTTGTGTGTTTTGCTTACTATTATTTCGATTGTCTCACTTCATAAGTGATTAAGATGCAGACAATTGCAGAAGGGAGGGGGATATTATATATGAAGATGCTTTCTTGTGTACAGCTTCCGTCAAAATTGGGCTTCGTCAGTGTGCACACTTACTATTTATCTAGATAGTAAATAATAGAATTACATCAGTTGTTCAATTTTTAACACATAAATTATTATTACATTTCTGATGACCTCAAGTAAATTCAAACCCATTATTGACTTTTTTTTATTAGAGCTGGGAACATGTATTCTCGAATTCATTTCAGGTAGCGAGGTGGTCTGACTTCATATTTACTTCATAGTTTCTCTTCGCTACTTGAAATTGTTTCGCAAACTCTTGCTTTACGGGATGGAAGTGTCGTTTTCGTTTCAAAAGTAGAAAAACCGTATTCTCCGTTCGTTATCCGCCTCGTGTGATAGCCTGTCGAAGAAGTCGTGACATTGCCTAAAAAAATCACGTGCCTTGGATAAACATTCAAACTATATATAGATGTAAATATCTCCTGTCCAGTTACAAGGCCTGTCGCCCTTTTCTATTGTTTTACCAATTAATTAGGTTAGATATAATTTGATTTTAGACAAACGCACAATCAACATATTTTATTTGTTTTGTGTTTCGTTTCGACTTACATTGCGAATACGTTCTACAAATGTTATTTCACTTCCTTATTTTACTTCCTTACGGTTTCACTTTCTGAAGAATCACGGTTACATCTCTAGCCAGGCCAAAAAGTGACTTAGAGTTTTGTAGTTTTAACTTAATCTAATAGTCTCAAAAATTTTAGAACAACATTTCCAATTCTGTTTCTCTAACTAAGCGAAATGTCGTGAAGTTCTGCTAGTATATATATATATATATATATATATATATATATATATATATAATATTTATTATTTATTACCAACAGAGATCGATGTTTCATGCTAACGCAATCTTCAGTGCAGGAAGTTAATTCTCTACGGGCAGCGGGCTCGAACACCGATCACAAATCGCCACTGATTTGCTGTCAAGAGCGTTCCCCCGTCGGCCACAACGAATTAGCTAATAATTAAAGAGGAATTTAACTTTGTTAATAGCGAGTCAGCGGCTAATTTACATGAGCAGTGAAAGTGATCAACAAAATGTGTTTGGATCTTGCATGAAGCTATTTGTACTGCTTGTTATTAAACTCACTCAGAGTGCCCGGCCTTTAGTAAAGGGGGCTTATAATAATATTTATAAACAAATATTAATTATTTATTACCTACAGACATCGATGTTTCATGCTAACGCAATCTTCAGTGCAGTTAATTCTCTACGGTTAGCGGGCTTGAACTCCGATCACAAATCGCAACTGGTTTGCAGTCAAGAGCGTTCCCCCGTCGGCCACAACGAATTAGCTAATTTATACGAGCAGTGAAAGTGATTAACAAACTGTGTTTGGATCTTGCATATGCATATATATATATATATATATATATATATATATATATATATATATATATATATATATATATATTTCATTAATATACACATATATTATTATAAAGTGACATAATATTTTTGTATAGATATATTCTCTGCCTTCAACAGCGTACAATGCGTAATTATAGCTTAGTAGTAGTACTGAAATATACATGGCAAGTAAGCTACACAGAGGCGTCCATTTTTAATTTTCGATTTAACAAATAAAAAACGAAAATTAATGAATCTAAATAAATCACGAGATCAAAAAAAATAAAGTGAAAAATAATTTGTAGTTCCCACTTGTTAGAATAAGTTCAACTATTAATTTAACCCACTTAAAAATGACCATAAAACAAAAAAGAGTATCAAACAAAGGGCTGCCCTGCCTTTGTTCAAGAGTACTTTAGCCATTAGCGAAAGAAAATAATAGCCCAAGGTGGAGTAATAGTAACGACGAATCTGATTGGTTAGTTAACACGAGTAAACAGTATTCAGATATAAAAGCAATTGTAAACAATACATACTCGCATTTAGCCTGTTGATTTCCTACGGGGATGAACCATGAACGTCTCTGTGTAGCTTACTTTCGATATATATATATATATATATATATATATATATATATATATATATATATATATATATATGTGTGTATGTGTGTGTGTGTGTGTATATATATATATATATATATATATACTCAACTATTTCTCTAGATTTATTTACTCCTTTCCAGGTGTTAGGCCCAAGGTCAGTTTTATCTTACTCTCACAAGTAAGATGTGACCCAAGGTCAGGTCGGGAAAGTGGGGTTTGAAAAGCCAGTGCCCGAGAAAGTGAGCACTCTGGCCATTAAAAATGAACTTACTCCTCTCCAAAGAGGGGAGGCAAAGCCTGGGAGGGTGGACCTCCTAGAACTGCACAGGACAACCCATAGACAGGTGGAATCAAGCCTCGAAGGGCAAGACAATATCAGATACTACACTTACTTCCTAGCCAAAAGGCTATTTCTATTTATCTTCCTCACACAAGGTACGATATGACACAAGGTCGGGAAAGTGGGATTTGAAAAACCAGCGCTCGAGAATTTGAGCGCTCCGTCGGCATTCCCCGCTAGGGGCACCTTAGGCGATTAGCAATAAACTAACCCCTTCTCAAAAGGTGAGAAGGCAAAGCCTGGGAGTGTGAACCTCCTAGAACTGCACAGGACGAACAACCGATAGACCGGCGTAAATCAATATCCGAATGTCCAGACAATACCGGGTTATTTACCTCCCCGGGAGGTAAGGCACAAGGCCAGTTTTATCTTACTCCCACAAGGTAAAATGTGACCCAAGGTCGGGTCGTGAAAGTGGGACTTGAAAAACCAGCGGTCGAGAATTTGAGCGCTCTGGTCATTAAAAATTGCCTGGACCGCCCCGTCGGCATTCCCCGGTAGGGGCGCCTCAGGCAGTAAGCAATAAACTTACTCCTCCCCAAAGACAATACCAGTCTATTGGGTGTAGTATCCATCGGAACAGATACTCCTATTTATCTACGTCCCACAAAGTAGAATGTGACACAAGGTCGGAATTTGTACTCTAGAGGAAGAGTACGGAGTTTCTTAATAAATTGCCTGGGCAGGGCGCCTCAGACAGTAAGCAATAAACTTACTCCTCCCCAAAGAGGGGAGGCAAAGCCTGGGAGGGGGTTAACCTCCCATAACTGCACAGGACAGTTGGAACAGATACTACACTTTGATCTTGGCCAATTCATATAAATCATAGAATTACATGATACCAGATTCGCAAAGTTAACTAATTTGCATATTGGTTTTATAAAAGTTAATTTTATTAATAACCTATTATTTGGTATTGTTTTTTTAAGTCAATGATTTTTTAAATTTTAATATAACAAATGTTCTGTTTCGCAATATGGTTTTATTTTCTAGACAAATATTTGGCATTTGTATTCAAACGTTTTCTCACGTCGTACAAATGTTTCAAATATTGGTCGCTCTAAAGAAAAAGCGACCGACTCGATTTTTTATAAATTTCCAGTGAAAAGATAAATGTCTTTTTTCTCTCTTTTCTTTTCTTGAGGTCACATTTAAAAAATATATTAATGTTTAGAAATTACCAAAATGTAAACGTTTCGTGTTTCAACAGTTTATTATCTTAAACTAGCAGGATTACCCGGTATTGTCTGAGTGGATAGTAATTTATGGTTATTAATAACAATTAATTTCTTACTGTTATCACACGCGAGGTAAATCTTTATGTACAAACCGAAAACAACTAATCGAAGTCAAACTTACGTCCCCAAACCCTAAATACAACAACAAAAACAACAACCAAATTAAATAAGTAAAAATGAAAAAAAAAGAAGAGTTTGCAAACTATCTGTTTTTCACATGATGCGCCCACCGAATCTGCGTGGCGTTCCGAAGGGTTCAGTATTGGGTCAATTGTAGTTTTTGATTTTAATAAATGACTTACCTAATGATATTAATTCAGAAATAGAACTGTTTGCTGATGATATTAAACTACTTGTGAGACTTTTATCAAAGGAAATAACACAATTATCATATTGGGAGGACATGTGGAAATTGGGTTTTAACCTAGACCAATGTAAAGTACTACATGTAGGATCCAGGAATGTTTGATTTTAATATGTACTAAATAACAGAGAAATCAAAGAAGTAGTTGGAGAATGCGATATGGGAGTGGAGTTTGATAATATATTTAAGGCAAATAATCATATTTTGACCATTGTATCGAGGGCAAATAGAATGATAGGGTGGATGGTTAGGAATATTATTTCGAGAGAGACAAATGTTGTGTTAATAAGACCTCATATAGAATACTGTACCCAGGCCTGGGCTCCAGCGACTAGACATGGAAATTGGAATGTAATATTGAAACTGGACGGCGTACAAAGAAGAGTTACAAAACTAATAAGTAAAGTAAAGGAGTGCAGTCACAGGGAAAGATTGGACAAATTGGGATTAATTACTTTGCTGGAGAGAAGAATGAGAGGTGATATGATTGAGACTTTTAGGATAATTAATGGCATTTATAAGTATGGTGGGCATGTTTTTAGTATTCCTCCTAGATCTGGAAGGTTTTTTGTCAAGGCAGTTTTAAAAAACTAGATCTGTTAACCAGTTAAGTTTTTTGCTCACAGAGTAATATGTTTTTGGAATAAGTTGCCAGATCAGATTAAGAACAGAAATAGCGTGGATCAGTTTAAGATGAGGTTGGATGAATTCAGAGAAAGTGGTAGGAGGGAGAAATTGAGGGGGCACTTTTGGGAGTTATCAAATGAAATATTTAATAGAATTTCATCTGGATATCAATACTGTACTAAGAGTTTGATTTTTTAACAGTTGAATACGAGCATAAGATAATTAAATGGGAGATGCCCAAAGTAGCATAACAAACAAACAAACAAACAATAATAATAATAATAATAATACTGATGATGATGATGATGATGATGATGATGATGATGATGATGATGACGATGACGATGACGATGACGATGACGATGACGATGATGATTACGATGATGATGATGATGATGATGATGATGATGATGATGACGATGATGATGATGATGATGATGATGCTGATGATGATGATGATGATGATGATGATGATGATGATGTTATATTATGACGGACCCTGTATTTTAAACGGGTAGATTAACTAGTATCAAATAGCAAATTTTTTTATCGAAAAATAGGTTTTGTTTCTGGACTCAGAAATGAGTCAGAGAAGTGTTTGATCCAGGAGTAGTCATAATAAATTTAGACCTGACGTGACCTTGAGTCAGAGATCAGAGTGAGACGTTTTGTCCCCATATTGTGCGTGGGAACGATGATTACGTCACCACAGAAAACAATAACTTAGTTTTTAGAATCAGTCTGGGCCTAGAGGCGATACCGCTCAGATCGGCTGCGAGCATGTAGCCGGTAAAAAGGCAAGGCCCCGCTGTGGGGGGCAGAAGATATCCCAGAAAGGAAAGAAAATAGCCCGAGTATGAGAGAGTCGAAGCCGGAATCCCCCTGACAGCAACCGAACCAAGAAGTAAGAAAATTGTGCGAGAATAAATAAATTTGTGTGAAATATCCCTTCAAGAAAATTCGTGTCTCGTGTGTTCATTTTGTCTGAGACAGACTTCTTCCTTCGATCAGGACGACACAGCCAGCGAAGACTAGACGAATCACAGGCCAAGGAAGAGAACAGAAGTTAAGGTAAACTTTGAGATTTATTTGAGATTTATTTGAGAACTGTTTAGAGACTTTAAGATTCGTGGTTTTAAAGAGGCCGTAATTGAAAAAGGCCTGAGATGCCGTGAAAAGATTCTTGTAATTTTGAGAGGTCGTTATTTGAAAAAGGCCTGAGATGCCGTAAATTGATACGTGAAGATTTTAAGACTATGGTTACGAAAGTATAGAGAAAAAGTGATATACAGTTCGAATTTTATAGAGTAAAATGATTATGAAAATGATATAGATTAAATTGTATCATCGGAAGTATTAAGAAAAAAGATTGAAATCACTATTAATCCTCTCGTGAACATTTCGCGTTGTTTTCGGCCGGAGAGGATGTAATAGCGAACTGCTGAGGTGGTTTTGGAGAAATGCCTCAGTCGGAAGGATTTCTGCGTGTAGTAATGAATAGGCTCTCTCCCCCCCCCCCTTTGCTGCACGTGACGTTTGATGTCAGTAGTTATGCAACACATATTGATTTGGTAGCCGTGACCTGTCGTTTCCAACATGAAACGGTTCGATATCGATCTGGTGCTGTCATGAAGTACGAACACATCGTGTGGTCCAAGTAATAGAAAAAGGAGGAAAAAAAAGAAGCGAGACACGAGGGGAAAATTGTTAAGATTCACAAAGAAAAAAAGTAAAAGTAAAAAGACACATTTTGTTAAAAAAATAGAAAAGAAAGAAGAACGCACACACAATTATTAAATTACGCAGAAAGAGAAAAAGACACATTTTGTTAATTGTTAAGATTCACAAAAAAAAAAGAGAAAAAGTAAGACACATTTTGTTATAAAAAGAAAAAAAAAGAAGAACGCACACATACACAGCCCATTATTAAATTACGCAGAAAGAGAAAAAGACACATTTTGTTAATTGTTAGGATTCACATAAAAAAAAAAGAAAAAAAAAAAGAAAGACACATTTTGTTAAGAAAAGAAAAGAAAGAAGAACGCACAGCCCATTATTAAATTACGCAGAAAGAGAAAAGGACACATTTTGTTAATTGTTAAGATTCAAAAAAGAAAAAAAAAAAGAAAAAAAAGAAAGGCACATTTTGTTAAAAAAAGAAAAAAAGAACGCACGCACACACACACACACGCGCAAAAACAATTGTTAAGACTTTGTAGGAAAAGTACATTCTAGTTAGAAAGAAAAGGACGATTTGCCGTAATTATATATATATTTTTTTTTTTTTGTGTTGTGTTTTAAGAATTTGTTGCTGTAATTTTTTTTCTGGTTTGTGTTGGTGGGGGACAAAGGTGAAAGCAAAAACGGGCAAGGAAAAAAAAAAGAAAAAAAAAAAACGAGGGAGGTATGCGTGTTAAAAAGTGAGAGAAAGAGTGGAAGAATGGAAATGTTAAAAAGGGTGGATGTGCTGAAATGACATGTGCACGCGAGGACGGAATATGCATATTTAGAAAAAAGAAAGAAAGAATGTATTAGAAAGAGAGAGACAGAGACAGAAAGAGTATAGAAAGAGAGGGATTGATGTGCCACCCTGTGGCCGAGGTCTTTTGTTTTTTGGAATGTGTGTGCGTCTTAAAAAAAGAGAGAGAGAGAGAGAGAGAGAGAGAAGAATTGAAATGTTAAAAGAGATTGTTTAAAAAAAATGTGCGCGCGAGGTCAGAATATGCTTGTTAGAAAAAAAGGGAGAAGCGAGAGCGAATGGACAGAGAGAGAGAGAGAGAGAGAGAGGGAGAGAGGGCGCCCGTGGGCCTTGAAAACCGCTGGAGAGTGTTGCAGGAAAATGGCGACGGCGGCGGCAGGTGATCTGATGGTGTCCGGGTTGGAGTTTGACGACATGTCAATACGTTATGGTGTCGGGCGCTGTTCTCTTTTCCCTTTGTCTTTTGAATTGTATTGTATTGTGTTGTGGAGATATGTTCTCCATTGGTTCTGTCGGTTTCGGTTTGATTTTTTTTGTTGTTGTTGGGTGGAATGAATTTTTTTTTTTTTTTTTTTTTGATGTATTTTGATGTATTTGTTACATGGAGGATTCCGGGTTCCTAATGCTTGAGTGAATGATATTTTACTATTTAGAGGATGGAGAAATTTAAAAATGTAATTAAAAAAAAAAAAAAAAAACAGTTCTTAAATTGAATGTTACGTGGGTCAGCCGGGCGATTTGAGTTGATTAGGTTCGGGCAGCTGGAGTTGGTTTGGGTCGGATCGCGGAAACCCTTGGACAGGGTTGATTTTATCGGGAATAATCCCCGTGTACAGAGTATGTACAGGCTTGAAAAGTCAATGAGGGATTCCCGGCGTTTGCTCGTATGCTCTCTTTTATAGAGTACCCATGGGTTAGTGGCGAGGCTTGTGGTAAAGCCTGCATACGTTAAAATTGCGAACGGGAGAATGACGGTGATATGGTCATTCTGTGGGACCACGAGAAAAGGACGGTGGTCAGTTATGGAAATTGTTGTTTTTGTGACCCAGGTGTGCCCAACTGCGCCGATAGAGTGTGTGAAAGTTGTGTAAAATGTTAAGCTTTGAAATTGTGGTCCCATTTTTTTTTTGTGGATTTTGGATGTTTGCCGACGAGTGTGCTGCGAAGATACCCCACCCCCCCACCGCATAGATAGGAACACGGGAAGGGAACGCATAGAATTGGTGTCTGCTCAACACCAGTGGGGATGGAGTTAAGCTGGGGTGTGGTGTGACTCGGGTGCGCGCGTCGGGGGCGGATAGAACCATGGGGATCGATTTTTTAAAAAAAGAGGTACCGGGTGTTAATTGGATTTAATTATAAGATTATAGGTTGGGCCTAGTTTTTACTCATTCGGCGTGTTCCGGGAGCAGAGATGATTCGATGTGACATTTCGCTCAATACCGTATCGACTAGATAGATACATGGGATGGGGTCCTCCACGTTTAATGAAAAGGGCTGGGAGCTAGGGACATGGGTGATTGTTCGCGGACGTTTGCGCCGGGGCACTGGAATGTTCGAAGTATTTGGTCCAGATTAGTAAGCAAGGTAGGAAAACGGTACCTCTTGTAATCTTGAGAGGCTGACCATTTAAGTTTACAGGTTAAGGAAAGGGGTTTCTGTTTTTGTGCCCCCATATCGCGGCAATACGCCCGATCAGCAATCGGTCGTGTACCGATGATTAGATGAATATGTACGTGTGTATTTAAAAAAAAAAAAAAAGTGTTGGTGATGGATTTGGATATTTGTGTAAATTTCTTCAGGGAAGAAATTTTGAAAGATAAGATGGAGAGGAGTGTTATATTATGACGGACCCTGTATTTTAAACGGGTAGATTAACTAGTATCAAATAGCTAATTTTGTTATCGAAAAATAGGTTTTGTTTCTGGACTCAGAAATGAGTCAGAGAAGTGTTTGATCCAGGAGTAGTCATAATAAATTTAGACCTGACGTGACCTTGAGTCAGAGATCAGAGTGAGACGTTTTTGTCCCCATATTGTGCGTGGGAACGATGATTACGTCACCACAGAAAACAATAACTTAGTTTTTAGAATCAGTCTGGGCCTAGAGGCGATACCGCTCAGACCGGCTGCGAGCATGTAGCCGGTAAAAAGGCAAGGCCCCGCTGTGGGGGGCAGAAGATATCCCAGAAAGGAAAGAAAATAGCCCGAGTATGAGAGAGTCGAAGCCGGAATCCCCCTGACAGCAACCGAACCAAGAAGTAAGAAAATTGTGCGAGAATAAATAAATTTGTGTGAAATATCCCTTCAAGAAAATTCGTGTCTCGTGTGTTCATTTTGTCTGAGACAGACTTCTTCCTTCGATCAGGACGACACAGCCAGCGAAGACTAGACGAATCACAGGCCAAGGAAGAGAACAGAAGTTAAGGTAAACTTTGAGATTTATTTGAGATTTATTTGAGAACTGTTTAGAGACTTTAAGATTCGTGGTTTTAAAGAGGCCGTAATTGAAAAAGGCCTGAGATGCCGTGAAAAGATTCTTGTAATTTTGAGAGGTCGTTATTTGAAAAAGGCCTGAGATGCCGTAAATTGATACGTGAAGATTTTAAGACTGTGGTTACGAAAGTATAGAGAAAAAGTGATATACAGTTCGAATTTTATAGAGTAAAATGATTATGAAAATGATATAGATTAAATTGTATCATCGGAAGTATTAAGAAAAAAGATTGAAATCACTATTAATCCTCTCGTGAACATTTCGCGTTGTTTTCGGCCGGAGAGGATGTAATAGCGAACTGCTGAGGTGGTTTTGGAGAAATGCCTCAGTCGGAAGGATTTCTGCGTGTAGTATTAAAGAAGCTCTCTCCCCACTTGCTATGCAACAACAACAACAACAACAACAACAACAGCAGCAGCAGCAGCAGCAGCAGCAACAACAACAACAACAACAACAACAACAACATGATGTATGTGGGTCCAGAATGTCAAGTACAGGCCCAACGTTGGGCAGGGGAACGAACGAGTGTTCCCAAGTCGTCATCCAGCGAAATCCTCGAAACCCTAACACTAAAACTAGAACTAATTGGACTAAGGCCTTAAATAGAATTGTGATGAAATGTTACTTGAAGAGTGATCCCCCTAAGAGACGATATAGACAGCGAATGCACCAAAATTGGAATGAGCTAGGCCTGTTTGAACAAAAACCATCAGAACAAAAACCTGCAGGACAAACCCGGGTGATTAGAACTAATGAATGGCTATCTGCTATTGAAATTGAAGAACTAAAAAGAGAAATTGAGAGAGAAGACTAAGATGAGCTTGTGAAGATAAATGAACTTGAAGAAAAGTCGAGGGTAGAAACAACAACAAACTCCAAGAGCGAAAATATTGTAATTAATGGTAATCAGGATGTTTCCACAAATGCAATAATAAAACACATGATAGAACATGGGATGACAGAAGAACATATTCATATTTTCAGATTGATGGACGAGAAGCTAAGAGCTAGTAATTTAGAACAGCCGCCGAACCTGAGATTTGTCAATAGAAAAAGACTTAAAACTGTCACGACCAAACTGAATGATGTGTTACTTTTTTTATTGTTAGATAATCTTGAACATTGTAACAAAATTATTAAAGCCGCTGCCAATACTGTGTCAAATCTACTCGGAGTAGAAAAACGGAAAAATGAAGTAAAGGAATAGCTCTGGTGGAGGAAATATTTACATGGTAAAATAAAACAACTTGGAAAGGATATGAGTAAAGTGAAAGCTGTCATAAATGGCAAACTCAAAAGTGAGAGCGCTTGTGAAAGACTAATCCGTAAGTTCAACAAACACCGAAAAAATTTCAAGTGTGTCATTGAAGAACTGAAACAGTGTGTCGTAGCTAAGACTGGCAAAGTTAAACGTTACAGCGACAGAATTGAGCAGTATCAACAAAACAGACTGTTTGAGAACAACCAAAAACTCCTTTTTGAACAACTGGAAGGAATTGAAAGAGGGAATGATGTTACACCTGATGCTGACCAATCTAATGCATTCTGGAAAGGCATTTGGGAAAAGGAAGTAAAGCATCAAGAGGATGTTGAAAAGGAGGATATTGAAAAGGAGGTGTGATCTTGAGTAGAACGACAAGCTAATATAACAGTCACCGTTGAGATGCTGAAGGAGAAGGTTAAAATGATTTCAAATTGGAAAACACCTGGACCTGACGGAGTTCAGGGATACTGGTTTTAAAACCTTCAGACTCTTCACCCACGTCTTGCAGAAATGATAAATGGCTATTTGGCGACAGGTAACTTCCCTCAATGGCTACCAAAGTGCACCACAGTCTTGATCATAAAAGATCAAACAAAAGCGGGTGAGGCGACAAACTTTAGACCAATCACTTGCCTCTCAGTTATGTGGAAACATTTCACTAGTATATTGTCTGAAAGTATTTATGGTCATTTGGAGCAAAACAATTTGCTGCCTGAGGAACAGAAAGGCTGCCAAAAAAGATCACATGGCACAAAAGATCAGGTTCTGATTGATAAAATGATCATGAGATACTGCGAACGAAGAATTATTAACCTTGCATGGGGTGGGTGGATTATAAAAAAGCATTTGACATGGTACATCATTCATGGATACACAAATGCCTGGAGATTTTCGGAATAGCCCCCAACATTCAAACCGCTTTAAAGAATAGCATGAAGAATTGGGAAACCAATTTAACTTCAGGAGGTAAAATGAAAATCAGGAGAGGGATTTTCCAAGGCGATAGTTTTTCCCCTTTGCTTTTCGTCATTTGTTTGATCCCCATGACACTTCTCTTACGTAATGTGAAGGCAGGATATGAACTTGGGAACAGACTTCATACATTAAACCACTTGCTATTCATGGATGACCTTAAAGTTTTTGGAGAGAATGAAACCCAACTAGATACCCTAATGAATACGGTTAAAGTACGAATGGAATTTGGCATCACTAAATGTGCAATTCTTGTCATAATAAGGGATAGACTTGTCCACTCAGATGGCCTTGAACTCCCAACAACAGATCTAATAAAGAATGTAGACAGTGGGAGGGACTACACATACTTAGGAATACTGGAGGCGGATAAAATAAAAAACAAGAAAAGGAAAAACCATGGCACAACTGAGTACAACATACGAGTAAGGAGTATCCTTAAGTCACACCTCCACAGTCGAAATACCATCTATGCAATCAATGCCAGAGCAGTAGCTATCCTTCGATATGCTGCTGGTATACTTGACTGGAATGTGGATGAACTAAAATGTGTGGATATCAAAACCCGAAAAATGCTCACAATTTATGGAGCTTTTGCAAAGAAACGAGATACAGACCGATTGTATCTACCTAGAAAGGAGGGTGGTCGAGGCCTACGTTGTCTTGAAGATGTGAATATAGAAGAAGGTTGTCTCTATCAATATATTGCGAAAATTAATGAGATTCTTCTTCGTGAAGTGAAAAGAGAGGAAATCCTAAGAACTGGGGTGAAACAGATTCAAAGCTTACAAGAAAGAGGGTTAAAATTATTTGGAAAGAAATTAAATAGTGTATTCTTTAAGAATACTGCATTTAGAGATAATGACAGCTGGAATTGGTTAGTCAGAGGTGATCTCAAAAGATCTACTGAGAGCACTTAAATGGCAGCCCAGAAACAAGCCACTCGCACTAGGTCCATCAAACATTACATTGACAAAACTGCAGGATCACCGATATGCCGACTATGTAATGAAAGGGAACTAACCTTGGCGCATATTGTAGCTGAGTGCGCAATGCTGGCACAACATCAGTATAAAAAACGGAGACACGACAGAGTCGCTCAGATACTACACTGGAATATATGCAAACTTTACAAATTGGACCACAATGAAAAGTGGTATGAGCATGAGCCAGAAGTGGTACAAGAGAATGACAATGTCAAACTTCTTTGGGACATGCGCATACAAACTGACAAGGTCCTGTAGCATTCTAAACCCGAACAAAAACAAGAGAACGTGCTTAGTAATTGATTTAGCCTGCCCCTTCGATACCAGAGAGCAGGAGAAAGAATACGAAAAAATAAATAAATATCAAGATCTAAAATAAGAATTAGTTAGACTATGGAAATTTAAAGAAGTAAAGGTGATCTTCGTTGTAATTGGAGCGCTTGGAACCATAACGAAAAGCCACCATAAATGGCTTAGACAGATTGATGAGACCATTTCTTTTCCAATTCTGCAAAAGGCTTGCCTATTAGGAACGGCGAAAGTGTTAAGGTACAGCTGGAATATCTACGGTCAAGGGAATTGACTTGATGTTACAACAAAAAAAAAAAAAAAAAAAAAAAAAAAAAAAAACTCCAACTAAAAACATCTAAAAGTTGAGACTACTATGAATAATAATAATAATAATAATAATAATAATAATAATAATAATAATAATAATAATAATGATAATAATAATGATAATAATGATAATAATAATAATAATAAAGACTGATCACCACAGCAAGAGACACCAGCCCAACAAACAACTCCGGAAGCACTGAACCCAGAAAAAAAAAGACAAGAAAGGAAAAGTGGGAAGAAAAACAACTACATGGACGCTTTATAAGACTCACAAGCGATGAAGCCAATGAAAACAGCTGGGCATGGTAAGAAAAGGACACCTGAACAGAGAAACGGACTCTCTGCTGACGGCCGCACAGAACAATGCGATTAGGACAAACTTTATTAAAGCAAAAGTAGATAAAACCCAGGAAAACAGCAAATGCCGATTGGGTGGACAAAGAGACGAAACGATAAATCATATAATAAGTGAATGCAGCAAGCTAGCACAAAGGGAATACAAGAACAGACATGACAGCATGGGGAAAGAAGTACACCGGGAAATGTGCAAACAACTGAATTTCGAATATGCAAGAAAACGGTACAAACACAAACCAGAAACTGTACTAGAAAACGAAAAACACAAAATCATATGGGATATGAATGTACAAACAGACAAACCCATAACAGCAAGGAGACCGGATATGATAATAATCAACAAGAAAGAAAAATCCTGCAAAATCGTGGACTTTGCCGTTCCAGCAGACCACAGAGTGAAGATCAAAGAGACGGAAAAGAGAAGCAAATATACCGAACTTGCCAGAGAATTGAAAGGAATATGGAACATGAAGAATGTCAGTATAACACCAATAATCATACGAGCACTAGGAACAGTCCCCAAAAAACATGGAGAAAAGACTAGGAGAAATAGGAATCAAAGGGATAACTGAGACCATACAAAGGACAGTAATGATCAAAACAGCTACAATCCTGAGAAATGTCCTCGAATGCGGAAACAAACCCACATAAGCAACGAATGGAGAACAAACACATGGAAGCACAAAACAACAGAACCGGGGAAAATACAACCGCACGAGAGAGGCGCAAGCATAGGCTGACGCCACGAAAATTATGGACAGAGGGGCGAGGAGGGAAAGCGCAAAACCAGACCTCCACTGGAAGAGCGCGGACAGCTCTGGGATCTTGGGAAGGCTTGTTGCCACTCGGGCCCCAGAGGGGATCAATGGCCCTTATCAGCGGGAAATCGTTGGTAGGTGGCTGTTGCAATTACCGCAAGGTACTCAGCGATGATGAACGAAAAGAGGTGGAGCATACTGGAGGCCTGAGGAGACTTGTTGTCACTCGGACTCCAGGGAATACCACAGGTTGTCGGCAGTGGGTGACCACTGACGATGACCAGTGTGATAACTCCTAGTGAGTAAATAATAATAATAATAATAATAATAATAATAATAATAATAATAATAATAATAATAATAATAATAAACAACGGCAAAACTAAAAATAAGCAAATCCGACTAAAAAAGAAATACACGAGTAAAGTCAAAACAAAAACGCAAGATAAGTTTTACTTAAGAAAATAAATTAATCTCATCTTTGTCTCCCTCTTCCTCTGGTGCTCTCTTTCTCTCCCTCTATCATATTAACGACGTCGTATTATTATGTTAGATTTTCAGTTATAATTATTTTAAGCAATAGTTTCGTCGATAGGAAAAAGGTAAAAGATATGCTGAGAACAGATACTACACTTTGAATTATGCATTTACACAAATAATAAAAATTCTAATTACCAACAAATTACGCACAAGGCGATCAAAAGTGTTGGAAAAGGGGAATCGTTAGTCAACGGTAATAAAAATGTCTCTCTTACTCTTAACTAGAAATATATATACGACATTTACTCTTGGGAGGGTATTTTACTTAGAATATCTTTAAATTGTTGAAAAAACCTTTTTAATAAATAAATAGATTCACAGAAATTCATAGAATTTAAAATGTGAGTGGGATCTTAGTGAAATGACCAAGAAACTATAAAAAAAGATGTGTTTATAACTCGGCATTTATAAATAAATCACCCCCTACAAAAAAAAAACTGATTTAATCTATTATTGTATTATATTTAAATGTAGTATCGGTTCTGTTGTCATAGGACCATCCTCCCAGGAATTACCTCATCCTTTTTTAATCCTCCAAGGTCTTACATCCTCCTGTGTCAGAGAGGGTTAATGTAGTATCTGTTCTTTTGTCATGAGACCATCTTTCAAGGGACTACCTGTTTGAAGGGGGGCAGGTGGTTGTGTAGTATCTTTTATGTTGCCATGATACTATATTCATAGACATTAACTTCGGCTTTATGGGGAGATCCTTCAAGGTATTACCTCCTCTATTTTAGAAGGTTTATTGTAGTACCCGTACTGTTGTCATCATACCATCTTACTAGAAATTACCTTTTCCCTTGAGGATTAGTTTAGTATGTGTCTTTTAATACCTCTTATGTTGGGATTCAGTGTACGTAGTTCGTTCATCATGATTTCAGCCTCCCAATCTTGCAAAAGTATGCAACCGGAAGGAGGATATATTTGATAATATATATATATATATATATATATATATATATATATATATATATATATATATATATATATATATGTAGTCAGACTTTCAGTGTTTAAACATCATGATTTCAGCATCCCAATCTAGCAAAAGTATGCGACCGTAGTGAGGATATATTTGATAATATATATGATTATATATATATATATATATATATATATATATGTAGTCAGACTTTCAGTGTTTAAACCTAATAGATATCCATTCATCATTCCAGAGAATTTAAAATAGACAATGAAAAAACAGCAGATTCTAGCGACTATGTCTTTTCTTGGTGCACAGATTATTTTAACAGAAACTATGTCTTGCTTTACACATGTGTATATCCACTGTTTAGCAAGCAACGGCCACAAACCAACAAATAAAATATTGAATGTTTGCAATAATCACGTGATGATGAAAGTATGAAACGTGTGATAATGACGAGACTTCACAGCATTACGGACATATTTAATCCGGTTGGATTTGAACGCTGATTCCCAATTCTACATTCCCTGTCGCTGATCACCTAGCCGCCCCGCACATGCATAAAGATATTGATCTTCAATCTATCAATTGCGTGCATTTCGCTGGTGGCACTTTGTTGGTTTATTTTCAAAGATTACGCTTACAAACGTTTACGAAATAAAATCGCCCGGAAACATGATACTTATTTTATAGTTACCTGTATTTTATACTTATTTTATACGTATTTTATACCTATGTTTTGAAATCATAAAAGATTCGAAGGTAGATAAAGAAAGAAAACATGTCTAAAGACGAAATAAACGCTTACAAAGCATCGAACATCTTTACAAAAGAATTTTGTTTTATTTTTTTCTTGTTGTATTTCCATTTGAGAGACATGATTGTTTTTTCTCTCTTTTATGTCGTGATGGAAAACTCGCAAGCGGACAACATAATCAACTGAAAACGTTACAATCGACGGAAAATAAAAGAAACCATTCTGGAATTGAAAGGAATTATAGCAATTTGTGATTTTCCGAGATCTTTTAATGCACCGAGAAAACGTTTCAAAGATAATGGACAGAAATAGTCTTGCAGTGGAAATCGAGTATATTAATATACTTATATACATCTATCCATCGACAATCTCTTCGTCTACGTTTGTTTCTCTCTCAGACATCTCTCTATCTCGCTATATCTATGTACATAAACAGGTATGTAGATTTATATATATATATATATATTACTATGTAGAGAATATATATATATATATATATATATATATATATATATATATATATATATTACTGTGTAGAGGATATATATATATATATATATATATATATATATATTACTATGTAGAGGATATATATATATATATATATATATATATATATATATATATATATATATATATATATATATATCGTCTACATAGTAATATATATATATATATTACTATGTCGATAAAAATTTCCTAAACTAGTGAACAAAACATTATGAATTTTGAAATAAATAATCTCAGCTACACGGAAAGTAACATCAGTCCATTACTTTTTGTGAACTTTGCTATTTAGAGAGTACGCTTACCAAAACGGGCAACTGTCCCTAAAAACTTTATTTTAAGTTAGATACAAAATATGTAGTTATCTTAATAAATATTTAAGAAAATCACTGCGCGCGCATGAGAGGTAATTTTATGTATGTATTTGGTAAAATGCTAAACTACTAAACTTGTCATTATGAATTATGAAAGATACATTCTAGGCAACAGAGTGAGTATTGATTTACTCCTCTCCAGGAGTTAGGCACAAGGCCAGTTTTGATCTTACTCCCACAAGTAAGATGTGACCCAAGGTCGAGTCGGGAAAGTGGGGTTTACAAATTACCTTGGCAGCCCCGTCGGCATTCCCCGGTAGGGGCGTCTCAGGCAGTAAGCAATAAACTTACTCCTCCCTAAAGAGGGGAGGCAAAGCCTGGGAAGATGGACCTCCCAGAACTGCACAGGACAGACCCATTGACCGGCGTAAATCAAGACCCGAAGGCCAAGACAACACCAGTATGGGGTGCAGTATCCATCGGAACAGATACTACACTTTGATCTTAGCCAAAATGCCAAATTGAGTGAGTATTGATTTACCCCTCTCCAGGAATTAGGCACAAGGCCAGTTTTTATCTTACTCCCACAAGTAAGATGTGACCCAAGGTCGGGTCGGGAAAGTGGGGTTTAAAAATTACCTTGGCAGCCCGTCGGCATTCCCCGGTAGGGGCGCCTCGGGCAGTAAGCAATAAACTTACTCCTCCCTAAAGAGGGGAGGCAAAGCCTGGGAAGATGGACCTCCCAGAACTGCACAGGACAGACCCATTGACCGGCGTAAATCAAGACCCGAAGGCCAAGACAACACCAGTATGGGGTGCAGTATCCATCGGAACAGATACTAACCTTTGATCTTAGCCAAAATGCCAAATTGAGTGAGTAACGTGTGCATATTATTAGATTTCTTTTTCTAAACTTCTCAACGAAGGAGAGAAGACCGAAACCGTACGATACTCCCAGATAATAAAAAAAAACAACATTATAAATTTCAATATATATATATATATATATATATATATATATATATATATATATATATATATATATATAGCATCAGTTTAAAATCGTAATACTTTTTTATTCTCTGGGGGTATAAGTTAAAAATGGTAATGCTTTTTTATTCACTGGGGGTATCGTACGAGTCCCGATTAATAGATGAAACGTATACGTACATAGATAGTAATCTAAACAAATATGTATTATTTGTAGCCCCTGGAAAACCCTCTAGATGGGCACTGTAAGTGTAGTATTAACACAGCATGACGTCGCTAGCTATAAATGTATCGTTCCTTTCATTAAGTTGAACGCTCTTGACGTCAAGCCGCCGTAAAAGTGCTAAAATTACTACTGTTTATCTAGCTATTCAGCGGTGGCCGTGTGGGTCTAGATGTCGGAATTTGAGTTGAATCATGCGACCGGTAGTGAATAGTTATATCTCTATGCTGACGAGTCCCGATTAAAAGACAACACGTATACGTGCATAGATAATAAACAAAACAAATAAGAGAGAGGGGCGAGATTATATATTAAGATTCTTTTTGGATGATACTATTGTTTGCGCAGGTAATATTACTAAAGCAACCGTAT
The DNA here is from genome assembly GCA_963556195.1 of Sepiola atlantica. Classification (NCBI taxonomy): domain Eukaryota; kingdom Metazoa; phylum Mollusca; class Cephalopoda; order Sepiida; family Sepiolidae; genus Sepiola; species Sepiola atlantica. The sequence goes on from OY744548.1 coordinate 37,312,310, forward strand.
GGCTGGGCATAAGCAAACTATATGACAAAATAAATAAGGAAACTCATACATGATTCGAACCTGTGCCTTAGAATAGGTACCGCCTAATATGGGCGTCGTTTTGGATCATTTAGTTATCGAGGGAAAGTCGAAAATCTACAAATTAGTAAGCTCCCAAGATCTGCATCACATCTTTGTTTACGGTTTTACTATCAATGTAACCATATCTTTTGCTGAATCAGATATTGAAATACGATGACGGTTTTTATGTTTTTAGTATTGTACATTTATTACTGGCACTATGTTATATCATATAAATAGTAATTTTTTCGGTCTTTCCGTACGTCAGTCACAATTTTTCCGCCACTCACAATTATTTTAAACGTAATAAATGCCTTGTCAATTTGTCTCATTTATAAAACATCAGAGATCTTAACTACTATTAGAAATGGAAAATATTACATTAATAGTAAATAATAAATCCCTAACAAATAAAGCACATGTCATGCCTGGAAATCGAAACCTTGAGATCTTCAGTCAAAGGTTCTACCAACTGACCTATTTGACTTTTTATAAATAGATCTTAATACATTACTTTAAAAAATACTTGTAGATTTGGCGTTATTCCATAGATATATGCTTTTCGTCATTTTCAAAACATGAATTCAAACGTAAACGATAGTAAAAAATAAACAATTGAATGTGTAAACATTATCAATAACATTGGAAGTTATTTTAATAGTCCCAAACAGACAGGAAGGAGCATATATTTGCTAGTGTATTTAAATGCTTTTGATACTTTTGTTCACGAGTGGAATATTACTAAACAAAGTATTCAATCCGAAATACAAATAATATCATTAAGAAAAAGTAGATAGAGTTAAAATATTTTCATAGGTGACTGTGTTTTTACATTATTACGATAGAGAGTTATAACTATTATCTGTAATAATAACATTATAGGTCTAATTATACTGTGTATTTGTGTATTTCTCGTGTCGGCGTCACTCTAGTAATTACACATTGGATTTCCATTTGTATTATTTAGATTATTTGAACTACTTTTCTCATCTCGTATTTTATTCTCACGAGGTTTCGGTCGATGTAACCTCCGATCTATTTTTGGTTCGTCTCGTTGAATTCGAGAATCTTTATGTCAAACTCGGAAATCAGTACGAAATTTTGAATGGAAACCAATATTTAATTCCAATGTTCAGTAGCGTGATAGATAATAGTGCTCAGTTGAATCAGTTTAAAATGACAGAAGTCTGGAGATTCAAGGCTCAATCATCTGTACGACAATATTAAGAACACAATTGCGAATTAATTCTACCCGATCATGTCTTGCGAATCGTGATGAAGCTACCCCTGTCGATTAAATAAAGATTACCGTTCATAATTTCGTACATATTCCCGAGTTCAACATAAGGATTCGCGAGTCCAACAAGACGCACCTGAAAATGGGACATCAGGCGAAATGTTGTAAGAATAACATCATTTGTCCCAATAATCCAAATGATACAAATTATAAATCCTCATCTAAAACAATTCAGAAACATTAATGACTATTCTTTTATCTACAATAAATCAAAGTAATATTGAAATCAAAACGGCAATAATATGAAATAAACTAAAATTTAAAAAATCCTATTTCAAGAAAATATTAAATTACGAAATTAAATTGACCACAATGTAACACGTCAGCTATTTTACTGTTTTGCAAATAGTTGAAAAGGGAACGGATTACTTCGTGATAAAGAACGAAAGATTATTAAGTTGCATGATAACCGAAAGGGAGCGGAAGGTAGAATTGTTACGTTATGGGGAGTCCTATCTTCTTTTCCCACTAACAGAATAGACTAGTGAGGCCAGAGATTAAGGGGCAAGTTTACAAAGGTCAAACACAAAGCGAGTGAGAGTGCGATGATGGAACTTGTTCGTCGCGAACGGGGAAACGATGGCATCACGTTGGTGACAGTGAGAGAAAGCTAGCATTTTAAAATGAGCCTGCCACGGAGATCGAGACGAGCAGATGTGCCACAATGAGCCGAACGCTTTAAGATAAGTCTCGAATGAGACGCAAATGAGCCAACTTTCTCCCACTTCGCCCAAGTAAGAAATTGTGAGAAATTAGCTAAGTCAGAAACTTAGAGGACTTTACTAATTAATCTAGAAAACGGCTACTTCTCTTCAGCCATTACCACAAAAAAGATGAATAAAACTTCTGAACCTGTCTCGAGAAATCTGTGTAATGAATTCCTCTGTCGTTTAAAAATGTTATCCACAGATACACCACTATGCTAATCGAGAAGAGAAAGGATATACTAACGCAATCCACGAACCAGCGAAAAGCCGAAAACGAAGCAGAAATCTATGTAACGGCCAACGAGTAAGGAAGCGAAGAAAATAACAGGTAAATTATGATATTGATTTGTAATGAACTTTTGTATTGAAAAGAAAAAAACAGGCTAAAAGTTACCACTGCACAAGAGACATAAGAATATTTAAAAACGTTAAAAGAAGTGTATCACGGTTGGTCTCGAAGGCGCGAAAAGAGTGTATTTTGACAGTTTAAATGCTTTTCATTACCTAAAAAGACATTTTAATAACGTTTTAACCTTTCGACTTTCGGGGACGTTACATGATTATTATAACAACGGTAATCACGTACGAGAGATGAAATACGCGACAATGACGTATTTGACCAAGAACGCGAAAACCGCTCAAGTTAGAGAACGACGTAGAAACGTCTTCTAAAGTGTGTAAAACACGATTTAGCAACGAACGATGAACCAACTTTGCAACAGAATCACTTCAAAACTAGGTAATGTTTTAACTGACGAAATAATCGAAACTAGAGCCGTAATATTAGCATGGCAGTGAGGGACCCAGTCATCCACGCCGGAAATACCTCAATGGGCACACATCCATATGCAAAATGGCACATGAGAATACCACGACATTTAGGGATTGCGTATTAAAAAGCCTATCAAGGAGCTACCCCTGACTACATCCTCTTGTATTATCACTATGAAACGTGCCAACAAGGAAATCACTATGACCAAGGATACTTAACTATATCATCTGTCGGTTTTAAGACTAGCTAAGCCTGAAAGACTCTCCAACACGAGCGTTCCATTACCTGGACTCAAAAAGGCTAGCCAAAGAGTAAGCCCTTATAGGGAAGAAAGGGGTTACAAATATGGGTTTAAAATGGCTACGCTAATATATATATATATATATATATATATATATATATATATATATATATATATATATTATTATTATTATTATTATTATTATTAAGAATTAAAATAGTATTATCGATTACAGTAACAGAAGCCAAAACAAGCATAGTAAATCTATAAATGAATGTTCAGAAAAATTCCTTCGAACCTTCTTGAAATCTTCTTCAAATCTTCAGAAATAATATTCGAATTGTCTGCAGAATTTCAACACGCATTAAATATTGATATCAATTTAAAAAACGGATGAAACTATTTTTCTTCAACGCAAGAAAATAAATGAATACATATCAGTTTTTTTCAATTACTGCATGCAATATTCTTTGCTTTTTGGGAAGGTAATTGGACAATGTATATAGAAATGCTCTGCAATAAAAGTATACACACATATACATGTGTATATATAAATTTATATATATAAATATATATATATGTGTGTGTGTGTTTATTTTGATTTGTTTTTTTATGATATCCGAAGTATTTTTAGTAGATAATAACACAATATTTAAATAGAAAATAAGATGTTATATATATATATATATATATATATATATATATATATATATATATATATATGCTCGTGATTCTAGGCTGAATCTACGAACTGCGTTCGAGCCAATGCGACCGCCTGAAACCGCCACTTTTACCTTGATTAGAGTAGAAAACCCGAAACGACGTCGTCTGTAGGTATAAAACACTTTAATGTTTAAATAATATACATATATAAATATATATATATATATATATATATATCATTTTTAATATTTATAAGAAGAGATTGTCCAACATTAGTAACAGGGCGTAAGTAAAGTAAGATCTCACACTCATGTGATGTGCACTGGCTGCACTACCAAATGAGTCACGCACTCATGAAAAGTGTTGACTATGGATTGTAGTGTTTCTTGTTGCATATTATGGGGAAAAATGTGTTTTTTTTTTAGAGTTTAAACATAACATAAAGGTCAACCATAATAATGAGGCATCTACATGTTTAACATATCTCCGCCAGTTAGTTTAAAATGTAGATATGGCTGATAAGACATATTCAACAATTCGGCGCTAGCAATAATCGTACATAAGCTTCTTCAATCATGTACAGAATGTATATATACAAAAGCAATAAGGAGGTCCATTTTTGACGTGTTCACATTTCACCTATTCAAAGGACTTCAGAATACATTGTGCTGTCATAATATACCATCTCTCTGCCTTTTTCCTTTTTTCCCAACTTTAATTCTCTCTTCCTTCTTTTCTATCTCTTGCTTTAATTACTCTTCTCATTTTCTACTTTCTTTCTCTTCCCCTATCTCTTATCGTTCTCTCTCTCTTTCTTCTCTATTACAATTTCTCTTGTCCTCTTTCTCCTTATTCACACTTTCGTTCCTAATTCTCTCTTTTCTCCTTCACGTGCTTTTCCTCTTTCGCTCTCTATTTATTTTCTTTTGTTTCTATTTCTTTCCACTCTGTTTCTCTCGCCTTCTTTCATCTCTCCCATCTCTTTCTACCCTCTACCTTTTCTCACATTTCTTATCCTTTTCTCTATCCCTTTCTTCTTTATCATATCATATCTCTTTCTCCTCATCTAGTTATGCACATCATTTTAAACATTATGCTGCAATTGTTAGCATTTGCACTTTATTTACCTCATTCACCCTAACTCCTACAATCAAAAAAAATCTCTGCACAAACATTTACGGTCCTTAGAGTTTTAGTATTAAATAGATATATAGCACTCACCTAACATCTAAAAATGACAATTCAATTAATTTATATGTACGTAATTAGATGAATGACAACTGAAAACACGGCGGAATAGCAATGGAAAATATTCTCCGTAATTACATCAAAATATATGATTTATCATTTATTATTAAGAGTGACAAAACAGTAAACGTTGTATTTACAATTAATGCATCTACTTTCAGTCTATAACACTAATGCGGTTTACAAGTTCACTCGTAATTGTATTTATATTAATAAAAATGAACTAAAACGACAGTTTATATTTGCGTACTGCAACCAGTCCATCGTTTTACACCGACGTATTATCTATCATAGCAAAGCGCTATTTGGCAGCGCATTGTTGATGTACCCAACAATTACCGCGACATGAAAAGTGTCTTGGTGTTGTTCCCCTCTTTTTGGAGGACCTCTATCATACATTAGTCAGTTACGTAATGAGAAAAACGGTAGAAATTAAGTACAGAAGACTGCAACCAACTGTTGTGTATTATTCTCTTTACGAGAAGCCGAAAGAGCAATGGATTTAATGTATGAACCCCAAGATAGATTTGATGAGAGAGAAAGACCAAGAAGTTTCAAAGTTGATTTCCCTTCAAGAGCAGAGCAATCCATGAGAATCTCATAAAAAAGGACACGCCTACGATTGAAAGACACGAGATGAGTCTTAACAGGATTAAACAAAACAAGCCATTTCGTACCTCAATCCATAACTGAACCGAGGTCAACTTCTAAATAAGCTGAATATTTCGACTGGACTAAGGGAGATGGGCTAGAAGTAACACCACAATAGAAGGTGGTATCATCAGTACAGATGTAAATTTTCTGTACAATTTTGACATGAAATCCAGAAACGCGTTACAACATATTAGTTTTTCTCTCTTAAAAGAGTTATACTTTTCGGACGACCTTCGTCCTTCATCAGATAATTACGAAATGAGATCATCGATTAATTTACTAAACGTCCATTTATTAAAGGAAACCGCATGCATTTGTTTTAAAGAAACTATTTTACGAGCCACAAATGTTTCAGGCATATATATGTAGTCTGTTGCAAAATACATGTTTTATAAATTATTCACGCATGCTTCGTGCGTGAGAAAATATGGTGTGATATTATCAATTGAGAAAAATAAATACAGAAGACTACAAAGCAATGGATTGTGTATTAGTCTTTGTCCGAAACACATATTAATGCGTATTAGTCTTTGTCCGAAACTCATATTAATGTGCATTAGTTTTTGTCCGAAACTCATATCAATGTGCATTAGTCTTTGTCCGAACACACATATTAATGTGTATTAGTCTTTTTACGAAACACGTATTAATGTGTATTAGTATTTGTCCGAAACATACATTGATGTGTATTTGTCTTTGTCCGAAACATATTAATGTGTATTAGTCTTTGTACGAAACACATATAAATGTATTGTTTTTACACAATTAGATAATTTAATTTTCGCACAACCTTCGTCTTTAATCACTTCGGTACGAAAAGCGAATATCGGTAAGAATGCATATTTCAGTTTCAACCGCGTACACCGTGCATTTGTTTATAATACATTTATGAGTCACTATAGTTTTATGCATGACTTTTTAGTCTGTCCAAGTAAGGTGCAATCTACATATCATAGTATGTCCACGTATTTCCCGTGCTTTAACAAATACGTGTGCTATCAGCTTTTGAGAAAAAAAAAAACAAAGCCAATAAAAATAATCAATAGCAACGCATTGCTTTTTTCTTAGTCTCTGTCAAGAATTTGGTAGGACATCGAAAAGCGCGTAATGATATATAGTTTATTTGTGACTAGCAGGGCTATTCAGCGTTGCCTGGGGCCATGAATAACAAAATAGAAGTTGAATAAAATGTGTAACATCTTCATATTAAAACCTCTATCTCTCTCCCTCACTCTTTCTCCCTTTCTCTTTTAATACTGTAATGTTTGTAAGTAGGAATTCACAGAACTACATAAAGTACCGTTAAAATCAAAATATGAAGAGAAATGATCGTGATAATTATTATTGACCCAGGACAATGCGAGTAGAACTAATAGTCCCGGGTTATTCCTTATTTCTTGTCCGAAAAAAATTCACAATAATATAAAAATAAATCCTGTTGAAAAAGACAATAGTCTGAAGATATTTATTATATTCCAGTTACCAAAAGTGATATTGTAATCTTAGAATTTTTATCCCGGACAACAACGAGTAAAACAAATAGTCATGGTCAGGTCCTAATTTACTACCTCCTCTCCATGTCAACATAATAAGATGCATTATGTTGATGATGTCAATAGTCCAGAAAGAGTAAATATATACCAGTTTACAGAATAAATACTTAAATTGTACAATTATTAATCGTAGACAACGCAAAAAAGCACTAATGGTCACGGTCAGTTCTTGATTTCTTCTCCCCCTTCCATTTCAACTCATAAAGCATTTTAATTTATGTAGCGTCCTTATTATATAAAAAAAACTTATATAAATGCGTTCCTGTCGTATCAAAGACCCAATATGGTTCATTTATTCCCCAGAAAAAAAGTAATGTTCATTTAAGTAGCGCCACTGCTATAGGAAATAACTCATAAAGGATGTGTATTTATGTAGCGCCTCTATTATATGAAATGAACTCATATTAATGCGTACCAGTTGTATCAAAGAAACCATATGGTTCACTTGTGCCACTGAAACAAAATACTGTTCATTTATGCAGCGCCCCTGTCATATGAAAGAACTGATAAAGCATGTTCCTTTATGTAGCTCCCCTATTATATAAAATAAGTCATATTAATGCGTCCTTGTTGTATAAAAGAACCCATACGGTTTGTTTGTGCTATTGACCCAAAATCATATCAATTATTAGTTGGCGATTTCTTTGCATGGCAGACATTGGCGGAAAATGGCAGATATTAGCAGGTAGTGGTTAGCATCGTCTACAAAAATGTAAAATTAAAAAAATGCTGACTCATTTCTCTTTTTTGAATTATCAGTTGGCGATTTCTTTAGATTGCGGACAGTGGCGGAAAATGGCGGATATTAATGGTGAATGGCGGGCAATATCTACTTAAATGTAAAATCTAAAAAATGCTGACTCATTTCCTGTTTGAAAACTATGAGTTGACGATTTATTTACATGGCGGACAGTGGCAGACAGTGGCGGACAGTAGCGAACAATGGCGGGTTGTGGCAGGCAGTTTCGATTGAAATGTAAAATCTAAAAATTGCTGACTCATTTCCTGTGTTGAATTTTAATTACTTATTCTACCACTGAATCTTGATCCGAATATAAAGCAACCTTCTATCGGAACCCTACCTTAACACTGCAACAAAACTTTCTATTAACCCTACTTCTAACCCTGGATCCGAGTAAATCCTCACTTTTAAAAAGTCCAAGTGGCAAAGCCCCCCTTCTCCACCAAAACCTCCATTAACCCAACCACTAATCACAAGTCCGAGAGGTTCCCCCTAAAATAAAACTTTTTTTTAAAAACTCACGCAATCCCCTTCCCCACAGAAAAATACGTACAAGATTTATCTTCCATAGAAAAAATGGTAACTACTGTCAAACGCTAAAATGGATCGGAAATAGGGATCATTGATCTTAATAGTTCGATAATTTAAAATAAATAAATATAAAGAAAGATACATAGCATATAAACATGTCTTATAGTAAACATGTATAAGAGAAAAATTATTAAATATCTTTATCATTTTCAATAAAAAAAGGAGGAATGTGTTCTCTTCAATGTATAGGTCAAATAAATAGGATGATTTGACGTGAAAAGAATAAACAATTATAAATATATAAATAAACAGATAAATAATGACCTATTAATATCTAAGCATCATGTTCATTACTGAATAACTACCCCTGAAGATGGATCCAGATGAATCCGAAAGTAGTAAGGTCTTAAGTTGATATGACAGATATATCGGCCACTTTCTGCTTGAAACAAGGAAATACATTAGGAAATTAAAACGGATCAAGACAAAAACATGTAGACATGAATTGTCCGTCGTATTTAACATGATACGAGGCATGTTTACAAAGTATCTGACCTGAGGCCAGAAAAAAATATTTCAAGTACCTGACGGTGTTGGGACCCTAATTCCCTTTAAAGTAGGCCCCTTGTGCTTGGATACACTTAGCCCATCGATCCATCCACTGCCGGAAACACCTCTGGAAGTCTTCTTTTGGAATGGTGTTTATCTCCGCCACTGCGTTCCGCATTCCGCATTATCTCTTCTCAAAACGGGAACATTCCAGTGACGTCTTCAATTTTCGAAACAACTAGAAGCCGCAAGGAGCCATGTCTGGAGAATAGGGAGGTTTGCGAACGATTGAAATTCCATGTTTGGCCAATAAATTTTGGATCAAGTGGAACGAATGGTTGGGGGGCATTGTCGTGATGCAGTTGCCGGTTTTTGTCTGGTCTTTTGTGCCGAACTGCGTTACGGGGACGCCCGAGAACATCTTAATAGTATTCGTTTGTCACTTTTTGTCCTTCCGGTACGTATTCGTGATGCACAATTCTACAGATATCAAAGAAGACAGTCAGTATCACATTGATTTTGTTTCGCACCTGTTGCGCTTCCTTTTTTTTGTCTTGGAGACTCGGGATGCTTTGATTGCGACGACTGTCTTTTTGTTTCTTATCGTACAAACACCCATGACTCATCTCTAGTTATCACGGTGTTCAGAAACACAGGATCAGTGTTGGCGGTTAGGAAAAGGTCCTGCTCAAATTGAAAACGGAGGTCTTTTTGTTCTTGCGACAACAACTTGTCCACAGATTTCGCAGCCACTCTGTACATGTTCAAATCATCAAGCAAAATTGCATGTGCGGAATTTGTACTCACTCCGACCTCTTGGGCGATATCTCGCACGGTTGAACGACGATTTTCCATAACAAAATGTTGCGCCCTCTAAACAATAGCTGCACTACGAGCAGTTTAGGGGCTTGGTAAGAACGCTGGCCACTCTCCGCTGATGTGCGGTCATTTTTAAAACCGGTTGAACCACTCTTTAATTTGTGTTACACCCATTGCATCTTCTCTGAACACCTGCTCAATCTTACGAATTATTTTGCTTTTAGAATCACCAAGCTTTTGACAATATTTGATGCTGTACCTTTGCTCAACACGTTCAGTTATCTTGGGAGAACAGGTAATCTGATGAACACGTTCTGTAGCCCCTCACTCAGACGACCGACAGGCAGCGACTAACGCGCAAGAAGGCGGTTAGAAAATTTACACATGCGCATGAAAGTGTCTACCTTCACTGCGTAGAGTAGCGCCGCCCTACTTTCTCTATTTCGCACGAAAAAACGGTCGGATACTTTTTAGACAGGCCTTGTGTGTATTTATAAGGAAATAAATTTATAATTATAAATAGTGAATCTTAATGTTATAGCCTTTCTATTACAAACATTTTCAATTTGTAGTATATTTAATCATTAGTATGTAATAAATCAAGAAAATACTCAATATTATAAGTAGAGAAAATATAACGATAAAGTATACAATAATGCGTATATATATATTTTTTTATTAGTATATATATTTATACAAACATATATTTCAAAATATCTAAAGAGTTAAACACATTTTAAATAAAATAAACGCTTTCTATGTTAACTATTTGCTTGACGATACATTGCCATTTTGGGTCTAGTCTAAACGTATACGCATTTCTGTAGCAACATATGTAACTTGAATTTGTCTATATAATAATATACAATGTTTAGGTTGGAACGTACGTTATCACCTTTCACTATTTTTCAAAGATCGAATCGCCATATCGCAGAATATATTGTACTTTTTTCTGACAGAATACATACTACATTTTTAATTATTTATTGCATTTTAAACTTATAGCATATAAACAACTGTAAAGTGTAGTATCTGTTCTGTCCAAAGATTGCACAATAATATCGTGAGATCATTGTTCGCGCCGGATGTCCGTAGGATGGAAATACTTCATAAGATCCTGTGAGGTAGATAGATTTTATAACAAGATATCTTAAGAAACTACATTAACCAGAGTATTTTGATAAATATATTTCAGTTTAAATAATGTTGGTGCAGTGTTCGTTCGCGCCAGACGTCCATATACAACGGATGAAGGATATAACTGTGGAATATCCACGGGTCCCACAATTATTATTATTATTTATACTCACTAAGAGTTCTCACACAGATCATTGTCAGTGATTGCTCACCGACAACAACCAGTGGTATTTCCTGGAGTCTGAGTGACGACAAGCCTCCCCAGATTTCCAGTATTCTCCACTTTTCGATAGCCACCGCAATTAATTTTGCAGTATCACAACAGCCGCTTACTATTGATTTCTCGCTGGTAAGGACCATTGGTCTTCTCTGGGATTTGAGTGGTAATGAGCCTCCCCGAGGTCCCAGCAGTCTCTGCACTTCCAGTGGAGGTCTGGTTTGTGCTGTCCCTCCTCGGTCTTCTCATCCTCCTTGACCCTATGCTAATATTTTGTGTGGTGTCAGCCTAGGCTGGTACCATTTTTTATTATTTTTATTTTTATTTTTTTTCTGGGAGGAGCTGATTGTTTTTATTTATTTTTTTGAGGGGTGAGCTTATGGTGTTTCTTGTTATTTCTTTTCATTGGTTCAGTTTTGTGTTGTGTCAGTTGAGGCTATACTAATTTATTGGGGGGAAAGGGGGGGAGCTTGTTAAGTGCTGTTTCTTGCATTTTCTGTTTCTTTGTTTGTGCTGTGTTCTTTCGTTAGTTTTGTTTTCTTCCTGTGTTTGATTCCGTGTGACCCTTCGTAACTTATGCGGATTAGTTTCCGCATTCAATTATTTTTCTTAAGATTGTACCTGTTTTGATCATTACTGTCGTTTGTATAGTTCCAATAATCCCTTTGATTCCAATTTCTCCCAGTCTTTTTTCCAGGTTTTTGGGGATGGTTCCTAATGATCCTACGATTATTGGTATTATACTGACTTTCTTCATGCTCCATATTCCTTTCAGTTCTCTGGCAAGTTCCGTGTACTTGCTTCGTTTTTCCGTTTCTTTGATTTTCACTGTTGTCTGCTGGAACGGCGAAGTCTACGATTTTGCAAGATTTTTCCTTCTTGTTGATTATTATAACATCCGGTCTCCTTGCTTGTATGAGTTTGTCTGTTTGTATATCCATATCCCATATGATTTTGTGTTTTTCGTTTTCCAGTACTGTTTCTGGCTTATGTTTGTACCATTTGTCTGCATATTCGAAATTCAATTGTTTGCACAGTTCCCGGTGTACTGATTTCCCCACACAGCCATATATGTTCTTATACTCGTTTTGGGCTAGTTTGCTACATTCACTTATTATATGATTTACTGTTTTGTCTCTTTGTCGACAGAGTCGTCATTTACTGTTTTCCTGGGTGTTATCTACTTTAGCTTTAATGTAGTTTGTCCTAACTACATTGTTCTGTGCAGCCATCAGTAGAGATTCCGTTTCTCTGTTCAAGTGGTATTTTTTTTAGTCATGCCCAGCTATTTTCGTTGGTTTCTTCTCCTGTCAGTCTTCTGAAGTGTCCGTGTAGTTTTTTTTATTCCAACTTTTTTTTTCTTGCCGTTTTGTTTCTGGTTTCGATGCTTCATCGAGTTGTTCGTTGGAACGGTGTCTCTTGCTGCAGTGATAAGGATTTCTCTGTGTTGAGTTATGTATTTTTAAATATACGACTCTACTTATTATTATTCCATGAAAAATACCAGTATACTGAAATCATATGCCCTTAATAGGGTTAAGATGAAAATTCATATACACTAAATGTACAAAAGAAGGGAAATTCCCAAATTTTTACACTTTTATTGTCATTAAGGGTATGACTACATATCAACCAAACCATTTAATTATCACATCACTACAGTATAAATCTCTATGCATGAGTGGATAAAGTGTGTGAGGTGCGCTGAAAAAAAATTCCTACCAGTAAAATACATAGCCCTGTTGTGCTCGAATACCCTTAATGACAATAAAAGTGTAAACATTTGGGAATTTCCTTGCTTTTGTACATTTAGTGTATATGAATTTTCATCTTAATCCTATTAAGGGCATATGATTTCAGTATACTGGCATTTATCATGGAATAATAATAAGTAGGGTCGTATATTTAATAATAATAATAATAATAATAATAATAATAATAATAATAATAATAATAATAATAATAATACGTACACACAGATAACATGATTTCATGATTGCACTTTCTGGATCTCTGGGTTGCATTAACTAATGATGCTGAAATTCTACACACTTATAGAACTTATCAAATAAAAAGTGTGTGCTAAGTTTTAACTAATTTGGTTTACGAGTTATGATTGATCAAAGAAATGAGATTTCCAGCATAGGCCATTCGTGAAGTCTATTAAGGGATAGAGCGCTCTCGCGCCTCCCTTGATTTACTATTATATGAACGGGATAAGATTCAGAGGACTGTTTATCCAACCACTTCGAACACACATACACCAGGAATACTAAATGCCCATAGTTTAATGAATGTTCTATATTTTGCTTCCAATTTCTAATCCGAACAAAATGTTCTAATATTGACATCTGAATGAGCCACGACCAAATATGCACACGCATGCGCATAGCTAATCGCCATCATGCACAACTTCCGAGTTGTATTTCACGCTTTATTGGCATTTACTTCGCGAAACGCCACTATCGTGACCTTTATCTTGCTGACCTTTCCCGCGAAAATTTCAACCTGGTTCTTGTCATAGACGCCATTGAGTAATTGACGGAAAATTCCGTCGGCGCTGATGTTAAACGTCAAAGACGTTTCAGCGTTATTGAATGCCTATCGATTATCGATATTTTCGGCGAAAACTCGGTGATTGACCCGAGATGTGTGTCTTGAAGGACTGTAAAATATAAGCAAATTCGATTATACGGAGTGAAATAATGTGGCGTATGTGGCTTAATGGAATGCTGTGTGATTGTTAATGTTTTAAAAGATGGCGGATTTTCAGTGAAGGACAGCAACGACAGAGTTGAAGGCCTTTGGGGAAAAGTAAGTGATAAAACTGATTGGTAATGGACAGACAATCCCAGACAAGATGCATTTCTCAATAGAGACAGATAACCTTTTCATTGTACAAATCACACATTTTAGGTGTTATATATATATATATATATATATATATATATATATATATGTGTGTGTGTGTGTGTGTGTGTGTGTGTGTGTGTGTGTGCTGAGAAAATACGCGTTCCTAGACGGGTAAAATCAATTATGTACACATAACAGTGTTATCACCACTTCATGTCGCGGTCGCTACTAGCATGTGCCCTCTGCAAGGAAACAGTGGTTGAGCGCGGGAGGGAACCTGGAACTGTCTGATTTCGAGGCGACGGTCGTGATTATGCAAAATAGATGTTTTGGGCAGTCCAAAAGAGCTGGATAAAAGGAGTGACATTTTTTCTCGAGGCAGAGATCTTTTCTGGACGCCACGTAGCTAACGCCGTTCGCGTGTGTTTAACTGTCGTCGGCAACATTATTTCGTTTTGGGCTGCTACTTATTCGAATTGGGGCGAGTATTGCTGCTACTTCTAAGAACGAACGTCTTATCTTTTGTCCGTGAAGAGAAGAAAGAAGAAAATAATCCGGCACCAGAAAAAAAGCGAATATACTAGGAGCTGCTATTCTGTGTTTTCTCTCAGTCCCTTCATGAAATCAAAAATCTGGATACAAGGATAGTTCATCTTATGTCTACAATCTTACAGTACTGCATTTTGATTTTAGAAAATATTACAAATTTAAGACTTAAGCTTAACAAATTTAAAAACAAAACAAAAGTCAGGAAATCTTATTTTAGTGTTGTCTTATGACTATGGATAATATTCAATGCAAATCTGAAATATTTGAATTTAACAATAGGAATTTGTTTCTATAGTATGCCCTCTACAAATCACTTTTAACTACCCTCCCAAACAAAAAGAAATTTGGGAGATATTGATAAACCCATTTGTGTCCAATTCTGTTTGTTCAATTTATGTAAAAACATCTTTCGTAAATACTTTATTATTTAATAGTTTAATTACTTTAAAAATTGTACCTGACTATATGAGATAGTTAGAGCATTCATTTATATAAATGTGTGTTTGTCATAAAGACTATTTACTAAAAGTAATTGATTGAATAATAAAGTAAATTAATTGAATCCTTCTACTCGGAATTTTTAAAGTATGCTGACAACTGATACGTTTGTCCTTCCAATATATAACAGACTGTAGGTATAATATTTGAAAGACACTCCAATATTTATGGCTAACTAAATATACGTCTAAAATAAGCAAATGTTGATAAAATATGATCAATTATCTTTCTTGCAACCCTAATATCGCTTGGTACTATAAATGTCCGCCATTAAAGGCCCTGTTAGGAACCGTAGGGGTAGACTTTAGTGGGATAATGAAAACGTTGGTAAGAAAAGTAAGAAGACTTAAGCAATATTATATGAGATTGGTGATAGCATTGCTAATCTGTTGTAGATTTAAGTATAACAAGACACAATACACTAAATAACATAAAAACAGATATAAACTGTGTTAGCCTATGAATCAAAAAGACAATGATGTTAATCAAATGTTGGAAGTGAGAAAAAGTAGAAAATAACGCTGAATTACATCATCATGTTGACTATGAGTTAGCGACTGGCGCAGAAGAAGACACCAATACAACCAATAGATTGAAATGAAAATAAATATAAAATATGTTTTACCCATAAATTAACAGGAACTTCTTTTACAGGATAAAAAATAGAAAATACTATATCTGAAGGTAAGATTAATAAATATCGACGCACAGAACAGGCAAAATAAGTCTTTAAACGCTAAAAAGAGATGTACATACTGTGTCTTTAATATATATATATATATATATATATATATATATATATATATATATATATATAGTAATCCAGGTAGGGTAAAAATCCACAGGGTAGAAATCCAAAGGGAATCAAACCGGGTGTATAAAAGAGTGCTCAATAAAAAAATATAGAGCTGTATTGTGAATGCTTTTATTCAAACATGTACAAGGTCTGCTACACTGGCATGTCGATGTTATCGATCTACAGCTCTCAAGAGCTGAGATCTCACTAGGCAGAGAATGATTGTTTGATCCAACCTGGTTGCTGAATTCCAGGGAGAATGAAGTCAAGCAAAAAAGAAGAGGAGAAAGAAATAAAAGTCATGTGACCGATTTTAAAAATATGATTGCCGTTAGAAATTAATATTTTCATGTTTATTTTTTTATTTTTATATCAAACGCTTAGCTGGGGTAGAAAGGGGGGCGAGGAAAAGAAAAAGAGAAGAGAAGGAAAAAGAAGAAAAATATAATTGCCGTTAGAAAAGTTTAATTAACAGCTATTTATATTTTTATTTTTTATTTTTATCCAACGCTTAGCTAGGGGGGGGGGGGGGGTTGAAGGAAAAAGAAAAAGAAAAAGAAAGGGAAAGGGGAGAGGGTAGAGGGATGTTAGAGGTGGATGTCTATAGCCATTTAGGATTTGTTGCGGGCTGAGAATGGTTAATGTAAGATTCGAGTTAAATTCATATTTATTTTTATCAAGCGCTTGGCTGGATAAAAAGGGGGGTCGGGGGAGATGAAACAAGAGAGAAAGAGAAGATAAAGAAAGAGAAGGAGGGGAGGTGTCAAGGTTGTCGTGTCTGCTTCCTGTATATTGCGTTGTCTCAATTTATTTCAATGCAGACATATAACAATTACATGACAAAAAGCTTACGGGGATATTTTAGTTTAAATTATTATTAGTGATGGATTTATGACCTTAATATCAATAAATTATTCTGTTATATTTTGATCAATTAGCATTTAATTTTGATTATTTTGATGGATAGTTAAATGTATTTTAAATAGTATTTATCAGTTAATTAATAAAACATAGTGGTAATTATCTTTATTTTTAGTAAGATTCATATATGGATTAGCGGCAGTAATATTAGTAGATTTAGTTCTAGATAATAATGAGTTAAAATATATTGGGAATTATTCTTGGTAAGGATCGTATATAAGTTTATGGCATTGATATTGATGGATTATACTATTATGTTTAGTTTTAATTATTTTGGAGTATAAATAAATGTATTTCGATTATAAGTAATGCACAGGTGCGTGTATGCGTTCACCATCCAGCTCACAAAATCCCACAAAAGTAAACCACATATTACCAAAATCAATTTTTAAATAATTATATACTGATCACTTTAATCAAAATTACTGGCCCCCACCATTTCTAATCCCCCCTTCATAGACCATAACTTGCGTTAACAACTATAACTAGAACACCTTACCACTAATATTATAACAGGTGTTAACCCCACCATTAGTAATAGGATTACAACGAATAATAAAATTTATCTATACCACTAAAATTTATCCATATATAACTTCCATTAAAAATAAAAGCAATTACCAATATGTGTTATTAATCCATCACTAACTATTACTTATAATCGAAATATATTTATTTATACTCCAAAATAATTAAAACTAAACATAATAGTATAATCCATCAATATCAATGTCATAAACTTATATACGATCCTTACCAAGAATAATTCCCAATATATTTTAAATCATTATTATTATTAATAAATCTACTAATATTACTGCCACTAATCCATATATAGATCTTACTAAAAATAAAGATAATTACCACTATGTTTTATTAATTAACTGATAAATACTATTTAGAATACATTTAACTATCCATCAAAATAATCTAAATTAAATGCTAATTGATCAAAATATAACAGCATAATTTTTTAATATTAAGTTCATAAATCCATCACTAATAATAATTTAAACTAAAATATCCCCGTAAGCTTTTTGTCATGTAATTGTTATATGTCTGCATTGAAATAAATTGAGACAACGTAATATACAGGAAGCAGACACGACAACCTTGACACCTCCCCTCCTTCTCTTTCTTTATCTTCTCTTTCTCTCTTGTTTCATCTCCCCCGACTCCCTTTTTATCCAGCCCAGCGCTGGATAAAAATAAATATGAATTTAACTCGAATCTTACATTAACCATTCTCAGCCCGCAACAAATCCTAAATGGCTATAGACATCCACCCCTAACATCCCTCTACCCCTCTCCCCTTTCCCTTTCTTTTTCTTTTTCCTTCAACCCC
Organism: Sepiola atlantica; assembly: GCA_963556195.1. Taxonomy (NCBI): domain Eukaryota; kingdom Metazoa; phylum Mollusca; class Cephalopoda; order Sepiida; family Sepiolidae; genus Sepiola; species Sepiola atlantica. Next base: position 37,330,462 of record OY744548.1, read on the forward strand.
CCCCCCTACCCTAGCTAAGCGTTGGATAAAAATAAAAATATAAATAGCTGTAAATTAAACTTTTCTAACGGCAATAATATTTTTCTTCCTTTTCCTTCTCTTCTCTTTTTTATTTCCTCGGCCCTCCTATTCTACCCTAGCTCAGCGTTGAATATAACAAATAAAAAAATTTAAAAAATGAAAATATTAATTTCTAACGGCAATCATTTTTTTTAAATCGGTCACATGACTTTTATTTCTTTCTCCTCTTCTTTTTTGCTTGACTTCATTCTCCCTGGAATTCAGCAACCAGGTTGGATCAAAAAATAATTCTCTGCCTGATGAGACCTCAGGTCTTGAGGGCTGTAGATCGATAACATCGACATGCCAGTGTAGCAGACCTTGTACATGTTTGAATAAAAGCATTCATTATATATATATATATATATATATATATATATATATATATATATATATATATTTATAGGGTGTTGCAACAGATGACGTTTGACAAAAACGAAATATGCAATCAAAGCAATAGTTGTGTATGCAGAGACCCGTATTGATTTACTCCTCTCCAAGAGTTAGGCACAAGCCAGTTTTGATCTTACTCCCACAAGTAAGATGTGACCCAAGGTCGGGTCGGGAAAGTGGTGTTTAAAAATTGCCTGGGCAGCCCCGTCGGCATTCCACGGTAGGGGCGCCCCAGGCAGTAAGCAATAAACTTACTCCTCCCCAAAGAGGGGAGGCGAAGCCTGGGAGGGTGTACCTCCTAGAAGTGCACAGGAACGACCCATAGACCGGCGTAAATCAAGCCCCGAAGGCCAAGACAATACCAGTTTATGGGGTGCAGTATCCATCGGAACAGATACTACACTTTGATCTTAGCCAAAGGGCCAAGATTGTTGAGTAGCTACGCATGTTTCGTCTTGGCCTTGTGTGCAGGAGTGGAGTTCTGCTGGAAGACGTAGGGCTCTCCCTCGCCGATTTCGTGCATCCCGGGCTTTACTATGCTCCGCAGCACCTTCTTGTGTTTCGGGACATGTTGAAAATAAATCAATTAAGTGCCCCGAAGAATGCGAGAGCTAAGATGAAAATTATTTATTTAAAAAGTATACATTGCAGATTCCAGAGTTGTACTATTGTTTCTTTGACACGGGTAGGCATTTACTGTTCATAATAACCCCTATAACCCATTTCAAATCGTCAGCTTCTCAAACAATAAGAAATTCAAAAAGTGGAAAAAGCGAAGGTGAACACTGCTTTTATCGTCGATGTTATTTCATAAGTTTTACTTTATAGGGGATTATCTTGCTTTCAGGGGTGGAGTATATGATCGTTTGAACCTTAATTGTAACTTAGTATTCCTTAAATACAACTTAATTACTGATTACCGAGGTTACATGTTTATCTGTTATATTGTGTATTCGTATTTAAGAGTGAGTGTGTGGAGTACTATTTATTTAAAACCGGCTTATGGGTCAAATTCGGACGTGGCCGACTGTTAATAATTTATCATATGGCGATGTATTAATTTTATTAAAGGATTTACATATTTATTCTTAAGGGTTTATTATGTCGTAGATTATTACTTACAGGAAGCTGTTTTTGAAACGTTAGATTGAGATGTCAAGGTCGGGCTTTGTATCTAATAGAAGGAGTATCTTATTCAGCGAATATTACTTATTTAGAGGGTATTTAGACCAGCGGATGAGTCATTAAAGGCTTGCTATCTCCACAATATTTACGTAGTTCTTTCTGTATGAGGTCAAGTGTAGCTCATGGTATTTTTATTTGTTTGGTTAATTTTTCTCTAATTACGATTATGTGTATATCAGATAGCCTTTGTGTATCGGTTAGATTAAAATCTTGGTCATATATATGTATTCTAGTTTCGTTTAAGAGTACTCGATAATTTTATGTTTAAGTATAAAAGTAGTAAGAGTTTTATATATTTAAATACGTAAATATATTTGAATATCGTAGAGTGCACATTAATTTATAATATTTGTGATTGTGGGATGTGAATTTATGGTTATATTTTGGTTGGTATAAAAGATGTAGATGTCATGTATAACTGGGGCAGGAAAGGGGTGTTAACTTGCATATACATTTTGATAGTAAAAGTAGCATAATTTAAATGAAGGAATCCTAGGGTGGCTGAATAGGTCTTGCATGTTGTATGTTATAGGGGTGTCTTGTAGGCTTATACATGGATAGAGGGTAGGGGTTTTCAGTGTGTTATGTGTGTTTGTTATTAGTCTATTTGGCTAATATATTTTTTTCTGTGGGGGTAAGTTTGAAGACTTCAGATTTGATTTTTATATGGTTTATAGAAGAGTTATTCATCTCTTGTAGGATCTTAAATTTTTCTGTCGTGCATAGTTTGCAATTCCTAAAAGTGGGGAGTTAAGGTTTTTGTTTATCGATAATCCTCCAGTTAATTTCGTAGGGTTTATTTGACTATTGTGATCTTATAGTGTGGTATTATTGCGGCGTAGTTTTAAGGAATACTAAGTTACAATAAAAGCAAAAACAACCATATAGTCCGCCCCTGTATGCAGGCTAATTCCCATATAAGGTAAAGGTTGAGTAATAACACGAAACAGTTTTTTCGAACTGTGTTCTTTCGTTCAGAAGCTGACGATTTGAGATTAGTTGTAAAGGTTATTTTATATAAACAGTAAATGCCTCCCCGTGTCAATGTATCCATTGTACATCTCTGGAATATGTAATGTATACTTTTTAAATTCATACCTTGTATATATATATATATATATATATATATATATATATATTGTATAGATTTTTTATTCATAGAAAACTTTTCGCTAGATAGGTGTAGACATTTTTTAGCCACAGCCTTATTTGAGCTGAACCTTATCAGGGCAATTTGTTAGGATCAAAATCTTAATTTTTTTCTTTTCGTCCTCATAACTCGGCGTTCGGAGGACTAACCTAAATAAGGCTGTAGCTGATATATGTCTGCACATAAGTAGCAGAAACCCTTTTTATAAATAAAAATTGATACTAAATATCTGGTTAATCATACAAACACAGCAAGAATTAATGAATTCACTACTATGAATGAAATACCATTTAATTATATACACTAGAACATTTTTATGCTTACTTGGGGACTGATATAATGACGAAGGAAAATATTATAGATCCGTCAAAGGAAGAAGATGTTATCATGACGAACGAACATATACTGCACTCCTCAGAAACCACGGGGGAGATTATACCTGCGAGGATTATCACATGACAACAGAACAGATACTACTTTATTTCCTCCCCAAAAGGGGGAGGTAATTCCTCGAAGGACGGTAGCTTGATAGAACTTATACTACACTACCTCTTAGAATTGCGCATTGATTAGTCTGAAATAGTATAGTTAACTGAATTGAGCATTAAAAGATGGTAAAATAGTTCATTAATAGAAGTAATAGTTCGACTTCAAACAGACTGAGACACTAATTTCTATTAGTAAAAGATATATACATATATTGTAGTAGGATAATATAGGTATGTTTACTAACTTACACAGAAACGTGTATTTTTCATGCCTGCGGGGAATCATTGAGCAAATTGTGTGAAAGCTCGCGACTGGTTGGTCAACGTTAGTACATTGTACTAGGTGTATGCAGGCGATGGTTTTATTGTTCGGTGTTATTTCTCAAGTTTTACCTGATGGAGGAATCAGTCTTTTTAGATGGGCGGACTATATGGTGGTTTTGGCTTTAATTGTAACTCAGTATTACTTAAATACAACTTAATTACTGATTACGGAGGTTGCATGTTCAACTGTTTTTATTGTGTATTCGTATTTATGGATGCTGATGCGGAGTGTTATTTATTTAAGACTGGTGTGTGGCTTTCCATCGTTTAATAAGTTTCACAAACCTTTCAACAGAAATGCTGCCAAATCGATGTATTCATGTAACATTTCTGTATCTAATCCACTAAACCATCACCGCAGAAGCGGTGAAGCATCTTAGCAGGGGTAGCACAATGAGATTGATAGTGTACGAAACCAAAGTCATATAAGGCGTAAACCACAGAAATATTTTTTTACATCGAAATGACATAAGGAACCTTAACATAGAAAATCCACCCCGTAATATAAGCTTAGAAACCACAATATCAGATCTCAATAGTCAAATAAACCCTACGAAATTAACTGGAGGATCATCGATAAACAAAAACCTTAAAATCCCACCTTTACGAATTCCGCTACGAAGTTTATTAGATAGATATTTTAAAGTATATCTAAATAGTAAGAGAATAATGTTACAACGCGATCTCTAAAATCAAACGGGATTTCACAAATAAGCTAACGACGAAAATAAACGCATTGCTTTAAACGCTTCTGCTGCTGCTGCTAAATGAAAATATATTAACGTCATCGAATGAAAACAAACGTTGCCATATTGAATCAACAGGGAGACGACTGTTTACGGATTGACGCGTAATTTACGTCATTTATTTATTATGCGTGTTGTAAAAAATAAAAGACACAAAGCATGGACACCTTACTTGGGCTTTTTCAGCAGAGAAGTGAAGTTAGTATAAAAAAGAAGCGGAGTATTTATAATGTCGAGCAGTCCATTATTATGCTGAGGCTGGGGGAAACAAGGTAAGGAAGATGGGATTGTTCACCACAACTCCCTGTTCCATTCAAATATTAGTGGCAGTAAATTGAAATTAGAGTTCACAGGTCAATGTATATATATAGAGAGATGTTTTTTTTTAATTTATTGAAATAGTTTACAATGAAGACAGAGGATAGGATGTTCACCACACTTTGTTTGCTATTAGTAAATTAATAAATATTTTTTCGCGCATGGTACTTTTGAATTTAAACTTTAAGTGGTGTGCAAAACTCTAAAAAAATAACAGGTAAAATTGGAAAATTCAATTATTTCAGCTGTTCAGTTGCGGAATTACAAAAAGGAAATATGGCTTTTTTAACCGTAAAACATTTACTCACAAGCTTAAACGGCCAGGGTTTTCGCGCTAACGCCCAGATCAGAGTACAGAAATAGCAGTTTAATTTACTAGTATATCTGTAATAGGCTCAGTATATGTAGGTGTTGAAATTCTCAGTTCAGGTTGTATCGTTTCAGAGTTTTGAGTGGATAAGTCAGAATCTTGTATTTCAGGAGAACAGGGTTGTAAAGGACTAGCTGAGGCAAGATCTCTGGGTGAACTGTAGTGTCCTTTCCGTTTTGAAGACGAACGTGCGCATAACGAAGATTTACTTCTATAAGTTCTTCCTCTTCCACGTTAGGGTTATACTTCAGTAGTTTGACATGTCGTTTCAGAAGGACCTTTACTGGGTTTCGATAGCAATGTTGGAATGGAACAGCCACTTGAGTCTCTGCGAGGATAACTAAAAAGCCGTTCTTGAGGAGTAGCCTTCGTATCTGTCGAAAGTAGTATGTGTAGAGAATGCAAAGCATCTAGCAAGACATTCTCTCATTGATTTGTAAGTAGGCGTTGTGTTTTAAGTGCTAGAGTCATTGATTTCCATACTATCCCATTATATATTTCGCACTGGCCATTTCCTTTGGGATTATAGAGCGTGGTTCTCACTTCGGCAGACATGAAGTCGGAACCCTTCTCTGAATCCACGTACATTGGCATACCGAACATGACAAAAAGTTTGGTAACTTATTTGATAACAGTTTTCGATGACATCAGTACAAGCAAAGGAAAAAGGGAAGAGAGAATATTCGACAGTTACTAAAAGTTAGAAATAGGTTACGAGAAAAGGATGGCAGTGGTTCATCAATGCTGAGCTTTTCAAGAAGCATGGTAGTTATACACCAGGATGGTGAAATCTAGGTTTGCCTTCAGCGCATACAGTGCAAGTAGTAGATACTCTCTTTACATTCTCCACGGAGAAAAGGTTTCTCGTCCTAATAAAATGCACCATTATTGTAACACCAGGCTGACAAAGAAAGCTGTATAATTTTTCTAGCTTATAAACACTTACAGCAAAATAATAAGTTATAAATAATGTATCTGTCGTAACATTATATTTTCCTGGGCGGTAGTTAATAGTGAAACTAACAGGCAAGTTCGACCCTTTACCTTTGAATTCTACTATATTCTTAAATGTTACCAATCTGTTTCGAATAAAACATGAAAGTCACTGATCTCTGGTCGGTAAGCAATGTGAAGTGACGTCCTGATTAGTAATGCTTCCATTTTCATTTGGCTTCTACAATAGATTGGGCTTCTTGTTCTATGGAAGATTGCCTTCGTTTACTGGTTCTTAATCCCCTCAATAATAAGCTACTGGTCTACCAGACTGGTTCAATAAGTCTGTAATAGTGTTGTATGAAGCATCGGTCTCTACTGTAAAATTAATTGTGTCATCAATAGAATATATTACTGCTATTTCTACTTCAGCTTTAAGGTATTCAAAGGCTTTTCGCGGCTGTCTGGGGTAGCGGAAAGCTATTCGTTTGTAAGAGAGGACACATTTTCAAAATATTTAGGGATCTATATAAATGATCAGAGAACATTCCCAATCCACGACGAAGAGAATATATATAAAAGGAAGGAGAAGTTCTTTAAGTTGTCGATGTCTTTCAGGGTCTAGTTTAATTGTACCTTAAGATATAGTCAAGCCTAGACGGTTTACTGATGAGATGGCGAACGAGCATTTATGGTGATTGAAAATTAAATTGAACTTCTTAGCTGCTTCCATACATGTATGGAGCGTTTTATCGTGCATTTCTCGGCTCTAAGCAAATGGTTATATTATGTAAGTAAGCTAATGTGTGAAAGAGTGAATATCAGCTATTAACTGGCCAATTATCCTTTGAAAGCAAGAAACTTTGTAGGTTTCTGCAGAATTGATTTAACTTGGCATTTGCTTCAAAGGTGGTATATGGTTGTCTTTCTTATATATCTGGACCTGGTGGTAAGCAAATTTTTAATCTGCAGTTCTATAGATTTTGTAAGCATCTAGCATAGTGAATCTGTTGACAGTTTGCGAATAGTCGGTCACTATTCTCTGTTTATGTCGTTCATTTGTGGTGACTACGACCTGGGCCCACCAAGGGAAAGTGTTGTGCTCAATAATTCCTTCATAAATAAATATTTATACTTTAGTACCAATGAATGTTATATCTTGCTTTCTGGATTTAACAGATATCAGTTTACAATTATCAGCAAGATTAGCAAAGATACGTAGAGTAAGATACAGAAGGTAGTCAGTCCGCACACACTTACAGGATTCTCTTTCCACCAAAATTCTCCAGGATGACATCACCATACAAATTAGGTAGTATAGACTGTTTGACACTGAAATACGTCTGCCCTTCCACTTCCATATTTCACAGGAAACAATCTTATGTCCGAGATCTCAAGGGAAGTAGACGACATTCACACATCAATATTTCTCAATAGGATAGGCAGACGAAGATTCAGATAGGAAGCTCTCAGTACTCCCAGTGTCCACGAGACGTGCTTTCATCCTATTTATTTTTATAAAGGTAGTTTCAGTAACAAAATCTGTAAAAGATGCAGCCATGATTTAAGGAATGAATAGAGGCAGAAATACCAGAACGACATACCTTTGCAAGATAGCCGACTTTCCCACATCATAGGGCATGGTAATCATGAAACTCATAAGTCGCAGCGGATTTTATATTTTCGGTCAGAGAACGGGTATTAACCCTAAAGGAGACTGCAGCACTAAAACCTGTTTCAGAAATGTAGTTTCCAGAGCTTTTTTGTACTTGTTCAAAGGTTATGATTAGATTAAAGGCAGTAGTGAGGTCTAGAGTTATATTTTCCAGTAGGCGTTGTGGAATAGTAGCAGATATATTATAGTCCACTTATAAAAGCATATCTTATGGCCTCGGCTTTATGTTCCTCAACACTGACTGCCTTGTCGTTACATTTCTCGCTTAGATGCATTAGATTCAGGAGATATTCATCAAGTGGCTCCTTTCGTTTCTGCCTGGCGAGTCTCTAGTATATGCCTGGCATAGATTTAATTCTTTGTTTTTTTGTACAAGAGCTGGAGTCTACTGATTGTTTTCTCGTAGTTGGGGCAGTCACAAATTAACTTGTATACTTAAAGACCGATGATGTTTAGTAGCACCTTTCATCGATCAGGGGCGTATGGTTCATAACCTTTTGGGAAGGTTTAGAATGTAGAAAACATACAGGTCGAATAATGATGCAAATTATAATTTGCATCATTATTCGACCTGTACGGAGTAAAAATATTCGTAGTCTAAGAATTTTGTCCATTTTAATAGAGAGTGAAATCACTTGTTGCTGAATAAATTGTTGTAAAAATAAAAGACACGAAGCATGGTAAACTTACGTTGGTTTTATTCAGCAGACTAGTGAATATTCATTTCATCAAAAATATCATGAAAATGTTGCACAAGGCCGAAAATGGGCAAGGAAAAGGTTGGTCATCTCTAACATTTGCTAACTGATCTAACTTTGCTAGTTTTATTCATGACCATACTTCACAAAAATACTACATTTATACTAGTCATGCAGCATATACCACAAGAATTCATACCATATAAATAAATATATATATATATATATATTTATTTATATATATATATATATATATATTTATATATATATACATATATATATATATTTATACATATATATATATATATATATATATATATATATATATATATATACTATGCAATGGGGGTGTATACAATACTCATTTTATATAGGTACAAATATTAGACATATATACAATGGAAAACCCCGTGTTAGTAAAAATATCTCCCCATTTCTAACATGTAGCAGATATGCAAATTTACTATTTAAAATGGGGTAATGCAGGCCTTAACGCTTTATTACTTTAACCTTCATTCGAAAATTTCGAAAGGTTACCTGCATCCATGGAAAATTGAACAATCGGTCATCTAATTGGGGAGGTGGATTAGGGAATTATCACTAAATAAATATAGGTAAAATAAAATAGGCGGGACAAAGACAAAAATAAAACGATGATGAAATAATTGATATACTAGATAAGTTATGAAATTAAAATTAACTAAAACCGGTCTCTTAACTTAGACTTTAACGAGCCATACATAACGTTCGTTTCTGCAACGCAAAATCACATACCTAAGATAAGCCAAAATACCACTCCAGCCTAGCTCTGGTCACTCTACAATCCCGCGCAACTCTCACCTACCTTTCGCCAAAATCTACCGAAGAGTCTCACCTTCTCGGCTCTAATACGGGCTTTCATCTAATATTTGAAAATTGAAACAAGGTCGAGAGAGGTGAAGGTCTCACTTCCGTAGACTACTTTCATCCGTTTTTACCGTATCGCGTTTTTAATAACGGCCAATCAGTTAGAAACACAAAACGTGTTTGCTTATCTGCTGTCGGAGCTCAGTTGCTACATACATTGAAAGGTTCCAGGTCGAATAATGACACGTTCCGTATGCGTACCATGAGACTTGCAACAAACCTAATTAGTGACACAATGATGCGGCAATAAAAGAAAGCGTGACTAACAGTCTCGTCCTTGTCACCGCATCTAACATAGACCGGTGAATTAACCAAGCCAGCTGAATGAAGCTTCTTGCTGACCCAAAGTTTATTTCTTATCATCGGTCTGGCCAAAGATTCCTCGCTGTATTCGAAACACCTTATACCAGGCACCGAAGGCCATATTGAGCGTAGCTCCCCCCTCGTCAAAGCTATCCCCTCAATCATATCATCTCGAACGGTACTATAATGTTCTCGCTTGTCAATTGTTATGTGAATCTATTAATATTCGGCTAGCGACATAATAGACACTTATACATACAATGCGAAGCGAGAACGTAGAATGAATAAGAAAGAGAGGCATGGTTTGATGTTTACGCTTCCGAGACCTTCTACTAAAGAGAGCGATCTTCGTCAGCATTCGTTTATATATGCAAGAGAAATATACAAAGGGAGATAATTATACAATGTAAGTGAGGTAACTATGATACACGTCGTTGTCTCCAAATGCAAGACACTACAGGTACCTCTCACCATAACCCGATATAATGTCCTTCCGGACAACAGCAGGGTGTGAGAGAGGCTTTTCTTTACCCGTAAGAGTAACTTCAAAGCCTGTCGACACTCGCAATAAAAGGAACACTCGCCTCGGGAAAACCTGTGTGTCTCACCCTCATCTAAGTGCCATTTTCTTAAGCCAGAAAAGCTTTCTCAGTGTCTTCCTTCCAAACGCCACCGTTTCTCTTACGTTGTGTACACATTCGATCCAGATAGTATATCTGAAGCGTATGTTGACGAATCTCAACGTGTGGCATACCCAGACCGCCTTCAGAAGGATATAGATAACAGATCTCCCGACGAACCAAAAGTATCTAACTAAGCCAAAAGAACTTGAAAAAGCCAGTTGCATCTAAAGCAGCGTATCCGACGAGAGTGAAAAAACTGATAGACGATATAGGATTATCGGGAAAATGTGAGAGCCACACACCTCCGCTCTTTCTTTTAATCAAGGATTTCTACGGGTCGAATCGCTTTCAATACTTCCGACTATTTTTTCCCCAACTGAAGATCAGGACTTAACCACACGCCGAGTAGCTTGCAAGGCTGGTCAGTTCAGCTAAAGGGACTCTGTAGGGATACACTCTTCCAGGTGCCAATGCGCAAGCCCATGGACTTGTCGCAGGTAATTTTGGCCCCTGTTACCGTTTCATACATTCTGATTTCTCTGTCGACGACACTAATCTCAGCACTGCTCGTTACAAACACTGTCAAATCGTCGACAAAGGTGGAGTACTTTAACGTGGTGTAAACACCTGCCAAAGTTATCTCACGAAGGAAGGGCTCGAACACAAGCACATAGAGCAGGGTTTTTTTACAGTAAGACCCACGCTAAAAGTATTTCAGCGTCGATTTTCCGGGGGTTTACGTTAAACGCTGGAAATCCCCGAAGCAGGATGAATAAGCAGACGACAGCTAAACTTTAAAGCTGAATGAAATGCTGAACTTGAGAACTGATGGAAACACGATTTCAACATGAATTTTTATTATCAATGGTAGAGATATAATTCCCAACACTGCCTTAACCCTAATTCCTAACCCTACCTTAAACCTAAACCGTAACGAAATCAACAAAAATAATCAGTAAAAATGTAAAAAACATGAAATTTCGTAAAATATGTTCACTGTTATTATCACTGTTATTTACTTGTTATGTTATGTTTAATAACAAAAACAACTTAAAAAATAACTTTTTAATTTTAACACTTATTTGAATCTTTGTTAAAAAAAATATTTCATACAACATTTGGTGATTGTTTTGTCCCGCTTGTAAATCCAGCCTTGTTTGTGTTTTTTAGAACGCAGGTAAGTCAACGGATTTTTAATTCGGCACTGTTCGGCGTTTTAATTTAACGCCCGGAAAGCACAGATGCCTATGCACTTTTAGCGTTAATCTTACTTTAAAAAAGTAACGACATCTCTGACGAATAGATCAGGATAACCTGAAGGGCCTTGACTTCAGACCATTCACCTCCACCAGCACACCGGGCGAATCAAAAAGCGAAATTGCAGGTTAAAACAGCCTCCAAGTAACGACGGTCCACCTTATCGAATGCATTGGACTAATCGAAATTGATCAACGCGGCTTCTGTTTCGACTTAATCAAGCGTATCAAGTGCAAATTATCCTGAATGGTCTTACTCTGTTACAGCACAAGTCTGTTCAGTGCTAATTAGACCAGTCAAAACAAACTGCAGACGATTGGCTAGAATATTGGCCAAAATCTTTAACTCACTGTTGAGCATCGTTAAGGGCTGAAAATTATCTATCCCATCCCCACATTTTTTTAATTTGCGTAATAACTTCAATATACCCAAGGTAAAGTATTGGGAGATAGACCCGTTCCTCAACCTCGAATTGAATAAAGCCGTAAGCAAGAGAACAAAAACGTGCAACATCCTCAAACACACCTCATAGGGTAAACAATTGATCCCAGGAGACTTGTTAAGGCTCACCCGATTTAAGGCTTCCTGGACTTTTTTCCTCTGTTATGCAACCTTCGCACCTAGCCTCTTAGGTCACCTCGAGACGAGAAAAGTCGGCTAAATAGGGGTCGAATTGCGCTAAAGACAGACCGGGTTCCCCGTTGAAAAAATCCGGGAAATGAGAACGAAACTCCTTTTAAATACCTTCGTTTGTGGTTACAGAACGCCAATCCGGCGATATGTCGATTAGCAGCATGTCGACGCTCGTCTACAACATATTGGTTGCTTTCTGAGTCATACCCTTTAACCTAGCTATAATTACTAAAGCTTGGCCTTCTCAGATCGTCAAGGAGGCCAACTTCGTCTTAATTATAGTAACATGAGTTCTATCTCCGGCCCCCACCGCCCGATCTAATCTAGTTTCGGCAGTAAATGACCTAATTACTTTCTTAAAGTGAACCCACTTCCTATTCCTTATCACAGAACCTGCAAATTCCCGTTGTAACGTTAGTAATTGCTGTTCCCAGTAGCCCTTCACATCGAACAACGAAGTATTGAGCTTCCAGTAACAAGCCAACCTAGGCTTAGGTCTATCTAAGTTTACACAGACCCGAACAAGTCTATCATCCGAGTAAACAATATTATGAAAACTTGGACATTCTACTAATTAAACGTCGATTATCCTAATTATGAACCGGTCACAATAACTCGAATGTTGTACCGAACCGGAGCCGCGACTACCTGTCCAAGTCCATACTATCTAACTGGGCTTCTCATTTCGGAATTTGTTGATAAAATCAGACTTTTCAAGAATCAACGAAATGCTTTAGCATCTAGATTTTTGTAAGTATTTTTATAACGATTTCGATCTATATTGTGATCCAGGACCGCGTTCCAGTCTCATGTTTAGATTACCGTTCAAGTTGTATTCATGAACTGCTTGATCCGTTGAAAAAAGTGAGCAAGGGCAGCATGAATATTCGGCGTATACACTTCAAATGAGCTGAAATGCCTTATCTTTTATGGTAACATACAGAACGCTTCCTTTTGAAACAAAGGTCACACGACGCAACAAAAGTCCGCTTTACTAGCCAGGAAACACCCCTCAAGAATCGAAGTACGCTGAATAGACATGAAAACTTCTAGACGGCGCACTCAAATGGCCACCTGCAATTAAGTGGGTTTCCTCAATACAACATATATACAAGATGCTGAAGATCAATACTAACTCGAAATTTGCGAGAGTCGGCCCCCAGCTCCGGCCATTGTGGTATCTTAGGGCTTGGTTTTAGAAAGGAACATTAATGGTTGCAGGTTTTCAATAACCATCCCATAGAATATTGTCCCATCAGAATGCTCATGACACCATTCTGGAACACCCAATCGACATCCAGCGGGAAGGTTAATTTCACTGTTCTTTAAAGGGGGATGAAGTCTGACGGAAACCTTTCCAACACATGATTTGCGTAAAACAGGTAAATTGGGTTCGTTAAAGATAGCAACGGACAGAGATATATGGAAACTTGCCCTTTCCAACATTCGCAATACTCCTTTGGCATTTTTCCGGGGATGAATCACTGTTAATAGACATGTGGAATCATGAAAATTATAAGGGTCATCTACCGAAAATTCATTTCCCTCGGAAAAGACTAATATCTTTCTTAGGTCACTACGCCAACTAAAAGAGATTCAATGGCTTCTTCGATTTGGCTCGCACAATACAGGACTCAATACTGATCTTGGTTTCTTGAACCCAAATAAATACTTCCACGCACACCAATAATTTATAATAAATAAGATTACATGATCCGCTCACAATTTACCTACATCTATACAGGCTTACAATTATTTAATATAATATCACACTCACCTATAATATTGCTATATATTTTACTTACATCGTATATTCATTTGATGGTACCTCGGGTATTTTTCTATTTACTTATTTATTTATTCAAGAAGTTATTAACACATTTAGAATTGAATAATTTAAAACTTTAAAAATTTAAATACACAGAGGGCAATTTCAGTACAACATATATACGACACTAAACTCAGTCGTCTCATAGAATCACGTTTAATCTTACGTCATAATAACACAGGAGGACGAGTGGTTATAGCACTTGTATTTGGGCTGGACGACCCGGGTTCGATCCCACTCATGGCATGCGGATTTTCAGGTCTGAAAACTCCCTTTGTCCACCCAGCAGTAAATGGGTACCTGATTAAAACTCAGGAAGGTTCAAGGCAGCGGAAGGAGAGGGATGGGCTCCGCCTTCCATATGCTGTGTCATAGACACGGTGATTCTTAAGAAATGGGCCATGGGTAGTGTGCGATGTCGGCAACGGCACTCGTGCGCGTCCAGGCTATGCGACCTTTACCTTTTTATAATAACACAATTATTCAAAGACCAGGATTCTATAACATTTCTACTTCTTCTGCCAGATCGATTCTAATTGAAATGAAACTAAATCAATATGATAACGGATAACATTTTTAGTCCTTTTTCCTCCTCCTCCTCCTCCTCCTCCTCCTTCTTCTCCTCCTCCTCCTTCTCCTCTTTTGTTTTATTTATGGTTGTGATCTATTTTAAATTACCACTAATCTTCCTTGCCACCGTACTTACTTACAGCGTTTCGAATCGGCGTTTATAACTAACTGTCAATTTGTTTGTTTCTTTCTTTTTCTTCTTCTTCTTCTTCTTCTTTGTCTTTCTTAACATTTCTTTCTTTCTCCCTTTCTACTGTTTATTACACCTGACTATTTTTCCCCAAATTGCGTTCTTTGTATAAATTTGAAAACTTTTCTGTTTTTTAATTAAAGTTCTGCTACCTATTGAGGATGACTGTATTTTAACAGTCGAAATATTTTGGTAGAACTATTCAATATGTGTTTTAGAGTTTATTTTTGCTTGTTGTGATTAGCTTATCCTATATTCCATTTTTATTTTTACATATATATATAGTCTTGGAAGTTGCTCAACCATTAAAACTATATTAAAGAAAAAAACCCAAAAAACAACCTTAAGTCTAAAGTCGTTCAGTGGAAAATCACTCATGTAAGTCAATTTAACTTTTACAGTTATTATATTAGTTTGTTTCTAACATTATTTAAGGGATCATCAGTTGTTTACCATGAAAAACTGTTTCGGGAATTTAAATATATATTCGACGTTGAGCAAATGAACACGCATTCAACTACATATCGCTACCTTAAGATATTAGTGGTATTTTTTCATATTAAGTACATGTTATTGCATTTTGTTGCCCCCCCCCTTTAGAGGGATGTATATTATTATTTGGGTTTTTATTTTGTATTATTTATTAAAGTAATCCGTGTACGCGTTTCATAGTTTTACTAATCGTCAGCACGGCTTAACTTTGACACAGGCCCAAAACCACGACCACGATGTCCGTGGCCTTGTAATTAACCTCTGGTGTAGAGCCCCTGTCAAATTTTATGTGTAATATTTAACTTTTTTTCTTATTGTTTTTCTAAAGAGCCGTTGACCGAATGAACACTCGCTACCTAAGCGGTGATAGAGAACATTTTCTCTATTAAATGCATTTTACTGCATTCGGTCGCCCCCCCCCCCCACCTGAAGTAAAAATTAGAAATAATATATATATATATATATATGTATATATATATATATATATATATATATATATATATATATATATATATATATATATATATATATAATTTATTTGAAAACTATATGTTTCATGTTGCAAAGTCGTACCGCGGTTTCATCCAGATGGGTTGACTTTTTACATTTTAAAAGGTCTATAGCCAAAGGACTCGTCAGCGTACTGAATACAGTCAGAACACAATGAGAAATGGCGTTTTATCGTATAACCCCCGATGCATTTCTGAATTGTCTCTCTGGAAAAAAATATTGGTTTGGAATTAATTGAATTTTATTTTATTCATTGTTTATAGTTTTGTTTTTTTAAAAGTTTATTATTTTATTTTACAGAATGTTTTATTTAATTATTTATTTTTGGTTTTGTAATTTTATTTAAAGGGTTGTGTTTAGAAGATTGTTTATAGATTGTAGGATATTTTTGGTGTTTTGAAGAATTAAAAAAACAAAAGGGGGAGGCGTTTTACTCCGTCGTTTAAAAAATCTTTAATACTGAAGTCAACTATTAAAGGGAATATCTGGTTTATTTTAATGTATTTATTATTTATTTTATTTATAGTTTTATGTTTTAAAGTTTTTATTTTTTTAGGAGCTTTATTTACTTTTTTCATTCATTTGTAGTTTTGTATTTACAGATCGTCCCGAAATAACAAAACAAAAGAGGGTGTAATCTGAATTTATCGTTTAAATCGATGCATTGTTTAGTTGTCCCTTTTGGGTTAAATATAATATATTGGTCTTAATCACAACTATATAACCCCTACCAATCCCAACGCAGCCTAACTCCATCTACCACAGATATAATGTTAATCAGTAAATACCCTATCTCATTTTAACATTTTTAATATGGTAAATAGATACATCCCCCATAATGGAACACCTTGAAATATAACTTTCAAAGCTCACAGAATTAAAAGAAATTATAGATGCTATAGACTTTACCCACCTCCGTCTCACACAGACCCTACAATAGATTCATAAACCTTATTAGATAAAACCAACAGAAGTGAGTAAATACATATACCCAACACGAATGTATGTGATAATGATAACTAAAACATTAGATTATGGGTATCAGTATTCGGACTGACTTCTTAATACATGAACCCTTTCACTGACAAAATGTGCCCTCCGTCATCATTCAAACATTACATAACAATCAATCTACTCAAATACAAAAAAAAACATTTATAAAATATTATTAAAATATTTTATAAAAATATTTTTTCTGGAAAATACTAAACTATAAATAATAAACAAACAAAACATAATAAATAAATACAAATTTTAATAAATAAAGCCTAGAGCCTAATCAGTATAGTATGGCACTCAGTTATTTCTAAATATAAACACACCTTTGAAACAGTAAAATAGACAACACCCATCATAAATAATGAAATTAATTTTAATAAAACATAATTACGATTAATACCCATATATCATATTTAACCCTGACCCAGTACTTACTTCAAAAGAGACAGGTCAACAATGCACCGTTTTTAAACAATAAATGCAGACGCCACCCGCTTTGTTTTCGTTTTTTTCGGGACGTCCATATAAATAAGAAAATGCAAATAAATTAATAAGTAAGTAAAACACATAACAAAATAAAACTTTAAATAAAATAAATAATAAATCCGATACATAAAATTAAACCCGATATCCTCTTCAATGTGAGACTTCAGTATGACAACTTTTGTAAACGACGAATTAAAACACCCCTCCTTTTTTATCGTTTTCAAGAGAGGGAAATTCTCCTACGATATATAGACGATCTTCCAAACACAACCATTTAGATTACAATACAAAACTACAAATAAATAATTAAATAAAACCCTTAGTCGAATGAAAACAAAAACCTTCTTAAAACACAAAGCTGTAAATAATAAATGAAATAAAACTCTATTAATTCCCAACCAACATTTTTTCCAGAGAGACATTTCAGGAATGCACCGGGGTTTTAACGATATAACGGCATTTCTCATTGTGTTCTGACTTTATTCAGTACGCTTACGAGTCCCTCGTGTATAGACTTTTTAAAATGTAAAACGCCAACCAATCTGGATGAAACCGCGGTACGATGCTGAAAAATGTAACATATATATTTCAAATAAATTATTTGTATTAGATCTCACTCTTCTATGATGAAGCACTTTATTGGTTTATTTACAATATAAATTGAGAAACTATATATATATATATATATATATATTATTTAAAATTGTTCGTTTCATTTGTCCTGATTTTCCCATCCATTGTTTTTTATGGGGGTCTTTTTCGGTTTTTATCTATATGTCTTTTTTTATATGGTACGCACTATAAATAAAGAATATATATTAACTAATTTAAAAACAAATCCCTCACTTTTCCTTTTCTTAATATTTTTTGTGAATTGTATTCCTTATAAATTGTGTACATATATTATATACATATATTGATATAATTATATTTGGTTTAGCTTATTTAAAATGTAATATCTACGTTCATTTATCGGATACTTTATCAAAGTTTTAAATTCGTTACATGTTTTACTTAAATTTTAAATTTTAATTTTATGATTAGCTTATTTACAAGATATACTTTTATTTAATTCTGTATTCTATGCATTTTTATTATAGTTTTATTTATATATACATTTTATATAATTATATGATTATAATTTTATGCTTTATCTTGTCATTGTCTGTAATTTTTACAGAAATATGTATATATATTTGTCTCATATAATTGATGTTATAATTAATAATTAATATAACTATATTAAATTAATCATTAAAATTATGATTATTCTAAGTATTCTGTTACTTATAGATTATTACTACTATTCGTACTTTATTATTTGATTCAGTGTCTTATGATCCATTATATATGTCCACTACTATAGATTTTATTTATCTTCAAAGTATTCTAATATTTAATTCTGTTAACATATACTTGATTTTATTGTTGTTGTTGTTATTGTTAGCATTATATTTTATTTTTTTATTTATTTATTTTTTATTTTCTTTAATATCATTTATTCTACTTTATTTATTTTATATTTAAAACAATATTCTATGTCTTATTATTATTATCATCATCATTATTATTATTATTATTATTATTATTATTATTATTATTAATACTATTATTATCATTATTTATATATATAGAGAGAGATAGATAGATAGATAGATAGATAGAGGTGTGTAAAATAATATAATGAGAATTTTAATTTTTCTTATCGTAACTGAATGTATGTATTCATAAATAGTAGTAAATGTTGATGTGTGTTTTACTTGACTTTTATGTGTTATGCTATGTAAGGCGTCGAATAAGTGAGTTTTTTTAAACTCATTTTAAGTATAATACAAAATAAAATACTGCAAATCGTTTTAGAAACGATCGTACGCCAGATTGTGTTGTGTTTGAATTCTTGGAACTAATATGAATAATATGCTAACTTTATTTATATATCCTACTTATAGGTCAATCTGAGCTATTATATAATAAATTTACTATATATGTATACATTTATATATTAAAAAATTATTATATATGTATATATATACATATATATATATATATATATATATATATATAAGTCTTTCATGAAAACAAAGAATAGAGATAGTCACATAAAACCTATTTACAACAGTGCATAGGAAAGACATAAGCAGAACATATATCTGAAGCACCTCCTGCATTTCGAAATACTCATTCGAAAATAGACTATTTATTCAGGAATTAAATTTTGACTTCACCTGAAATATTTGATATTTAGACCAGCGTTATCCTTTCCATAAATATTCATTATTTAACATGATACAATACAAACATCTTTTCTATTTAGGGAAATACTTTGAATGTAGATACTGAACAGGTAGAAGATTAGGAAATCATATATAAAATCGGCCATGAGTTTTCCAGTCGATCAGAGATCAGAACAGAAGAAAAAACTATAAAGAAATAAAAAAAATATAGTAAATAGTGTTACCTACACATCAAAAGGAATTAAGACACATTCATTTTTAAGAAAGAAATACACTAACAAATCATTAAAAAAGGAAAATAATGTTTCTGAAAGTAATTTTAATAAATACCGACACGCGTGACAGGCGAAACAAGTTTATAAACGCCAAATAGAGACGGAAGGATTCAGCTGAGGCCTTTGTTGCTTTGCAAAAGACCTAATTCGCCATGACAGTATCCGTCAAATTCTCAAGCGACATTTTGCTAGAGGCATTTCTTCGTCAGATTGTCGACATTATTTTCCTCACCAAAAATACCGCCTGGCTGATGCAAGTACCAATCTGATATAATAAACCCTTATATATATATATATATATATATATATATATATATATATATATATATATATATATATATATATATATATATATATATATATAATTATCGGTTTTAACGTAAGGTAAACAGTGCATAGTTACGAAGAAGCGTAACTTGCGTACTGCATATCACGTGACTCTAACTTAGACATAGAAACGCTCTTGCAGGTGTTATCGGATATTCTTTACTTAGTAAATATAGAAACTAGTGTTTATATATATATATATATATATATATATATATATATAATTATTATTATTTAATGTATGCTATTCAAATGTATTAAGCAGATATAATATATTATGTAGCTAGGTAGTAAGTTATAAAAACATATTCATGAAAATTAAGCTACATAGCGGCTTCCGCGTTTAATACCCATAGTGAATCGTCAGGGTAAAATATATGGAATTCGTGTTACCTGGCACTTATATATATATATATATATATATATATATATATATATATATATATATATATATATATATATATATATATATATATATATACATATGTGGTGTTTAGTCAAGTATAGCTTAAGTATTAGATTCATTTTTATTTACGTATAAACATATTAACCTGTTAACAAATGGAATATTGTAATAGTATACATATATATAAATAAATGAGTAATGTGTGTATGTTTATAGATGTGCATGTACGCAATTAACTCCTAAACAATGTAATCGATTATTATAGATTTTTTAACATAGTTGCTAAGCTTAAGTGAGTTATTTATTTTAATGTAATTTAGAGGTCGAAGGTGGGTGGAATCTTTTCGTATTAATTTAGATACCTCTGATTTTTGTGAAATTTAAACAATAGATATGAGACAAAATTTAATAAATATACCTAAAATTTTAGTCTCATTGAAATATTTAAGAAATAATGATAAGAAGCATAATATAGGCACAATCTCCAATTTTAATATTCATATTTTACAGATTTTAATTTAATTTTGTCTATAATTATTAGACATCAATGAATTTCAATTTCTTTTTAAGAAGCTGAAATTTTAAATTTCAGATATTGTCTAGAATTAAAATTATGCAACGAAATTTTATTTAAATTAGAAATAAGGATTTTAGACATAAGCTTATTATCATTATACTCTAATTTTAATCTTTGTGATGGAACATAAAAATGGTGCAAAACATATTTCGTCGGGAAATTAATGTTCTTTTGACTCGGGACGGGTATTCTTCTCGTGTATATATAAATGGGTCTGAGAAAATATAATTTCATATGTGATTTACGATATAAGTTTAGCGATTACTTCAAACTGATAAATTTATTGATCAATTCTTTTCACTTTTCGCGTTTTCTACTCCAGCATTCACAGACTATCAGAATGCTAGAAAAATATTGATTTTGTAACTTTTTTTAACTTCTGGCAAAGTGTTATTTTTAATTAATTCTCTGTAGAAACATGTTTTTTTGTCGAAATACTTTTTTCATGAAGTTTTGACGCATCTTAAAATTAAGAAACATATACTCTCTGTAAACATTGCTCTCTAATGTTCACGTTTCTTTTGTTTGTTGATAAAATATATAAACATTACTATATCATGTATGTACACAAATAATATACTATAATGATGCAACGTATTGAGTTACTTTAACTCCATTTAATTAAACTCAAATATAGTAACGGACCAAGCCAAAAATGTTCCTGATGTTAACTTTTTTGTCAAAAAATCTACTAAGAGGGCAAGTAATTTTAAGTATTCAAATTGAGGTAAACTTGATGAAATAATAATGAAAAAAGAGCGAATTAAAAACATGATTATTAGGTTTCCTAAACTAACTGAAGCAGAAATCGAAAATGCAATATGGCCGAAAGGAGACATCCTGTCTTACACCAAAGGCATGATCTGCGCAGTCACGTGAACCGGAAATTCACACTTGTTCTCTGTTAGCAAGTGACACTTTTTTAAATACATGAACGCGTCGAAAAAAATACATTTTTAGAAGAGAAAATAAAATAAATTGGTTCTAACGAGATCGCTCTATACTGTCTCAATGACTACCAGACTGGGAAATCGGGGTCCTTGAACGGAAGTCCGCCATGATTGCTCTGATTCACATTTTGCAGGGGTAAAATGCGCTTAATTTCTGTAATTTGTAAAATTTAAATTTGACAAGATTCGGTTAAGTTAAACAGTATTTTTGTTGTCTTCTTTTAAATAAAAAATAGAATAACATCTGGGTGAACGAAAGGCAGAAACGAATATAAAGACAGTGTCATTAATTTGAATTTATAGCATGTCTCTGGGGTCATTTGAAGTGTTTTAAGTTATCTAAGCGAACAGTTATTCATAGGACACCAGCAATCGACACTGACAGCTTGAGATGGATTCATACACCCCGGGAAATGAATAGACAGAACAGAGACAGAAAAAGGAACACATATAAATACACGTGTTTGCCTTGGAAGAAAATATCCGCATTTGAAATTAAGAAGTGATTTAAATGACTCATACTCTACGAAAATAAAAACAAAAATTGTAATTGTCAATAAAATAATAAAATTACACAGAAAACGGATTAAAAATATAAACAGAAATATCAGCTTTTAGGTTTTGCGATAGTAGACGGAAGGACGAATACCTTTTGGCTGTCAAAAAGGTTACTTCATTTTAAACAGAGCAAGATTGGCTACACTTGAACAGCCTCGATTAACTCTAGGCGTTCAATAATGAAAATGAAAGTTCAAACGCGTGAAAGGACGATGAAAATACTATTTAAAACCTTAAGCCCGCCAGAATGAAGAAAACACTATTTCAAACCTAAGCGTGAGCGATCGACAAAAATGCTATTTTAAACTTAAGCAATACAGACCGACACTGACATAGATTTTATATATAGATGCCTGGTTGCATCTTAATTAAGATTCGTCCATTTAATCTGAGTATTTAACGGTGAAAATTTAAGTGCAAATTGGAACTTGACCGTCAAACGGAAATGCTATTGGAAATATAACAACTGAATTGATGTTTCAAACTTAAACATAATATACCGACTAACTGATATGATGAGGCCTTATAAGAAAACATTGGATGCATCTTATTTGTATTCATTTATTTGTAAGGCTTCACTCATCAACGTATTCATTTATTTGTAAGGCTTCACTCATCAACGTATTCATTTATTTGTAAGGCTTCACTCATCAACGTATTCATTTATTTGTAAGGCTTCACTCATCAACGTATTCATTTATTTGTAAGGCTTCACTCATCAACGTATATTGCCAATGAAACGTAAGGGGCTACTCTGATTGAGGCGAGATTTATAGGGTGAAATTACGTGGGAGTTGGGCAGCAAGATGGGTTTTCACATTAAATTTAAATATCTGCATGTTAGTACGGTGACAGAGATTTCCAAAGAGAAGCTGGTCGTGGATATAAGTTATTAGAGTAGAACGTTTCCCGGCACATTGGAACATCTACAGTGAACTGGTGAGAATTTGCTGCTAGTCCGGTGGGCGAAGGTATTTTTGTTGAGCGGGTACAAGTGCAGTACGTTCATCGGAGGGCTTTCCATGGAAGTACTTGTAAAACAAGCATGGGGATGCAACACTGCGATGATGTTA
This sequence comes from Sepiola atlantica, assembly GCA_963556195.1. Taxonomy (NCBI): domain Eukaryota; kingdom Metazoa; phylum Mollusca; class Cephalopoda; order Sepiida; family Sepiolidae; genus Sepiola; species Sepiola atlantica. The sequence goes on from OY744548.1 coordinate 37,353,999, forward strand.
CAGGGGCTTGATTTTGGCGGGTAGTGCAGGATGTATTAGGTTAGATACTTCTTTTTTCATCCTGTCCAAGCGGCAGAAGCCACTGGTTGGTGCACCAGCTGAGATGTGGCAACAATACTGCATGCACAGGTGAACGTAGTCTTTATAGATATAGGATATGGCTAAAATTAGATGCGTCAATACAATCGCTTTTATCGAGTAATATACTATTTTATATGAAGTGTTGTAGTCAACCGAAGACAATATTTCAAACTTCAGCGTGACTGACTGACGAACATAATATTTCGAACTTAAATGTGACAGATCGACGAATGTGTACTTTTAAGTATAAAACTAGCAGAAACTAAAAATTGCATCTGAAAAATTAGCACAGTCCGGGTCCGAAAACTGCAGAGGTATTCTTTTCTCTCCTGGGTCAGTGAACGAGAAATCCTTCTAGACTGTGATAATTTCATTTATTTGTCTCAATCCGAAGGGCTCCCTTTAGTGGGGAGATGTATTTTCCGCGATTAATTGAGGCGAGAAAGGGATACTTCTGCATTATACGGGCCCCGATCTTTTTTTATATATATCGTTAATTTTCAAAGTAGAAGTAATGTTGATGGATCATCTCCACATTACTAAATTTGGTTTCGATATGAATATTGTTTATTTGTCGGTTTTATTTATGTCATACTTTTCAAAATACAATTAACGTTAAAGTGTGGTAATTTTTATACTATACTTAATCTTTTCTCGGTACTTGTGAAATTTACGAACCGTGCTGAAATAATAACGTTATTATTAATAAACCCATTTAATCATAGGGAGAAGGACATTTTTAAGTATTGTGTGCTTTCACCTGAAAAAATTATTAAACAAAATATAATGTAAAAATTTAATCAACCTGAATAGCATATCTGAAAAATAGCACGGTCCTGGTATGTAAACTGCAGTATCCTTTTCTCTCCTGGGTTAATGAAGGAGAAATAATTCTTGACTGTGATAATTTGTAGTTTTTGTCCAAATCCGAAATGCTCCTTCTTGTGGGGAGATTTATTTTCCCTAATTAATCGAGGAGAGAAAATTATAATTCTGCAGTTTACCGACCCGATCTTTTTAATTTTTTTTAGATAGGACTTTCAAAGTTGAAATCCATTGTTTACATTATGTTATGGTTATTACAATTTACGGTAAAAGTACATAATAGTTAACATATTTAAAAAGGGAAATACATCTTCTTGCAAAAAAGAACACTTCGGATTAGACCCCAGAGAATAATTGGCGCAGTCTAGAATGAGTTCTCCTTCACTGAGCGAGGAGATGAATAGATACCTCTGCAGTTTACGGACCCGCACCGCCCTCCTTCTCCATGTAAAGAATTAGTCTGTTAAGAGTAACGGTATTATTCCAGCACGGTATGTAATCTGCAGAAGTATCAAGAAAAGATTGATGCAGGAATAATCTCGCTTAATAATATCCTCGTGTAAACGTAAGTTTCGTATGGATGGACAGAAGCGAAACATTTTACTGATGGAGAAAAAAGGACGATTTGGTCAAAGAATTTAATACAATTTTTTTTGTACGAATACGTTATTTATGTAGTGTAAAGATTGTACCGAGAAGTCGTGAAAAGTGAACACTAACAGTAATTTCAAGATGCGAATACTAGCAGGTAATCTATTCAAGAAAGTGAACGTAGAGGCTCCCATCTCTGGAATAATGTTTACATGTTAATTATACCTGACTGTGTCATCAAGGAAGTGAGTTTACGGGCTACCGTACAAGTATTGTAAATAATGGAATAAAAGGCTGCTCTGGCTGTGACGCTGTAAGGTGTTCTAAAATGAGGTTGAAGTCTTTAAAATGCCATAAATGTAAGTACTGAAAGTTGTTTGTACGTAATGGTAAGTATAGTTTTGAATTTGAAAAATAGGAATAATTGAAACTGAAATTTCGTCGAACTTGAGAGAAGTGGATTGGGGACTCCGTTTTGAATCGAGTTTGCCAATGTTGAGGCGTGTGTCATTCATTCTGAAATTCCAGAATGTGAATATATTTAGGTGAATATGTAAGAAGTCGGTAGGCACAAACTCCCTAGTCTGTAATACATGTAATCTTTAAGAAGGGGGTGTTTCTTATTCAGTGTATGATACCTATGTTATAAGTAGTATGTTATGATGGGTTATAATTTAAATAATAATCGGTGTTTGGAATATTAGTTCCTTATTTCATATTTTCTACGGTGTGCAAGAGTTGAGTGGTAGGACAACAATATTAAGGGGAAAATGTGTATTCTAAAGTCTGTGTGTATTATGTGTTCATGAGAGTCAGACATAAGTGTCTAACAATACTATTTAACGATTGAGGATTACATTAACTGAAAGTTTCATGGGTGAATGACGTGGTGAGTTTCGTAGCATATGATGCATGTGGTTATTTTCTTACTATAGTCAAAGTGTAAGGGGAAAAACGTATGTACTTTATATATTTAGATATAAATATCCGGAAGTGTGTAACATCTTTTAATAATTTCAGGAGAAACCCTCCCCTTAGTAGTTAATGAAGTTGTTCCGTAAGCCGACATTTGATTATATATATATATATATATATATATATATATAAGTATATAACTTGCTGTAATCTTACTTATTTAAAGAAGCCTTCCATATTTCTTTTCAAATACTTTAATTTACCAACAATCTTTTCCGCATATTTGCAAAACTTATTTTCCTGATATACAATAGCACCGCTATTCATGCAGAGGATTTATCAGTGTATAAATACCCCGCGGCCAGACTAAAAAAGTAAAATGCCACTAACATTTACTTAACTTAAATATATTTGCTTTTCACTCAGAATTCAAAGGAAAAAAGTATTAAACTTTATTTTTCGCATATCAAGATTTATATATATACTAGCGGAACCCGTCGCCCGGCGTTGCACGAGAGAAAGTACTACCTATTGCATGACGTCGAATAAAAAAAGGAAACGGCCTATTGTTTTTCTCCCCGCCTCCGTCTACCGTGTTGGCGAATGTTTTAAATTTAAAAAAAAATGAAAAAAGTGGTAGAGTAGAAAGGGATCGAACGCTAAAACTGGCGATCATGAAACTCCCATTTTTAACGACTGCGCCACGGTTTCGGGTTAAAAATATACATGAAAATGCTTGATTGTTGGCATGCGTGTTATGTTAACATTTAGCTTCTGCCGACCAAATATTTAGTCCAACACTGACACGGTTTAGGTCATGGGCAAGCTTTCTATAATAAGCGTGTTAAAGGAGTATGATTTTGAAAATGTAAATGTATCAAGGTCTACCAGTATCTTGGCGTTTATTGAATTAAATATGATGTCGATTCGATCAAGAAATTGTAGCCGCCATTTTGAATGAATAAATGTTGCAGGAACTGTGTTCGTTAATTTCATTCGCTTAATTCTGGAATTAATATGAATGTAGAAGTCATAGATAGAATTAGAAATAACGTAATTTGATATTCGCGGAAAATCATCGGAGTGAACGGGAGCGGTCATTAAGTCTTTGCGTATTGTTTTATATCATGTAGTAAATTAATACCAGGCAAATAATAAATAAGAACCGGTGTTTTGTGAAAATTAAACTGTGTGTATTAGTTCCCGGTGTAGATGAGTAGAGTGACAGTACAGAATTGTTAGGGAGATAAGGATTTTCTACCACCTATATAGAGTTGTTTTTGGGGAGACGTTGATGGTTGGCCAAATGTAATATTTAGTGTTAGGTAGAAAAAAATAATAACAAATTTACTAAAACACGCTCGAGTGAATAAGTGTAGTATAGTGGTGAGTTTAGTAGCCTGTGATGTGGATATTTTCCTATACTCCGAGAAGGTACAGAGG
>OY744548.1:37362853-37432853 GCA_963556195.1 Sepiola atlantica
AACTGTGTTTTTTGTGTTAGTTTTTCTTTTACTTGGGTTGGAATTTTTAATTGTTTAAGGGAATGTATGGCTTGTTTTTTAAACAATTTTCCTTTTATTTTTTTTGTATTTGCATTTTTGTAAGCTTTCTTCTATAAGAACACACATTTTTTCAGTTTAATTTTTTTTAATCAAACAAACATGCTGGTACAGTTGCGTTAATTTTGACCTGATAATAACTGATCATTTATAATTTCAGTAAAGACGAGTGGATTACAAAAAAAATAACAAGAACAGAAAGTAAAAAAGATGGAAAATACACGACGAAAAAGAAGCGTAGGGAAGCAAATAAAATAAAAATAAAAGTAAAGTAGAATCAGATCTATTAATAAAAAGAGGCTTACAAAGATGATGATGATACATTAAAATATTAAATAAATATAGAAGCAAGAAAGTAGCCGAAAAAAAAGAAGGAGAAAAATAGATAAAAAGATGAAAAGAAAAAAACACGGCGAAAGTAAAGCAGGAGACTAAAGAAATAGATACAATTGTAGAGAATTGTAATGCAAATCTATGTCTACATATAGTTGTTGTTCTTGTCTGTCTGTTCAAAAACTCCTCTATTTTTATATATTCTGAAAATATATTATCCACGGTACTTGGATACGTATATTACGTTTTTATCAAAAGGCTGAGATGCAAGTTTAATGTGTCGTCTGCGTTCGCGCTTGATATTATTTGAAAGGAAATACAACGCCATACTATAATACATGAATTGAAAAATTATCGAACTAAGAACCAAGAATAAAAATTGGAATAAGAGTGCACATATTTCCGAAAATATTCCGCGTTTGCCCCAAAAAGTCACAGTCTGTAGATTTAAAGAAATGTATTTAAATAAGTACATTATTGGATCCTGCCCAAAATTAAATTTCATAAAATGTGCAATATCAGAAGAAAAAGGGAAAATGGTGTTTTGGGACTGTGTCAAAAAAATATGTACTTTACGAATGTGTCAGCACAGACAAAGACTTAAAACATTCGAAGACAAAAGTTAATGAGATGAGTCGAGTGTCAGTTGAATAAAGTTGAATCCCATGATAGGATGGAACATCTTTATATATCATTGACTTAAAAACAGCAACCGATTAAGATAACAGGAAATTTTGGGTTGATCAAAACAGCTTAATTTAGATGTGTTTATGTATCAGGTGTATGTATATATGTATTAAGTAAAGTACACGGAAAAACTACTAGGCAAGTTTACAAACATAATCATTTTCCAAAACTGTGTAGTAATAGTGTGCAAACTAGTTTGAATTCACCATTTATCATCATTCCCAAAGCTTCAATCACTACAGAGTCGATATGCGTCATGATATGCCACCTTCTGCTGATTTATTTTTCAACCACTTTTGATGTAGATAGTTCTGTCATATGGTATTATCATATTATACAAAGCATAAGATTTCCCGAGTCAAACTCAGCTACAAACGGTGTTCGGTCATATTCAGTTCTTGATATTAAAGACTTCCTGTTCGTAGTAGCATACTCTTGTGGTTTGTCAAGTTTTGTACGAACTTTTATTTATTAGTTTATTTATTAAATTGTTTGGTGAAAGTACAAAACAGTTAACAAAGCCCCCCACTTCCCCATGTTAAGAATGGCTTTCTAAATAACCTTCTGCAGTTTACTGACAAAGCTGCAATAATAACGTTATTATTTAGAAAGTCGTTCTTAGCATGGAGAGGGGGCTTTGTAAACTATTCTGTACTTTCACCTTGCAATTTAATAAATAAATTAATAAATTCTGGAAACAAAATCTTTCACCGCATGTTATATTACGGATGAAGTTTAATATCAGGAACTGAATCTGACCGGATACTGTTTGATGCGGACTTTGAGTCGGGGTTCTGATGGTTTGCCTAATATTTTCTTCAGCTCTTACGTTGTTGTTGTGGACCGGTTTAGCGGTACCAACAATAAAATAAATAAACAACAGGTTTAGAGATAATAATAATGAATTGTATTGAACAGAGAAATTATACATAAGTCAGTGTTGGCAGTGCTAGTGCCTAAATGTACTACAAATGTTCTCCAGGCAAAAACCGGTATTTATGGTAGCAGGTTGCTACAATTTAGTTATTACTAAAGGGTAGGTAGGTTCACCCACAACACCCACCTTCCGAAACTCATTCCTCCGGAATCTTAAGGTATATCTTTTCCCTATGATTCACCTCGAAACTCCCGGTTAATTAACGTTTTCTTGATGACCGTCTCTGTTCCGGAGGCGTTTTTGGTGTTGGCAGCTCAAATGCGTCGTATAGATCATCCATGATGGTCTCACTCTGATCCGATGGGGCTTCCCCTGGGTCGTCCGACATGCGACGACGCATTTGGTTACTGTGTTTTTTACAGGTGCCTCTAGGACCCTCTACAATGTACACCATCCGCTCCAATCTTTTTTGTACCTTTCCTACTTCCCACACGGTTTTGTTTCCATGGTGTTCCTGGAAGAACACCTTCTCTCCATCCTCGTACCTCTTCTTTATGCCGTAATGTTGGTCGGTTTCACCTGTTTTGGTAAAAGTTTGTCGAATACCGACTTTATTTTTCTTCCAAACATTACTTCCGCCGGTGGTACCTGGGTTGGTGTGTTCTTGTTGGGTGTAATTCTATACACTTGGAGGAACTGCTGGAATGCCTTTTCTCTCGGCGTGCCCGTCGATTTTTTCAACGCTCTCTTCAAGGTATCAACGAATTTTTCTGCTTGTCCGTTTGACCTCGGATGAAAAGTAAGGGTGGTGATATGTTTAATTTGAAAGCCTTCACAAAATTCTTTGAACTCTCGTGAAGTAAATTGTGTACCGTTGTCCGATACAACAATGTCCACTACTCTGAATCGAGCAAACAGTTCATGCAACGCGCATATCGTGACATCCGTTGTTGGGTTTTTACATCTAACAACTTCTGGCCATTTTGAGTAGCTGTCGACTATAATTAAATAGTAGAAGCCTTCCAATGGCTCCGCGAAATCTATGTGAATCCGGGACCATGGTTGCCTTGCTTTTGGCCATGGACAGTACTGAATAAGTGGTGCTTTCGCTGCCGACGCGCAGCCCGCACAGGCCTTCACCTTCGTCTTTATGTCCCTGTCCATGTTTTTTCCAATACACATAAGATCTCATTAGGCTCTTCATCCGTGTCGCTCCGGGATGCCCCTTATGGAAATCCTTCAGGATTTTTTTTATTAGCGTAGCTGGGATTACTACTCGCTCCCGGTATAATAATGTGTCGCAACAGACTGAAAAAGCTTCTGCCGTTTGTTCATCGTCTGTTTGTAATTTATTTTTAATTTCGATGATAAAATTATCTTCTCTTGCCTCTTTTTGTATATCGCCAAGTGTGACTGGCAGCTCTTTTATTGTGTTACACAGTACTTTACTATAGTCATATTCAGACCGAGGGGATGCTATAACTGTATCGTCGAGCGGTTCCGTGTACTTTGGGATTAGCCGCGATAAACCATCTGCGTGTCCTAGTCTTTTTGACAGTAAAAATTCCATCTCAAAGTTATAATTTAACACAATTATACCCCATCTCTGTAGGCGCTTTTCTGTGTAAGTTGGCAAGCCTTTTTTTGATCTAAAGATGGTGATAAGTGGCTTATGGTTTGTTTGTAGGATAAAATGACGGCCGTGTAGATACCTGTGAAATTTGGTCATTGCGAACACAATATCCAACGCTTCTTTTTCAATCTGCAAGTGTGTTATAAATTGTGAAAACATGGGATTACCTGGAAAACGGTCTCGATGCGCGCTCTGCAGGGCTGGACCGCCCAAAGAGCGGCAAGATGGCGTCCTAGGCTTAATATCGCCAGGTAATCCCGTGAAATCTCGTGTTCTCTCGCGGAGACGAGAGTCCAGTTTGATATAAAAACGGGTCGCTGGAGGCAAGACGGCAGAAGGCTGAGAGCGTAGTCTACGAGGGACGACGGAGAAAGAAGAAGAAGAGAAAGAAGAAGAAGAGAAAGAAGAAGAAGAGAAAGAAGAAGAAGAGAAAGAAGAAGAGAAAGAGAAAGAAGAAGAGAAAGAGAAAGAAGAGGTGGAAGATTAATTTTTTTCTGCTACAAGCTATTTCGGCATTGTTATGGAAAAATTCGACATCAGATTGATTCCGGAATTCGACGGCTCTCCTGCTGGTCCATCGGTGGTCGAATGGCTGGAGAAGGCCGAGCGTGTTTGCCGGTTGTGCAAAATTAAAGACCCAGCTATGGTCATCCCATTGAGACTCACTAAGGGGGCTTACGCCGTGTACCAGCAGCTCAGTAATGATGCGACCATGGAGCAGATTGCACAGGCGCTGCACGGGGCATTTGGTGCAGATCCTTTTGTTGCCTGGAGGCAATTTTCCGAACGCCGGCTTGGGCCGGGGGAGACAGTGGACGTCTACATGGCCGACTTGAAAAAGCTTGCTGCTCCCTTCGGCGGTGCGAGTGACCGCATATTGTCATGCGCCTTTTTGTCTGGACTTCCGGACGATGCAAGCCGACTGCTGCGAGCATCATTGAGACTCACAGAGATTGAATTGGTGGAGTTGTTGGCGAGAGCACGAAACATCTTGAAGGACGATCGAGAACTGGTCTCTGCAGCGGTTGACACCTTGGACTCGCCAGCAGAGGGCCTACGATGCTATACATGTGGTGGCCCCAACCACTTCTCCAGAGACTGCAGAGGCGGCACAAGGCGCACCCCAAATTATGGAGCACGAAAAGTAATACGGTGTTACCAATGCAATAAGCCAGGCCACATAGCACGGAATTGTCCGGGAAACGGGCAAGGGGAGGACGCCGCAGCGCTAGCACCCTCCCCAAAGCGGCATTGAACAAAGCGCTTCCTGCAGTGACAGTTCAAGTTGATGGGTGTAAACGTTCAGCGCTGGTTGACACCGGCTGTACCCAAACCCTCCTTCGAAAGGAATGTTGCATCACATGGAAGAAACGACAGATCCCCGTCCTGACTGTCGGCAAAGGCTCATTAGTGTGTTGTGGATCCAGTGTTGTTCATATCAGCATTGACAATGGCCCCCCGGTGGCTGTGACGGTGTTGGTGGTCGATGGGGAGCTGCTCGGATATGACCTTCTCCTTGGAATGGACACTATTACACAGCTAGGCGGAATTACTGTAAACAGCGTCGGTGATGTGAGATTCCCTCGACCAGACAAACAAATGTGTGCAGCAATCACTCTTGACGAACCCGATTTCCACGCAGAATATGACAAGGGCACAAACACATGGACAGCGTCCTGGAAGTGGGCAGGCGACCAGCCACCAGTGTCTTTGCGGAATCGGCTGACAGAGTATCCCCCTCCTGCATGGCTTAGGGGGCAGTACGAGGCAGAACTTCAAGTGTGGCTGGATAACGGCTGGTTAATTCCATACCCAGAGGATGAGCTCGGGCCCCCGCGGGGGCTAATTCCCCTGATGGCTATCAGACAAGAGAACAAGCAGAAAGTTCGACCTGTTCTTGATTACCGGGAACTCAATGAACACGTTGACCCGTACACTTCGGGGGCTGACGTTTGTGCTCATAAACTGCGAGAGTGGCGACGGCAGGGTGCGGAAGCGGCCATACTGGACTTGCGAAGAGCTTACCTACAAATACATGTTGAGAAATCGCTGTGGCCATTCCAGACGGTGGTAGTCAAAGGAACTCGCTATTGCTTGACCAGGCTGGGGTTCGGCTTGAATGTAGCCCCGGGCATCATGACGGCGATCATGCGGGCGATCCGGCGTCAGGATAAAGCTGTGCAACAGGCGACATCGTCTTATATAGACGACATTTTTGTCAATGAGAGCCTGCTGTCTGCCCAGGCGGTCAAAGAACACTTTGAGCACTTCGGGTTGTCGTGCAAGGAACCGGAGCGGCTGCAGGATGGGGCGAAAGTGCTCGGGCTGCAGGTGAGCGGAAGTGCAGATGGCCTCCAATGGGGAAGGGGCGGTGAAATCCCGGAAATCCCATCTACCATCACACGTCGGAGCACGTTTTCCGTGTGTGGAAAACTGGTGGGTCACTTCCCTGTGTGTGGGTGGCTCCGAGTGGCTGTGGCGGCTATAAAGCGACGGGCAACTTCTTTGTCAACAGGATGGGACGATGAGGTGCGTGATCCTTCCCTGCGAAGCATGCTGGTGGAAGCTGTGGCCAGAGTGACCAATGATGACCCTGTACGAGGGAGCTGGTGCGTCGATGGGAGTGAGTTTACAGTTTGGGTGGACGCCAGCTCACTTGCCCTTGGCGTTGCTCTGGCAGTCAACGGAAGTATAGTAGAAGATGCCTGCTGGCTCCGGCCAGAGAATGACGCTAAGCACATAAACCTAGCTGAACTCGATGCTACACTGAAAGGAGTCAATCTAGCGCTTCAGTGGCAGGCTAGCGTCCTCCACGTTATCACGGATTCCACGTGTGTGCATCGGTGGATGACCGATGCCTTGAACGGAAAAGCACGGCTGACAACGAAGGCATCGGCCGAAATGTTAATCCGGAGGCGGCTTGCTACCCTAACCGAAACCATCAATGAATACAACTTGGTCATAGATGTGACACTGGTGCAGTCCTGTTTGAATCGAGCGGATCGATTGACCAGAGTGCCTCGCCGTTGGCTGGACCTGCAGAAAGAAGTGAACGAACCAGCACCTGTAAATTGTGCTGCGGTGGGACGTAGACTCAGCCCAGAGCGTATCGCTGATGTCCATTGCCAAAGCGGGCACCCTGGTGTAAACCGAACCTTTTACTTCGCCAGGTTGGTTGACCCCTCTGTGTCACGGAGGGCTGTGAAATCTGTTGTGAGAAGTTGCAACACCTGCCAATCGATCGACCCAGCACCTGTCCGGTGGAAGAAGGGCACACTCGGTGTGAAGTATAACTGGGATAGGATTGCGATGGACATAACTCACTACAACGGGGGGAATTTCTTGACCCTTATTGACTGCGGACCGTCCCGATTTGCATTGTGGCGGTCCCTTCGCCGGCAGGATACGGCTGCCATTGTCCATGAGTTGGAAAGTGTGTTCCTTGAGCGTGGCCCTCCTTCTGAGATATTGACCGACAATGGCCCCGCTTTTGTTAGTGCACCGTTCAAACAGTTTGTAGATGGCTGGGGTGTCCGTCTGCGTTTTCGGTGTGCCCATGTGCCCAGTGGGAACGGAATTATTGAGCGCAACCATAGGACTATCAAGACCATCGCAGCGCGGAAGGGGTGTACGGTGGCTGAAGCAGTCTATTGGTATAACGTCACCCCTAAGGACGATACTTCACCCTCCACCGCGCCAGCTAATGCGCTACATACATACCATGTCAGGGCAAGAGGTTTGGAGAGCAGCTTACTGCCCGAACCAGAACCTCCACAGGATAAAATGAAAAAAGGAGATGTCGTTTGGGTTAAAAAACCCCGAGGCCAGTGCACGACTCGTTACGGAACCGGTCGTGTCACTGAAGTGATCAGCCCGCAGGCGGTGCGAGTTGATGGAGTACCCCGTCACATTAAAGACTTAAGATCGGTATTCCAAACGCAGCTGCCATTTAACGAGGATAATGACATTGAATCCGTGACCAGCGAACCATCATTCTGGTTCATGACGGCTTCATCGCGCAGCGACACTGAGAGTGATAGCCTTGAATGTACTGACCCTCCTACTGCTGATGAAAGCCCGGACAGTGATGCTGCGATGCGCAGCCTCAGGTTCGCTGACCTTCCTGCCACGGAAGACAGCACGGATGACGATGAGGCCCCGAATCCCCCTCCCCGAAGAAGCACTCGAAGAAAAAGGACACGGCCTCCCTGCTCTTTCTGTGATAATGAGATCAGGGGGGAGTGTGTTATAAATTGTGAAAACATGGGATTACCTGGAAAACGGTCTCGATGCGCGCTCTGCAGGGCTGGACCGCCCAAAGAGCGGCAAGATGGCGTCCTAGGCTTAATATCGCCAGGTAATCCCGTGAAATCTCGTGTTCTCTCGCGGAGACGAGAGTCCAGTTTGATATAAAAACGGGTCGCTGGAGGCAAGACGGCAGAAGGCTGAGAGCGTAGTCTACGAGGGACGACGGAGAAAGAAGAAGAAGAGAAAGAAGAAGAAGAGAAAGAAGAAGAAGAGAAAGAAGAAGAGAAAGAGAAAGAAGAAGAGAAAGAGAAAGAAGAGGTGGAAGATTAACTTTTCTCTGCAGGAAGTAAAGTTCTTGAAGCGTGCGCGATGGGTTTCATCGAGCCATCCGGCATTTTATGCAAAATGCACGCCCCAACGCCGTAGGAGCTGGGGTCACTTGCAACAATAGTTTTTAGCTCTGGATTAAAATGAGTAAGAAATAATTCTGAAGTTAACTTCGTTTTTAGGTTGTCGAATGCAGATTGACAGTCGGCGGACCATTCCCATTTACTATCTTTCTTAAGTAACTCATTTAAGGGGGCTCGCCATTTGTGCATACTGAGAATGAATTTTTCGTAATAGTTTGCGAGACCCAGGAAGCTTTGTAGTTGGGGAACGTTTCGGTTCCGGCATATTCTTGATAGCTATAGATCTTCCTGGGTCGGGACGTCTTCCATTCTTATCAATGACATGTCCCAAGTATTTGATCTCTTCTAGAAAGAATTCACACTTTCACTCCTTGAGTGTAAAACCAAAATCGCTTATCCTTTCGAATACGTTGTTTACGTGCTCACGGTGCTCCCAGACGTTCGTACTTTTCATTAAGGTATCGTCAAGGTAGCCGATCGAAAAATCGAGCCCGCTCAACATCGTGTCGTTTACCTGCTGAAAAATCGACGAGGCCACTTTAATTCCAAAAGGGAGACGATTGAACTTTAGTAGTCCCCTGTGTGTCGAAATACAGAGAAGCTTAGAGCTATCCTCCTCTACAGGTATTTGCAGATAGGCTTCACTCAAGTCAATTTTTGAGAAAAGTTTTCCACCGTTTAGTTTTGTGAAAACCTCTTCTGGAGTCGGCAGAGGATAGTGATGATCTTTCAGCGCATCATCTAAACCGGTTGAGAAATCGGCACACATTCTGATCTATCAAGATTTTTCTTCACGTAGACGGTTGGGGTCGCCCATTCCGAGTAGTCAACTGGTGTTAAAATACCTTTCTCCACCAACCGGTCTATTTCTGCATTAATGTTTTCAAGTGAGGCAAATGGTCCAATTCGTTTTCTCTTAAAAACGGGATTCTTATTTTCAATTAGTTCAAAACTCGCCTTCATTTTAGTACAGCGTCCTAATTCATTAAAAAACATCTTGGGGAATTACTCTTTCAAATCCTTCTTCAATTTTTCTGCTTCAGCCGAAAAGTTCTCTATTCGTTGACAATAGGCGCTTATCGGCGAATCTCAGAGCTGGAATTGCTGAATCCAATATGTATCGAACAAGTTTTCTTGTATTTTTCATTACGAACATGCGTAATTTGAATGTCTTATTTTTTAGTGTCACTTTTGAAATGACTTCCCCTTCAAAGTTAATTTTCTCTCCGGTTACCGATCGAGCCACTTTATCTGTGCGTAGCATAGTCGGTCTGCCGATCTTTTTCCAGGTATTAATATTAATAATTGATAGGTCAAACCCTGAATCAAACTGTAGTTTAACATCTTGATTGTTCATTTTTAGCGTAACATACTTTCGTATGTTTAGGTTGCCACCATCAATTCTAGTTGTTTTATGTAACTTTTTTTCTAGTGGTACTTCTGCAATGTGAGGCTGTGTGTCCCATGTTGTGGCATTTGTCACAATTTTTACGTTTAAAAGGACACTTCTGGTACCAATGTAGGTCCCGCAACCCCAACAAGGGTGGTTTGGGAATTTTTCATCCGACCTTTGAGGCAAATCCTTCCTGAATTTTTCTTTCGAAGAGTATGATTTTTTCGAAAAACGACGAAAATTGTTAATATTAGAAATTGCTGCTTCCTCTATTTCTTTAGCTTCCTTTTTCTCGGAAATATGTCTTTCAGCCAGTTTTTGCAATGTTAAATTTGGCTCGGTTTCTAGTTTGCTTATTGCACGTCTTCTTAACTCTGCATCGTTTTGCAAGACGAGCCCTTGCACAAATATTAATACTTTGAACTTGTCCGCTGTCAAGGATGATCACTTAAAGTCGTCAAAATGTTTATTGACGGTCGAAGCTAACGTTGAGTAATCCTGGCTTTCTTTTCGCGTTAGGTTCATGCATTTCCACCTTTTGTGGAATAAACTTGTTTTGGGGCAATATAGTTCCATTAACATTTTAATGGTTTCCTTGAAAGATAGTTCGCCCGTTTTCTACGGCAGAATATAACTGACAAATGTTGTATGCTCTGCCGTTCCTAGTCTACGAAGAACTAAACAAACCTTTTTCTTTTCTGACCATGTGCTACAATCAATGTCGAAAACATCCTGATATCGACGGTACCATGATTCGAAGTTTAGGTCCTCTTCAGGCACATAGTTGAAGGTTTCTATAGCTGACCATCTTGCATTTTAGTTGAACGCGTCGCTGTCGTCATTCGTCGTATTTATCATTGCTTGTGCCGGCTGTTCAAATTTTCTATCTGATTGAGTATGTTGCTCTAATTGTAAATGCTTTATCCCAATCAATTGTTCGGCTAAAGATTTTCTATCTTCTCGCTTTTGTGCTAAATTCTTTTCCTCAAAATATTTTAACAAACTCAATTGCTGCGACTGAAATTCCTTCTGTTGTTCTGATTGAAATTTAATCATCTCCAATATCTGTTTCGAGAAATATTCCATGATTAAAAAAATACTTTCTTGAAAAGCACTAAAAACAACGTCAAATAGTCATTCATTAAAAAAAATACTTCTTGAAAAACAATTCAAGTCACAAATAGTTCTTCACTATTTTTTCTTTTCAAATGCTTACTGTTTAATAACAAACTCAACCCCTTCTCATCACTGCGTCATTCGGGTCTCGAATTTGACCGGCACTTGCTAATCTTTTTTTTTCAAAGTTCTTTGAGAAAAAAAAACGATTTTATTAATCCGGTTTATTGGGTAATTAATTTTACAAATTATTTGTATTTTTGTACGCATCTGGAACTCTTTTTCCCCAATAAGACCGTTTGCCTTTCAGTGTAGGCTGAAAATGCAAAATAGCAAGTAATGGCTTTTACCGCTATATAAAAAATTGACTAGTTATTCAAGAAAGTAACTTGGTTTTACTTGTCAGATTTTTTTCGACTATACGATTTTACAGTGACAAGTCTGTTCGCAAAATACGTTTGACTATATCAGACACGAAAAAAGGTTTTTGTAGTATGGAGTTTCTTTTTTTCAAATCTTTCAGTTTAATAAGCACATGGTATTCCAATTTCATTTGTTGCACGAGGTAAAATCCCGTATGGAAATACGAAGAACACAAATAGTAAAATCGGTCTTACTTTTTTTTTCGTCCAGTAATTGTTTAAACTGGTTATTTCTTGTAAGGCCGACTCGTCCCAAATTTGAATGCATTCAATATTTCCAATATCTTCCCGAAAATTATGAAGCGCAAGGTTTTTTTTCAAACGGGTAGAATTTTTTTCGAAGGTTGTAGACACTGGTTTATAATTCACAGGTTACAAGGTCCAAGGTGTTTCCAACGAAGTCCTTTACGAATCACTCGTTGCCAGTTGTTGTAGACCCGTTTAGGGGTACCAACAATGACATAAAAGAACAACAGGTTTAGAGATAATAATAATGAATTGTATTGAACAGAGAAATTATACACAAGTCAGTGTTGGCAGTGCTAGTGCCTAAATGTACTACAATATTTATTCTGCATAAAAAATACAGAAATGCGGCAAAAGGCCAAAAAGGGGGGTGGGTAAAGATCGGTCTTCAATAACTTACTTTAACTTGTCTAACTTGGCTAGTTTCATTCGTGACCATCATTCACCAAAATACCATATTCATACTACAATCATGCACCATACATTAAAGGAATTTATACCATGACTATCCTACTTAAAACCCATAATTATACAATATGAGATGGGGGATTTGGGTAATGAACATTTTATATAAATAAAGAAAATGAATTTATGTACAATGAAAAAATTTTTTTTTTTAATCCCAGTGTTAGTATAAGGATCCCCCATTTCTAAGTTGTGGCAGATATGCGGATTTGCCAGTCAAAACGCGATGCAAGCCCGAACGCTTTATTTTCACCACCACTTTCGAAAATCTCGAAAGGTGACCTGCATCTCTGGCAAATCAGGCTATCTGTCACCTAATCGGGAAAAGGGTTGGGGAATTAAAAACTTAAATTGAGAAAAAAAACGGGGGGGCTAGGACAAAAATAAAACGGGACCCTAATTAAATCATTCATGCACTAGCTACGTTATGAACAAAAATAATAGTCAAAAACGTGTCAACTTAACTAGCCTTAAACGATGACAAGACGGGACAAGATCTTATTTTCGTTGGAGAAACCCAAAATCTTTTGCCTAAGGCACGTCCAGATACCACTCCAGACTAGCTCCTCTCACTCGACACAATCGTGCAACTGTCACCCATCTTTCACTAAAATCTGCCGAAGGGAGTTTCACCTTCTCGGCCTTAATGCGGATCTTCAGACGACACTTGAAAATTCGAATAAGGTCGAGAGCCACGAAGGTCTCACCGTCGTAGACAACTTTCATACGTGTCTGTAATATCACACTTCTCAACAATGCTAGTAAGCAATAGTATACAAAACGTTTTTTCTATCATTTGTCGGAGCCAAATTGCTACATATATTAAGGTCGAAAGATGTTACATTCAGTATGCGAACCATGAGGCCTGGAACTAACTTTATGAGCGGCACAACGATGCGGCAATAAACAAAGGCGTGATTAACAGTCTAGTCCTCGTCACCGCAACGACAACAAATTAGAGAATCCCTTAGTCCAGCTGCATGAAGCTTTTTTCCGACCCAGAGAGCATTTCTAATAATCAGCCAGGCCAGAGATGCCTCGTCATTATCGAAGACCTTAAGCCCAGGCGCCCAAGGCCAGATTTAGCGTAGCTCCCCCCTCGATAAACCGAGCCCCTCAATCTTCTCATCTCGAACAGATCCCCTCACTAAGACCCGATACAATGCCTTACGAGACAACAGCTGGGTGTCAGAGGGGCTTTACTTCACCCGTAAGAGAAAGTTCAAGGCCCGTCGAAACTTGCGATAAAAGGAGCACTCGCATCAGGGCAACCTGTGTGCCTTCCCCTCATCCAAGTGCACACTTTTCGAAGCCGGAAAGGCTTTCTTGATGTCTTTATTCCAAAAGCCACCGTTTATCTCAACTGGTGTACACATTCGATCCAGGTAATATAGACGAAGCGTATGTGACGAATCTCAACACTTGGCATACCCAGACCGCCCTCAGAAGGATGTAGATAACAGATCTCGCAACGGATCTTAGGGGCCCACCAAGCCATAAAAACTTGAAAAGAGCCCGCTGCATTTCAAGCAGTGTATCCGACGGGAGTGGAAGTACTGATAGACGATATAGGATGATCGGATTAATGTGTGAGGAACACACCTCCGCTCTCCCCTTTAATGAAAGATTTTTACGAGTCCACAGACCAGCTGCGGCCCAAATCGTTTTCAATACTTCCGACCAATTTTTCTCCAGCTGGAGGTCAGGACCGAACCAGACGCCGAGTAACTTAAAAGGCCCGTTAGTCCAGCTGAAGGGTCCCTGTAGGGATACACCCTTCCAGGCACCGATGCGCAAGCCAACAGATTTGTCGCAATTAATTTTGGCACCTGTTTCCGTTTCATACATTCTGATTTCTCTGTCGACGACACTAATCTCGGCACTGCTCGTTACAAGCACTGTTATGTCGTCGGCATAGGCAAAGTACTTCAGTGTAGTGCAAGCACCAGGCAAAGTAACCCCGCGTAGGGCCGGGTTCACCCTGAGCCTGCGAAGGAAGGGTTCAAACACAAGCGCATAGAGCATCGGTGAAAGCGGACAACCCTGACGAAGTGATCTGGATAATTTGAAGGGCTTTGACCTCAAACCATTCACTTCCACAAGCACCCCGGGGTTTGCATAAAGGAGGCGAACCCAGGAGCGAAACTGCGGTCGAAAACCGGCCGATGACAAAACAGCCTCCAAGTAGCGATGGTTCCCCCTATCGAATGCTTTGGACTGATCTAAATTGATCAGCGCGGCTTCTGTGTCGACTTTCACAACGATTAAGCGTATCGCGTGCAAATTATCCTGAATAGTCCTACCCTTCACAGAACAAGTCTGTTCGGGGCTAATCAGACCAGCCAAAACAGGCGATTTGCTAAAATATTGGCCGAAATCTTAAACTCTGTGTTTAGCATAGTTAAGGGCCGAAAATTATTCATTCCATCCCCACCATCTTTGCTCTTGCGTAACAATTTCACGATCCCCTTGGTAAAGTACTCAGGTATTGACCCGTTCCTAAACCAAGCGTTAAATAAAACTGTCAGCAAGGGTACAAAAATGTTCGACAACCTCAAATACAGTTCGTAGAGCAAACCATCGATCCCAGGAGATCTATTCAGGCCGACTCCCTTTAAGGCTTCCATGACTTCATCCTCCGTTATGCAACCTTCGCACCTAGCCACTTCGGTCGCCCCGAGGCGAGAAAAGTCAGCTAAATAGGGGTCGAAATGCGCTAAAGAAAAACCGGGCTCCCTGGTGAAAAGATCCTCAAAGTGATTACAGAACGCCTCCAAAATACCGTCGTTTATGGTCACGGTACGTCCGTCCGGCAATGTGACATGTGCGATATATCGATCGGTAGCATGTCGACGCTCCTCTGCACGCAATTCAGCGGCCATGTTTGCCACCTCATGAAGCATTCTCTTTAACCTAGCCCTAATTAAAGAAGCTTAGTGTTCCTTGCTAGTCAAGGAGGCGAGCTTCGCCTTAATTATAGTAACATTAGTACTATCCCCCGCCACACCGCCCGATCTAATCTAGATTCTAGTGTCGCTTTTGCTGCTCTAGATTCTAGGGTGAGTTGTTGGCTAAAGTCAACATAAAAAGGACCTAATGGTTTTCCTAAATTTCACCCACAACTTATTCCCAATTATAGCCCCCTTTCATTACCCGCTGATATGTTAGTAGTAGCTGTTCCCGGAAACTCTTCAGATCGAACAACAAAGTGTTGAGTTTCCAGTACCCAGCTAATTTAGGTTTACGGCTATCAAAGTTTACATGGGCACGAACAAGTCTATGATCCGAGTAAACTATATTATCAAAACTTGGACATTCTAATAATTCTACGTCGACTCTTCTAATTAAGAACCGGTCAATATAACTAGAAAGCTGTACTGCACCGGAGCCGCGTCTAACTGTCCAAGTCCACACTATATCACGAGGCTTTTCATTTCGGAATGTATCGATCAGATCAAACTCATGGACAAAGTCCCGAAATGTTTTTGCATCATAATCTCTATTAGTACCCCTAGAAGGATTTACTGCGCGATCTAAATCAGGATCAAGGACCGCGTTCCAGTCTCCCGCTAAGATAACTGAACGAGGTGTGTTCATGAACTGCTTGATTCGCCGAAAAAAGGGAACACGCTCAGCCTGGAAGTTTGGCGCATAAACCCCAATAAATCGAAACGCTTTATCTTTTATGGTAACATCCAGAACGCAAAGCCTTCCTTCCGCATCCATGAAACAAGGGTCACACGACGCATCTATAGTTCGCTTCACTAGCCAGGAAACCCCCCTCGAGTTAGAATTGAAGTACGCTGAATAGACATTAAAATCCCTAGACAGCGCACTTAAATAATCACCTTGAATTAAGTGAATTTCCTGAACACAACATACATCCACTCCAAGGCTTTGAAGGTCCAGGCATAATCGTAATTTCCGAGAATCGGCCCTAAAACCTCGGACATTCACGCTAGCTAGAAAGAGTGCCATTGTAGTGATTTAGGGTTGAGATTCTCCAACGAACATTAATGGGGTCAAGATACCGGCGGTTTTTCCCATAGAATAAGTGCCCATCGCAGTATGTATGAGACCATCCTGGGACACACCGCCGACATCAAAGGGGAAGAATAATTTTAAAGCTCTGTACAGGGATGGGTGTAAAAGACATGATTTGCGTAATTCTCTCAAGGTTGTTTTTTTATGAATCACTAGTTGCGGGGAAATATCAAACGTAATGTTCGCCTTCTCCATCATCCTCCAAACTGATTTTCCCTACCCTCGAGGTCGTTTAACAGTTAATAACCGGGTGGCATTTGGGAAATTATAGGGATGTTCAATAGATTTGCCTTTAACTTCTGTAAAGGCCAGTAATTTTTTTAGGTCAATGAAGTGGTGACCCTTCGCCCTAGTGATAACCTCTGTTGAAATCTTACATATATCTTCACCAGGGTAGAAGGGCTGTCTTTTGCTCCCCTTTCCTTTGACGGGGGCAGTAACAATTTCAAAAGTTTGGTGCGGCGGAGGGGGGACGATACATCGATGTTCAACGGGGAGTTGGGGAAGTCGGCCTTAGGGCGTGCTTGAGAAACGGGGAAGGGGGGGGCATTTGTGATTCCTTAGGGGAAGCAGGGGTGTGTGTCTCGGAGTCTGTTGTGAGGAGGCGAACGGAGAGGGTCTTGGGGTGCTGATCCTTGCTTTTTGGGGGGCAGGGCTGAGAGGTATCAGTTTGTATTCCCTTTTTTTTATAGTGGTGACTGGGGGCGGCATCTTGTGTGGTGAGGTCTTTTTTCTGGTGGGGGGGAAACAGGTGTTGTTGAAGGTATATATATAGGGTCTTGCGTTTTGCGTGAGGAGTTAGGGCTGAGTTTTGCTTCTTCTCGTAATTGTTTATTAAGGTTTACTGCGTTTACGTATGAGTCTTTCCCTGGGTCCTTTGATATTTTAATTTCTTCCTCCGCCTACATCCTTAATTGCTCCAGTGCGAGTCTTCCGGGTGTTTTGTTTCCGGTTACAATCGTCCACCATTCCCCCTTTTCGTATTCGTCGTCGAATTCTGCAAAATCTTTTTCAATGTCTGGCTTTGTCTTTTTTGGGGGGAGGGGGGGACTCTATCAGCGGATATCCCATCTTAGGGCCAAGATGTGCTCCAACATGATTTGTGGGGTTGTTCCCTGTTTTTTTTTCGTTCTGGGCAGTCGAACGTGAGATGCCCTATTGCATTACATCTCCAACAGGCCGGTTTTCTTCCTGCGACAATAACCGGCAGTTTGTCGTTCTCAATTTCGAGATAATACGGTATCTCATTAAACGTCTTCTGGTTGATGAGAATATGAAAGTTCCATATGGAGAGGTACTGGTCGCAGGAGACTGACATCAACTCTCCATATTTTGTAAAAAGCTCCGATGTGAGCGCCTTCAATATAGAAGGGGACATTAAATACAGATATCGTAGTCCTCCGTCTTCCGAGGTGTTCCATTTGTAGTACATACTCCGGTGTAATAATTTCTTTCTTCGCGAGTGTCATACACTCCTCCTCTGCAGGACCAGTTGGGATATCCTCGTGTCTTGATTATTTTAACCGGTCTATGACCGACCGAAGCTAAAAGCTAAGTTATAATTTCTACAGAGGATCTTACGGCTTTTTAAATTTTTCTGTCCATAACGAACATCGTTAGATTTTTCTTTTGAATCTTCTCAAGTTTTGGGAGGTCGATAATTAGTCCTGTCTTCGTAACTTTGGTTTTAAATGTTTCAATTTTCGCTTGGAATTCCTCCAAATTTATGTTCACCGCCGGGGGTGTTGTCCAGCCTGACGTTCCAGGTTGGGGCGAAGGTGTCAACCCCATTTTTATTGCCTTTTGTCTTGTTGGCACAGGGCTAGCTGCCATGGCCGGAGAAAAAAAAACCGTTAAAAACGGAGAAAAAAAAGAAAGAAAAAAACAGCAGAGAAAAATATATCGCGCGTTCAAACTAATCCGGCTCTAAAAAAGAGTGTCCGAAAAGCAACAACAATAACAATAACAATAATAACTATAATAATAATAATAATAAAAATAACAGGAAAATCGCAATATAATAGAAGACAAGCAAGAAAGATACCAACGTACTCTACTCGATCTTACTGGATGCCTAAATGTACTAAATATTAATTTGCGTAAACTAATTCACAAAATGAGGCACAAGGCCAAAAAGTGGGGAGGGACAGGATC
Source organism: Sepiola atlantica (assembly GCA_963556195.1). Lineage (NCBI taxonomy): Eukaryota > Metazoa > Mollusca > Cephalopoda > Sepiida > Sepiolidae > Sepiola > Sepiola atlantica. The sequence continues at coordinate 37,380,960 of OY744548.1, forward strand.
GGTCATGTCTAACTAAAAAAAACTCAACGTAGCTAGTTTCAACCATGAACATCATTCACCATAATACCACATTCATACTATACATCAATCGCTACTCACCATAATAATTCATACCATGAAATCCTACTTAAAACCCATATAAGAAATATGCAACGGGGGTGGGATTAAAAATGTATATATACAAAATATGATCTATACAATGCAAAAACAAAATAAAGGTTAGTAAAAGCCCCCCCCCCCCCGTTATTGAAATGTGGCAGAGATGCCGATTTGCCGGTCGAAATCGAAAACACGAAAAAAGGGGGGTTGATGCAGGCCCCAACGTTTTTTCTGAACACCTCCTTCGAAAATATCGAAGGGTGACCTGCATCTCCGACAAATCAGGTACTCAGTCACCTAATTGGGGAGAGAAGGGGAGTTTAACATGGGGCAGAAAAATAAAAAGGGGAGTGGCATGAGGACAAAATAAAAGGGGGTATGTAATGGAATCAATCATACACTAGCTAAATTGTTGAACTTAAAAATCAACAGGAAATTAAACAGAAAATAACTTGAAATCAGTCTTAATCTAACTTAAAATTAAAGCAGTGTTCGTTTCCTGAACCCAATATTCTCTGCCTAAGGCACGTCCAGATACCACTCTAATCAAGCGCCAGCCACTGTACACAGTCGCGCTCCAGTCACCCACCTGTCACCAAAATCTGCCGAAGAGAGTTTCATCCTCTCGGTCCTAATGCGAGGCTTAAGGTAATATTTGAAAATCGCAATAAGGTCGAGAGAAATGAAGGTCTCAGCTCCGTAGACTGTCTTGCACCTAGTCTTCCAAATCGTAACTGTCATAATGGCTAGTAAGCTTAAAAACGTAAACCGTTTTTGCCTATCAGTTGTCGGAGTCCAGTTGTTACATACATTAATGTTTTCCAGGTCAAAAGACGATATGTTAAGAATACGAACCATGTAGCCTGCAACAAGCTTAATCAACGGCAGGACAATGCGGCAAAAAACGAAGACGTGACTTAAGGTCTCGTCCTCATCGCTGCATCTAACACAAGTCGGAGAATTACTCAAGCGTGCTGAATGAAGCCTCTTACCTACCCCAGAGTGCATTCCTAATCGTCAGCCAGGTCAGTGATGCCTCGTCATTGTCAAAGCACCTTAACCCAGGCACCCAAAGCCAGATTGAGCGGAGCTCCCCCCTGGTCAAAGGGAGCCCCTCAGGCCTATCATTTCAGACAGTCCCCCTCACCATTTCCCAATACAATGCCTTTCGAGACAACAGCAGGGTGTCACAGAGGCTTTCTGTGACCCTTGAAAGGAACTTCAACGCATGTCTACATTCGTGATAGAAGAGGCACTCGTTTCATGTGCCTCCCCCTCATCCAAGTGAACACTTCTCAAAGCCGGAAAGGCTTTCTTTGAGTCTTCCTTCCAAAAGACACCGTTTCCCTCAGATTGTGTACTCATTTAGTCTAGATAAAAAAGCCTAAGTGTGTGGCATCGAATGTCGATGCTAGGCATACCCAGACCGCCCTCAGAAGGATGAAGGTAACAAATCTCGCGACGGACCAGAGGGCACTATCCAAGCCACACAAAACTTAACAGAGCCCGCTGCATTTCCAGCAGTGTATCCGACGGGAGTGGGAGCACTTAAAGACGATATAGGATGATCGGATAAATGTGAGAAACACACACCTCCGCTCTCCCCTTTACCGAAAATTTTTTGCGGGACCACAGAGTAGCTGCTGCCCTAATCGCTTTCAGGACTTCCGACCAATTTTTCTCCGGCTGAAGATCAGGACCAAACCAGACGCTGAGTAGCTTGCAATGCCCATCTGTCCAGCCAAAGGGTCCCTGCAAGGAAACACCCTTCCAGCCACCAATGCGGAAGCCAACAGACTTATCGCAGTTAATTTTGGCCCCTGTTCCCGTTTCATACATTCTGATGTCTCTGTCGACGACATTAATCTCAGCATTGCTCGTTACAAGCACAGTCAAGTCGTCGGCATAGGCGGAGTACTTCAACGTGGTGCAAGTACCTGCCAAAGTAATTCCACGCAGGCCCGGATTCACCCTTAGCCTGTTAAGGAAAGGTTCCAAAACAAGCACATAAAGCATCGGTGAAAGAGGGCACCCCTGACGAAGATATCTGGATAACCTGAAGGCCCCAGACCTCATGCCATTCACTTCAAACCTAACACCGGAGTTCGCATACAGTGTCGACTTTATCTATGATCAAGCGTATCGAGTGCAAGTTATCCTGAATGGTCCGGCCCTTCACAGAAAAAGTCTGTTCGGGTGTAATTAGACCAGGCAAAGCAAGTTGCAGACGATTGGCTAAGATATTGGCCCAAATCTTTAACTCCGCATTAAGCATTGTTAAGGGCCGAAAATTATCTAACCCATCCCCACCATTTTTGCTTTTGCCTAACAATTTCACTAAAGCCATGGTCAAGTACTGGGGAATATACCCGTTCCTAAACCACGAGTTAAACAAAACTGCCAGCAAGGGAACAAAAATATGCGACATCCTCAAATACACCTCGTAGGGCAAACCATCAATCCCCGGAGACCTGGTAAGGCCAACCCGCCTTAAGGCTTCCCGGACTTCATCCTCTGTTATGCAACCTTCGCACCTAGCCGCTTCGGTCGCCTCAAGACGAGAAAAGTCGGCTAAATAGAGGTCGAATTGTGCTAAAGAGAAACCGGGTTCCCGAGTATAAAGAATCTGGAAACGAGAACAAAAAGCCTCCAGAATACATTCGTGTGTGGTCACGAGCCCCCCATCCGGCAATGGGACACGAGCGATATGTCGATCAAATGCATATCGATGCTCCTCTGCACGCAGTTCAGCGGACATGTTTGCCGCCTCGTTAGGCACTCTTTTAACCTAGCCCTAATCACTAAAGCCTGGTGTTCTTGGATAGCCAAAGAAGCCAGCTTGGCCTTAATTATAGTAGCACTAGAGCTATCCCCCACCTCCACCGCCCAATCTAATCTAGACTCTAGTGCCGCTTTAGCTGCCCTAGTGTATAGGTTGAGTCGTCTGCTAAAATCGGCAGTAAAGGACTAAATAACCTTCTTAAAATGAATCCACTTCCTATTCCCAATTACAGCCCCCGTCAATTCCCGCTGTAAGTTTAGTAATAGCTGTTCCTGGTAGCCCTTCACATCGAACAATGAAGTGTTGAGCTTCCAGTACCCAGCTAAACTAGGCTTAGGTCTATCTAAGTTTACACGTACCCTAACAAGTCTATGGTCTGAGTAAACTATATTATGAAAACTTGGACATTCAACTAATCATACGTCGACTCTCCTAATTAAGAACCGATCGATATAACTCGAAAGTTGTCCCGAATCGGAGACGCGTCTAGCTGTACAAGTCCATACCCTATCTCGGGGCTTTTCATTCCGGTACTTATCGACAAGATCGAACTTATCGAGGAAGTCCCGAAATAATCTAGCATCCCGATCGGTGTTAGTACCCCTAGGCCGATTACGATCTAAATCGGGATTCAGGACCGCGTTCCAGTCTCCCCTTAGAATGACCGTCCGAGAAGTAGAATTCAAGAACTGCTGGATTGGCCGAAAAAAGAACCGAGCTCAGAATGGCTATTGGGCGCATAAACCCCGACGAGCCGAAATGCTATCTCCTTTATGGTAATATCCAAAACATAAAGTCTACCTTCCGGATCCAGGTAGCTAGGGTAACATGACGCATCTAAGGACTTGCTTACCAGCCAGGAAACCCCCTAGCAGAAGAATTAAAGTACGCTGAATAAACGTGGAAACCCTTAGCCAAGCGCACCCGAATAGTCCCCAGAAATCAAGTGGGTTTCCTGAACACAACATATATCCACTCCGATGCACTGAATGTCTGTAGCGACTCGAAATTTACGAGCGTCGGCCCTCAGGCCCCGGACATTCAAACTCGCTAGAAAGAGAGCCATGAGGGTGCCTTAGAGTTGGATTCCAGAAAGGAACATATCAGTTGTCAGGATGCCGACGGCTCTCCCAAAAGATTGCTTGCCCATCTGATCATTAATTTTACCATTATGGAAGATGCCGCCAACATCCAAAGGATTGGTTAGTTTCGCTATCTTATACAGGGCGGGGTGTAACCTTATGTGAACCCTCCCAAAACAATCTTTTCTTAAAACGGCTAGACCTACATCTTTAAAGATGGCCATTGGAATGGTGAAATTGAAAGTGTTGTTTGCCTCTTCCAGCAGAGCTTTCGCTTCTGATTTCCTCCTTTCAACTGTAAGAATTAGCAGGGTCTTCAATGGTTATACTACCGACTTCTTTGAATGTAAGGAGCTCACTTATATTGGAGAGGTGGTAATAGTTTACTGTTTCTTCTTGGGCGCATGTCCCTTTGCAGATATCCTCCCCAGAGAGGAAGGCGTTTTTTTTAGTTTCCTTTCCACAGAAGGTCTCCTCTGCCTCTTCAGTGCAATAGGTGGAGGGGGAGGCATGTCATCCATTGCGGAGGGGGTAAGGGGAGCTAGGCCCCATAGGAGATGCTGGAGAAGGCGAGGGGGAGGGTTGCTTTGTGGGGGACGCAGGTGGGGTATTTTGGGGGGTATTTAATACGGAGACAAAGGGAGAAGGTTTTGGAGAGGTTAATTTTTTGACGATTTAATGGGACTTAGAGGGATAAGCTTGTACGGTGTGTCTAAAATTGGGCCAGTGATAAGGGGGGCATTAATTTGGGAGAATGGGAACTTTTAGAAACTATTGGTTTGGTGACCTGTTGGGGAGTAGGGTTGGGGGTAGAGATTTTATCTGAAGTGGCTGAATTTTTTCCTTCTTTTTCTCTTTTTTTTGTAACTGTGTTTCCCCGGGTCGTGTTTTAGCATTTCTTTTTCTCTCATTTCTGCAAGAGATACCCGACCCGGGTTTTTTTTACCCGAAACAATAATCCATTCATTGTCTTTTTCTGCGGAAGGTAGAGCAGGGAATTCGTCTTCGGAGTCATCAGATGCAAATGTAATTGGTAAACCAATTGTAGCTGGAGGATAGAGGTGGGGGCCTGCCTTGGATGGTCTGGTAATCAGGGTCGTCATTTTCTGAGTAGATTTTTTCTGTGGGCAATCCAATGTCAAATGACTTAGTTGCTCACAAAACCAACAAACAGGTCTTCATCCGGCCAATATAATAGGTAGTTTTTCCTCCCCGATTTGTAAATAGTAGGGGATGCTGTAATAAGCTTTCTTGTCGATGAGTATTTCGAAATTCCATGTACCTGGAAATTCGTCGAAATTGACGTCTGTGATTTCGCCATATCTTAGAAAAAAAGCACCAACATGTTCACCTTTTACGTAGAAAGGTACATTGAAGATGGAAATTAAAGAACGTCGTCTACCCATGTACTCCGTGCGTAAAACATAGTCATGCGTGATAATTTGTGTAAGTGAAAGATTAGCACAAATCTCTTTGTTAGGAAACAAAGCGTTCCATGTGTTAAATCCCTTGCACTTGATAAACCTTTGAGGTTTGAATCCTGCATATTTAATACTTGCATATTAATTCAGGAGAGGCCCTGATGGACTTTTGTAATTCTTTTGTCGACTACAAACATGGTTACAGTCCTTTTTTGAATTTTTTTAATTTCTTCAAGTTTTGGTAAATCCACGTTAATTCCTTGTTCTGTGACCATGTGTTCGTATTTCTTTGCTTATTCTACGAAATCTTTGACATTTATAGACACTTTTGGTGGTTTACACCATTCCGAATTGTCGGACATTTTAGTCGCCATCTAGTTAATAACTAGAGGCATAAAAAACAGGGGGAAAAAAGTTTTTAAAAAACGTGGCAGAAAAAAAAAACGTCGTAAAAGAGAAAACAGTTCAACAATAAAAATCAACGTGAAAGCAATAACAACGATAACAATAGTTAACAATAATAGGCAACAATAGATTTTAAAATGAATACTAACTTGACGCAATGATCGTACGAGACACTCGTGCCTAAATGTTCTAAAACCGGTATTTATGGTAGCTGGTTGCTACCATTTAGTTATTACTAAAGGGTAGGTAGGTTCACCCACAACAGTTATCGTATCAGAGAAATAAGTATTGACCATTCAATCAGTGTGAACTGTCATATCCTGTAATGGGGACGGTGTTAATATCTCTTTACATGATGATAATGTCTACAACGAATATATTTGACAATTATTTCATAACTAGGTTCATGTTCTGCATGTAATCATTATTATTAGAATGATTTATTTGAATGTACAAGTTATTGTCATCCTCAACGCTTCAATCACTACTGGGGTAATATGTGTCTGGATATGCCACGCTCTTCTGATTTATTTTGTAACACCGTTTTTGTTTAGATGTTTCTTTCTTATTTCCAACAGCTGTTGTGTTATCATATAAAGGAAGTAAGTATTTACGATTCAACCAATATGAGTTATTAAATATAGGAATAAGGGTGAAGTTCATATATCTTTTAATTCTTAGGCTTTCGTTCAGTCTCGATAGACAATAGATACCCCTATAAGGGTGCCTGCGCAGAGAGTCTATTGTGAAGCAATGGTTACACAATCAGCTCACGCCTATTCTGAACCGACATTATTTGAGTCCAAATTAACGTATCAACAAAAAATACATTTTCTTTTGTTTTTTAGTCCATCGATATATTTATTACTCAAAGTAATAATCAGGTTTTATTAGTTTTTGTTATTTCAAATAACTTTTGATTATTTTTCGACTATTCGCAGACATTTCACAGCATATCCCACTCGATAATAAATAGTAATGTGTAATTATTGGTATTATATCCGTCTTGTCACAAAAGTTAACGAGTAAAAAACTGCCAGACGAATCCAATTGAATCAATATTTTTTTATGATCATGCATACAGCTATTATACTTGACAACTTTTTGATGAAAAGTTTTATATCTTGTGTGTGCCAATTACAATTAGTAGTAATATCATGTTTATCCTCTCTCACGTACTATGAATAATCAGTTGTTTCAAGTGACCTCTCTCACAAGTAAAACATGAAGTGTTTCTTGGAGTTCAAGGGATAACAATTATATCTAGATGTTCAAGTATGTTTTAATCACTATAGCAACTTACTTGGTGTTCTAGTACCAGCAGTGTAGCTCTCTATGTTTAAATCCAGTTATTTTCCTTAGAGTGTGTGTAAATAAAAGCGCTTCGAAATCTCAGTACCGTAATTTCCAGTGTATGTCTGCATAATACTATCCTTTCTCTGTCTGTTGATATTCTCCTAACCCCAGAAGTGTCGGGCGTCTATACACAAACACTGGAAAGTGATATTCTATTATATTTGAGAAAATCATCGTTTAATTAGAAAAGTAAGCGAATATATAGTACACAAAATTTGCTCTTGATGGGAGTAATAAGAAAAGTCTTAACCTGAATCAAAATCATAAATAAATAAATAAAAGTTAAATTTACGAGTAAAAATGAACATTTAAACATTGTAAAACGAATACAAAAAATCCTTGCATCAACATACGCATGGTGCGGCGACGATTACTTTTTATTATTTTTTTTTATTCATGGGGACGTTTAGTATAATCTCTCCTTTTCTCTCTCTTTCTCCCCCCCTCTCTCTCTCTCAATAATAAATATTTAATAATTATCTACATGCATATACATTTCATCCTTACAAAATCATCAGTGTAGAGATAACCATTCAAACCAGTCGCACGATTCAAACCCCAAAGAAAAGTCACTTCTAACTCAATTGTCATAAAGACATTGTCACTCTCTCTCTCTCTCTTTCTCTCTCTCTCTCTCTCTCTCTATATATATATATATATATATATATATATAGTAATAAAATATATTTATGGCAAGTTAGCTATACATAAACGTAATGTTATGTTCCCTAAAGATAAAAGCAGACTGAATTCTATTGTAAATATGACTGTGAAATTTAACACAACTAAATTAACACATTTAGCCTGGCTATTTTTGGGGGGATGAAACATTCACATTTCTGTCTAGCTTACCTGTCATAAATATATGTGTATACGACTACAAAGCTCTACTCGCGATTTCAGCACAGTTAAAGTAAATACCTTAAATATATATGCGCAATATGTTATATTATCTAATAATATTGTATATGTATATACATTAAATAAATATATATATATATATATATATATATTAGTTCATGTATACACGAAGCACATATATATATATTGCAATTTAGAAATTAACAAAAGCATGGCATTCATTTATATACGTTCTAGAAAGCAAGCATTTAGCTTAATTTAGTTTACAATCGTTTCTGACTCTTTATTATTATCACTAGAATCTAACCTTCTATTATTTATATGTATATATATATATATATATATATAAATATATATATATATATATTTATATAACAGAAGGCTAAGTTCTATTATATATATATATATATATATATATATATATATATATATATATATATATATATATATATATATATATATATTGTATAAATGAAATGGTTAGATTCCAGTAAGTATGTCTTTATTCATGTCTAAACAAAAGTTCATGAATTTATAAAGACATGCTAACGCGAATCTAACATTCTATTATGTATCTATACATGCTATTGAGCTTTAATGTTAAAGTCTAATAATAAATATATACATATACATATATATAGATATTTATATGCATTTTTACAAATATATGTATATATTATATATACATATATATATACACATATATATGTATATATATACATACATATATTTTTACATTTGTATACACAAATACACACACACATAAATATACATATATACATATATATATATATATATATATATATATATATATATATATATATACTGAACAGATGTTTAAAAACATGATGCTTTCTTATTCAAGCATCATGTTTATTAACCTAAATCATTACTAAAAAGTAATTACTTTACATCTTCTTAATTATCAAATCTACGAAACAATACTAAAATATTGACATTTCATGATTTTTTTAAGTCTCCTTTTTTAATACTAAGTAATTTTGTTTTTCAATACGTACATAATTCAACATATGACAAAATCTGAGTAAAATTCAAAAGGTCACAATAATCCTTCTGAACCACCAAATTTAAAAAGCTTGTATTCGGAACACCGGGAAGGTTCCTCGCATGTCTTGCTTGCTTGCCAGGCCAGAAGCCGTCTCAAGGCACCTTCCCAAATAGTGGCCTTAAAAATGCGCGCGTAAAACCGAGGCAATTTGCGATGGTCCCCGATGTAACACTTTATTAATTGACCAATACTGTTGAGGAAGTACCGCGTTGTGTCGTGACGTATCGCTCCCTCGTCTCTACAGCGATCGGTTGGAACACACATTTCGCGAAAAACGGCGTATTTTAATTATTTGTAATATTCTTCTAACGCTGCTCCATGTTCAGAGTCGATTAAGTTACTGAAGAGGACACAAGATTGTCAACACTAGTATCTTATTGTTATAATGTTTACAAAATCTTCATATATTAACATTTCACAACACTTAAACACTCTTAGACCCTTTTGCAAGTCATAGAGGTTAGATCCACAAAATATTGAATACAATTTTTTTAACAAATATTTTTATTTAGCAAATTTATTAAAAGTAGAACATCAATGGCGGAATTAGTGAGCTAAAAAGCGTGTCAGTTTGTTAGTGTAAAAATAATTGAATTGTATTCAAACTTTCATACAAAAACATACTTATGAAATTTCATAATAAAATCAGGTGTTTAATATTTAAATATATTTGTACCTAGCTGAACTTTGGCTACAGCGATTTTCGCAAGCAGTTGTGATAAAATTGACTTTTGCTGTTCAATTCTAAATAATGTACTGATAATTATCTGATTTTTTTTCTTTTGAATGTTGCGATACTCGTTTTTAAAATATTATAACTGGTCGTATGCTGTTTTAGTTAGTGAAAAAAGCAATGAACATTATTTTTTGTCGTGGAATATTTAGAATAAAGAAAATAAAATTAACTTCCAACGATACAAATGGCGTATTTTGCATAAGTAAAATGAAGGTTATATGAAGTTAACTTAATGTTTTAGTTTAATAATTTACTATCATTTAAAATCGGAGAAAATTATTTGTGTGCCAAACATTATTTGTTGGTCTGTAAATATTTATTTATTGCCCTTTTAATGTTCAATATATATTTTCTACTAAATGATAAGCTTATGATTATTGTAAGATTGATTATAAATGCAGGTTGTGAATGTCTCCGTAGTTAACATCAGTCGATTCATATCACTAAAAATAAATCATAAGTTAGTGTAAATTAAGAAATCATATAAACCATTATGAGGATGTAGTAAATAGTTTACTTGTTCTGTTAAACAAATATAATTATTTATATAACAACCGACATTGATTAAAAGACTCCAACAATTGTGTTTTATTTATTTCGTTAATGGCGACGTGCAAGTGATTAATGAGTAATGCTTTCATGTTAACAGTTTTCCTGGCCATAATGTGTATTTTCCGAGGGAAAGCAAATTGAAATACAGTATTCTGTGCAAAAAAACATGGGGGAAGTTATAAAAACCATTAATCAGTATCAAATATCATTTAAGATTTTAAAGGTTTATTCACTATTTGGAATCACCGAAGTTAAGCGACGTGGGGGCTGACCAGAACAAGATGAGTGGTCATTCTGGATGGTAGGCGCTGTATGTCATTTTCCCATGACCGGGATATACATGCGGTTGGAGACTGCTTGTGGATTTTTATATTCTTTGTAAACTTTCTCCGTCGGAGGAAGCCGGCATAGCCCGCTCACGGCTAATAACACAGCAGGTATTGCTGGTTCGGATTTTTACATAGTCTATTTAAGAGACAAACGGAAAACAGGTTAGAATGCAGGAGAAAAACAAAAACAAGAGATTTGACCGGTTTCGTTCGTATAATTCGATAATACGAACGAAACCGGTCAAATCTCTTGTTTTTGTTTTTCTCCTGGATTCTAACCTGTTTTCCGTTTGTCTCTTTTTTCACACATTTTGTCTACCACGGCATTACATTTTCATTACTTATCGTTCACCTTACCCAATAGGCTATTTAAGTTGTATTTCTAACATAGTCTATTTAAGTTGTATTTCTAACATAGGCTATTTAAGTTGTATTTCTAACATAGGCTATTTAAGTTGTATTTCTAACATAGTCTATTTAAGTTGTATTTCTAACATAGTCTATTTAAGTTGTATTTCTAAATAATCTATTTAAGTTGTATTTCTAACATAGTCTATTTAAGTTGTATGTCTAACGATATCTTGTTTTTAAAAGTTACAAGTTGCAACCATATTTATATGGAATATGACAACATGGCGGACATAAAATAAATAAAAACAGATGAAACACTTTTTCTGAAAAAGTTCGTTTGATCTACAGTCAACGATGAATATAAAGGATTTTTTTAAATGTTCAAGTGCGGTGCTTTAATTTTATGTTAAATGGATTATATGTCCGTTCGTTAACTTCAAACGGAATGAGAATCCTCTCAAGTGGAATTGAATACTGAAATAAATAATAATATCTCTCTGAATATCATAAGTAGTTTGTTTTTAAAATAATCATATTTTTGTGTAAGGACAATACTGTTGGACGGCTAGACATCAACAAATGGGAATCTGTTGTTTTGAGGTCAATTTTGTTATGTTAAAGTAACGACTCAAAGACAGTGATAATTTCATTGGCGTTTTACCTATTATAGGTGAACCAATAAACCTAATTGCAATAGTATGCTTTAATTGCCACAACTTTTGACCGTTTGGGACTAAATATTTACATTAACCAACCGAAAAGCAGTATATGCAATGTATAAGAAAAAAAACTCTGATCCTTTGTGCATGTGAACCTATTAAGAAACTCATCTTCATCCATTTAGTAAGCGATACAGTGTGGAAATAGTGTAGGCAAATAAACACATGTTAAAGGTGTATGAAGAGTGTAAAGTAGGGTTTCCCAATTTACCCAAGAATATTCGAGGAAGTTTTGAAAAGTATTATCACGTCGGGCCAAAATAGACCTGGAAGCTATGGAAACTAAGAGACATTCCCAAAGCTTTTACATTGGAATTGGATTCACTTCAATGTCATATCCAGGTTGGGTGCGTGATGAAAAGTGTGAATAATGATACGTGGATACGTTTATGTTTTGCAATTTAAAGGTAAGGATGAAGTGAATTCGTATCAGATTTTGATATTGGTAATGGTGATAAAATCGGATCTATAAATGCTGCTTATTACGTTACTCTGAGGAACATGACTTCAATGGTCATTGAACTTCAGCAAACAAATTCATCAATTGTTAAACAAGCCAGAGAATAGACAAACAAAAGTATAGAGAACAGAGTATTCTGGTCGAACATATGATATGCTACTTTTCTTCACCTTGCTAATACAAAAAATGGTACTCTGAAAGAAACCGGTAATAATGTAGAATTATATGCTCGTCCAATAAATAATAAAATAAAACAAACTCTCGTAATTATATAAAAATCACGACTTGTTTGCTTTTTTTAAGGGCGTGTGATGTCATTGTCCTACTTTAGTGAAGTCTTCTGCTCGCTGTCTCGCTATACAGTTCGGTGGACATCGCAATTACCTCACGTTCACTGGATCGAAGGACTTTTATGCAACTCTGCCTACTCTATGCAGGGCCATAGTCCTGAATGGAATAACAGAGTTTAACTTGCTCTTGACTCCTTATCAAATTCCGTCGTTTTTAGTTCCTTTCGGTTCAGTTGATGAAACTGCTTTGAGACCTTCACACATTTTTGGTCGAAAACTATTTTCCTTTCAAGTGTTTCATGCCTACATGTCATAGCGATCTATTTCGGTCCGTACACACATTTTGAATGAAGCGAAGCTTTATAGAAACCAAAATGCTCCGCTAGATGTCTAGAATTACATTGCTCGAACATATATGCAATAAGGATATCCGAAAGGACTACGACATCGCATCGATTGAGAGTAATGTGAGAGTATTACGGCTCAGTTCGTTTGGGCATGTGTTGAGGGAGAACAACGACACCGTCGTGAAACTTGCCTTTGAACGAGAAGTCGTTAGAAAGCGACCAAAGAAAAAGGCAGATGTTAAGACGGACGGACGGACACCTTGCACAAAGATCTCTGTAAAACTGGCCTTCACAAGGACCAAGCCTGTGATTGTTTAAAGTAAAAACAAAACTATATCATAGCGGACCCGGCTGTAGATCAGAATTAACACATAAGAAAAAGAATAAGAAGCGTATTTCTTTACTTCTAGAATATAAGGAATATCCACGATATAAAGAACCGAAGTTATCGTAAACATCCTGACTTTTACCTTCTCTGTGACCTTGCCCATGACATTTTACCTCGATATACACAAAATTAAATCTCTAATGCCTAATATGTTGACCAAGTTTTGTGAAAAGTGATCAAGCAAAGCTGACGGTAGACTGTTCACAAATAAACGTAATGAAAGATTCGATCGAATATATAACTTCTTTGGGGGTGGCAAATATTCTAAGAACTCGGCTGTATGTTTTTAGGGAGAATACGTTATTTTTTAAATTCTTCAAGCAAATTATATCCTCTTTATTCGGACGTATCAGTATCAGTTCCATGGCTACATTTGTATATGTTTGACAGTTGTAATTACCTTATGTTCTTTGGTTGAATGGGAGCATTGTTCACAGACGTCGTATCGGGTTCCATCTGAAAATACTTTCTACTTCTTCGTCAGGTTTAATTGGTTTATACTTCGGGAATACTGGGAGAAAAATGTATTGGGATGTTTCAGCTCAGACAAAATTGGTGTTAAACATTTAAAAATCAAATCTTAAAAAATAATTCTAAATAAAAATCTAAAAACTTTAAAAATTATATGTAAATGCACAATTTTAATAGAAATAGCAAAGATAAGTTTTAAAATATATAATATTAAATATAAACAAAAAATACTTAAAATACAAATTTACAAATACATAAGATTTAAATTTAAAAAATGAAATTGTTCAAGAACATTTGTTTTATTAACAGATACGCAGCTTTTTTGAAGGAGTTCATAATCATAATTATATTAATCTATGATTTGCGACCAGTGGAAGACATGTCATGAATCCAATCAGTTGAAATAGTTTCCTTAAAAAGCGCGTGTCATGATTATTTGTTTGATCTTAAATAAACGATTTGTGTAAAGTATTCCTGGAAAGTTTCAAGTATGACACTTGAACTTAATTTAGAGTATATTTCTGTTTCTCTTCATTAACGTCAAAAGGAAATAAGATTGTTTTAAGGAGAATTAAAAAAAGAAATACAAAATGAAATAACTTTGAAAATCATAAGTAGTGGTTTTCGACGCAACTAATTTTTTGTAGTATTTTGTTATTCGAACTGCAGTTCTCATCTTGAATATTATTATTCTCGCAACGTTTCGGCCGATGTAAGCTCCGACCTTCTTCAGATGTATCTTGTCGAACTCGGAAATCTTTCTTTCAATCTCAGGAATCTGTACGGAATTTTGAGCGGAACTTATTATTTAATCCACGGATGTAGCATGTTCTCGTTTCGTCAGTCATGATCGGGTGGAAGTAATTAGTAATTCGCCAAGGTATTCTTAGTATCGCCCGCACTGAGGATTGAACCTTCAACCTCCAGAAGAGTGTCACTTAGAACTGAATGTTACTGTGTACGTTATCCGTTACGCAACGCGTCTTTGAGAATGCTATCCCGTGGATTAAATAAAGGGTTCCGTACAGATTCTCGAGTTCGGTAGAAAGATTCCCGAGTTCAACAAGATACACCTAAAGAAGATCGGGGTTATATCGGCCGAAACGTTGTGAGAATAACACTCAAGATAAGAACAGTAGTTCGAATAATCCAAATAATACAAACTAGCGGGACCCGTGTAAATTACACGGAATTTTTTAATGTTAAAACTTTTATTTTTACTTACACCGTGTTGTGTTCGTTTTTTTATTATTTCTTGAAAATAAAACTGAAAAAGTTGATGAAGTTATCGTCTGCCACACTGACCCTAACTCTAACGACGGTGTCAAAGTTAGCGCGGGTCCTAATGTAACAAAGCACCCTCTATTTATTAGTTACATTTGCTTTATTATGAGCCCCCCCCCTTCTAGATAAGAGTGAAATAATTTTTTTAAATGGTAACTCGTGTACGATGGACACTGCGCATATCTACTAAAAAGGTTGATATGCCATCCGTTCAAAAAATAAAAAATAAATAAATAATACTGGCCCTCTCTAAAACCAAAAGAAAACGTAATTAAATAGACAATGCCCGTAAAAACGCCAACATAAAAAACGAAAAAATAGTTTTAAATTTAAAGCAACACAAAAAAGTACTTTTTAACCAGGTGAGTAGCATACAAAGATTCGGAAGGTCGTTGCTTTCGATGTAAGCATGACACACAAAATTACACACGCTATTGTATTAATATGTGTCTTCCCGGTCGTTCCCTCCCTACCTCCCTTCCCCTTCCCCTTAAAATGTAGAGAAAAAAAATCTTAGAGGTTGGTTAGGATCGAACTATAAACCAGTCGGGCCGAAGTCAAAAATACAGCGTCGTTAACCGTTACGCCAGAGAGAAATAAAGCGACTTGACTGTTTTAAAAAAATCTAGGTGCGGCACGCATGCGCAGAGCTGTTGCCGGAAGCGTGACACACGAACACACACGTATTAATATATAGATTATTACTCCTCATCTCAAACATTCAGAAACATAAATTTCTTGTGTAAAAAAAATTCTTTTAAAAAGCAACGCATCATAAATAAGTTTCTTTGCTGCTGATTCTTGATATTTTACACCATTTTATAAGTTCAGGTCTGAAATCTTTGGAAGCAGGTCATCCACTTAAGAAAAAAAATTTTAGTCACCCCTACACAGGGAATATTACTACTGAAGCGAAAGAGGCCACTGTGATTAGGAGGCAGATTTATAGCAGGTATCCAAAGTAGAGGGTTTGTGAAGAAGGGTGTTTGTTAACGTTACATTTAATTATTTGCGTGTTTGTACAGTCTTGGAAACAGAAAGAACAAATAGAATTTTAAGCGCAAGCGGTCCGACGAAAATAGTATTAAAGGAGAAGGTTTTCCTAGCAGGGACTAGGGGTATTTACGCTGAGGACGCACAAGTGAAATACGTTTGTCTAGGCACAATCCGTGAATGTACTTTAAAACCAGCACAGGGATGCAACACTGATGATGTGGTAGAGACTAGAGCTGGACAGACAGTGCCGAACGGATTAGGTTACAGACTCTCTTTTGCGTCCCGTCTAAGAAGGAGTAGCTTGCGGTTGGTTCACCAGATGTGGAAACAATACTCCATGAATGGGCGAATGGTGGCTGTATAGAAATATAGGTTACTCGCAGATGTGAGAACAAATCTTTCCTAGTATAAGGAGCCAAAGATTTTGGAGTATACCTGTCAGTATTTTTATGTAGTTATTCTAATTCATATTGCCTGAGCATTTTAGCCATAACAATCGGTAGTTCGAAGCGTTTTTATAATTTTTGAAAGTAAATGGGCTTTGTCTTGGCAGCATTGAATTTAGCGATGTATTTTGGTGCAATTCTACTAAAGATTGTGGATTATTTTCTAAGGATTACACCATTGCCTTATATATGTGTGCATTTGATTTGCCAGCATGTCAGTTAGAGAAAATAATGTCATAAGCAAATGCACTAATTTCAAAGGCGATATCACAAAAGAGGTCGTTTATGCAGTTCAGGAATTATACAGATTCAATTATGTTTGATTTACGGTCATTGAGAACGATGAATCAGAAGCTTGTTCATGCTTGACTTCTCCCCAAAAAGATTTAGCAAAAAGTGTAAAATAAAGCAGAATAAAAAAACAAACTTATTTACGTCTTGTTCTAGGGTCATGACGAAAATAATTGTTATGGTAAACTACCGGCATTTTTGTTTACACATATTTGGAAACAATGGTATATTAGGGTTTTGGGTTTAAGTTATTATGTAATGATATAATAATAAATCTTGATATATATATATATATATATATATATATATATAGAGAGAGAGAGAGAGAGAGAGAGAGGGGGGGAGAGAGTTGAGTATGTTTATCATTCTTTGTTGTTGATTTTACGATATTTACACCTGAATGTATACAAATACTTTTTTACGGGGAAGCATTACCTGAATGCCAAAGAGGGAAACAGTTTTCCCTTTTCACCAGAATGATGCCAACATATGCAGGCGTCTATATATATATATATAAGATTGTATCATCAACTGAAACGGCTCATTAGTGTGCCTGAATCTAGCGAGATTCAAAACCGCGACCTTACTGACTGAAGTCTGTGACCCTTGCTACTGGGACATAAAAGCTCGCTAGTAGCAGCTGGAAGATATGCCGATTTTATTAGTGTGGTCATTCTTGTATCTTTTTACAGGAGAACATTACAGAAATGTTAAGGATGGAAACATTATTCCCTTTTCACCAGTGTCGCCTCCCCCAAACAACAACCACAACAAGAATGACAACACGTATATATGCGGTATATCTTGCATCTGCTATTATCGATCGTTCGTGGCCCAGTGGTAAGGGCGCCGGACTTTCATGGGATCGCGGTTTCGAATGTCGCAAGATTTAGACACGCTCATGAGCCGTAAAACGGCGAAACACGTGTGTATAATTGTATAAATGCATATGATTATTACTGCTAGCATGAACGGATAACATATGTTATTGTCCATGATTAATAGAATTTTAAAAAAAAACAGCCGACCGGTTTCTCTACAGAGCTGAATCGAGGGATTTTAAAATGGAGAAGAAAAAACTGCATATATTTAAAATCCAGAACCTTATCCTATATATATATATATATATATATATATATATATATATATATATATATATATATAGTACGTCAATGAAAATTAATAAGACCTGCAAATGGAAGCAAATCGATATTTTCAGTTGTTCAAAACAAGGAGCAGTTTGGTTAATAAAAACATTTATTTTTCATCTCTTTCTTTCCTTAAACCAGGCTTTTCAAAGATTAAAATCTTATCATCAGAGGAAAAATTATGATTGATAAGTTGACAGGATAGGACTGTCAAAGTTCTAAATTTGAAAAAGTTTTCTTTTAAAAAAAAATTTAAAAAGTTTTAAAAAAAGTTTTTTTTAAAGTTCAAACGGGCAGGGGAACCACCAATAACGAAATCCTAAAAACGGTTTAAGGAAAGAAAGAGATGAAAAATAAATGTTTTTATTAACCAAACTGCTCCTTGTTTTGAACAACTGAAAATATCGATTTGCTTCCATTTGCAGGTCTTATTAATTTTCATTGACGTACTATATTTTTGCTCTATCCAGTATATTGAGCTTTCCTTATTTCACAATAGGTCCAACTCTCTAAAAGTTTACCTTTTAGTTATAATTTACATATATATATATATATATATATATATATATATATATATATATATATATATATATAGCGTTTGTAAATTCAGTTGGTGCAAAGGTATTATACATGCTTAATAAGCACGTATGTCGTTTGGAAAATATTTGATTCATTTCAGTAACAGGCAAAACAAGATATTAATTCAATGTCCTCTTTGAGTTATTTTTAATTTGCAATTACATTCGAAAAATGTATGATATTAAAATCCTCCCACACTCAAAGCGAATTGTCGACACCTTAAGCAAGTCTTACAACTATGTTCAGTTTTTTCACGATACGTCTTTACTTTTTTCATGGTGTCTGTCTTCATTTGTTCATTATACAAGATTATGTTTATTTATCTAACGCATCTTTGTTGTTTGAATTATTTTCTCTTTTTTAAGCGCAGTGGAAATGGCTCAATAAAACATTTAAAGAAGCCGCGGGCAACGAGAAAAAAGATTTCGACTGCAACAAAGAATTGACGTTCATGTGAAATAATAAGTAAAATGAAAATAGCAAAAAAATGAGTAATAGACTTGGAGAAGGAGGTTATCTTTTATAAAAAGCAAAGACTAAAACTCAGAAACTACACAAGGTATAAAGACAAAGCTTACATCATCTGATCTACTGTGGCAACGACCTTGTTATGTTAAAATAAACGCTGTAATATGCATTCACTTAGGATTACAGGTACTACACAGCTGTACGTTTTGAACCGGCTTCTTCGAAAGAAGGAAGTTTTTAGGGAATATTATGTTCGCAACCGTTTTCCCAGGGGACGTGATGACGTTAGTTTTGGCAGTTTTTTTGAGAGGCACATACACCGCCTATTACTTCTAAATGGTCACCCATCGGGTTCTCACCAGGCTGAACGTCGCTTAACGCTTATTATACCGTATATCTACAAACCGTGATGATGCCGTATATTGAAGAATAAGTTAATACAGGAGGAATAAATAATTACAAATTTCATTCTTTCATGTAGTTGTTTAAAATCAACACTGAAACTAGGCAAACAATAACACCTTTCTTTTTCTTTCTTCTGTTCTTGCGTTTTTCTTTTCTTTTATTCCATTATATTGAACCGACTGTCATAAAGAAAGAGTGAGACAGAGGTACCAAAGGGGTATATAGAGAGATGGGCCAGTCGGAGTGATAAGTAGAGAGCGACACAGAATGTTAAATATAAATATATTATACATACTTTTTTAACTTTTCTATTAGTTATGCATAATCTTGGACAACAACGAGTCGTCGGGCTAGAATAAAAGAAGATACAGTTAGTATATCTACTCACTAGGAATTATCACACAAAATATTGTCAGTAATTGCGCACCAAAAAACAACCCGTGGTGTTTCTTGGAGTCTGAGTGACAACAAGCCTCCCTATATTTCCAGTACTCTCCACTTATTTTCGATAAACACGACTAATGACCTTGTGGTATCCCAACAGCCACCTACCATTGATTTCTCGCTGGCTACGACCATTGATCTCCTCTGGTATTTAGGTGGCAATAAGCCTCCCCAAGATCCCAGCACTGTCCGCACTCTTCCAGAAGAGGTCTAATAAATGCTGTCCTCCTTTGGTCTTGCAATCTTCCTTGACCTTTTACAATTATTTTGTGTGGTGTCAACCGAGGCCGGTGCGTTCATTTTTTTGTTGGGAGGGGGGTTAATGCAGCTTATGATATTATTTGCAGTTTCTGTTCCATTGGTTCGTGCGGTGGTGTTTTTCCTGTGGTTTATTTTTTATATTGTAACTTCCATGTGACTGTATACCATTCGTAGCTTATGCTGGCTATTTTCTGCATTCGAGGATTTTCCTTAAGATTGCAGCTGTTTTGATCATTGCCGTCGTTTGTATAGTCTTAGTGATCCTTTTGATTCCAATTTGTCACAGTTTTTTCTCAGTTTTTTTAAACTGTTCCTAGTGCTCTCACGATTATTTGTACTATATTGACATTCTTCATACCGCATATCCCTTTGAGTTCTCTGACAAGTTCCGTGTATTTACTTCGTTTTTATGTCTCCTTGATATTCACTCTTTTGTCTGCTGGTACGACAACGTCTACGGTTTGGCAGAATTTTCCTTTCTTGTCGATTATTATGACATCTGGTCTCTATGCTTATATGCGTTTATCTGTTTGTACCTCTATATCTCAGAGAATTTTGTGTTTTTCGTTTTTCAGTACTGTCTCTGATTTATGTTTGTACTATTTCTCCGCGTGTTCAAAATGCTATCGTTTGCACAGTTCCCAGTGTACTACTTTCCCTACACAGTCATGCATGTTCTTGTATTTGAGGGTGGGGCTAGTTTGCTGCATTAACTTATTATGTGATTTACTATTTCGTCTATTTGTCTGCATAATCTGGATTTACTGTTTTCCTGTAGTTTATCTATTTTGGCTTTAATCTAGTTTGTCTTAATCACATTGTGCTGTGCAGCTGTCAGTAACGATTCCGCTTCTCTGTTCAAGTATCCTTTTCTTAGCCATGCCCAGCTATTTCCGTTGGTTTCTTCTTTTGTGAGTTTTATGAAGCGTCCATGTAGCTGTTTTTCTCCCCACTTTTATTCTTGTCTTTATGTTTCTGGTTGTGGTGTTTCCCGAGGTGATCGTTTTGACGGTGTCTTTTATTGCAGTGATTAGCTTTTTTGTGTTCTGGTTTATGTATTCCTCCAGCTCTGTTTGGGGTCTTTCAAACAATCTTCTATACTTACCCGTCCTCTTCCACCTTTGTATATTTTCACGTAGAGCATGTCCGTTTCATCCTTGTGTGTAGTGCGTTGTGAATGGCCATTATTTTTCTAGTCGTCTGGTCAAGGTGCCTGAGTTTTTTCTTAAATACAGCCTATGAATGGTCCAGAGTATCTTATTAGTGATACTGTTCAAGTGTTTATTCCTTTTACAAGATTACTGCCATATGATTTCGTTTCTTACAAGTGTCATTATTCTTCGCAAATATTATTTTCAAATTTTCTCTTTCATTTCTTCAGATTTGATGGTGTCTGCTTCTAGAACTTCCAAATATTTATAGCTCTCCTATTATCGTAGCGCTCTCATCACCTCCCGGTTGAGAAGTTACATGCCCTATGTAACATCCAGTTTTCCTCTTTTCGTCTCTACCAGTCCGCATGTTTCCATTCCCAATTACGTATGAATGTCTTGGCTGAAGATTCTTGTCGTATTCATCAGCTTTTCCAGTTCCTTTTTGCTTTTTGCAAATAGTTTCAGGTCCTCCATATACATGAGGTTGGTTGTTCTTTGTTCTATGTCTGTAAACTTGTATCCGTCATCACATTTCCTGACTATGTAGTTGAATGGCATCATGGCTATGATGAATAGTCGTGGTGATAGTGGTTTTCCATGGAAAATACCTATTTGTATTCTAGGCAGGTGTTGTTCTCTAGCTGTCAGTGCTAGTTCTCATGGTTTCATTGCTTTCTTAATAAGATTAATAATCCTGTCGGGTGTCTTGTATATATTTCAGAATTCAATTATCCATGCCTGAGGGATTCTGTCGTAGACTTTCTTGCAGTCCATCCATGCCATGGATATCTTTTTTCTGCTTTTTACTTCTTTCAGAATCTTTTGATCTATGTATAGCAGATCATGTGTCCTTCTTCCCCCTTTCCGACATCCTTTTTGTTCTTTGAGAAACAGTCCACGAGTATTCATGGAGTGACAGATTTGTTTTCTCAGTTGTGTTGTTAGGATTTTCACATTGTTGGTAAACAAGTTATTTGTCTGTAATTGATTGGAATCGTTGCCTTAATGTCTTATTTTTGTATTAGCCATGTATTTATTTTGGGCATCCACTCTGGTACGTCTGTTTTGTGGATACATCTGTAATAGTATGATTGAAATAATCGTAAGGAAACGTCTCTTAAAACATTTTTCTAATTACCAACGCTGATTCGAAACGTGTTTACACTTAAAGCATTTTCTTAAGCCTTAAAACAGTAAACAATTAAACGTTTTTAAATCGTCAGGTATTTTCATAGAATTTAACTCGCTTGCCCTTAACGCGTCGGCCAATGTGGTGTAGGAGTCTCTTTTTGGGTGGGCATTTATGCGTGCTTGTATGTATCTTAAAATGCAGCCAATCGATCATACGTTGATTTAAACTTCATGCAACTTTGTTTACTCGTTTTTAACCGTGCATGTACGTGGATTTCTCAAAACTATTTTGTTATTCAATAGTCCATTATTTACCTGGGACTTTTCTTTTCGTTTTCTCTTTCTCCATTATTTATCTGGTCGTGATCTTCGTCGTCGTCTAACGTTGTGCCGTGGGTTATTTTTAGATTTTCTTACCTTATTTTCGTCGATTTCGTCTTGTAGATTTCTTCATCATCTGGCGTGAGGCATCTGTTTTCTGAGAATTAAACTCTTTGATACGACAAAGCATTAATTCAGAAGACATGTTGAGATCGTTATGGAAAGGTCGTTTATTGATATCTTCCTTCCCGATAACGCTCCGAGGAGAGTCGCCATTTTTCAGTTGTTTTTTTCTCGATTTTTGAAATAAACTATTTTACTGACTGGATGGGAGAGAGATAGATGGAGTCGCTCAATCTCGTCGCATTTGAGACCCAAAGTTAAAGTTTAAGACCATTCTCTCTAGGCATCCATCAAATTTTTCTTGACTGAGGTTTGATTTATTTTGTGTTCATAATTATTGCAAAATTCAATTAAATGTTGCCTGGATCGTATTAATAAAGATGTATTGTGCTGATTAAGTGATTTATATACTTATAAATATTCTACTATGATAATACATTTGAAATTTTAGAAACATATGTACGTACGGTATCATTTTGTTATCGCCTTATTATTGCTAAATAATGAATATGTCATGCAATTGCATTTAACTGGGTTAATATATATATATATATATATATATATATATTAAAACTTATTTAATTTAAATAATATTAAAATAATTAATGACAATCTTAACTAACATTTTAATGATATTTTCGTTCTAGAATGATATTGTAAATTGTTTACACAACTATATCTACGAAATATAACATTATTTTGCCAGTAAAGTAATTTATTTTAAGCAGCGTTACAGTTCAGATTAAAACCTGGGATAGCGTAGATGATCTTGAGATTAAATTAATTACGTGCCGATATAATGGTCCGAAAGAGAAATTACGTTGAAATGTGTTAAAACTATTGACTGCCATCTTTAACAAAATATTTTTCTGCATATGGATATTTTATTACTAGTGCAGATGTTCTGTGCAATTTCTTTTGAACTGTAGACTGAAACAGACGGTTTAATAAGAGATAACAAAAACATTAAAAAAAAAAAAATAAAAAAATAAAATAAATGAATAAATAAATAAATAAAAAAAAATAAAAAAATAATAATAATAATATTAATAATAATAATAATAATAATAATAATAATAGTAATAATAATAATAGTAATAATAATAATAATAATAATAATAATAATAATAATAATAATAATAATAATAATAATAATAATAATAATAATAATAGTAATAATAATAATAGTAATAATAATAATAATAATAATAATAAGAAGAAGAAGAAGAAGAAGAAGAAGAAGAAGAAGAAGGATGTGTTGGATTATGAGTGGCCGTAGATTTCTGAAAATGGTGTAAGTTACCTAGTATGAATTTTGTCCGGGATCAGTTTAAGAACGTGAGTGCAGGTTTGTATTGTTGAATGATTCATTCTCAGAAGCATAACACACCGACAGGATTTGGCCGAAATTAAAGATTTTGGGTCAAAGGGGTCAGGCACAAAACGAAAGTTAATGCGCCTGTGTGATTGGATGATGGAACAAAGAGGGATGTGACGTGATTTCTTGTTGTCGAGACGAGAATCGTGATTAGTCCGCCATGGAAGTCGAAGCGAGAAAATGAATTTATTATGTTCATTCAAAGTAAATAAACCGGAAAAGCTATATAGATTACAATTTAAATTTTAGTAGTCTTCGTTGATCACTGGAGACTACAGGGGATCTCATGATATGCATTCAGCCAATCATCTCAAAATATGAGTTATACATACTATATAAGAAAAGTATTTAGATACATGCACCTTCGTATGTTTATTTAAAGGAAGACGCTATTTTGCCGGGACCGGCAAAATAACGACACCTTCGTTATTCTGCCGGTCCCTGCAAAATAACGAGGGTTCGTTATTCTGCCGGCTAATGTTTTTTTAACCTAACTGTTATTGTCTTGTGAAAGAAAGGGTAATAGAATTAATAAGGACACATATTTAATAACAATTTATTTTCATCGTCATCATCAATTGTTATTCTGTCGGTTATTTTAATTTTTTGAATATAAAAGAAATATCTGCTTTTAATAGAAAAAAACATTAAAAGTAAAAATTAATTAAATGAACGAAAATATTACAGACAATTAGATTCTTTAGTCGGATTTAGAAGTAATTTGCGTCGGATAAAAAATATTTTAGTTATTTAAGAAAAAAATAGTTTTCATTTGTTTTTATAAAGTTTTAAATTATAAAAAAAATCACTGTTGACCATTCATCTTATAAAATGTTACATTATTAAATAATTATTTATCCAATAAAAAAAAATATTGCTTTTATATTGGAAAAATGTTGAAATAAAACTTATCTTTTTTACGTCGAGTAGATAGAAACAAAAGCATAAGTATTAAAGATTTGTTTATTTTTTCAGTTTCATTATCTTCGTTTAATTATTTCTTTTTTATTGGAAAAATGGTGAAATAAAACTTGAAAATGTTGACTCGTGAAATCTTCATTGTAACTTTAACCGTAAGATTAACTAAACATGAGCCGGCAAAATAACGACCCCTTCGTTATTCTGCTGGGACCGGCAAAATAACGAGGGGTTCTTTATTCTGCCGGTCCCGGTAAAATAGCCTATTCGGTATTCAAATATATAGGTATACTGTCACATACTTATAAACATATACACACGTATTTATACATATATACATATACTGAAATGAAAAAAGAAAAACCAAGAGATATATTGTATGTATTCATCAACGTTTCGTTTTTATTGTAAGACTTCCTCATGATGATAATTTGAAGAAAAATGTCATGCAAGTACATCGAAATTGGGTGTTGGCATGATGGGGAGATAATGGAAAGTAGTAGCCGTGGCTACTGTGAGCGCTGAAGGAGAGTCCAGGCAGTGAGAAGTCAGTGGTGGCAAAGAATGAAATAAATATGGAAGGCTTTAAGTGCCTACCATTAAGATAGTAGTGAAATGGGGAGGTGTGAAAATATAATTGAACTTGCCTTAGTGTGGTAGAGATGAAAGCGGGTTGAGATTTTTGTCGTGGTGAGGTATGGCATGGATTTTCAGGGGCTGGAGAAAGAGTAGGGAGGAGGAAACATTGTGTGTTTGGCATGTAGGTAGTATCATAGTTTTAGAAAAAGATTTGAAGAAATGAAGACAGCTTGAAAATAGTGGGTGTAAGAGTGTGAAGGAAATAGTCAAAAGGGTGAGAGACGTGAGATTTTTGTTGTTGTTAAGTGTGAATGTGTTTAGGTCGGAGGGAGGGAGAGAGGGAGGAGTAAATATATACATACACAGATGTATATACACACGTAATATGTAACTTAAAATTATAGCTATTTAAGAAATTATTTCTAATAAAGTGTCTTTAACGTGAGATTTAAATTGTTATCCATTAGTATAAAATCTATATAAGTTATAATATATTCTTACATTCAGCTGCAATATTCATTTGCACGATAGGCCTCGATAGCATTCTTGTTATTATATTTTTTATAAATAGGTGGTCTTTAATTATTTTATTTTAATACAACTAAAGTTATAGTAATTTGAACTAACGTTTTCTTTAAATATATATATATATATACATATATATATTTATATGTTATTAATATCATCATATTAAAGTAAATATAATGTTTTTCACCATTTTAGTTATTATGTTGCTTATAGATTATTACAACTATTCTTACTTTATTACTTAATTCGATTTGTTATGATACTATAATCTTTATATATGTTCACTATTATCGATTTCCTATGTCTTCAAATTATTTAAAAATTCTTTCATTTCGTTTGTTATCATTTTTCATCATTTTTTATTGTTTTCCTATCATACTTTATTTCTACTGTATTTAAATTAATATATACTTTATATTTTATTATCATACTTGTTGTTTTTGTAAAGCGGTATAAATTTATGTAAAAAAAGTTATGTTGCCTATAATAACTGGGTATATATATATATATATATATATATATATATATATATATCGGGTTTTTTTAAATAATAATAAAATTCGATGTTTTTTTTTGCTTGACTTTAATTTGTAACGTTATATGGGGCGCTAAAGAAGATATTTTGTGATCATCAAAACTATAATACAAGATGAAATATTTCAAATCGCTTTAGAAAATGTTTCCTATAATTACTGGGTATATATATATATATATATATATATATATATATATATATATATATATATATATATATATATATATAAATAATAATAAAATTTGATGGCTTTCTTGCTTGACTTCTATTTGTAACGTTATATGGGGCACTGAAAGAAGACATTTTGTGATCATCAAAACTATCATACAAAATAAAAATTTTTAAATCGTTTTAGAAAATAATCGTACGCCAATTATTTGTTGTGTGTGCATTCTTGGAACTTAGATACATAATGTGCTAATAATAATAATAATAATAATATATATATATATTTATATATATATATATATATATATATATATATATATATAAGACGATTTGAAAAACAGAAAAAAATTACAGTTTTTGTTTGGATTAAGCGTCTGCTTGTAATAGGTTTAATCTTTCGCTGATTTATTGGGTTGTTTATAGCGGCGGTGTAGGCTAGAACGTAGGAATTTAAGTTAAAACCATGACTCGTCTTCCGGAGTTCGAGTCCTGCGACCGGTATGAATAATCATCTCTACACTAATGATTCCATAAAAGATTAAACGTATACGTATGTAGATAAAACCAGATCTTTTATAATTAATTATTTGTCGCCCCCAAATCTAAGCTGGGCACTATAGTGAGTAGTATTAAAACAGCCGTCGTAGTAGCTCTGATCCACGTTTCTTCCGTATTTGAACACTCTTTACGAATGTGTAGGCTAGAGCGTTGGGATTTGAGTTTAAAACATGACTCGTGTTCCGGAGTTCGAGTCATACGATCGGTATGAATAATAATCTCCACACGTACGTATCTTGTAAAGATAAAACGTGTACTATGTAGATAAACAAAAATATTTTATAATTATATATATATATATATATATATATATATATATATATATATGTCATACGCAGACTATATACATATGTCATACGCAGACTATATATATATATATATATATATATATACATATATACATATATATATATATATATATATATATATATATATATATCATAAAAGAAATACCGTGAATGACAAGATGTGTGAAAAAGACAAACGGAATAAACAAATTTAAATACAGGAAAAATCATCAAGAAACGAGAGATTTCACCGGTTTTGTTTGGATTAATGAAAGTCTTCCGAAAGAGTGATAGTTTAAAATTTATTCGATAACGATAAAAACATAGAAAAAAGAAAAACGCCCAAAGAGACGTCATTGGCACACGTTTAACTATTCAAATAAATAAAAAATAATGGAATGCGTGCGAAGAGACGTAAAATATAAAAAAGGAGTGTGAGAATAACAAAAGAAGAAGAAAGAAAAGAATTGGCAAAATATGGATGAAGTGTTGTAAAAATAAAAGTTACTTTAACCGGGATCGCAGTGGCGCAATATATTGTATTGTTTCAATGCGATGTTTGCCAGATGTTTGCTTAAGAAATAAGATCTGAGGCTGAGGTTTATGTTAGATGGTGATGAGAAAAGTATTATAGCGCTTTCGATGCACTGGCGACGTGGAAAGTCGTATACGGTCTTGAGAAGGTTGCAATTGTTTTAATTTTATTTAATATTTATTCATAGATATATATATATATATATATATATATATATATATATATATATATATATATATATATATATATATACTTTCGCAAGTTGTTCTACCATTAAAACTATGTGAAAAAAACAAAAAAACATTTTAGCCCCAAGTCGATTTACTTTTTACAGTCACTATATTAGTTTGCTTCCAAAAATTTACGCTAGTCTTAGCAATTTTGAAAG
Source organism: Sepiola atlantica (assembly GCA_963556195.1). Classification (NCBI taxonomy): domain Eukaryota; kingdom Metazoa; phylum Mollusca; class Cephalopoda; order Sepiida; family Sepiolidae; genus Sepiola; species Sepiola atlantica. The sequence goes on from OY744548.1 coordinate 37,409,603, forward strand.
GATCATCAGTTGTTTACCATGAAAAATTGTTTCGGGAATTATATATATATATATATATATATATATATATATATATATATATATATATATATGTATGTATGTATATGTATATATATATATATATGTATATATACATATATATATTTATATATATATATATATATATATAAATGGTGTGGTGGAGTTGTTATCCACAGGTCTGTGTGATGCGTCTAGTGCTACAGCGGAGCGTACTTGTAGTTGCATGGGCTTCCTACTCTTGCTATTCGCTTAGCCGCCAGATAGCCAACTAGTTGTGCGAAAAGGGAGCCGAGTGAGTAAGTCTCCCCTGCTGGTATATAGCCTATCCCCAGACAAGACTCTAGTCTGACCTCCTCGTGGTACACTATGGTAACTGGGTGCTTTGCGGCCCCAGGCTAATAGACTAGAGATCTCGGAGTAGGTTAGAACCCCAGAGGTGCAGTGTGCAGGGCCTGCTGGCATGCAGATATGTCCCGGCGCTCACCAATCTAACCCCCTGCCACTGGGTAGTGGTCTGTCTCAACCCCTCTCTCTCTCTCTCTCTCTCTCTCTCTCTCTCTCTGTATATGTACATGTGTGTATATATGTATATGTATATGGCGCCGGATCAGGGAAATTTCCAGTTTGGTATCTGGGGGCGCGTTTAACCCACTAGGAGAGATGCCCCCTAAGCCTTTGTTAAGGCAGGTGTCTAGGAGATGGAAAACTCTGATGTATAACCTGAGGGTTGTTGCTTACTTTTTCTGTGGCACTCATTTGCACCGATCTTGTGCAATCAACAATTCCAAAAAGTGCGGATGGTCCTACACAAGCCTTCACCACTCAAATCAAATCATTCGTGTGGGTTTTCTAGCAGCTTTTCTAAAATCGACATGAGTATTTCTGGGTCCACTGGCGAGAGAGTAAAGGCGACGGGGACAGGCAAAGGATATTGCTGGAAGTCTCTAGCTGGCACTCTACACAGTGGCGGCTGGTGGGTGATGGCCGTTTGGTACAAACCTTTGGGCAATTGTGCCGTTCGTGTCCTCCACCAGTGACAAAGCAGGCCTATCTAGGATCAGCACTGCTTTCCCTATTTCAGGGAGGGGGCGATAAAAGGAGCCCTAAACATTGCATGCCCTTCTTTGACTTGTCAGCCTACTGCAGCTGTCTAGTTATCCAATACAGCAGTCAGAAAACAAAGAAATTTATGAAGCTAAACATTGGATCTTGGAATGTGCGCACATTGCAGGATAGTGATGCGTCACTAGAAAGGAAAACGGCCCTCGTATCAATGGAATTAAGGAAACATGATGTAGATATTGCTGCCCTTAGTGAGACGCGTCTGCCTGGTCACTCACAGCTGTGTGAGGTAAAAGGTGGATACACGTTTTTCTGGGCTGGTAAACCAGAAAACGAACCACGTCAATCTGGCGTAGGGTTTGCAGTGAAGACGGAAATTGCTAGATCACTTCCAACACTCCCAGTAAGTCATTCAGATCGTATTATGACCCTAAGACTTCCACTAAAAAACAACACATTTGCAACACTTATCAGCTGTTATGCCCCTACTATGAATAGTTCAGATCAATGCAAAGCTGATCTTTACAATGATTTGCGTGGCTTAATCTCAAAAATTCAGCATAAGGATAAGGTTGCTTTGATGGGAGACTTCAATGCTCGAGTGGGGCTCAACTTTCAAACATGGGCTGGTGTTCTGGGTCACCATGGTGTTGGAAAAATGAATTCAAATGGATTGCGACTCCTGACGTTATGCAAAGAATTTAACTTCAGTGTGACAAACACGTACTTCCAACAAAAGCATTGTCGAAAAACATCATGGATGCACCCCCGATCAAAAGATTGGCATCTCATTGACTACATAATTACCAGAAAGCGCGACCTCAGAGATTTTAAGATAACACGCTCTTTCCATAGTAGCTGTTGTTTATCAGATCATGCGCTTATAGTCGGCAAGACCATCTTCCATTTAGACAAGAGGAGAGTGAATAAGTCTTCTGTTCCAAAACGCCTAAATGTTCTGCCTCTAAAACAGGCAGATACACAAAATGAGCTGAAGGAAAAAGTTACGGCCGCTATAGCTTCTGTAGAGGTAAATAGTGACGTTTCAAGTTCTTGGGATTCATTGCGCAATGCTGTTTATGACTCGTCTGCTGAGGTTTTGGGCTTCCCTTTACGGAAACATCAAGACTGGTTTGATGAAAACAACACTGAAGTGCAGAAGCTTATCGACCAAATGCATGTTTGCCACAAAACATGGCTCGAGGACAAAAATTCCACAGTGAAAAAGAAGGCGTATAGAGCTCACAAAGCACAAGTTCAGAAGGCACTTAGGGCATTGAAAGAGGCTTGGTGGTCATCCAAAGCTGCGGAACTTCAGGACGCAGCCGACAGGAAGGATTCTAAGTCATTTTACTCTGGCCTGAAAGAGGTGTTTGGTCCTCAAATGAATGGCTCTGCCCCAGTTTTTGCTGAGGATGGAGAAACACTGCTAACTGACAAATCTGCTATCCTTAAGCGCTGGAAGCAGCACTTTGAAACTGTCCTTAACTCTGCATCGGTGACTGACGAAAACATCATTTCCTCTCTTCCGCAGCATCCCGAAATTCCGGAGCTGTCTTTTCCACCTACAGTTCAGGAAGTATCTCAAGCTAAAAAACAGCTATCGTCAGGGGCACCGGGCAGAGATTGCATCCCCATTGAGGTGTACAAACATGGCGGAAGAGCACTCGAGGAAAAACTGACCATCTTGTTTGTGGAGATATGGAAAGTTGGTGGAGTCCCACAGGACTTTAAGGATAGTAATGTCAAGCATATTTATAAGAGCAAGGGAAGCAGGAATTCTTGCGATAATCATCGCGGGATATCTCTGCTTTCTGTTGCAGGTAAAATTCTTGCAAGGTTGATTCTGAACAGGATCATCAGACATCTTATTGATGAGATTTACCCAGAGTCCCAATGTGGTTTTCGCTCTGGTCGAGGTACAATCGACATGGTATTTGCCCTTCGTCAAGTTGCTGAAAAAGTTCGTGAAAAAAAATCGGGAACTGTACATGGTTTTTATTGATTTGACAAAAGCATTCGATACGGTCAGTCGCGTAGCACTTTGGAAAGTTCTTCATAAGCTTGGAATCCCCAACAACATGCTTGATGTCATAATCTCCTTTCATGAAGGGATGAAAGCACAGGTCGTTTCCAATGGGGAAACTTCAGAGCCCTTTGAAGTTACCAACGGTACGAAACAGGGTTGTGTGATGGCACCTGTGCTGTTTGCATTGTTCTTCTCGGTGATGCTTCGGCACGCATTCGCTGATGAAAGCACAGGTGTTAAGTTTCAATTCCGAACCACAGGTGGGCTCTTTAATTATCAGCGTTTTAAAGCCAAAACCTTGGTTCGAGAAGCCATCATTCGGGACCTTCTCTTTGCAGATGATGCTGCCCTGGTCGCGACTTCTTTTGAAGAAGCTCAGAATCTTTTGACAAAATTTTCAGGTGCATGTAGGGCCTTTGGTTTAACAATCAGTTTAAAGAAGACTGAGGTGGTCCATCAACCATGCCCTACCCCTAAACAAGTTCAAGGAGTGAAACAAAATCAGCCTGTCCATGAATTTCCATTAGAAAAACTCAAAGTGGATGGCAGACCAATGAACTATGTCAAAAACTTTACCTACCTAGGTAGCAAAGTTAATTCTGCTGCTTCACTTGATGATGAAATCATAAACCGAATTGCAAAAGCGGCAAATGCCTTCGGAAAGCTGAAACATCGTCTTTGGAGTAGCAGAGGCATTAAGTTGAAGACAAAAATCAATGTGTATAGGGCTGTAATATTGACAGGTCTTCTCTATGGATGTGAGGCGTGGACGCCTTACCGGCATCACATTCGCCAATTGGATGTGTTCCACAGGAGCTGCCTTAGGACCATATGTGGACTTAGTTTGAAGGACAAAGTCGCTAACATCGATCTTTACAACAGATGCCATATTGGTGGAATTGAAAGTTTCCTGTTGCAGTCTCAATTGCGATGGGCTGGTCATGTAGCAAGAATGGACGAAGGGAGGATACCTAAAGCACTGATGTACAGTCAGTTAGCTTGTGGTAACAGGAATGTTGGTCGGCCCTTGCTGAGGTACAAGGATAAATTGAAAGATGCGCTGACGGCAATTGGAGTACCCCCCAAAAACTTTGAAGACTGTACAAAAGACAGGAAGTCATGGCGAGCAGCTTGTTGCATTGGACTGGAGAGATTCAACGAGACCTGTGTGGATAATATGAGAATTGCCAGAGTTAGGCGAAAAGCTAGAGAGAGTGCTCCACACCTGGCATCCGATTACTCACACTCTTGCACTGTCTGCGGCTTTCCTTGCAGGTCTCTTGCCGGACTCATGTGTCATGAACGATCTAAACACAAATGAAAGTTGTTGGAACCTCATACGTCGCAATCGACGGGAGAGTCCATCATATATATATATATATTCATAAATAAATTTGAAATTATATTTACCTACAAGCGAGGTCATTTCGATAAAGGATAATTTCAGACGGTCACAAGGCGCGAACCGGGTTCACGGAGCCACCTTTGACTTCGCACGCTTTCACTCTATCCTCACGGCCAAAAGAAAATAATCACATAATGCAAAGAAATTAAGTTATATTAATGCCGATTACAACGTAAACATAAAGATAGATAAGAGGACTCAACGAAGTCACTCGGAGCTTTGCTTTGTATCTCAGATGAATGTCTATTTTTAAATATCTCCCAACAGTTCTCAACTTTAATTTTCTTAAAGGGTCTTTATAATAATATTTATGAATAAATAATAATTTATTTTTACCTACAGACGACGTAGATACGAGCTTTTAAATTCATCAGTAGGAAAGTGATAATTTCAGACGGGCATAAGGCGTGAACCGCGTTCATAAAGCCACCTTTCGATCTGCACGCTTTCACTCTAACCTCACGGCCATTTCAAATTACCACTTGATACGGAGAAATTATTTATGCGGATAACAGCGTAAACATCAAGACGGATTGAAGGACTCAACGAACTTACTCAGAGTCTTGCTTTGTAGCTTAGTTAATGTCTAATTTTTAATATATCTTAACAGTGCTGAACTTTCATTTTTATAAAAAGGTTTTATAATAATATTTATAAATAAATAATAAATTATTTTTACCCACAGACTACGTCGTTTCGAGCTTTTGCTCTCATCAGTGCAGGGTAGTGATAATTAAGGCGTGAACCTAGTTCAGAGAGCCACTTTTGACTCCGCACGTTTTCACTCTATCTTCATGACCATAAGAAACTATCACGTGATACACGTAAATTAAGTTGTATTTCTACTGATTACAGCATAAACATCAAGACGCACTATGGGACTCAACGAACTTACTTAGAGCCTTGCTTTGTAGATTAAGTGAATATCTATCTTTTAATATCTCCTAACAGTTCTCAACTTTAATTCTCTTAAATAGATAGATCTATCTACCTCCCACAGCGGTAAGATGTGACACAAGGTCGGAAAAGTGGGATTAGAAAAACCAGCGCCCGAGAAGTTGAGCACTCTGGCCATTAAAAATTGCCTGGGAAGCCCTGTCGGCATTCCCCGGTAGGGGCGCCTCAGACAGTGAGCAATAAACTTACTCCTCCCGAAAGAGGGGAAGCAAACCCTGGGAGAGTGGGCCTCCTAGAGCTGCACAGGAAAAACCCATAGACCGGCGTAAATCAAGCCCCGAAGTCCAAGACAATACCAGTCTATGGAGTGTAGTATCCATCGGAACAGATACTACATTTGATCTTGGCCATTAATATTTATAAATTAATATTAAATTATATTTACCTACACACGACATCGTTTCGAGCTTTTTTCTCTCATCAGTGCAGGGAAGTGATCATTCAAACAGCTATAAGGCGCGAACGTGGTTCACATACACTACCTTTTACTAAAGAATATTCATTTTAATTGTATATTCCTTATAGTATTCGTTCGAAGTATTTATAATTACAAGCTCAATGAAGTCGTGTTACAATGCTCTCTCTCTCTCTCGCTCTCTCTCTCTCTCTCTCTCTCTCTCTATATATATATATATATATATATATATATATATATATATATATATATATATGTTAAATTACAATTATATATATGTGTTAAATTACAAGTAAGCTTGAATATGTGTTTGGCCAAGAAAGACGATACGTACCTTTACTAAATAACTAACTTGCATTTGTACTGAAATAACCAACGCCTTCTGGCTTTTCATTTCCTGTAAAATGTAATTGAAATGTTTTCTTTTTCTTTGTATCTTGTTTTTGATTCGTTTGTATTTGTTTGTAGCTAATGCGTTCCATTAATTGCACGTATATGTATCCTATTAACCTGCTAGAATATGCTCTCTCACACTCTCTTTCTCTCTCTCTTTCTCTTAGGCATTACCTCCCCTATCCTCTCTCTCTCATTATCGCTCTACATCTCATCGCTATTTACCTCTTTTTCCATTTGATTCGTTCACCGTTACTGCCAAAACAGAACCTCAAATGAATGCACTTAAATCAATTACGTTTTACACACAAGTATCCATATCCGTTTAGTCACTGTTCTCGATGGTATTTCTAATTCGTTTTGCCTCAAATCCAATAAACTTAAGAACAATACAAATCTAGACATAGCCAGTGCATTGGAATTTTAAAACTAGTGTAGTTAGGCAGTATTCGTTCGTTCATGCATATTTTATTGAATAAGATGTCGACAAACTTGAAACTCGGATACTGGCAAAAGTTAGTTGAAATTGTAAATAAGTAAAGCGATATCAGGTCAGCAATATTACTTTAGAAAAGTCGTTATTTATTTCAAAGTTCGGAGGTTTTGTAGAAATTCAGAAAGAATTATCATGAGAAATAATCGATATAGAATGATGCATACTTCTGTATCAACACCATGTTAAGTTATATAAATTCATTGAGATAATAATTTATTTTCAAATACAAACTAATTATATGGTGTATATCTTCTCGGCTGCAAGATTGAAAAACAGTTTCGGACTGAAGATGATGTCTATACCGTCTAGTTTTCGCTGAAAGAGAAATTTATTTAGTTGTAATACATTATCATCGGCAAATTATTACAAAAACTCCTTTTTTCCTAGCAGTTGTTGGGGCTCCACGTTTACGGAAAAACAGTGACAAGCTCAGTTTGTTTTTAACTACTGATTTTAAGGCGTCATTTTATACGATATACTCAAATCGCTTCACCCTATTTTGTTTCCCCTTACTTATAAAATATTTTCTAACTTTTACTATGATATAATCTCACATGAATCACTTTTCTTACGTCTGTTTCACACGCAAATGAAATATAACCTTCTGACCTCGACAGACAAGCACTTGAACCGGCCTACCTTGATTGTTTCAAAGTATATTCAAAGTTTTATAAAAAGAAAATAATTATTATTTTAGAGTCACTGAAATACTCAACCGTCCATTTGTAGAGTAAACTTTGTTTTGTTTTGCGTATACCCATGTTTTGCGTATACCCATGTTTTTCGTATACCCATGTTTTGCATATACCCATGTTTTGGATATACCCATGTTTTGCATATACCCATGTTTTGCATATATCCATGTTTTGCGTATACCCATGTTTTAGATATACCCATGTTTTGGATATACCCATGTTTTGCATATACCCATGTTTTGGATATACCCATGTTTTGGATATACCCATGTTTTGAATATACCCATGTTTTGGATATACCCATGTTTTGCATATACCCATGTTTTGCATATATCCATGTTTTTCGTATACCTATGTTCTGCGTGAAATAATTACTTATCATAGAAACGGTTACAAATTATTTACTGAGGTAGAAACGGATGCAAACTCTAACATATACATTTTGTTTTAGAAATCTATTACATGATTGGTTAAATAAACTGTACACGCTCTGAATACATCAGAAAAATATAAACAAAAATATAGAGCGGTCTCAAAACGGCTGAAAACTTATTCAACTATAGACAACCATAATATACTAACTTATCAAAAGGTAAAGACACAGCTGGCAGTTCCTATATTTTGGATCAGGTTTGAATTATGTCTGCGTTATAGTTTGCATATTGTGAGTTGTTCTGTATTTTAGCCGCGTGGAAAATTATTATCTGTTTATATAATACTCAATTTATCTACGCAAAAAAATGTAATAGTGAAACCGAAGGTATCGATGGAAGATCAAACCAATATACAGTGTTAATGAAAATAAATATGTGTATGCGATTGCTTAAATAATTGAGTACTCTTATCATTTTCCCTAAATTAAACTACATATATATATATATATATATATATATATATATATATATATATATATATGTGTGTGTGTGTGTGTGTGGGTGTGTGTGTGTGTGTGCGTGCGTGTGTGTGTTACAGTAAATGACACTCATAACAGGCTGGACATAAAATTAATACATAACATACAGTGTAACTCCATATAGCAAAAACACTTAAACATGTGAGACAGTTTAAACTGTTCGGGACCCCAAAAAACGTTGTGTTTTTAAATACATTTGTGCAATTGGGGTTTGCTGGTTTATACATTATTCAGAATATATTATATTCATGAGCGTTGCTACATGTATAAACTTTACAATAAATACAAATACAACTTCTGCAAAAGATACCGTATATTTGATTAAGTTAATGACGCGCGTAATAGCATGCTTCCTTTGTTATAAAGCGGCCTAACTATAAATTCGAAAACTGCATTATTTTATTTGTAATAGCTCTTAATTACTTTTAACTTTGTAAAATTAGTCGGATATTTTTGCAGTAGTAAAATATATAAGGATGCATTTTTATTTAATTAAATTCCATGTCTTATTTTCTTTTGCGATTAATTGACGTAAAACGTAAAATTTAGATTATTCGGACTACTGTTTTTTTATTGGATGTGATTCTGATAACGTTTAAGCTGATGTAAACTCTTACATTCTTCGTCTGCGCCTTCAGAATCTTTATGTCGAACTAGGAAATGTGTACGCAATTTGAAACGGAACTCTTTATTTAAGTCAAGGAGGTAGCTTGCTCGTATTGCATTAGCTATGACCGGTTAGATGCCTTAAGTAATTCGGAATTGTAGTCTTAGTATCGCGCGAACTGTGGATACAAACTTCAACACCAAGATTTTCAGTTAGAACTGATTATCACTTAGCACGTCATCCGTTGCGCCACGTATCGTTGCAAACAATTCTAGTATGAATCTTAGGATTATTAAACCTATTCTTGTGTTAGATATTTTTATGATACCTGCCTTAAGGACTACATGAACTCTTCCGCTTCACTATAAATAGCGGGAGCACATACCTCTCGGTATTTGGAGCTACCCCATTCATATATGGGGAGTCAGACAGGCGTTCAACAACTCTCTTTATATTATGTGTTTATACTTTCTTCAATATACTTTTTTTTCACTTTATCCCGAGTTCGTGTTTTCTGTATGGACCCTTTACAGATCCACATCACTTGCGACGAAGAACATTAATGGACTTTTATTTGAGAACCTTAAAAAGGGCGACATGAAGAAACCTACAGCGAAATTAGCATACAACCTCCCATGTTCTAAAAACAAGCTTTATTGGTGGACAGAGAAAGAAAAAATCCCGTATGTTGGATTTTTTTAGCCAAAGTGACTTCCCTCTTTTCTATTTTCTCACGAAGAAACAACCCATTTTCTCTCAAAGAAAATAATGTGAGTGATTCTATTATTTCTATTCTAGAACTGTGTAATTTTTTAACAAGAAACAAATACATTATTTTTTCTCTCTAACAGAGAAAAGGAAAAGTACCACCACCGAAATTAAAAACCTTATTTTTACTGTTGACTAAAATGCAAACTGTAAAAATTACTGTTACGTGAAAAACATTTTATAAAAGGTTTTATATTGGTTTCTTACTTTTACAACTAATATTACGTTAGCAGCGTAATATAAAAGAACACATTTTTAAAAGCCGTATTCTATAAAGCCATATCTAGACATGGAAAATTTCAAATGAACTATGGCAGAACTTGTTGAATACCAAATGCAACCACACTTAAAAAAATTTCAAAACTTCTACTGGAACAACAACAAAAGACCAAAGAATAACAAATGAAAAAACTTTAATCGAAGAAATTCATCAGACGTTTGAAGACTAATTAATAAAAACAATGTCGAATAGGTATCAAAATAAGAAAACGAAAATGATATTTCTCAAAATGCCTTTTGGAGTGCAATTGACAATTTCACTTATTCCCCAGACGATGAAAAAACCTTCACTTAATATTTCAGAAGGTATGATGATCTATACAAGATAGATTATTAAACTTAGGCTTACTTTTAAAACTTCGCCTATTGCTCCGAAAATTTGTGGACTATATTTTACCCCGGAAAACAAGCGGCACGAGAGTTTCTGAAGCAGTTAAACATAATTATTGAGCCCTAAAACTTCCCTGTTCTACAAAAGGTGGAAGTGTAAAAACAAAAAAAAAACAGTGAAGACTACTGGAATTTCGTGTCATTTGTTAATAAACACTGACGATTTTAACGTAGTTGAACTTAACATGGATAACTTCAAATGCCTACTATTTGTGCAAGGACTGGTATCAGCAAAAGACGCAGAAATCAGACGCAGTCCTAAACAAATTAGAAAGTGAGTCAAGTTTAACATTACAGGAAATAGCCGAAAATTGCCAGAGATGTGTAAGTGTTAAACAAGATTCTTAAGATATTGAAGAGTCGGGTATTTTTTACATGAGAAAGATACGTCAGAAATCACATTTCAACCCTCCTTCAAAAACAAGTCTTACAAAAAGAGAGATTATTATCACGCTCCTACAAAAGCAAGCCACATTAAAAAACACAGGAAAAATACCGTCTAGCGCCTGCTTCCGTTGTGGATCCCTCCATTGGGTTATGGATTACCTATGTCGTTTCCAAACCTGTCTAACTTGTAATAAAGTAAACCACAAGAGTTTACATTGCAGACTGAATAAAAGAAAATAAAAGTCGGGTCAAATCCCCCCCAAAACGAACAGGATTACATAAATATAGGAAAGTGCGTACACTTTAAAATTCTGCATGAAAATGTCAAGTTAAACTAGACTCTGGTTCAGACATACATGAAAGAAGTTGGATAATGAAATCATGCTAAAGACCAACAAAATAGCCAGAACGGTGACAGGGCTAAAAATGAAATTTGAGGGTCAAAATATTACCAAGCATTTATCCAAAACACGCTGAACGAACTTTTAAGAAAATTTAAATTTGAGAATGGACACTTGAATTCCAAGAGGCATACAATAAAACTATTAAAATTCTAACGTCGGGTTTATTCCTCACGAACTATAACCTATATTCAGAGTTGCTAGCGACGCAAGCTCATACGGAATAGGAGCATGCATATTTCATAAAATTCCAGACGGAACTCACAAACCCAATGCTCATGCATCGAGACCGCTGATTCCAGCTGAAACACATTACGTTCAAATTGAAAAAGAAGGCTTTTGGAATAATCTTTGCAATCACTACATTCTACTGTTTCATACACGGAAGATGTTTCACGTTGCAAACTGATCACAAACCGTTACTCAAAATTTTAAGTTAAAAAAAGGCATTCCCGTATACACGGAAAATAGACTGCAGAGATGGGGGGCAATCCAACTAAACAACAATTTTAAGATGGAATACCTATTCTCGAAAAAAATATGCCACGTTGATAGATTATCAACACTGGTTCCGAGACGTAGAGAACCAATGGAAGAGTTTGTGATTGCTTCCATACGAACTGATGAGGAAATACAAACTATTTTGTACAACACAATAAGAGAAATCCCAGTGACTCTACATTAAATAAAGCATGAATTCTCTATGATGAGTTGATTAACATAATAAAAACAAACATTATAGAAAAGGGCCAACAGATTTTAGACAGTTTGTCAATTATGTGACTATGTATTCTTGGACAGAGACAGAAGCGTCATCTAAAAAAAAACTTCAAAAGATAATCATGAAGGATTTTAATGTTGACCACCCGGTAACATATAAGGTGAAAAGCTTAATGTGCAGCTGCGTATACTGAACTTAAATGGGCGAGGACATTGGAAACATCGTCAATACGTGCAAAAGCTGTGCCTTGGCGGCAAAGGCACCTCCTATTAAACATCGTCTGTGCCCCGAAAACGGACAGACTTTGGACAAAGATACACTTAGAATTTGCAGGCCTGTTTGAAGGTTTTTACTATCTAATTATAGTAGATAGTTTTATCAAATAGCAACGACGTGTTTTGATGTAAATATCCCACTATGGAGGTAACTATAAACTTCCTTTACGAATTTTCCGTCCGTTTTGTGGTGGTCGTTTTTTTGGTCAGTGACAACGGAACTTAATTTACGACCTCTTTTACTTTAAAGAGTTATGTGATATTTTTAATATAAGACACATCACCCTCGTACCATCTGAGGTCAAACGGCCAGGCAGAGCGTTTTGTGGATACATTTAAAAGAGATTAAAAATAACTAGGGGCATTCCTACGGAAAAGGACCTAAATCAGTTCTTACAGGTATACATAATCACGCCATATGTAAACCATCATTCTCATTATCTCCTCCAGAAATAATGTTCGTGCGTAAGGTAAGATCCGTTTTCGACAAATTGCTGCAAAAACAAACCAAACAAGAACGAACCTCTATTGTTCCAAAATAAACGCTACGTCCTAGGGGAGAAAGTAGTTTTCGAGATGTTTAGAAATAATATATCTTTCTGAGTACGATAGAAAAAGTATTGAAAATAGGGTTTACATAATCCAAGGTCCTCAATTCTCTTATAAGAGACACTTAAATCAAATTAGCAAACGACTGCCGGATAACACTGATAGTACACCCCACGAGAAGAATAAGTTATGGATACCATATACGACACTTTCGACATACACATACCAAAATCAGCGCTAGAACAGCGACAATCTTAAAAGCAGAGGAAGTCTCAGGATCTTATTGTTATCAATCAAAAAAAATTAACCAATACTGAGATTTCTGCGGAGGTAATGTTTGGGACGGGCGATGTTATGGTACCTGTCTCACGAACTACATAGACTCTTCCGCTTCACTATAAATGCCGTGATCACATGCATCTCGATGTTGGATCAACACCAACCGCTCAGTCTCATCAACTGCAGTTGATTGAGGACTTCGGGATGGGGTAATACCAGTCAAAGATGTGTTCTTGACAATCAGTCCAGCATGAACTTGACCATTTCGGTGGCATTTTATCTGTCGGGCTACGATATACTGTCATGTGGTGTCCTAGGATGTGCACCCTCTCCTCTTCGGGGTGGAATAAGTTCATTGCTTACTGCCTGAGGTGCCATGATCGGGAAATGCCGACGGGGTTTATTAGGCTATTTTTGCTAGGTCAGAGTGCTCCTCTTTTAGGGACGCTGGCTTCATTCTTCCCCCACCTACCGACCTTGTGGTACATATTGCTGCGGTGAGAAGCAATTAAATACCTGTATCCACCCCAGCCCGACAGGAACTGGGCCATTTCGGTGGCATTTTATATGTCAGGCTGAGGCATTAGTCCTGTGTCGTCTTAGGTCAACTCTCCCAGGCATTGCCTCCCCTTTTGGGGTTTGAGTAACTCTATTGCTTACTGCCTAAAGCGACCGTACCGGCGAATGGCGACGGGACAGCCCAGGAAATGTTAATAGGCCAGACTGTCTCTTCTTCAAGTCAGCTGGCTTAATTCCTCCCGCTTTCTGGCCTTTTGCTCTACCGTCTGGCGGTAGAAATGAAAGTAAATACCAAGTCTAATAATTAATTATCCCTATATTGATATGAAAAAAACTTTCTTTTCATGCTTATGACTGTTTAATATCTAGGTAGGGTAATGTTTTGGGGTGGCCATAGAAAAATTAATAAATGGTAATAAAAAATGAATAAATATTTTAAAGAAAATAATGACATATAGAAAAATAAAGACACAGTTAAGCAAAAGTAGCTGAATGAAAATAAAGAATGAAAAGAGAAAGTGTAAAAGAAACAAAATAACGGAAAATAAATTAAGATAAAACAGAAAAAAAGAATGATGCGAATGGATGATGAAAAAATAACAACAAAAAAAGAAAAATTGAGGAACATACAACAAAAGTTTTAAAGAAACACTTTAGCATATAAACATGTTCACCGGTTATCTTTGGGGCGTATATATATATATATATATATATATATATATATATATATATATATATATATATATATATATATATATATATATATATATATATATATATATATATATATGTGTGTGTGTGTGTGTATATATATATATATATATACATATATATATATATGTGTATATATATATATACATATATATATATATATATATATATATATATATATATATATATATATATATATATATATATATATATGGTTCTTTCCAAATATGATCTAAAAGAAGAATAAGAATTTCATTTCTCCTGATGAGATTTCAGTTTCTAACAGCTGTTGATCGATAACATCAATGTGCCAGTGTCGCATATTATATACATATCTGTATAAATAAAAATAATCACATATATAAAAGCTCTATTTGATATTGAGAACTCTTTATAAAGCCGGTTGAAATTCTTTAAATTTTTATCTTCATTTCGACATGTTTCATTTTGTGTGTTTCTGTAACTTTCTATGTGCTTTCAGTATTATCATATTTTCTCGTCAGTAGAATAAAAATGTATAATGTTTACTTTACTGCCGTCCAAGCGGTTTGACCTATTTCGCTATTTTCAAAGAATTGTCGTTATAGTATTTTTTTTCACTAATTAACACCAAAATTATGATGGGTCAATTTATTTTTAAATCTGAAATATTGAATGACAATTTTTTTTAACCAAATTCCTTTTTTTAGTTCCTTCTTCTTCTGCAAAATAAAACGCAAAATAACTATAATATTCTGGCCTTTTTTATGATATTCATAAGAAATAAAGACCAAAACAGTGGAATTTCTTTTTTATTTTATTTATGTTTTGAAAAGCCCACGCCAAATCAAACATATTTTAAAGAACTGCTCTAACTCAACTGTCTAAATACTTTTTTAAAAACGGAAAGGACTGACCCAACATTTACTAGTAAATAAAGAAACATTCAAAGAATCAACATTATTTGTCGCGTGAAACATCTTGATCAAAGTCGATTCGGCTATTTAGAAACCTGCGCAAGGAGGAATATATTTTTCAATCTTGGTAAAAGCAGTTATCATTTGTAAGGCATTCGAACGCTTGTGTGATCACACACCAGACTCACAGGAATCTTCCCCCCTCTCTCTCTCTCTCTCTCTCTCTCTTTCTATCTCTCTCTCTTTCTATCTCTCTCTCTATTTGTCTACTTTGTACAACATTCTCTAGTCGTGCTAAGTGAACAAGCTTTAAGTAGTTCCAAATCGGCTGTCAAACGGTTGGTCGACCAACAGAAGATGACGCTAAGGTGAATGTTACGGCTGGTAAAATCAGCAAGGTATCTGGTGCTTTCCGGGAACAGGGTAGAGTGTTAAGGTGGCCAAGGAAGAAAAATTAATGAATGATAATAAAAAAAAAAATAACTATGTTTTAAGAAACTAATGACATATACAAAAATAACGAACGGTTAAGCGAAAGAAGCTGTATGAAAATAAAGAATGAAAATAGAGAATGAAAAGAGAAAGTGAAAAATAAACAAAATAACAGAAAATAAATTAAAATGAAACAGAGAAAAAAGAATAATGCGAGTGGATGATAAAAAGATAAAGAAAAAAGAATAATGCGAGTGAATGATGCAAAAAATAAAGAAAAAAGAATAATGCGAGTGGATGATAAAAAAATAAAGAAAAAAGAATAATGCGAGTGGTTGATGAAAAAAATAAAGAAAAAAGAAAAATTGAGGAGCATGCAGCAAAAATTTAAAAAATATATATATAAGGGAAAGGATTGTTATGAAAATAGGAGAATAGATAATTGAAGGAGGAAAAGGGAGGCAAAGTAAAAAGAAAAGAAAAATAAACGAAGGCAAATGAAAGAAAAGAAGTGACGAAGTGAAGAAAATAGAATAGAACAAGAAAAATTTAAACAAAGAAAATGGAAAGTAAAAAGACAAAATAAAGGATGATGAATAAAAATAAGTCATCAGAATATAATTAATAAATCAAAAGAAAAAGAAACAAACAAAAAGAAAAACGTTGGGGCGAATAAATAAATACATTCACAAAATGAAAGAATAACATGAATTGATTAAAGTAAGAAAGAAAAGAAAGAACATCGACAAGTTGACGAATGAATGGAAATCAATAAACAATAGAAAGAAAAAAAAGAAAATAACAATAAAGTAAAGAAAATAAGCACAAAATAAGGAAAATAATAAAAACTCAGATATGAAACTAATGAATTAAGCGCGGGAATTATCGAAAGGGAGAAGATAACTAAAGGATGAAGAAAGGGACAAAGATAAATAAAATGAACATGAAAGTATTAAAGAGAAGATAATGAGAGAAAATATAGTAAGGGAAGAGCAGAGAAATGAATGAATGCTATTAAGGAAATGAAGAATTATTATAATAAAATGGATAGAAACAATAACAAATTAGATATAGAATTATGTTAAAAAATGTAAATATAAAATAAATAACGGAAGAATGAAAAAGTAAATACCAAAAAAAGAGAAAAGAATAGAAAAAAATAAAAATCAGAGGAATAATATACATTTTGTCGTATATCGGATGGTTACAATTATGTTGGGTCACCACCGGTCGTATTTGAAGTGTAAACATTAAGTCCTAAGTGTTGAGCACATACAATAACAATAAAAATATAGGCAATATGCAGAAAGTTTCTTCGCAGAAAAACAAGAAAAATAAGTTAAATAAAAATAGGTTTTCTATATGTACATATACAATTTTAAACAATGATATAAATATATCGGTATATCTAATGTGCGTTAGTATTAGTAGGCAAGAACTGTTTATAACGTGTAGTTGTTTATTACTATATGAGTTCCAGAACATGAAACACAGTGTGTGTACAATTGTGCGTATGTGTGTGATGTTTTGTGTAGCAACCAGTATTTGTGTAGATGTATGAATTTCACGTGATTATAAGTGGTGCTGAACGGTCTTTGACACCGATCAGGTATTATGTCAGTCTCTGTCCGCTGGTTGCATACTGTTTCTTTGGTGTCGTTGTCGTTCTGTTTATATAGCGAATAACCGGCTCAATAATCGCTGTATTTTCGAGTGCGCCAAATTGATAATGAGAGAAACACACTTGCTTTGTGGGGAGTTATTCTAAAAGTGAACAATAATAATTTTACCATGGTCTCAAGTGTTGTCTTTTTCCGTGTGCCTCTGAATATGCGCACACTGCACCATGGCTGTTCATTTGACGGTGCGCTATGCTGAGCCGTAAAAACGTATTGAATCCTTTTAATTTTAGGACCATTTTAAAATTTGGCTTGAAAACAAATTATCGTTCGCTGCTACAAAAGCAGTTCATATGTAGAATTATTTACTTGGATATTGATCTGAAATACGTTGTAGAAAGAAACCCGTTTTAGTATTTTCTTATTTCCGCCAATCCTCTGTTATCACAAAAAAATTTAATTTATAAATATTTAATTGTGAAGCGTGTTGTATTGGTTATTTAAAAAATATAAGATCTAATTCTGATAATAGTAAGGAAATGATGACATTTCAGAAAAAATAGCAAGAAAAAGAAAAGACTAGAAAATTAACGGAAGCTAAGGGGAAAGAAAGAAAAGAGAAAGTGTAAAAAGAAGTGAGAGAATAAAAAAAATGAAATTCAATAAAACGGAAATAAAATAAATAAAAAACCGAGAATGAAAATAATGTAAAAGAAATATAAAGATTTCTTTTACATTATTTTCATTCTCGGTTTTTTATTTATTTTATTTCCGTTTTATTGAATTTCATTTTTTTTATTCTCTCACTTCTTTTTACACTTTCTCTTTTCTTTCTTTCCCCTTAGCTTCTGTTAAGAGAAAATAGGAAGAAAAATTTAAGAATAAACAAAAAATGCAAAAAACAACATTGAAAAATAACAAAGGTACATTGAAAGACAAATATGAGAATAAATGATGATGCCATAAAGAAGTAGATGCAAAACAGAAGAAAAATGGGATGAGAGTAAATTCACGTAAATCAAGTAAAAACCAAACTATATATATATATATATATATATATATATATATATATATATATATATATATATATATATAAACCGAAACCCTTAATATAACATTAGAAATTGTTCGATGGATAACATTTCGCAGGAAAAATGATTTGATCATTGTACTGCTCCAGAAAGTATCTTACTCCTGACACAATCCTCTACCTGTCTAAGAGTAAAATACATCCTAAGATGGAGTAATGTTGCCATATCTGGGGAAGTGTTGCTCAGAGAACCATTTTGGCCCTGACATAGTACAACATCGACTCCGAAATCTCTTCTCTTCTCTGCATTTAACTTCCTTCAAAAGGGAAGTTGATATTCTTTCTTTACGCTATCGTTTTTTTTTTGTACTCGACTGAGCTGAAATCAATGCTTCTCCCCTTGTAAAACATTCATAACAAAAATCATCTAGCTACAACTACTGCAAATAATTTCCATTCTGGCTTCTGTGCGTTAAAAACTAAACGAAACTTCCATGAGCAAAGTTTCTTTCTAAAAACTTACCAGTATGCAGAACATAACATCAGGCGGCTTCTTCCCAACTGCCTACAACATGGTGTGTGTAATTTTGATTATTCTGACTACTGTTTTCATATTCTCACAACGTTTCGGTCGCTGTAACCTCCGGCATTCTTCAGGTGTATATTTAAAAAATGGCGAATAGTTCTACCAAAGTCGGGAATCTTGACGGAACTTCGAACGGAACCCTTTATTTAATCGACGGGGGTAACATACTCTCGTTTCGTTAGCCATGACTGGGAGAAGTCTTCGTATGGCCCGCGCCAAGGATTGAACCTTCAATCGTCAGATGACTGTCACTTAGAACTGAATTTTACTTAGTACTATATCTACTAAACAGACCTAGTATAGCGGCCGAAACATTGTGGGAATAACGCTCAAGATGAGAACAGATGAGAACAAATTAAACACAAAAAAATTCAGAAACAACATGGTTGTTTTCAAGTCCAATGTTAACAAATTCTCGATGAGCTGCCATCTTAAATAATAAGACTCTGCCCAGTTTCAACCATCGTTACCAATCCGCACTGTGTTGTCTCACTGTTCATCTGACAAACTCATTAATCCTTATCCTTGAGTGGTTTTGGGCCTCAATAATCTGTGTCTCGTTAGTACATAACAAAAGACAAAGAAATGCTTATGAATCATATTTGACTCGCATGATTATGTCAGTGTGGTATATAGTAATGATGTCGATTGTAAAATGATAGAGACTTTAATTCTTCGAGCAAGATCAGGTGTTAGAAGAAGGTGTATTTAGAAATGCTAAACAATTACATGACTTACCGAGCAAAAATATACATCACAAATAACATAATTCATCTGTGCTTTAATGTTGATCTAAAGCAGAGCATGCATTAATAACATACTTTGCGTTTCTAATAACTTTTCGGTAAAGTTTACATTTCACATAAAATAATATATGAAAAAAGACACGTCGCATGTATATAAGGATATTGCTACGCATTACGAATTTCGGTTTTTTTAATAAATATCACTAAAATAATAGGTCATGCTGCCTCGAGTAACCTTCATTACAAAAAATATAAATAACTTCCACCACACGATGATAAGTAGTCTGATTTTATATTGTTATATTTTACAGTTGAAAAGTATTTACATTGTTTTTAGGTTTCTAGCCGTTTGCTTTAACTTTGTAGTTGCCATTTTTACAATATTCCAGCTGTTCACGGGGTCGTAATAGTCTTAGAATTTTGAAAAGCAAACTGAGTAAGGTGGGGGAGTACAGCGGCCGAAACGTATCAGGATAACACCAGAGAAGATGATATATAATTCATTTACTCAGACTCACACGCTTAGCTTTAAAAAAAGAATGTTCTTTGGTCTGTCAGGTGTACGGGTACAGTGAGAGTTATAGATGCGTACAGGCATCTATATAAGAGACTGCGTCAGTCTGCCGGTCAGGTCCGCGGTTGGTTTTAAATATTATTTTTTCGGGCAGTCCGACTTTAAGTTTCGAAAAACATGTGCGCACGCATTTCCCCCAAAAAGTTTGAATTACCTACAAGACAAAATCTTCGAGTGTCATCGGTCTCTCTGTATAAGGGTTTGTCAGGACAACCTGGCATCAGGATACCCACCCTTACAAGGAAACACCGGCCAAAAATACAAAATAACATGATATTCGCAGCACAAATAAGATATCCTAAGCACGGCTATACAGTTGCTCATACGAGGAATAGTGCATCGTCTTCTGGTGATGTTATCTCAGGTAACACCACGTAGCTCGATACTCCACTAGACTAGATGAATTCTTGTTCTGGAATCCAGTAAGACCAAGAGACAACTAGAAAGATATACTATAACATAGTTAACTGGTCAATTGAAGAGAAGAAAACTAATGTTCTGAACTACTTTACTAACTCAACGTTTGGGAAATAAAGAAGAATTTAAATAGAATATTCGAATATCTATGTATCTCATATAGGAAGGGGTACTTTGACTTCTGAGAACTTCGACTGAAGTAAAATGAAACCAAAAAATGGCAAGTGCATATTCTGCCACACGGAAGTTGAGAAGTTGCGAGATCTGACATCTAGTTTCCAGGTTCTGCTGGGGGACGTTACTCACAATGCGACATGATAGAGTGTGTAAATATCTCCACCTGAAAAAAAATGTAAGATCCAGTGTAAAAACAAGTACTGGAAATATATACCAGGTTCTGCCACACAGAAGTAGAGAGTTTGAGCCACCTGATATTCAGAAGGTAGTGTTAGGAGAGTGCTTCTATACTATGTGACAGGATAGAGTGTGTTAATGTCTCCACTGAACTATTAGCAAAAAAGTATACATTTACTATAACTACTCAACCCCTAAAACTACACACTTAGAAAAGACTACTGAAGTGGAAGACAGTCTTTGATACGACAGCCGTATTATGACAATAAACTAGGACTTTAGAAAAGTTTCAATCATTTCAGTAATCATAGGAATAAATAAAAACTTTAAAAACTACCAGTTAAATATATTCGGTGAACCATGTACATATGAGATCCAAATAATTGCACTAAAAGGAACTGGTTAGAATCCTTCTATGATATCTCTGAATTAAGTGGTTCATCTCTGGTATTCAGTAGGATGCCCCATCTCCAGCAAAAATGAAGAATAAAAAATAGAAAAAAATAGGTTCCGTCCGTCAGTCTGTAGACATGTGGGTGTGTCACACTTGAGTCTAAGACATCATTTTAATCGTAACATACGTATATTGAATGGACGCATCTTAAAAATATATTTTCAACTTTATTCCCATCTCCGCCCGCCCCGCGTCTCCCACTCCTCTGATCCTTATTTCGACATTTTTGTATTATTTATTTCTTGGCCAATCAGTGTTGATGTCATCCAAGCAAGCCCTTTGACAATTTTGATCTTTCTCTCCCGCCCTTTTCTTTCAACGGTTGCCATTGTCATCAGAAACAGAAGATTCTGACAGTTCCAATAAAGAAATGAGCCGAAGTAAAAAAAGAAAAGGGGATAAAGGATTGAGGGAAGATGCGGAAGGTTCTTCTACATCCCGTTTCTTTCTGGTATCAAACAGGCGTCCGGATGAGTTAAAGCAATGTGTTAATCCGGAAGACAGTTGATATGGATGTAAACGTCAATCAAGCTCTGCTGAGTGACGTCATTGTATAGTTGTTAGGTGGGATGGGCTGGGCTTCGGGATTGAGGGTGGGGTGGCATGCATGATGTTCAAAAGGCGCTAAAAAGGCATTTGTATAGGACGTACACCGGCAGAAAAAGAAGGAAAAGAAAGGAAGTTGATGAGCGTGAGAGAGCAAGGACGAGAGTAAAAGAGATAAAGGGAGAGAGAAAAGAAGTATAAAATGTAATAGACGCAATAGAATATGAAGAACAAACAAAATGAAGGAAAATAAGAAGAAAAGGTGAAATAAAAGAAACTAATTAGATGAAGAAGGTGCAGTATAAGAATAATGCGGAACGTAAGATGAGAAAGCAAATGATATAATGGAATAAGTTAGGAGAAAATGAATAAGACCGAGAATATGCAGAAGATAAACAAGAGAAAACGAAGAAGAAGTTACAAGTAGCGGATTAATAACAAAAATTGAGAGGAAAAAGGGAACGATAGAAAGAAAAAGCAGTAAAATAATAGAACGAGTCAAACGAATACAATAATGAGAAGAGAAAAAAGAGAAATAGGGTATGAGAAGGTAATGCAGGAATAAGATGATGATATTAATAATTGTTTTCATGTGATGGTCATCTACTCTATTTCGGGAGTAGATAAACTCTTCAATAGACTGTGAATAGAGTTACAACTAAGTGTCGCAGCAGTCATGGCGGCCGTCTTTCATGTCAGTTATAGCCAAAGTATCGGACGTAGACCGTCTGTAACATACTATAGTGTACTTCTGTAAATACACTGTTGTAAATCTACACCCGTGTTATCTTAATTATTATCGACCCTTAAAAGTCACAACAATAATAATCATAATATTAATAATAAAAAGAAGGAGATGAAAAACACGAATTAGAACAAGAAAAAAAGAAAGAAAAGAACAAAACGAAAAGGTGGAGACGAAGATAAAGAAAAGTAAAAGACTGCCACACGGAATAGAAAAAACACAATAAACAGTAAATAAAAAATAACCAATACAGAATCAGATTAATAGATAGCGAGTAAATGCGTTGTATAGGGTTGATTGAACACATAGTTGCTATTTTACACATAGCTGGGGGGGTTGTTGGTTCTCAAACCCAGGGGTTAATAATTGAACCCAATTGATCTAGTAAGATTAGGATTTATATAGTACGCGTCAAGTCTTAGCAACAGGCAGTATATATATATATATATATATATATATATATATATATATATATATATATATATATATATATGATAATTTTATTTACACAGACATGTACAAAATCTGCGACACTGGCATGTCGATGTTATCGATCAACAGTTACTATAAACTGAGATCT
>OY744548.1:37437853-37497853 GCA_963556195.1 Sepiola atlantica
GAAGAAAGAAAGAGCCGAATTCCTTTGTAAAGGTTTTATTCACAAAAGTAAAACACAAAATAAAATAAAAATGACAAGCATTTATAGTCAACGCCTGACGGAAGAGTTCATTCAATGGGAAGAGGGGTTAAGAATATTACACTTTCCCCTTCAAGATTTTTTTAACTCCTTTTTTTAATGTATTTTATTCTATTATTTAAACTTTTTTTTTCTAATGCCTTATTTAGTAACGAAGTCCTTGTATTTCTCAGGAAATTTCCGTATTCTGCCAAATGCTCGCAGTGGCTCGGATGGTATTTCGCTCTCAACTGGCTCCACACGAGGTGTTCAGAATATTGTATATTTTCTTTTTCACTTTCTGGCTTACTTACAGGTGGCATGCAAACATATGCTAACGTGTTGTCTCCATTGATTGAGTTGAGAGCCAAATCTCTAACGTTGACGGTAGTTTCGATGCCAGAAGGTAGTCGTACATGGGCATAATGAGGATTGATCTTCAGTAACGTAGCAAGTGTAACCGGAGGGTCATATTTACTCGACCTAATATGATCTCTGACGTATACTTGGCCTGCTTTTGCCCACAGGGAAATAGAAGTACCAGAAGTGGATTTACGGATTTACGGATGTACTTAAATAGTCTATCGTGAGGGGTCGTATTCGTAGCTGTGCAGAGAAATGATCGAATTGAATGTAGAGCATCAAGTAGAATATCTTTACAACAGGATAGTCTCATATTGTGAGAATGTAAAGTTACTTGTATGGCCTTCCATAGTGTGCCGTTTAGTTTCTCAATTTGGGCATTGCCTTCCGGGTGATATCAACTCATCTTCGAAGTCGCAATGCCTTCTCCATGCAAGTAATTTGTAGTTTCCTCTGACAGAAAATCAGTCGCTCTATCTGTATGAATCATATCGGGCATACAAAATATCGCAAATAATTGATTCATGCATTGTGTGACCGTTTTGCTTGTCATATATTTACATGGAAATGCAAAGGGAAAACGAGAGTATTCGTCGATTATCGTAATTAGATATCTGTTACCATGTGTGGAAGTAGGCAATGGTCCCTTGAAATCCATGTTTAATCGCTGAAACGATAGTATTGCTTTTATGAGAGTTCCCTTGTTACCGGTAAATAATTTTGGTTTTAAATACTGGTAAGACGAGCACAAATTAGTTACACCTTTTATTTGGTCGAGTGAGAAAGGAAAGTTTCTTTCTTTGCAAAAATGGAATAGTCATGTCTTAGCAAGGTTTTCCAACTGTAACATGAAAGAATCCACTGTTTGCGCCGGTTGTTGTTTCATGGTGAAAGTTTGTGGCGGTTGTAGACTATATTAGTAGGCTTGATGTAGGCCGCGTCCAGAGCTCTTATGGCAGATGTATAGTCGTTAGTGTCACTAATTATTTACAAAGGAATTCGGCTCTTTCTTTCTTCTCTACAATTTTATTCACAAAAGAAATGGACAGAGTACTTCGTCCCGAACGATTCGACACCGAGTCTACAGCCTTCAATGCAGAAAAAATACAAACATTGGAAACTTACGTTTATAAATTACCTACATACGGGTAACAGCACTGAAGAAACTGGAAACACGCAAACCGACTTCTATGCTTTAATAAATAGCATATCGACAGAGGTATTCGAAATAATTAGTGATTTGTGATTTTAGATTTAGAGGAGGTGGCATCTCAAGTAGAGGTTTAAGACGATCGTAGTCGGGTGATATCTGGTTGTTTTTGATAGTGTACCCAAGTAAAGTTATCGTTGAGACTGAAACGATGCTTTTATTCTCATTAAGCGTGATGTTGTACTGTTTGGCAACCTCATCAAATCTTTGAAGATTGTAGTCATGCTCTTTTTGGGTTTTTCCACAGATAGTAACGTTATCTACATAGACAAATGTATCTACCAATTGCTCTCTGCTGACAATGCCGTCAATGGTTCTTTGGAAGGTGACCTCGAACGGTAGGCGAGTAAACAGATATAATTTACCATCCACCTCGAATGCTGTAAATTTACGATCCTCCTTACTGATGGGGATTTAATGGTATGCTGATTTAACATCAAGAGTAGTAAAAACATTATACCCGGCTATTTCCTCGACTATTTTAGATATACTCGGTATCAGATAAGCGTCTAATTCTGTAAATCTGTTGATTGTGTCACTATAATCGATCACCATTCTTTTTTCCCGGTTTTCATTTGATGTTACTAGAACCTGCGCTCGCCAAGGTGAAATTGAGGGTTCTATTATTTTTTCCTCCAACAATTTTGCAGTCTCTGTTCTTATGAATTTGCTATCAGCAATTGTGTGGCGACGTGACTTGGTGCTGATTGGTGTTGTGTTGGTAGAAAGATGAGAAAACAATGGGGGAGGAGAAACGTTCATGGATGGAAAAAATATTCCTGGTGACTGCCCCGATAATAAGTTCGTCTTCTGGTCCATCAAATTTGAAGGTTACATTCTTATATCTGCAGAGAATATATTTTTCTATGATTAAGTCGACAAATAAATTCTTAATGACCTCCACTATTACGTTAGAGTGTACATTATTGTTTAGAGATATATCGACTTTAGTTTCTCCCACAATTTTCGCACACATATTAGGGTCGGCGAATGATATTGCTTTTTGTTTGGAAATAATTTTAAGGTTCATTTTTTTGCAATATTGCCGTTAATAAAAGCCCTCACACTACCAGAATCCACCATAGCATTGACAGTGGATCCATTTATTTTACACTTAGTAAATGTAATGTCTTTTTTTCTTCCTAGTCACGCGAGACTAGGGAAATCAGTGTCTTCATTTAATACTGCCGAGACGGAAGATTTACAGACTTTGGCCCAGTGTCCTTTTTTCAAACACTTATTGGATTTTGAGTCACGGGCCGGACAAAGGTGACGCGGATGACGAGAATTCTCGCAGAAAAAGCAAATTTCCTTCGGCCTAATTTTTTTTGTGTCGCTGCCAGACTTGTATTTTCTTTTTAAGTGATTATTGGCGCGGAAATCATATTCTCCTGATTGTAACACGCAGAGTGTTTTTCTGCTTGTTCAAGAGATCTTGCCATCTCGTATGCTCCCTGAAAAGTTAGCGAGGATTTCTCGAGAAGTCGTTGTCGAATTGAGGGGGAGGAGATACCGCTAATAAAAGCCTCCCGCGTATACTGGCTTTTATTTATTTCGGCACTCACGGCCTGGAAAGTGCATGTCTTAGCAAGGTTTTCCAACTGTAACATGAAAGAATCCACTGTTTGCGCCGGTTGTTGTTTCATGGTGAAAGTTTGTGGCGGTTGTAGACTATATTAGTAGGCTTGATGTAGGCCGCGTCCAGAGCTCTTATGGCAGATGTATAGTCGTTAGTGTCACTAATTATTTCGAATACCTCTGTCGATATGCTATTTATTAAAGCATAGAAGTCGGTTTGCGTGTTTCCAGTTTCTTCAGTGCTGTTACCCGTATGTAGGTAATTTATAAACGTAAGTTTCCAATGTTTGTATTTTTTCTGCATTGAAGGCTGTAGACTCGGTGTCGAATCGTTCGGGACGAAGTACTCTGTCCATTTCTTTTGTGAATAAAATTGTAGAGAAGAAAGAAAGAGCCGAATTCCTTTGTAAAGGTTTTATTCACAAAAGTAGAACACAAAATAAAATAAAAATGACAAGCATTTATAGTCAACGCCTGACGGAAGAGTTCATTCAATGGGAGGAAGGGTTAAGAATATTACAAGAAGCAAAGAAAAAACTATTTGTTATTGCATCTACAAGTTTTACGGAAATATATAATCGTATTTTTTTAAATCAAGTATATTTATTAACGTATACATTGATCTGTTTCTAATCTCTCAGTTTACGACTAATTCTTTTATCGACCGCAGTTCAGATTTCTTGATAAATTTTTTAAAAAACATGGAGGAGGTACGGTCCAGTCACGGATACGATTCGACACCACCAGTCTATTTCAGTTAAGTGGAAATTTCCTCAACGCTTGCATCCCGAGATTACGGCAAAACGTTGGCGATGCCACATCAACCAACACCAGAAGTATTAACCAGGACCCGTGAGGACTGCATTACGGTTGTGAATAGACCGTTATATTTTGTGGCCGTATACTAGAATCAACATTTGTTGATTGCCATAAAAAGGTGGAACCCAAGAGCCGTTAAACCATGGGTGATTCTTAATCGTTTCCAACAATGAGCAACAGAGCGTAGATTTTTTCGTCGCTAGAGCAGACTCTTAGCGCGACCAAAGAGAAGAAAATCACAAGCGAAAACTCAATAGACTTTAATCAAAAAGTTGGCTACGTCAGAGCCTAGTCACTCCAAAGACTTTAGTCAACTTACTATCGGTCTAAAAAGCTCATAAAGTAAACACATGTAACAGCAGTTTAAAGACCAGTAGAGTAAACACGTTGAAAGATAGGTCACTGTTTTTTGGTATCATATGTTATTTTTTCGCTTAGATAGCTATTACCTATTGTTAGTCACCTTAATATTGTTGTTATTAATTTTGCTTGCATTGTTGTTCTTTTTATTGTATTCATTTGTCAGTAATCAATACAGATTAAGACTGGTTAATTGAGTGATCACGATTCGGTGAAGGGCGAAAATAGAAAACTCTGGAAGAGGACCAGAGAGAAATTAGGGGGTGTTAAGGCCCATACCTATAAAAGAAGAACATTGAGGACTCCATAAACGGCTATCAGGCATTAAAAAGAAAATTAAAAATGTAAGGACTAGATGCCACAGAATTAGTGCTATTAGTCTACGAATGAGTGATAAGGTCAATCTCCAAGTTCATTAGATTCCTACAAAGGGAGACTCAGGAGCTGACTTCGGCTGAACTCCACGAACAACTCGTAACGGGGTCTGCCAGTGAGCGGACGGCGATCAATGCTGTCCGGAAATTAACAAAACTAGGGTCGACACAGAGTGTGAGCTTTGAATACTTCTGACAAATAATAGACAGGTTAGCCGTGTTGGCTTGCTCGAATGAATAGAGAAGCTTGCATAAGTGGGCAGTTCAGTCCATCCTCATCGATTCGTTCATTGATTGGCTACGTGAACGAGAAACACGTGAGGAGGTATTACAGAGCCAACCACGAACTTGCAGCGACGAGCAACGATAGAGGGAACACGAAGATAAATCAAGGCGCTAAGAAAAGGCAAAAGGGGGAATAGGAAACATCAATTTCAGGTCCAGAGTTAAGGTGAAGAGAGAGGGTCGGGAGACGAAGGCAAAAGTGGGAAAGGGCAAAAAGTTCCCCATATATGAACGTTTTCTAAAGGATTGCTATAAGCCAATCGATGGGAAGCGACTGGAGTGTGTTGGACGTGTCGAGATGAAGAGAACATAGCGTAAGATTTCCCGAATAATTAGAGGGAACCGCTTTCAGTGGCAGAACCTAGCTGTGGCGGATATGGTCAGTTCAGACACGCGGAGAGGTGTACTAGAGTGGCAGAGGGTAGTCGACTTGAGATATGAACGCAGACCCAGAACGTGACTACTAAACTTAAGACAAAAATCCCGTGAAACGGCACGGGGAAACAGACACAAAGTTAAAAGCCGCATGGCTCCACTAAAAACACGTCGTTATTAGATGTTCTGAGACCCCATTTTTCCGTGAAATGTAAGTCACGGAGGTGTTTGCGCCATGGGACAGAAGACCATGTAAGGAGCTGCTACCTTCATTAAAGACAAGGAGTTCCAAGGATTAGGACTCTAAAGGGAGACAAAGTTCCGGCCTTACCTTTCAGAGAAAGACCATTGGGGGATGTCAATATAAGGGAAGACGAAACGATGGGTCTCAGGGCGGACTTTAGCTCTCAGCACACATGTTTATAGTAGCAGGCCATGGGTGGATAGGCGAATGCTTGTTCGAAAGCGGAATAGAGGGACACTAGACGGGCAAAAGAGCATCCGTATCTTTCCTGTTGACGGAGAACCAGCTTCTCTGCAAAGTGTTGATAAGAGGCAGCAAGGAGTCAGTGTCCCTAATACGATCGGGGATATAGTGAAAGTTGCTGACTAAGCAGATTTGCGTAAACCGGAATTGGTGGTAAAATCAGCCTAACGGTAACGAAAGCGAGTGTACGTGACCACAGACCTGGGCAGCAAAAAGATTGGCTGCGGGAGAAGAAAGCTTAGTCGAGTTTTTACTAGGCTAAGCTAAATAGTGTGTGAAACGATCAGTGAAGCCCTGGTTTTATTGGAGCAAACCAACGTTACACTCACTCCTAGGATGGTTGTATCCTACATAGAGAGAATGCAAAGCAATGGGGATTGCCTAGTGGACTGTTCCAAGTAGCCCATGTGGAGAGGTATAAACATAATGAAGTGAGAGCTACGTTAAGCGAAGCTGTAGACAAAAGGTGTGAGTAAATCTTTGGTAAATAGCTAACACGTCATGTCGGACCAGACAGCTAAATAAAGGAGAACTCTTGAGGGATGCCCGACCATAAGACTGGTCAAAAAAGTGAACGTAATAGATCCTAATAAAGAAAAAACAGAGCGCAAGTGTGGTCAGGCAAAGGGAAATATTGTCAGCAAACGAGGCGGTTACTGATGAATAACCGGGAAGTAATAGCCGACGCCGATTAGGATTCGTGGCAGTAGATAGAGGTTGATAAAGAGAAGTTGGTAAAGGAGGCTGTATATGATGTGGGCGTGATAGAGATATCAGGATCGCCTTGAAGCTTCAACATTGTGATCGTGAAGAAGGCCGACAGATATCGCTTTTGTATCGTATTCAGACGGTTGAAAGCGGACACTAAACCATTGGCGGTACCAATACTTATAATTGATTATATATTGTCCCTGTTAAGCCCATTTACCTGCTTTAGACATTAAATTTATGTAGACCGAGAGAAAGCAGCATTTGCGTGGAATATGGGGTTATTAAATTTCCGAGTGATGTCATTCGGTCTGTGTTTACCCTCCCCGAGTGTTTACCCAGCTGATTATAGTCTTAGAAGTGGTGTATAATTTTTCCTGGTCATAACTGGACGATATCGTAATAATTTCCAAGAGTCCAGTCGGGCATTAAAAATAGAAAGTATTGGAGATGTCATGAGAGTATTGTTTAAAGTTTAAGCTGTCGAAGAACTGAACTAGATGATCGGGCTTAATCATTGACAAAGAAAGAATACGTCTGGATCTGGAGACAGCGGAGATAAGCCGGACATGATAGAACCAACGACGTTGAGCGAGGTCCGAGGATTTATTGAGGCGAGTGGCTATACAAGGCGGTTCTTGCCAGCTTTAATCCGGTTAGATGAACCACGAATAGACCTGACAAAGAATCATGCAAGGTTTAAGTAGACGGAGGAGTGTCAAAATGTTTTTGAGGAACTCAAGGAGGAACGAAACTTTTGAGGGGCTTAAGGAAGAACTAACGTAACAATTGGACAGCACCAGTCTTCTTCAGGTGAATGGAAACTTTGTCAACGCTGATGTAACGAAAATACGGTCAAAAGTGGCCGACACCCCATCAAACGACACCAGAGGTATTAGCCCGGGAAACGAGTGGAAGCAAATAAGCGTAAGGGCCGCACTATTGATTGCTGCGAAAAAAATAGACGTTATAACTTTACGATTGGCTAAAAGAGTTTATCCACTGTTTATGTTTTCCAGAAAAACTGCCGTGTGTGGGAGACCTTGGAGTTCATCACAATTTGTAATTGTTCGACCGCGTGTAAAGTCAGTAAACAATATTATAACTGCTGTTTCTGACAAAACAAGGTCTGAAAAACACTTATGAAGCCATTGTGTTGCTTGGACATTATTTTGCCACATGAAATCAATTATTAATGAACACACGAAATAAAATTATTTCCATCGTTTTAAAAAATGTTCATTAGATTCACTTAAATCGCTGTAATCTGTAAATAATGACTCGACTGGACTCATATTTGTAGCTATCCAAGTTGAAGGTAGGTACTTTAGAATAATAATACGAGATTTTTTCATTAGTGGCAATATCTATATGACAAGCCTGGAACTTATTGTGTGAGGTGTAATAACGTATACATGTAAGTTGTGTACTCAAACCCAAGTGTTTAAGCTCAATGGATTTTATACGATCGTATGATACTAATATTTAATATCAGAGCCATTATGAATTCAAACAGTTTCCGACAAAAACAATATCTCGTATAACGCAAGCTGTTGTTAATTAAAAAATAATGAAGATTTCATCATCGCTGCATAATCAAAGCATCAAAAAGTACAAAACCTAAATCTTATAAACAAGATGAATCTTCAGAAATGCAGATAAATACGACTAACTATTGTACATTTTTACCAAAGCAGATCATCCTTCGATACACGTTGCAAATAAACATTCAAAATACACCATCTTTGAGTTTTGAAAGTAATACTGGTTTGAATTGAAATAACAACTAAACCAACTCACACGGAGTTGTCTTTTCTTTTTAAAAAAATCCGTTCCCCTAAAAATACAGGGAAATTCCGTAACCAGAGCTTGCAAAAGAAAAAAGTACAATTCGGATCTAAGGGAGAAAATCCACACGTGTTAATATTTTATAAGATAAAGCCTGATTAACTCTCATAGACCATATCTTTTAAAAAAAATTACACCTCACAAATATCGGAATAATGATCTAAATATTATGAGAACTAACACGAATGGATGAGAGGCATACGAATCGATATTAGGAAAAAACACGAGCTTTCATTCTATCCTGTTCCCTTACATTTTGTCATATTCAATGGGTGCAGCTGTGTGTCATGTAATATTTAGACAATACAGGACTATTTGACAAGTACTAGCGCTCAAGACATGGGTTGATCTGTGAGGGTAATTCAATGGTAACTCGACAATCCCTCGCGTTCCAAAATTGATGCCCACAACTCGTTGCAGTTTCGTGTCATTTCCAATATAATTCTATTTACATATTTGATTGAGCTTAAGAGACACTAGAATTACATTGAACCTAATAAAAATTGTAATAAAACGGTAACATGACAATCACCAGAGCTACCCACATTGGAGTTTTGATTTTCCTGGTCGATGAGAAGCAACGTGCATTTCCAGTTTTGTAATTAATGTTATTTTTGTAGATTTAATGTGTTTTATATATAAGACATTGTTAATAATTTGGACAAATGTTTGTTATTCTACCGTTGTTTATATATATATATATATATATATATATATATATATATATATATATATATATATATATATATATATATATATATATATATATATATATATATATTGTTTCAGAAATGAATACCAATTCATGGGTTTTCAAAACGTACTTTTTTTATTCTATTCTCATTGTGAACGTATTAAAGAATATACTAGACCTTCCTGGTTAAGACAGCTGGTCTAATATATATTTATATATATATATATATATTTATTTATTTATATATGTGTGTGAGTAAGAGAGAGATAATTATAGAAATAATATACCAACGTAGTGGAATATGGAGAAAGAAAAGTATTTATATATTTATCAATGTTTTATCTTTTATTCAAGACTTTCACAAGATGACTGATTTGAAGAAATAACATAAAATTCAATATTTGAAAATAGCTGTTGCTTTTGTGGCGTGAAAACAATGTGTTCGTTCTTTTTTTCTTTTTAACATACTGGAATAGTCTACGTTACTCTAAAGTTAATAGATTATATACATCTATTTGCTGCTGTAGTAACAACAATGATTAAACAATTTAGCGATCAAATAAAATATGTAGACAATTAAATGACGATACAACGCGCGATTCGGATGCTGTTAACCATACCAAATTAATCAAAGTTGATGGAGCAAATCCAAAACTATATTAGAAATAATTCAGTAACGAGTCAAGATGATGATGTAATTTCACGTTAAATGTATATACGAAAGTGACCACCCACTCTAATATGTAAAAAAATGTTTTTATCTATTCCTTCTTTGCTGATATTTTGTAAGGGTGTTTCAATGTAATTGCCCCCAAAATGAAATCCCTGACTCTAAAATATTTGATTTTTTTAAATTCCATTTTTTGAGAAATGTTTTCAGACTGTTTACATATAATCGCAAAAGATGTTTATCTCATGAAATATTATTTTAAGAAAACAACAACGTCAAACCATTTGTATCGTCTGTACACAATTTCTTTATCGCATTATGTTTACCACTTCGAACTCACAACAGATAATCCTCTGTAATGTTAATTCTAATTTGCCTAATAAAATTAAAATAAACAATTAGTCACGGTGAGTTTCAGAAATATTGAAAATGGTAGCGGAAGAGCGTATGTTATAATACATATTTTTGTTTATAATTCATGTTATTATATTTGTACGAAATTACAATTTTTTACCGGAAAAATTATGTTTATTTTGTCTCTGAAGAAATCATTTTAGACTGAGGTAATTTTTGTGTGTGCATAAATGCTTTTTTATGTGTATGAATGTACATGTTAAGTAGTTTTTATAGGATTTTTTTTAATGAAACGAAACGAAATTTAATGAGGAAAATAATTTCAATAGGCTTCCTACAACTTGTCAACATGAATTTAAAATGAACGCCTCGTAAGTGAGAAAAATAAGATACGGACTCGGAAAGTCCTTGTAAAATAGTTTGTATCGGATGTTTGTTAAATGAAAGCATAATTTTACTGATGAAAATAATTGTAATAAGTCTCTCAGAACGTAAAGTATTCTAAAGTGAAAGAAGAAACTTACGATATGATAAGCGACGCAATTTTGACTGAGTGTATCTGCTAAATTAATGTTTTGGTTTAGAACGTAATCTGGAATATCGGAATGTGAATGATGCAATCGGATTAGTCACACAGAGCATTGTTATTTATAATACGCGTAACGGTCATTGTATTGGGCATTCAATCCTATATGTCAGTATTTCTCAAATTTTATTTTTTACATGTAAATCTGAAGTGGTAATATTTAATAGAAGCTATGCGAATTATTTCTGGCGGGGTGGGGGCATGTTTTAATTTAAATTGTGTTTTGTTTAACGTTCGGAAATAATATTCAATTATCCATGAATAGGATTGTAACCAGCCACTCAAAGCTCCATAAACAATAAGAACATACGCTCAAGGGAGCGATCCGTATTTATTTTAGGAATTTATAATAAGTGAAAGATAATATCACGGATTTAATCAATTGAATAATGACGGTCGGAACTGAAAATGTATCCAGTGAACGAGAAGTCCCTGTGATAGATGGGGTTAGTGGTAGTAGATGTTTGTGTTGAGTAAAAGATACATCGACTAAGTATGACTCTTTTAGAGAGTTAGGTAGGTCAGAATTAATGTAGGAAACTATGAAATCGAATGAAACTGACTGATAATTTCCGGAAACACGCATCAGTTATCAGTATGAAGCCTGACGATACTTGACCTCTATATAGCGCCTGTGTTTATAGTCTTAGAATGACTGAATTTACGGGTGAAAACCGAGTTTACTTTATATTATAGATATGCTAAGAAAAGACCCTCTCAAATACGGGTAATATTTATTCCCTGGAGAGAAGGATTTTACGGTACTAATATTTCCCGTTAAGGAAATTAAAACCAAGATATAATGCTACTAAACCTTGTGTCTTCATCTTTATTCCGATTTTGATCAACATTCCTTACATGATTTTGATTCTAAAAATTGTTTAACATTTAAGACTTAAGCTGAAGAAATTATTATTCAGAGAATCCTGTTTAATTAGTGTCTTATGCCTATGGATGAAATTGAATGCAAAACTAAAACATTATGACCCTAAAGTTGTTTTAAAATACTCCATAAAAACTGAAATTTGTGGAATATGTTTAATTGATGTCTTATACTTATTGTTAAATTTTCGAAAAATTAGAGATATCTAAAATTTTACGCTTTTTTCATGAAATTAACTTATATTAACATAGCCCAGATAATGCACCATTATACATTGTAGCCTTGTTTCAAAACTCATAATGATCAGTTGATTAGTATTAGTGTAAATAAACTCACTTTATATAAATAGAGATATTTATAGCGACGGATACTAACAATGATATATAGACTGATACTAACAATTATAGATAGACTGAGCAACATACGATACAGAACAAAAAATTGATATACCAACACATGAATATCAATATACAGAAAGAAAGATCAATGATTAGAGTGAAACACGCATATATATATATATATATATATATATATATATATATATACAGGGTGGGCAAAAATAAGGGTCCTATTTTTAAAAATTCATAACTTTTTTATTTATTGATTTTTTTTTTTTTTTAGAATAAGTAAAGGACCTCTTCCGAAGCAAGCATGAGCCGTATTAGCCCTAAGGAACGTACCCTCATTTAGAAAACATTATTTTTGCTTAAAAAACTGAAAACAGTGTAAAAAACAATACTTTAGTTTTTGTAAGTTTGTGTTTTTCGGCTAAAATTTGTTTTGTTTATTTCAAAAAATCTCGGAAGGGTCAGTCTACACACACATAAAGTTTGGTGAGTTTAACTTTTATTTTGTGGAAGTTATTCAAATTCAAGTTATTCAAATTTAAAGATAGGACCCTTATTTTGGCCCACCCTGTATATATATATATATATACATGGATTGATATATAAAAAAGCACATACAAATCAATAGAAAAGTCAACATATATCTACAGCTAGATCCTATCACTTGTTCCATTCATAGTTTCAATGAGCTTAGATTGCACACAATTACAATGTTTATTGCACCAGAATCTTTCCTGGTAAAATCCAAAAAAATATACATTCCCCTTTGATAACTCCTACACGAAATAAATCCTACACGAATGTGACAACCTTCAATTTTGCTTCATTGAAAGGGGTTTTAATGCGTTTCTCTTTGGTCCAATAAGGCCGACTATAATGACGCTGTAAAAGCTTGCATCTGATTACAGATTCCATTTATTGAAATAATCATTTGAATTGCATGATTTTAAGTTAATTTAATTTTAGAAATTGATTGGGTCTTGAAATTTACATTCAAACCCGCATGGGTTTATTGTATTGCTTAAAAAGTATTGATTGCGAACCCATTAAATCGTTGCATGGATAAGGACGTATAGGCTGTATATCGTCAGAGTAGTTATATAAGTGGATTTAACTGCACTGAAGCATTATCTATCTATCTATATATCTATCTATCTATCTATATATATATATATATATATATATATATATATATATGATATATATATATATATGATATATATATATATATGAATGTATAAGATTTCTCTCATATGTATATAACACACTAGTCAATATGTCACGAGCCTAATTAATAAAAAACCTTTGTGCAAAATTCGACTTTACTCATTCACATAGTCTCCTATTTGGGTGGAACATTATTCAACGCAATCTGATGGTTTTTTTTGTGAAATGATTTATTTTGGCTTCAAGATACGACATCACTTCTTCGCCTTTGCCAAATCTCTTTCTCCTGAGCAATATTTGGAGTCTGCAAACAGTCAGTAGTCGCTGGGTACCGATCTGAAGAGCAGGTCGGGTACAATAAGCAATTTGAAGTGCAATTTTCGTAGTTTTAACAATCGTTGCGATCGAATTATGACACGAGGAATTGTCTTGGTAAAAGAGCACTTTTGCTGTGTAGGTTTCTTCCATCAATAAAGCTATATAATATATGCTACTAATGTTTTGTTTCCCTTCCCAAGGTAATCGATGAAAAAATTACCTTGAATATTAATCCCCAAAGTTTGCCTGCTGATGTGTGTGTATTTGTTCGTTTTGAATGACTTTAAACCACTACTGTCCACTCAACTGACTGCTGATTTGACTCCCAAGTAAAGTGGTCGATGCATCTCTCATCTATTTTCGCATCTTAAAAAAAACTCTTTTTAGCGTTTAAATAGTTAGAAACAACGTTTTGAATCGTCGACGCGTTGTTTTTTGACCGGCTGGGAGCAAACACGGAACCTACTTTTAACACAGTTTTTTAATTGAAAAATGCTCATGAAAGATGGCGAATGCACTGGTTTCTAATATCTTCAACTTCTCTGCTATCTCATACCACTTCAATTTACGATTGCATAACACAAGTATTCTGAGATTTTAAATGTTATTCGAGACAACTGCCGAATATTAATGACCTGGAGATACCGCATCATTTGTGTCTCTATAGTCGCGTTTAAAGTCAGCATGCTACCGTTGTTTCCGGCTTAGCATTGTGAAGATAACGCTTATCAAGCCATCGCTTATCAAGCCATCGCTGCGCTTGATACTAGTTTTATTCATACGTAAAATTAAGATTTTTCTATTGTTTGGAAAATGTGCAGCAGTAGCCTTACTTAAATAACTGTAATGTATAAACCAATTGATCTCAAATTAACGTGCAATTTTAACTTTAGTATTTTATAAATATTAGTGGCAACATTTACGTGGTAAGCTGGGACTTATTGAGTGATATATATGTATATATATGTTACATAGCTACTCCTGCTTGGACCGCGGCAGTACGCGTTTCGTATACTCGTCGGGTAGAGGGTTGGTCGTGCCGTTCAGTGAGTGGTCGTCTAGTGGATGAATTCTTTCTTCTCTGCCGTCGTCTGTTGTCTGCAATAAAAGCCATGATGCACTCCGAAGACTAACTCCCTTTTTGAATTTAATTATTTTTATTGCAAGCGTTATTTCAACTGAGAGTCATTCACCACGCCGAGAGAGAGGAAGAGATCAAATCCTACTTTATCGTAGTTAGTTATCAATGTTTTCTTTACTATTCATAGAGAGGCGGGGAAAGGATTCTCGCGCTTGTCTTCCCTGAAGGGAAATATTCCTTATCTTTACATTGTGAATCGCACGTCCTCTTAGTTCGCTTTCCGAATCAGACTGACTAAAAACTCGCCTCTGACGAGAACGAGTGACGTCACAGATCCCTTTGTTTCCCACGCAAGGCCCGATCTGGGGTCTCGTCACACGTAACCTTGTCACGTCTGCCAGCTCCGACTGTGACAACAAGCCCTGTTCTGCACTCGACTGCCCCGCGTTAATTCGCGCAAGTCAAATCAACGATTCCCAACAGATACGTCCATTCCCATAGGGCCATTATCTAACATTCCTCCCTTACCTAAACAAACAAAAAACAATCCTAAGATTTTTATTTTCACACACCCATTTGCAGGGTCTGGTCAGAAACAGGGGTTAGCACGGCTGGACATCTCAGTCCCACCCTCTTGACCCGGCTGCCATAAATCGGCCTTATAACCTTTCCTGGGATGTAAGGAAATTCTTCTGACGATCGATATCGGCCCATATGGCCATCCCTGTCACAATCGATTATAGGACACGATTGGTGTTCACCTGTCGCAAGGTTGCTTGACCACTTGACTCCATGGGCATCCGCACACAACCCTAGGAACCCAATTCTCTTCACACACGCACTCCCAAGCATCGCATACAACCGATAGTAAATTTCTCTTACTGGCGGGTATTACTGCGAATTACAGGGGAATAAACAGAAACCCCTATTTCAAAACTCATAACCTATTATGGTCAACACACGAATTTAATTTTAGTTGCCGTTCTATCCTTAAACACTATATCTGCACTTGGTTCAAGACACCTCTGTGGAAACGGTG
This sequence comes from Sepiola atlantica, assembly GCA_963556195.1. Classification (NCBI taxonomy): domain Eukaryota; kingdom Metazoa; phylum Mollusca; class Cephalopoda; order Sepiida; family Sepiolidae; genus Sepiola; species Sepiola atlantica. The sequence goes on from OY744548.1 coordinate 37,453,457, forward strand.
TGTCTTTTGGAGTGGTATCTCCGACACTCACATCGTACCTCAATCCGATCACATTTCCTATCACATGACTCTAAAATACGGCACCTTGTCGACCCATCTATGGTCATAGCTGCCCTCGACACGCGCACGAAGTGCCCTCCCACCCCAATTAACTTCAAAGCGCGTTTATGCGGACTCGCTTGCATCGCTTGCTAACTGTACCCTTTCCGTGACTCTAACTATGGCGTGAGGGGGTGAAAGGTCCCTCCGCGCCGGGTCGGTCACATCCAAAACCCAGAACGGACCCGCTCCTAAACTTAGAATTATCACTATTCATGCTTGATTGACCTATGCAAAATGCGGCAAACCCTGAGGGCCCCAAAAATTATCCATAATCCGCTATTCATTTCATAGCCACAAAATCGCTTTTTCACGCGTGTGCACCGAAACAACTCTTTTTCTGTATCATCGCAAGCTCACCGGCTACCTCAACGGGTCACGCGTAGCGAACATAACTCAATCCCAACCCTCAGTTGGAAGAGACACGACCTTCGGCCTTCCCTTGGATGTAAGGAAATTTCCCTAACGATCAATATCGGCCCACGGCCATCCCCATCGGATCCTCGCAAAAACCCTATCGCATCGTCAAATGGTCAACTCTCTCATTCTAACTCCCTTTAATTGGCTGACCTCAACTTAATCTTAATTAGTCACTGTTTCTATTTCCTTTTTATATACTAAAATTTTAATATGAGGACGGCAAAAAAACAAAAAAATAAAAAGAAACAATTCTCTCGGCTAAACAAAAAAAACAAGGAAATTAATTCAATGAGTTTCTCTCTCGACGATACATTTAAATCAAACATCAATACAATTTGATGAAAAACACTCCACCCGACAAACAACAATCAAGAAAAAAGTTTCCCCACCCATCGAATGCATTTTTTTAAACGTAGACTGAATATGTTCTGTTTGAGTATATGTGTGTAAGTTCTTTACCGTCTCTTTTTTCTTCCCCTGTTTACAAAAGCTAAAACTGCTGTGTGCCTATTGTCATGTGTGCGTGTGTTCACTTTTTGTTCTTTTTACAAAAGTTAAAACTGCTGTGTGCCTATTTTCATGTGTGTGTTTGTTCACTTTTTTTGTTTTTACAAATATTTGATTTTTGTTTGTGCGTGTGTATCTGTTACACTGTCTTTCTTTATTTTTTTATCTATTCAGTTTTGTTTCTAAGTAAATTCGTTTGTTTTATTTATTTTCTTTTCACAATACGTTCACAATTGTTCCATTCTTTTCTTTGTGTGTTTACTTTATGGCACATCAACGTCTTTTTTTCTCAAACAAAACAACGACTTTCTACTTACAGTTTGTAGCTAACTCTCTGTCTCTCCGTCCTTCTCTTTTCCTTTTTTCCTTTTTTCTTTCGGACCTCACACACTGTATGTCTTCCTTTTAAAATTCTTCTTTTTCTTTTTCTTTCGTGGTAACTCATGCTTCTAATCAGCCCATTTCATGCTCGAAATGGCAAGTCACTCAGCACCAAAAAGAGTTATTGTTACATACTACTCCTTTTGAATTTAATTCTTTTTATTGCAAGCGTTGTTATTTCAACTGGGAGTCATTCACCACGTCGAGAGAGAGAAAGAGAGTAAATCCTACTTTATCGTAGTTAGTTATTAATGTTTTCTTAACTGTTCATAGAAAGGAGGGGAAAGGATTCTCGCGCTTGTCTTTCCTGAAGGGAAATATTCCTTATCTTTACATTGTGAATCGCACATCCTCTCAGTTCGCTTTCCGAATCAGACTGACTAAAAACTCGCCTCTAACGAGAACGAGTGACGTCACAGATCCCTTTGTTTCCCACGCAAGGCCCACGAAGTCACAGAGCCTCTCGCATGTGTAGACTGACCCTTGATCAGGGGTCTCGTCACACATTACCTTGTCACGTCTGCCAGCTCCGACTGTGAGAACAAGTCCTGTTCTGCACTTGACTGCCCGCGTTAATTCGCGCAAGTCAAATGAACGATTCTCAACAGCTACGTCACTTCCCATAGGGCCATTATCTAACACATACACACACACATATATATATATATATATATATATATATATATATGTGTGTGTGTGTGTGTGTCTGTGTGTGTGAAAAATGGCAAACGGAAAACAGTTTAAAATGCAGGAGAAAAACAAAAACGAGAGTTTTGACCGGTTTCGTTCGTGTTAGCGAACATCTTCAGAAAAATTGAAAATTTGGAAACAATTTTATTTTGAAGGCACACACATGGGAGAAGAAAAAGATGATCCGATTGGACCATATGAGAAGATATTTAGTGACATTAAAATATGATTTGACAAGTGGGTGACATATTCTTCTTTATTTCTTATTCTTTTTTTATATTTTTATTTATGTTTTTCTTCACTTTCACACCTACTGAGCTAGTATAGGGGGCGGTAGGGGTAAAGGCGATAAGAGGGAAGAAAGTAGCTACACAGAGACGGCCATGTTTTATTTCCACAGGAAATTTTCAGACTGAATGCGCGGATTAATTATTAGGCATTGCTTTCATATCTAAGTAGATCAGATTCGTTGTCAATATTCTTTCTCGGACTATTATTTTCATTGGTCAATGGCCAAACTCCACTAAAACAAAAGCCTGGTTGCCATTTGTTTGAGATCATCTTCCTTTGTGCCGAGGTCTTTTTAGTGCACCTTATTTCAACACATTGGGACTAAGACAATTTATCTTTTCTATTTATTTTATTAATTGTTGCTATTTTGTAGATTTAGATTTAGTTTGGTTTTTATCCATTTAATTTATTTAATTTATTTATTTATTTATAGCTATCATAACATTAAGTTTATTCTATATCTACGGGTTGTTGCTATTCCCCTTCTACAATTTAGCAAGTTTCGGGGGATCTTTAATATTTAAAATTTCAAGCTTATTCCGACATAATCTACTTAATATAATCGTCTTAATATATACATGTACCGGCCCATCATGATATTTTCTATTCGATCATTGGCGAGCGGATGCCTTCTTTGTGCTCCCAGTAATGGTTCGCTAGATATGTTTTTGAATCGGTGTTTCCTTTGTTATTGAATGTCCTTTTGTGCTAATTATACCTAGTTTTAAATTCTAATGATATTTCTTCCTTGCAGTATTTTTTTTGTTATTCGGATATTCATGTGCAAATAGTGTGGCTTGATAAACATTACAGATTTTTCTCTTCATTAAAAATGTTTTTATTTTTTCATGGATGATTTTTATTATTGTTTCAGTGATTCCTATTTCTTATGAGTATATTGTTCTTATTAATGTTATTGTTTATTGTTGTTATATTTATCACTTTTTCTACGCGTTTTGTTTTCATTTATTTCTCTACTCTTGTTTATATTTTGTAATTGTGGCCTTTGATTATCATTTCTAAGTTTTTACAGCAACTGTACGTCAGTCTTAAGTTAAATATTTGAAAAACCTAACGGGCTTGTAAAGCCATATTCGACATGCTCATGTGTGAAAACCTAAAGAGAGAGTCAGAGATGAGCACATCAACTTCACCATCCTTAGAGGTGGTTCAACAGTCTTTTAGCAGTCGTCTCTGCTATCTTATATCATCTATACTTCGGGCGTCTGTATTTCATCTTGAACATTGTTATGTTCACTCACGACCGTTGTTTTAATTGTCTAACTCTCAACGTATCTCTTGATGATGGTGTGGTAATTACTCATTTGAAGATCAGTCAATACTACTCGATTCACAATGATCACAGTTTTGACAGGACAACTGCCGAATTTTACTGACCTGGGGTACCGCATCATTTGACAGCCAAAACAAGAATTCCTATCATCACGGGTTTCTCTCTTCAAAAGAACGCAATACACATACGTGTCCATATCTTTCGATTACATATGTTTAGATGTGTCCTCCTGATGAGTCCTAATGGCCAAATTTGAGTCTATGTCGTTATGACTTTGACTTTCATACTTGAAGCATAGTCCATACAAAGCAGACTCGTCTCTACTAATTAAATTTAGCCAATATTTTACACGTACATATTAATAGTAAGCATTTTTCATAGAATTCTAAAAAAGTATGTATAAAACATTATTCGGTTGAATAAATTATTTTACACGTTTCTCTTGTATATCTATGTAATAGATAAAATAATGTTGCGCCACTACTTGTCTACAATTACTGGTGTTTCATAATGAGTTTGCCATTTTAGTATTTATCCATTGATCATTATTATTGATTAAAACCGATCTTATGCACTTTTTAATAATGTGGATTTTATCTTTGGATATGTACGTATTTACTAACGTTATTACGAATTTCTAGTTCATCCGAGATTCGTTAAAATTCAATACACTTATAAGTATCTATAGTGTTAGAAAATTAATAGCTAAATAAAGCTAAAATAGGACAAAACCTATTTTAACAATAGCCCTTACTCGCTTATCTACTTTGATCAAACCCATAATACTTCCTATTATCAGCAAACTAATTATCTCTCAAATAAAGTAGCAGATAAAATATCGAATCAAATAATTGTCATAGTACTTTATCTATAACGGACTGGACTTTTCTATTCAGCATTAATACTGTGAGCACCTGCTCTTCAAGGTTAAATCAACCCCAGTCAAGACTGACATACAATCTCTCTTGTTTCTCTGTTGTATTATATTTAAGATACTTGTTTCCTTTAAACTCCGACTCAGTTTATTCATTCTGGCCCCTTTACAGGGTCACAACAAGTGGCGACGAATTATTCGAACTTACACGGGGCCCACAACAACTCGTGAGAAACCTTAAAAAAGAGGGCACAACAACTGTCGACGAGGTATTCGAACTTACACGGGACACAACAACAATATTAAGGGTTTTTTGAGAACCTTAAAAATGACCACACAACAACTGGCGACGTGGGATTTCGAACTTACACTACCACAACGATTGACGACCTGGTTACATTAAAGTATTCGTCTAAAGAACCTTAGAATTGACGCCACAACTGTAAACAAAGTATATTCAAGAGAACTTTAGAAAAGGGCGAACGTGGAGAAATCAACGGCTAATTCACCAGACAACGTCCTAGTTCTAAAAACTGTCTCTACTGGTGAAAAAAAACACGTAAAAAACAACGTGTTTTTCGCTCATTGAAGAAAGGTCAGTGATGTTTTATTGCTATTCCGACACTGTTGCTAATTTTTAACAAGAAGAGAATACATGATTTTTTCACTTTTCTCCAAAAAGAAAAGGTCCTACTGCCGAAAGAAAAAGCAATTAAAACCGTGTTTTTATGTATTCTCTGTTGACTAAAGTGCCAACCACAAATTATACGGTTACGTGAAAAGCGTACTTAAACAAAAACAAAGTGATTTTTAGGTCGAAGAAAAAAAAGATTTTATATTCTCTTTCATTATTTACAACTAAGATTACGTTTAGCAGCGAAATATTAGATGAAAACAATCTAAAAGCCGTATTTAATAAAAAGACATTTGAAACATGGAAGATTTTAAAGTTACAGAACTGGTGACGTCACACATGCAACAGCAACTAGAAAAAATAGTAGCCCACGAAATGTTACACAAAACTAAAGAAACACTTCCAAAAGAAGAAAAAGAAGGCGATAAAAGGCTACAAAAAGCTGTAGAAAGACAGCAATAACAGCAACATAAAACTGAAGAAAGATTTCAAAAGCTTCTTATAGAACAAAAAAGAAGCCGACGAAAAACTAATAGAACAAAACAAAAAAACTACCAGAACAAAATAAGAGCCTGACGAAAAAATACTAGAACAAAAAAGAGAAATGAACTAAAAGTATTAATATAAACAATATTCGTCTGCAGTCATAGTAAAAAAAAAATAATGGTTTCTCGCAGAATACCGTTTGGAGTGGGATTGACGATTACACTGATTTTCCAGACGAAGATGAAACCTTTGCTTCGTATTTTAGAAGATATGAGGATCTATACAAAATAGATGCAAACATGAAGCAGACTCTAAAAAGGTTCACCTACTGCACCGAAAATTAGGCACGACCGTACATACTAATATCGTAGACTTCATTTTGCCCCGAAAAACGATCGACTTGATTTTTACTTCAGCTGTGATTATTTCAAATTAGCCGAACTTAAAATGCTTAAATTTTGTACAAGGATTGGTATCGGGAAATACGCTGAAATCAATTACAATTGGATTCTGGTTTAAACGTATCGATTATCAACATGCATACGTGGAGAAGGTTGTGAAAACCGACCATACAAAGAACCTACCCAATAGCCAGAACAGTGACTGGTAGAAATAATTAAATTCTAGGGTGAAATGATTACCGACATTACTTTAAACAGAACTACGAAAAAAGAAAAATTGTTCGTATCAAAAAACAGCAATAATTTTTGGGCATTGATATGAGTCAGCGTTAATACATATGGGGGTTTCCAACCAATATTTTTAGCCATAAAATAAAAAATCGGATGATCAAGTCAGAAAAACAAGAGAAGAAATTTGTTTCAACAATTAAAAATCGTATGAAATGGACGCAAAATTTATTGTCGCCAGAAACTAAAGCACATAAGGACAACACATCTACGTTGCAAATAGCTAATAATAAACTGGTAGAATGTAAGTAACATTTGTGGATAACCAATTGAAAGTTTTAGAGAATGGATTCATGGTTCCGGATCTTCAATTGCTAAAGTTCCACCTAAAGATGTTTTAGAATACTATGGAAGATAATGTGACTCTTTTTCAAATTGAATGTCAAATAAAAAAAATGGAGGATATCAGATCTGAATTTGATAGAGGCCCTAGGTTCTCTCATAAGAGAAACCTAAACTAAATTAGGGAACGACGATCAGACGATACTGACAGCACACCCCGGGAAGAAGTTATGGTTAACAGATACAACACTTTTAACATACATCTACTTCAAGTAGCCCCAGGATCGCGTCAATCCAAACAGAAAACGATACTATGACTCCTGGAAATATAAGGCTTGGGAGGTGGTGTTATTGCTATAACAGACTTTGGACTCTTCCATTAACAATAAATACTGGGAGCACCTGCCTCTTAGTGTTTAATCAACCTAAGTCTATACAGACAGTCAGGACTGACGTACACCCACTCTTGTTTCTCTGTTGTATTATATTTTTCTTCAATATTTTTGTTTCCTCTAAACTCCGAGTCCGTGTTTTTATTTCGCACTCTTTACAAAGTCACACCAATAATGGATTAACATTGCTTAACCAATCGCGTGGTTATTTATTGTCGAAAATAAAAAATAAAAATCTACCTTTTAAGGATGAAATCCATACAATAAAAGTGTAGAAGATCGGTTTAACACCAATAATAATGATAAATATATAAAAACTAAAATGACAAACTCCTTTGACATGGTGATTGTAGCACTGATATTTGCAGCGGCATAAGATCGTGTTGGGCTATATATTTCATATACTCCACAATACATTTGATAATACTGATATCAGCCTATATAGAGTTGATGGATGGTCTATAATAATGGAGTTCAACAAGGTTAAGATTAAGGTTGATAATTGTTTTTAAATTATACATATGGAAACCTAAAATGTAGGCTTACGAGTCGACATATTAGCTAACATAAAATAACTATTTAGATATAATTGTCAATTTAAATAAGCATACATACCAGTGTCATACTACGGACTCCACCCTAGCCAGATACATAGAGCTATAAAATGATTCACCAAGGTAGTATGATGAATAGTCGGACGTAGGATAAATAGTGGCTGAATCATTTTCCGCTTATCTGTCGGTGACTAAGACAAAAAGCCAGACTTAAGATTTCCTGTGGAAACTAAATATATTTAAGGGTCAAAGTTGTTCACGACTATTATTTTAGTGTTTAAGACAGTTTACGTTAATTTACACAGTTGACAAGTTTACGTTAGTTTTTGCGGTTTGTAAAGAAGACAATCAGATGGGATTAGATCGAGGAGAGCCTTGGCAGATGAATGCTGTTACACACACTCAGATAACAACTAACCTATACAAAATGTATCTGAGTTTGTGTTTTTTTCTTGTGGGTCCACGTTGCTTTTATTTTTACGTACTTTACGGAGATTGTCAGTTGAATAGATGACTTAGCTAGAAGAAAACCACGACACAAAACGTTGCGTGGCGGTTGTCGGGAGGGACGCACATAGTCTTACACTAGCCATATTTAAAGAATAACGCTAACTTAATATACGTGAAACTAAAGTTCAATCATCAATAATAAAACATATTTCTACTTTTATCTTACATGCTGAGAAATAACGAAAGAATATTTAAGAATTCAAGTTACATTCATAACACAGCTCTAAAACATGGTATGTCTAAAAATCATTTACATAACATATAAGCAACGAGATACCAATAATTACAAGAAAAATGTTAAAAAATATTAAAATGAGAAATATCCTTTGGTTTAACCCACCCGATAACCAGATTCTAAAAAATAAACTTGGCAATACATTTCTATATCTCATCGGTCAACACTTTTCCGTAACATACACTTTACATAATGATGTCTATACAAATAACTTAAAACTGTTTTACTATTGCTGCGAAAATTTACAAAAATGATAAGAGAACAATAAGAAAAGACTAAACGAGATGTGTAGATTTTCTTAATTTGAAGTGATAAATATTACAACAATAAAAATAATATTAAGAAGACAAATAACATTATTACAAGAGATAATAATAACTTAAACAATAATAGAAATCATTCAAATACAAAAAAGAAAGTTGCTAATGAGGAGTATAACTGTTACTGTTGAACTCATGATCTTTGCCCATTACAAAATAACTGCTTAACAAAAGGCATTGTTCACGAAGCCACACTATTTAGCCATGAACACACGACTTACAAAAAATACTACGTAGAAGAAATCATTATTGAATTGAAAAGTAGTTGTAATAACCTTAAAATCACATTTAATAACAAAACACCAATTCAAAATATCACAAGTGAACCATAACTGGGAGATCAAAGAGGGCAGGCGCTCGTCAATAATCGAATGGAAATTATTGAGATTGAACAGTACATGTAAATATTTAGACAAGCTGTGTTCATTATGTTTTATATAGGAGCTAAAAATGTTTAAATTACTAAATTGTAGAAGTGAAATAGATACGAACTGTAGAAATGGAATAAACTTCAATTCAGAATAACTACGTAAAAGTAAACGAATAAATAAAATGCAATGAATAAATCAAAATAAATTAAAATAAATAGACTTCTAAAGTAGAAATAAGTAACAAAATAAGTAGAATAAATGAAGTATTCTAGTGTTAAAATACAGTTCACTTAATGAGTAAACCAACTTGAGATTATAGGTTGTTTCAGAGGTATGTTTACTGAGTTTTGCATACGCAAGTAAAGTATATTTATTTAGACTTTATTAATTTTTATTATTGAGGAAGTGTATGTTTTAAAATTTATAATGAAAGAAATTATGGTGACACGTAACTTATTACGCATGTCATATTTTGTATGAAATGATTTTTCAAAGTCAGTATAATATCGGCCATTATTTAAGAAGATTCAATATTTCATTATTAGCCGAATATAATTCATATTTTCACACGGATATAAGTACAAAATATTTATATATAAATTGTCTGTTATTTGTTGATTTCTTTTTCACGAAGATCTCATAGAGTTTTAACGATAGACGTCTATAACCATCTATATTCTAAAATTACATCACATATTTGGAATAGCGTATTTCATAATCAAAGCGGGTATAGAATTATCGTTCGCGTTTGACATCCATAAAAAACACAACATTTTACGTTATTTTATTAATTATAACTTTAAAAAATTATAGAAATAAAAAGAAGAATGAAAATAGAAGCAGGAAAAATATTCCGAGAAATGCTCAGTGTGCCTTCACAGGGTAAACATTTAAGGTTACCGGAAGTTATTCAGAGTAATGTAACCTAACTTACGCCACATCACGCCCAATCAACGATAAATAAATCCCTGAATAGTCGCCTCTCCTAGAAAAGGAAACGAATGTTATATATAAACTGTAAAAAGATAGTAGAAATAGTAATAATGTAATATGGCTTGACGCAAAAAATGTATAAGATGTATTAATCAATCTTTCTGGTGACTGACTTAATAAAAATAAATGTTTATTCTAACACTCTTAGAGAATCATAGATAGGAAACTATCTTCTGTGGAGACAAATTATAAAACTGACCCCGTGTTTATTAGACGTATGTTAGTTGAAAGCAGTTCTTCCCAGAATTCAATTCAATAAAGTGAAGCCCTTTTTATTTGTTATTAGTCTATGATTGTTATTATGATTCTTTGGACCTTTCCTGTCCTCAACCGTCGCAGCCTCAATTGGCGGATATGTGTTTAGCGACGAGATCTCAGACAGCCTCTTTGTCGATTTTCTTAACTCGATATCGTTGTTTAAAAAAGAAACTGTATTTGTCCTAAAATACTTCTGTTACTTAGTCTCTATTTTCTTTTATTTATAACGCTAGTTTTTCCTCCCAATTAGACCATCGATCGTTTCTTGATTCTGCTGTTATGTCTAGGTCTCCTCATTCACTCACATTTACTCACTCTCTAAATCTATTTATCTTCTCTCGCTCTCTCTTGCTTAAGTGTACACCTTTCTACCTTTTAATATTTCCAAGTTCCCCTATCTCTATCCCACACATACACTCTCTTTTTTTTCATCTTTATTTCATCGTCTTTTTTACCCCTTACTTTCTTACTGGTATTTTATCTGTCTCTCTTCCTCTCTTTTTATATTTCTCTTTCTCGCAGCTGTCTCTATTTGTTAATAGTTGCTGATTTCTCTCTTTGTCTGCCTGTCTCTCTGTTTTATTTCCTTCACACATCCATCCTTTCCCGCCCTTTCTCATCCTTCCAATCATCCCTCTGCCAATGGCCATTTGTTCCAGACATGCGCACTAAGCCCAAGAAAACAGGGTCTCTAATTAAAACGGCCTCCATCTTTATCGACGTCACATAACACCGTAATTGTATGTTACCTCGACTTAATCTGAAAGTGGAGAAAACTCGACCGGTTCAGAAAGACCTCTAGATCGACCAACAACACTTCCACCACCTGCTTCGCCCTTCTCCCTGACCCCTCGTAAACCTCCATCTCCACCCTCAAACAGAACACTTGATCATCGCCTCCTTGTCCAGTCATCAGTCAACACGATCACTTCATCAGCCCGCCGCCACGCAACGCAGCATGCATAATAAAACAACTTCTGCATCTCTGACACTAATTTGAATAAGTCATAATTCAACTCGAACTGCGAACGGAAGGTTTACACTGGTGAGTGCCAGTTAGAGCGCTTAATTTAAAGAATTTCCATTAAATTTACCGAGGGCTATTTTTTGTGAAAAATAAATCGGTGTGTTGGGAGGGGGGTAAATGCCAAAGAAATTGAACAAAAGAGAAAAGGGTTTAAATAGCATGAAATTATTTCGTCTTTAAAGTGAGTTTATTTTATAACGCTTATTTTCTTTTTCTTATTAAATTTATATGGTTATTAATTTTTATTTTATTTATTTATTCATTGTTAGGTTGGATGTACTTTTTATTTCCGATCAACCCAGATTTAAAATCGAGCATTAAAAGAAAACAAAAAAAATATCAACTTGAAAAAAAAAGTTAAACTACCATGTAAACCACCGTCCTACTTCATATCATTGATTCTCAATAGCGCGATACTTTTAAGGGTGACACGAATTATTTTCATGGTATACATATGTGTACGTCCATGTGTATTGAGTGCCTAATCGTAAAGCACTTGTATTTGAACGCTAATCGTAAAGTGTTTGTATTTTAATCGATGTATAAATACTAAACTTTGTTCAAATAGTTGGTTAATACCCGCCTTAAGTGTTAATGGTAAACTATTTGTGTATGCTAATTTCCATCTGTACTTGTCTTCTACTGTTTTATAGTTTGTACGAAGAAAAGAAATTTAAATTTCCCAGGGAAAATACGTGTATAACTCGTAGAAATAATAAAAACAAGGGCGCTCCTTTTCACAATTTTTCTAAACGAACACTCGCAGAATCCTTACAAGATCCATTGTAAAACACATCTAGAAAGCAACTCAGTAATGCATACCTCATCCAATGCAGAAAATCCACTACGACCGATAAACAAATTCGGACTACTAACTAACTATGTATCTCACACGATACACGAAAGTATCATGGACTGCAGCACTTATGAAGAGGCTATAGAAACATTACACACCACTTATCGAACACCCAAAAATGAAATATTTTAGCGATATTTACTTGCTACACGGCGACAGCAAAATGACGAATCTTTGGAGCAGTTTTTAAAGGAATTACGAACTTTTGGCAAGGACTGTAATTTCCGGGTAATGTCTGCCGAAGACATTCGAGACGAGCACATTATGGATGCTTTTATTAACGGACTCCAAAATGTGCAGGTAAGATAAAGACTGTTCGAAAACAAATGTCTGAACCTCAGAACAGCTTACGAACAGGCTTATACGTTCGAAATTGCCCAAAAACAGTCGGTGTTCTACCTGCAGTCGGATACGGTCGGTGCTGCTTTGAATAACACACACTCTTGTTATTCGGACCCCTCCTCTGTGATATCTTTCCCTAACCAGGAAATTCCGGGCACTGCAAACCTTTCAGAGTTGCCTATCACCGCTGCTTCCACAGGTCGTAAATGCCACTTTTGTGGGTTAAGTACACACCCTCGTTTTTCTTGTCCGACCAGAGATGCTAGGTGTCACAAGTGTGGGAAATTTGGACATTTTTCTAAGGTGTGTAGGTCTACCAAAAATAATGTTGCTAAAAATTCTATCGCCTCTCTCATGGTAGCTACTATAACAGCTGCGTCTCCAGACTCCCTCTCGAAAAGTATAATGCGGGTTAAAATTAATGGCGTTTCTACTGATGCATTAATTGACACCGGCAGTTCTAGTAATTATATTAATTTTAATATTGTAACAGCTAATAACTGGAAAATATTTTCTTATTCTACTCGTGTGTCTATGGCGAATGCTTCTTTATCATCACAAGTAATTGGATATTGTCTGGTTAATTAATTTTAAAAAATATCTCATACAAAAACATCAAACTTTTGATAATGAAAAACCTTTGCAGTGACGGGATACTGGGGCACGATTTTCTTCAGCATCATTCTCGTATTGAGATTCCCTTCGGAGGACCCAAACCAGCCCTTAGCATTTGTGGTTTAACAGCAGTCAATATACAGTACCCATCTCTCTTAAATAATTTATCTCAAGACTGCAAACCTGTAGCGATGAAATCTAGACGCTACTCACTTGAGGATAAACAGTTCATAAAAATCGAGATTACGAGAATGCTTGGTGAAAGAATCTATAAATGAGTGAGTCTCCATGGAGGGCACAAGTAGTAATAACATCTTCCGAACCCCCCCCCCCTCCCAAAAAAAAGACTAGTAATTGATTACTCTCAAATAATAAATAGGTTTACTCTACTGGATACGTATCCACTACCACGGATAGGTGAAATTATAAGCGAAATTGCTAAATATAAACTGTATAGCACACTAGACATTAGAAGTGCCTATCACCAAGTGGCTATCAAACCAGTCGATCGACCCTACACGGCTTTTGAGGCAAATGGCCGCCTCTACCAGTTTAAAAGAACACCATTTGGAGTAACGAATGGTGTTGCCAGTTTTCAGCGAATTATGGATAAAATAATTAGCGATGAAAAATTGGAGGGCACTTTTGCCTACATTGATAATGTAACAATATGTGGACTCAACTATGCAGACCATAATCGTAATTTGAAACGATTTATGGCGACGATAAAAAAATACAACCTCACACTAAATAACGAAAAATGTACTTTTAACGTAGACACAATTAACTTACTAGGATATACCGTAAGTATAGGATCTATGTCACCAAACCCAGAACGATTGAAGCCGCTGCTAAAACTGGCAATACCTAATAATATGCGTGCCCTAAAACGAGGCCTTGGTATGTTTGCACATTACTCACACTGGATTGCTTCTTTTTCAAGCAAAATTAACCCATTGGTACAAACGGACACTTTCCCTCTCTCGCACACAGTTATGGAGGCCTTTAAGAATATTACAAAGGGTATAGCCAATGCAGCAATTACGGCTATAGACCCCACTATTCTTCTGGTGGTGGAGACAGATGCATCTGATTATGCAATTGCTGCCTCCCTAAGAATATCCGGACGTCCGGTCGCTTTTTTTTCAAGGACCTTGTCGCGTTCAGAACAGCGACACTCAGCAATCGAAAAAGAGGCTTATGCTATAGTGGAAGCACTCAGAAAGTGGAGATACTATTTGACCCGGTAAAGAGAATGCTGCGATTGACGCACTATCGAGAGTATGTAGCTCGATACCCAACACGGATGAGCTTCGGACCTTACACAATGAACTGTGCCACCCAGGAATAACACGAATGACACACGTTGTACGAACCAGAAATCTACCATATTCTTCGGATGACGTAAAGAAAATGATAAAATCGTGTACAATATGTGCTGAACATAAACCACAATTCGTCAGGCCTAAAACCGGGACACTGATAAAAGCGACACAACCGTTCGAGAGAATAAACATCGATTTTAAGGGTCCACTACCATCTAATAATGGGAATCGTTACATTCTAACCGTCATCGACGAATATTCACGATTCCCATTCGCATTTCCTTGTCCAGACATATCAGCGAAATCGGTGATACGGTGCTTGTGCTCTTTATTTGCCATTTTTGGTGTTCCAGCCTACATCCATTCAGATCGTGGAGCCTCTTTTATGTCTGAACAACTCAAACAATTTTTTAACGAACCAGGAGTAGCCACAAGCCGGACGATGCCGTACCACCCTCAGGGAAACGCCCAATGTGAGCGCTATAACGGTATAATATGGAAAAGCATACAACTAGCGGCCGCAAACCGCAAATGCCCAATTACCCACTGGGGGGATCTTCTTCCAGAATCTCTGTCCGCCATTAGAACGCTCTTATGCACAGCCACAAATGCCACGCCTCACGAGAGGTTTCTTCCATTCCAACGAAGAAGCTCGGCGGGAACTTCGCTTCCAACATGGCTCTCGAAACCTGGAACGGTTCTTCTGAGATGTTTCGTCCGTCATAGTAAGAATGGCCCATTAACGAACCAAGTAGAACTGATTGAGGCGAATCCACATTATGCGTTCATACGACTTTCTGATGGAAAAGAATCGACTGTTTCCCTTAGAGACCTTGAACCTGCAGGGGATATACTTACACTCAATATAACCCACGGGGAGACGCCTACATCTCAAGACCCTTCCACCTTCGCTGAAGGTCAGGCTACACCATATGACTCATCTACGGACTCGGTTATCAGATACGGAGTCCATAACATCTGTAGAAAGTCAAGTTGCTCAGAACGAGCCAGAGGTGAACGATCATCCACTTGCTCCAAAACGAGCTCATCCCCGAACCGATTCAGAACCCCTGTTTTCAGAATCATAATAACCCGCACCCAGAAGGAGACGGATTTTTACTCACTCAGGACAGGGAGTGAAAATCGACTCCTGCGTATAGTCAGACTCAGAAACCCAGAGTCCTGATTCTACCCCCGATATCAGACCGCCGAGGCGTTCCAACAGAACCAGCAAAGGGCCCGGTCGATAGAACGACTTTGTTCCCTTATTATTAAAATAGAAAGGGGATGAATGTAATGAATAATTACGAGTAACTTTCCTTACTCTGACTTATCTCCCCTTTGGAGAACTCTCCTGCTTCTACTAACTACTATAAATAGTAGCACTAATACTGTACCGACATTGTGTGCTGAATAAAGCTTTCCCAAGTTACGTCTGTTCTCGTTAGTCACTACAACCTTATCTCTGTTAAACATAATTCAAGACTACTGTTTCCTTCGACAGAAAAAAAAAACATATGGTAAAGCACACTACTACCCAGAGACCCAAACGTTTTCGGTTATTAAATCAACCAGTAATCGATCAAATAAATCGGCTTACTGTATTATACCTGGAGTAATGTTAAAGTCTCACGTCGTATATTTCTATTAATTTTGAAAAAATGATAATTTTACTATTAAATTTATTGACTTTTCTTTAAAATGTATATTACTATATGTTTTAATAATTATACAAAGGCATGAGTTAAACAATGATTAAACAAATTATTGCTGATTACAATACTGATTACGTGATGATATAAATTATTATGTTAAAGCATATTTTTTAAGTATTATTTTGTTTTGTTTTTTCAATAGGATCTGCAGACCAGCAGGAAGACCTGCCTTACGCTAAAAGGATGTCTGAAAGCGAGGCATGGGGGCAGGTGTCATCGAGCCAACAGGCTAGGAGTCTGTAGCTGAAGACTAACCGCTGGAGAAGTGCTCTGAAGACTAACCGCTGGAGAAGTGCTCTGAAGACTAACCGCTGGAGAAGTGCTCTGAAGACTAACCGCTGGAGAAGTGCTCTGAAGACCTGCTCAAAGAGAAGTAAAGCGAGGAAAAACCAGCAGTTGAGGGAAAAGAAGAGAACATACGGCAACGGGCTGCAGCAGAGCTCTCGCAACCAGTAACCACCTAAATCTGTGGAAACTGCAACAGAGCCTGCTGATTCAGGATAGGCTTGCACAGTCACAGCAGACGCTGCAATTGGGCAACGGACTAATATGAGACACTCCAGTGTTTCCTAAGACAGACGGATAACAATAATATAGATATAGCATGGTAAAAGCGAGTTTAGTTTGTCTACAAGATAGGCTCATCAGACGTGAAACTGGCAAGCAATAAGTATTAACATGAATGAAGATGTTCACATCCGAAGGAGAAGGGGTTATATTATGGGTTGTGTAGGAATTTCAGTCTTTATGATCTTGTTGAGTTGTATAGCCAGTGGCTCATTAAGGAACTTACTTACATCTACAATTCTTGCTTCGTTTTTATTTCTTCACGCTGTAACACACACAACACTATGTTTACCCGCCATTAATTGACAAATAGTGTATGCTTACTCATACTGTGGTGATTATAATATTTACTTTAAATCTTAAAAGACTAATATTAACAAGCCGCGCGTGCGTGGTCCCCCTCTGTATGTGACCCGATGTGGCGAGTGTAAAATGCAATAAATTGGGGCATTTTTGACCCCCTTTTGACCCCCTTTTGACCCCCTTTTGACCCCCTTGGGGCACGAACCAGAATTTTTCTGATGTCACTGATGCTCATTTCATATCCAGAACAATTGCCTCTACATTTTTGGCCAAGTTTCAGAAAAATTGAATGAATGGATCAAACGTTATGAGAGAAAAGGTCATTTTTTGCCATTTGGGGGGCTTTTGTCCCCCTGGGAGCGCCAACAAGATGTTTCCAACGTCAGCGATACTTATTTTCTATTAGGAACAATTGCCCCCACATTTTGGCCAAGTTTCAGAGAAATTGAATGGATGGATGAAAAGTTATGGGGTCAAAAAATGTCATTTTTTGCCATTTCGGGGCCTTTTGACCCCCTGGGGGGCTAACCAGATATTTTTCAAAAATCGGAGAATGTCACTTTCTAATCTGACCAAAGTTACAACTTCATGCAAAATTTCAGAGAAATTCAATGGATGGTTAAGAAGAAAAATCCGGACGGACGGACGGACGGACGGACGGACATGCCTCAAAACATAAGTCCCCCGATTTATAAAATCGGGGGACCAATTAAATTGTAGCCATTAATAAACGTTAGTCTTAACTGAAATATACAGTCAATTGTGTCTAAATGTGTGAGATATAAAAACGAAAGAAATAAAAGCAATGCGAAAATATGCAAGTGAAATAAAGTATCGTATTGAAAGTATACGTATAAGCCATTCCTTATCGTTGGTTTATGTTTTATTAGACTGAACATTTCTTAAAACCGAGTGTATTTTAAGTCCTTTGAGTCATTTTATTATCCCACTTCTAAATAATCGTAAGGACACAGAAAGATGGTGACAGAAATAATAACAGTGTACGCATATAATAACAGCAGCAAGCTGAACTTTATTCCTGCAAACTAATTGTTTAATCTGATTATGACCAAACAGGCTAATATGATTTACTAAACGACCCTTAATATTAAAGCTAAATTTCCAAATTCGAAATTGGCCATTTATTTTGTACTTCAGAGCTAATGCTACCAGATCAGGCTGTTTGAAAATAATGGCTTATAAAGTAAAACAACCAAATTGCAAACAATCCAAAGTAACGTCTTAATTATCATCGAACTTTAGGCTTATGACTACGGAGTTAGCAGCACACTTATGGATATATTACTTTGACACATTTGCATGATAACATAATTAGTCGATTAGATATGCAAAATTGTACGAACACATAACCTCTCAAAAACAATTGATACTTGAAGGGTTCATTTTATCGTGAACATTTTCATAGAATTGCTAGTGTTGCGAAATAAACAACCGCATGTTGCCTGAGATAAAATACAATGGCGAGCAGATACGAGGCTGGTATAAACAGAGAAAGACTAGCGTTACTTTTGATTAGTTCCTTGTCTTAAATTAGTATACCTTTTAAGTTTAATCTAGTATACTATTTAACAGATATACTGGAATTATATGGATTCATACAAAGGCGATCCATAATACAGGCCTAGCAAACATTCGACTGGGCTCCACGACTGGGGGCGGAAATGTGAAGACCAAAATTACTACTAAATAATAATTACAGAGAACATTTTAGTAAGAGATTTTCTAGCCATGTCCAGTAATTAGCAACTATACATGCTATTAATTTGTTTCCATCAAATCAAATGTAAAAAGTACACAAATAAAAAAGAACTAAATTCACAAAAATGGCTTTATTCACTATGAATTAGTCCAGTAATTTATATTGAGTACTTGATTACAGAAAATATAATGACAATACAATCAGAAGAAAATTCAACATTTTACAAAATCAAATACTTTATAAACAAAATAATGTTTTTTACAAATATAATTTGTTTTCACCGAAGATGAAGAAAATACTATTTTCTTCATGATACACAGTCTTAATAATAAAATTCAACTTACATTAACAAGAAATATATATTTAAAAAGGGAGAAATGTGAAACATATCTGATAACTGCTTAGAAAATGATGCATTAAAAAATGAGATTTCACTTTTTTTAGATGATTACGTGTGACCACCCTGAAAAACTTAGTAGAAAGAAGAAAAAACAATTGTTCTAGAGTGAGAGATCAGTTTCGCATATAAATTTAATGTAAAAGGATACACCATTTCCGGCTCATTCTAGCGTTTATATCAATTAACCAATTTGTTGAGGGGTGGGACCAATAGTGGTTCTACTTTTTTTTAGGCGATTGTGTGGTTTCACGACCTTGCCACTCAGACTTCGGGTTATTGATAAAAATCTTTTAGTTAACTGCTCTGAAAAAACAATAATGCCCAGGAAATAGGGGATCATTTTACGTTTATTTTATATACGAAACTAATCACCATTCTAAATTCTTAAATAATTGTCTGTTTGTTTTGTTTTTTCTTTCCGACAGATTTTCACATGAAAAGAGAACATGGGTTCATTAGTATCCAATATATTTCTAAAAATTATTGTTTGTTTTATTCACCTAAGGCAATTCAAGAACCAGTACTTAAAGTTTTAAAATATCTTAAAATATTACTGATAAAATAAAAATGCTTATACAATTCTCATGACAGTATTGATAATGCACAATTTTCTAAGTAGTTATCAGATATGTTTTACATTTCCCTTATTTTTAAATATAGTTTATTAATGTTATGTTCTTAATGTAAGTTAATTTTATTATTAAGACTGTATATAATATTATCGTATTATGAAGAAATAAGCATTTTCTTAATTTTCCTTAAAACAAATTGTATGTGTAACAAACATAACACATTTTGTAAAACTTATCCAAATTGTTTCTCCGAACATTATTTTGACCATAAAGTATTTTATTTTTTTAAGTGTTGCAATTGCTTTCTAATTATATTATGTCATTATATTTTCTGTAATCAAGCATTCAATTTAAACCAATTGACTCATGATTTTTGAAATATCAAAAATGTGTCTAATTCATTGTGAATAAAGTAATTTTTTGTGAATTTAGTTATTTTATATTTTTGTACTTTTTGCATTTGATTTGATAGAAATAAATCAATTATTGTAAGTTGCTTTCTAATAATATGTATAATTGCTAATTACTAGACATTACTAAGAAATTTCTTGCTTAATTTTTTATGTAATTATTATTTAGTAGTAATGTTGGTATTTATATGTCCGGCCCAGTCGTGGACCCCAGTCGCATGTTTGCGAGGCCTGTATTATGGATCGCCTTGATTCATACCTATTGAAAGTGCTGCGGTCGTCCTGATAAAACTTGAACCCGCCTCGCCGAGCGCAAAAACAGTAACACCGTATCATACACACAAAAACGCGTGGTAATATACATTATTTGACCCTTCTGTTACTGAGAAAAGACTGATGTTCATAAATAAATTCTTCAAAGAAAGCCGGCTATTAAATATCCATCTGTTATCAAGAAAAGTCTCGCAGAAGTTTGTGTCTAAAATTCCTTCTTTTCTTAGTTTAATTCCGTTTCCCTGGGGGTAACTTTGTTACAACTGGAGACGAAGGAATGCGAATAAAGTGTTCGCTAAGACCGCGTTCATTTTCTAAAACAAATTGAACGTCACTCGAAAGAAATTAGCGAAAGAAGTCACGTCTATAATGAAAAAAAGATGGCGGACGATAGGCGATTTAAAAAGAATAAAGAAAACGTTCGGATATTTAGAGAAAATTCTCCAAGTTGTGATGGTGATATATGTCTTTAACTTGATGCGGATTGATTGGCTTTTGTTTGTCGGATTTAATTTTATTTTCATGTGCGTGTTTTCCCCGTTTTTTTTTCTACTCACGTTTAATTGCAAACTTTAAAACAAAACAACGCGAGAAGTGGTAGCAGGGCGTTATTTTTTCGGAATTTCATTGGCAGCTTAGAATGTACCAGTGTTTAGATGCTTCGAAACAGGTCAATCTGATGCTCTGTCTGCAGGTCAGTCAGTTTACTATGTTTGAGTTTGGATAGAATTTTAGTCGGTCTGTCATGCTTAAGTTTGAAATAGAATAGTTTGACGCGAACACGCATTTCTATAAGTTGGTTTGGCTACAACCTCCGTAAATAAAATCTGATCACTACGTTGTGTTTATTTGCTGACGTCATTGTTATTAGATAATGCTCAATAAGAGAAATGTTGTTACACGTCTATACGTGGACATGTGATTGTTGTAACCTCTGTCTTAAGTTATTTCATCTCAGATCTAGTCATTATTTGGTATTTACGAAAAAGATACTGATGGTTTTGTTCATGTCGTTTTCGAGGTGGAAGTCTGATAATGATTTAAATATTTAACTATAAAAATTTTCAGACTAGAATTCAAGATGGTTGACAAAACCAGCCTTGATAAATGAAAGCAAAATTAAAAACGGATACTCGCTTTTCATTAAAGTTTACATATTTGTTTATACAATAAAAAGTTTGCATGACATAAAATGTTTTGTTTGTCCTAACACAAAATTCGAATCTATTTTCGAACATATATAAAATTGAACTTTTATGTTTACCCGTCGACTCTTATGAAATAATATTGACTTACATTCTGTTAAAACTTGTTTATTTGTACAAAGATGTGTACTTTTTTTACCCAAAATTTAATTTATGTGGGTTATAAAATATTAAAACAGTTCTAGTGTGTTTACCGCTAGAAAAATACAACAATTAAAGCATGGAATTAAAGTTAAATTATGTATATTAAAGAAAAATATTTTTAGACAAGAAATAGAATTTTAACAAAATTAAGTGGATAACAAATTAAATTTGCTTATGTATTTCTTCCCAAATAATTTTACATTTTTATAATACTTACAAAATTCATTATTTATTAACTTTTTAATTATTTATCGTTTTTATCGTTCGTCTTTAATGTGCTGGTTCATGTAATTATTGCATTTTTTCTCTAAATTCATAATTCCAGTTCTTTAGATCAAAGTAAAGACACCGGCCACTTCCAAACTCTATCTCTACTTCTTTTCTGCCCTCATAAGACCTACAACTCTCACTTAGATATGAGCATGCTTGCTTTCGGTCATAAACAAACCGGGAAACAGTAGGCAGTTTAATCTTTGGAACGGGTTTGGAGGTCTTTACTAGCGTTTTGTGTTGTCCCAATTTGAACTTCCATTGATATTGTACATATATATGTGTTTATAAACGCATTGGGAATATTTAATTTACGATGACCCCCAAGAGTAAATGTGATATTGTAGTGATCACTGTAGTAAGATAAACAGATGATGACCAAAGACACACCCACTGAATTTGTTTCAAATTTAAATTGTATTTTTATATTTCTGGCATATTAATAATTCAAAGTGTAGTATATGTCTTGATACTAAACATCATATGTTTCGTCCTCGGTCAATGAAGAGCAAATCCTTCTAGACTAAATCTATTTTTATTTTGTTTGAATAGAGACTGTCAGTCTTAAGGAGTTGAGTTTTCCCCATATTGAAACCCGACTACGTGTCCCACTCTGCTCTTGTTGGGAAGCAAATAAATGCATACATCGAAACCAATTTGTTCTTATTTACAAATCGGTTGATAGTGTAACTGTAAAACCTATAATCGTCATTGCTTGATTAGCGTGTTTTGCATTTGGATATGTACAGACAATTATTTTCAAATTGTTAAAAATCAAAATGAATAAATGTTTGTCTTTAACCTCTGTGAAACAACGTGATCTTTAACGCAGAAACAGTATGCAACTTAATTATTCTTTTAAAATTATTTTTAAAATTATTTTTAAAGTTATGTATGTACAAAGTAGTCATCGCTTATTAAAGCCTAAGAAACACTCAAGGACACAGGTTAAAGAGTGTATCACGTGGACGAGGAGACACCACTGTGAGCTTAAAACTGGACACAATCTGATTATTCAAGATGGCGGTTGAAAACAATTTATTAGACGTGGTATTGTGTTTCACAGACGTGTAGTTCTTGAAAAGAAACTCTGCTTATGAAATTTCCGTTTAGTTTTAGGTGCGCATGGGAAAAATAACAGTTATTTACAGTGGTTGTAGCTAGACGAGTTTTTGTTGTTAATATTTTACAGGGGAGAACAATAGATTTGGAGCTCAGTCGAATACCGAGCATGAGAATAAAGATAGAGTAGAGAACGGCTAGCAACCTTTCTTCTGTGAGAAAACGGTTATAGAGAAGAGAAGAGAAGAGAAGACTCCCAATAGATTTGAAGACTGTTTTGTACTCTCTGTTGGAATGAAAGGGTGCTCTGAGTGACACCAATAGGTATGGCAACAGTACCACATCTTATAACGTATTTCACTTTTTTAAAAGTAGAGAATTACGTCAGAAGTAAGATAACTTCCAGAGCCGTAGAATGATCCAACCATTTTTCCAGCAACATTTGCAACGCATTTGATATAAGTCTTCCATTTCATGTGTGAAGTGAAGGTTAGTCTTAGAATCTTATCAAATAAGGGTGCTTCATAAGGAAGCGAACCATTCATTTCAATTGAGACAAAGCGAGAGTCCGAGTCGGAAGAGTGAGAAACGGAGTGTTACAATAGTCGGTTGCTATCTGCATGAATTTCAACGAATGATCTTAGAATGTGATTTGGGAGATCATTGATGTAGATTTGCTAAGTCTCTGGGGTCAGAATTGGTCTTTGGTGCACGCCATCAGTGAAACTATCTGCTTCAGACTTCTTCCCGTCAACGGCTACTTTTATAAACATATCAGAGAGAAAAAAATTATTGTTGATAATACATTTCCAGATATTCCATCGCTAGCAAGCTTCAGAACCAAACTGTATTAAAGGCTTTTCATATGTCAGGAGAATTTTCTCTAGAAACGAAGTCTCTGTCATAAGCTTCACTGATCCTTTTCTCATGATATTTCACCCTAAACAAAGCAGGTTGCCACTGTAGACATAAAGGGCTACTGAGAATTAGGTAGTAGGTTTTGGGTGTCATCCTAAATTGATAGCGGTGCAGCGAGATATCTGTTTACATTAGTTTTAAAACTCTGCATTTCGGTACAGTCAGGGAAACAGGGAACAGGGAGAGAGTTCCAGAGGCCGGCACCACATGGAAAAAAGCTGCTAGAGGAAAAGGCTCTCTGGCATCTTGGGACCTTCACAGTGAATGGATGGGACCTAGCTGATTGTCGGGTTGTTCTGGTGTATTTGCGTCGAGGGGGCACTAGAGCAGCTAGTTTATCGAAGCACAATCCATTGAAACATTTGAAAAAATAAGCACAAAGATGCAACATTGCGGTGATGGGACAGGGGCTGAAGCTTGGTAGATAGTGTGTGGCCTATTACGTTGGCGACTCTTTTTGGGACCTTTCTAAGAGGGAGAGTGGGTGATGCACAGGCACAGATGTGACAACAATACTCCATACATGGGCGGATGGTGGCTTTGTAGCGATACAAGATAATGTCAGGTTTGAGGAGTTTACTAGCACGATAGAGGGAGTCCACCTTCTTGGCAGCAGCCTTGGCAAAGTCTTCAATGTATTTGTTCCAATTCATGCTACCCGTGAATGCCAGGCCGAGTATGAAAGTTTAACTCTCAGGTAGGATGTTATTTGTCATGGCAATCGGTGGATGAAGTGGTTTCTTGTAGTTATTGAAGGAAAGGAGCTTTGTGTTTGCGGCATTAAAAGTTACCATCTATTTTTTTTATTCCAATCCACTACAGTCTGAAGGTCACTTTCTAAGGATTCAGCCATTGCCTCGGATATGTACGCATCCGTTTTGCCCACATGACGAGAGTAAAGCATGGTGTTATCAGCAAATATACCTATCTCAGACTCGATGTTATCAGGGTGGTCGTTTATGAAAATCAGGAACAATAAAGGTTTAAGGATCTATCCCTGGGGTACACCTGCATTTATGTCATGTTGCTTAGATTAAAGCAATCGAGGACAACCTGGATCTTTCTTTTGGTTAGGAAGACTCTAATTATATTAAATATTCGTCCAGTAATACGATATGAGTAAATTTTTAGGATGAGCCCTTTATGACATACCTTGTCAACGGCCTTGGATATATCAAGCGTTACTGCCCTAGCTTAACCTGCCTCGCCCAGTGTATGATATATGTGTTCAGAGATGACCGTTAGGATGTCTGTAGTAGATGGTGCTTGCCTAAATCCTTACTGGTGGTCAGAAAGATGTTTAGTACAAACTAGGTGCTAGACTATCGCTAGATGTATTAAGGATTCACAGATTTTAGCAAAGATTGGTAGTAGACTTATTGGGCGATAGTTCTGAGGATCTTTTCTATCCCCAATATTCTTGAAGACTGGTACCACAGATGCAATTTTCCAGCTATCAGGGAAGCAAGATTCAGCAAGGCATTTGTTGGAGAGTTTGGAGAGGACAGGGGTCAGTTTTGCATAAAATAACACCCACAAGCTTTGGAGGTATCAAGGTTTTTTTTGTATGATGACTCTCACCTGAGATAGGGTGATGACCAGATTTTCAAGTGTGGTTTCAGTCTGCAATGGGAATTTCGGGAGATGGTGGTTTGCTGAGTCCAAAGTCGAGTTTAAGGCGAAACGATGGGCAAGTATTTCAGCCTTATCAGTTGCCGTGCAAACGACATCATTGTGGGTAGATAGTGGAGAAATCGTTAATTTACATTTTTTACTAACTAAACTGTTATATAAAAATTGACATAAAAATTATCTGATTCTTGATCATAAACTTCAACACTTTGGTTTGTTTACCAAGAATAGTCTATCAGTGGGTTACCATTCAGAGTGGTGTGCATGTAATTAAATAAATGATAAAAGCGAGGCGTACAAAATATATACAAGTTTATTAATAACATATTATAAATGATCCAAAATGCTAATCATATAGAGAAAAGGAACAAATCAATTTTGGTGAGACCTACGGAGAGTCATTGCAGTTGGAATCTATATTCTTGTTTGCATGCAATTCTAATATGTAAATATTTCTTTTACTCCTATTACCAGTCGCTGACTCGGTTGTGCGAGTAAGTGGCAGTTGGTTCCCAGAGCCAGTGGATGTATGTGCTTACGCAGACAAGTTGTGCATGAGTGCTTTCTTAATAACCGAAATTGTTTATGAGATGTTTAATAAGATCCTAAATTTTGGCGGTATTAATATAAACGTATTTTCTTGGACATTGGGAGGGTACGTATATTTCGAGGCATATGATTAGCTGATACCTACATTTTAAATATTTCATTTTATATGCAAACATAAAAGGCTTTTGCACAATATTGGACATTAATTGTTTATTGTTTGTTTAACATAAGTTATAATTAGTTTTACAATTCGTTTAACCATGTTTTATTTGGTTCAAATTTGTTAATTTATTGACACAGTCATTATTTTTGCGTGATTTGATATAGAAACAACACATTTTGGGAAGATTTTATTGCTTGGCGCTGTCCATACATTTTACGACATATTTATCAATTGTCGTTAATTTAAGGCTGAAACACAATGCATATTCTCAACGATTAATATTTTCCTTGGTAATCTGTCTTATGACATAACAACATTTCGAGTTTATTTAATTTTGTAAGAGCTATACTTCTTGGAAACAGTTAATTTTTGACATGCTTTGTACATTTAAAATTATATTAACCGGTATTAAATTATTTAATCCCAAAATTCAAACATTTTGGGGAAAAATTGGTATATAAACCAATTTGTAAAGGGTGACTAACTACGGACGGGTGTTACATCAGTCTTTGCGATCCAGGCCGCCTACTGCATCTGCGTCAGTTATAATAAGGATGACTCGTGTATTCGTCTGTACAAACACATCAGATGGTACCATGGACCTTTGTAAAATCAGGTGACCAGCCATGATTGTCTCCTGACCAAGACTGCAATGACAGTAATATCGGTGAACTTATAATAACCCCTGGCCCAGAAACGGTTATAAGATAACAGCATACCAAGTTTGGTTGAAATACAGCAGTACTTTCCATATCCATAATCAAAAAACATACCGCTAAACAGATAGAAATAAAGTTCATTTTATTTATTAATATAGGAGCTTTTATTATCGCTTGCTCATTGCAAATATGTAAGTATTACTGTAGAATATGTGTAAGTATTACAGTTGCATATGCGTAAGTATTACTGTTGCATATTTGTAAGTATTACTGTTGCATATGTGTAAGTATTAGTGTTGCATGTGTAAGTATTAGTGTTGCATATGCGTAAGTATTACTGTTGCATATGTGTAAGTATTACTGTTGCATATGTGTAAGTATTACTGTTGCATATGCGTAAGTATTACTGTTGCATATGTGTAAGTATTAGTGTTGCATATGTGTACGTATTACTGGTGCATGTGTAAGTATTAGTGTTGCATATGTGTACGTATTACTGTTGCATGTGTAAGTATTACTGTTGCATATGTGTACGTATTACTGTTGCATGTGTAAGTATTACTGTTGCATATGTGTAAGTATTAGTGTTGCATATGTGTACGTATTACTGTTGCATGTGTAAGTATTACTGTTGCATATGTGTACGTATTACTGTTGCATGTGTAAGTATTACTGTTGCATATGTGTAAGTATTAGTGTTGCATATGCGTAAGTATTACTGTTGCATATGTGTAAGTATTACTGTTGCATATGTGGAAGTATTACTGTTGCATATGTGGAAGTATTACTGTTGCATATGTGTAAGTATTACTGTTGCATATGTGTACGTATTACTGTTGCATGTGTAAGTATTAGTGTTGCATATGTGTAAGTACTACTGTAGCATATATGTAAGTATTACTGTAGCACTATGCGTGCGTATTACTGTTGCATATGTGTAAGTATTACTGTAGCATATATATAAGTATTATTGTAGCATATGCGTGCGTATTACTGTTGCATATGTGTACGCATTACTGTTGCATATGTGTAAGTATGAGTGTTGCATGTGTAAGTATTAGTGTTGCATATGTGTACGTATTACTGTTCCATGTGTAAGTATTACTGTTGCATATGTGTAAGTATTATTGTTGCATGTGTAAGTATTAGTGTTGCATATGCGTACGTATTACTGTTACATATGCGTACGTATTACTGTAGAATATGTGCAAGTATCACTGTTGCATGGGTGTAAGTATTACTGTAGCATATGAGTAAATATTACTGTTGCATATGTGTAAGTATTACTGTTGCATATGTGGAAGTATTAGTGTTGAATGTGTGTAAGTATTACTGTTGCATATGTGTAAGTATTAGTGTTGCATATGTGTAAGTATTAGTGTTGCATATGCGTATGTATTACTGTTGCATATGTGTAAGTATTGATGTTGCATATGTGTAAGTATTACTGTTGCATGTGTAAGTATTACTGTTGCATATGCGTACGTATTACTATTGCATGTGTAAGTGTTACTGTTGCATATGCGTACGTATTACTGTTGCATATGCTTACGTATTACTGTTGCATATGTGTAAATATTACTGTAGCATATGTGTAAGTATTACTGTTTCATATGTGTAAGTATTACTGTTGCATGTGTAAGTATTACTGTTGCATGTATAAGTATTACTGTTGCATATGTGTAAGTATTAGTGTTGCATATGCGTAAGTATTACTGTTGCATATGCGTACGTATTACTGTTGCATGTGTAAGTATTACTGTTACATATGCGTACGTATTACTTTTTCATATGCGTACGTATTACTGTTGCATATGTGTAAATATTACTGTAGCATATGTGTAAGTATTACTGTTGAATATGTGTAAGTATTACTGTTGCATATGTGTAAGTATTAGTGTTGCATATGTGTAAGTATTAGTGTTGCATATGTGTACTTATTACTGTTGCATATGTGTAAGTATTACTTTTGCATATGTGTACGTATTACTGTTGCATATGTGTAAGTATTGCTGTTGCATATGTGTAAGTATTACTGTTGCATGTGTAAGTATTACTGTAGCATATGTGTAAGTATTACTGTAGCATATGTGTAAATATTACTGTAGCATATGTGTAAGTATTACTGTTGAATATGTGTAAGTATTACTGTTGCATATGTGTAAATATTACTGTAGCATATGTGTAAGTATTACTGTTGAATATGTGTAAGTATTACTGTTGCATATGTGTAAGTATTAGTGTTGCATATGTGTAAGTATTAGTGTTGCATATGTGTAAGTATTACTTTTGCATATGTGTACGTATTACTGTTGCATATGTGTAAGTATTACTTTTGCATATGTGTACGTATTACTGTTGCATATGTGTAAGTATTGTTGTTGCATATGTGTAAGTATTACTGTTGCATGTGTAAGTATTACTGTTGCATATGCGTACGCATTACTATTCACTGTGTAAGTGTTACTGTTGCATATGCGTACGTATTACTATTCACTGTGTAAGTATTACTGTTGCATATGTGTAAGTATTACTGTTGCATATGTGAGAGTATTACTGTTGCCTATGGTTAAGTATGTACTGTCGCATATGTGTATGTATTACTGTGAAGTATTTGTAAATAATCATGCAACTAGTTACAAGTAGAGGGAGAAAAAAGGAGAAAAAACTTAAATAGATATATACTATAGTGAAAGTTGTTTTGTTGTTCAAATTGATACCAGTATTTTGCTACTTTATGAAGTGAACAGAGCGTCCATATCATTAAGCTCGTCTCTCCTCTCTTTGTATACACTGTGTATTGTAAGAGTGTACTTGTTTCATAACCATAATGAAATTGAATTAATATTAATGTTATGTCTGAAGTAATTAATGCAGCTTACATGTACATCATATATATATATATATATATATATATATATATATATATATAGAGAGAGAGAGAGAGAGAGAGAGAGAGAGAGAGAGAGAGAGAGAGACAGTGAGAGAGAGGGAGGGAAAGAGAGCCCTAATTTACGATATAAAGTATAATATAAGAAAAGGAATATAAAATTATGACAAATCGATTTCTAAAACTCGGGGAAAAAAAGAATATTTAAGCTGATGATGAATGATTAAAATCCAAACAGCGTAAGATGCGTATATGTTGCGACTAGGACACATTGACATCATAGTTCTATTTAGATAAAATAGGATACTATGCTGATAATGAGTATTAGTTGTTATTTAGGCTTTGCTTGCCTTTCTTTCATTGTTTTTCCATTGTTTTATATAATTAGCACTGAGATTAATCACACCAAAAAATAAATGCACTGAAGCATTTTACACATATCTTGGTGTAAGCCGAAACAATTGTATTTTAGATAACAATGTTTTTTTTTGTGAAATGATGTGAATCTGTCATTCATTATATTGGATATGGTATAAAATTAAATTTTAAAAATTGTATACAACATAGCTCTAGCTTTACAGTATTGAGCTATTACACAATTTGCTTTATGTTATATAAAATTCATATTTGAATATAAATTTTTTAAATAGAATAAGAAATACATATTGAATATATATATATATATATATATATATATATATATATATATATGTATGTATGTCTGTGTCTGCGTTGTTTGTGTGTTGTTTCGGTAGAATCGTCATTGAATGTAATACGTAATACTGTATTGAAGCCCTTAAATTTTCTAGTATATATATCCTTTTTGCAGTTCACATGTTAAATCGTCTTACTGCCTTTCATCAAGATTGTACTCAAAACATACTATCAAGCAAAGCCTGAAAATGTAGTCTCGCATGCAGAACTGCATCAAGCGTGGTTTAAAAATGTTCATATGTATATATTTATATATACATATATGCATTATTATTTTATGTGTATGAACATATAATACGAATAGGTAATATGATATATTTTGTATATATTTTCAGTATTTACTTGCAGAGATCAATACATAAGTATTAAAAACTGTATTTTCTTTTCATGAGATCTTGTATTTTTGGTCGAAAAATATCTAAATTTATATATATACAATGTGATTCATAAGTCACTTAGCTATTTATTTTTGAAATTCTAAAGTTAAAAAATACGGTAATACAAAACAGAAAGTGTATTCAACAAATTCATTTATGGGAGTTTTAAATTACAGCAAATTTTCAAAATTTCCTCCTTCGTTCTGCATGCATAGCTCCATTCTTTTTGCAAGGAATTTACGACTCTTTGTAGCATATTTGATTCATTATAATGTTGTACGAAGGAGGCTTTCTGTTCACATCACGTTTCCATTGCCTAACAAATAGCAGTAATTAGAGAGTAAGATAACAATTATGAAAAGTTCATAGTATGTTTGTGCTTCATATAGTAATTATTTTTAATAGCTAAGTGAAGTGACTTATGAATCACTCTGTATATATATATATATATATATATATATATATATATATATATATATATATATATATATATATATATGAACAATTTTTTTTTATAATGCTTTTAAATATAATAAACGGAGTCATAGCGAACGAGGCACTATTACAAGAAAAAAAGGAGAGGAAATATTAAATAATATTTAATCGTCGATTTAAAACGAATAAAACGATCGACTACAATTGACAGAATAAAAGCTAAGTCCCTAGGTACCTTTCGGCCGACACATTGTCAAGAGAAAAAGTCGGCAAATATCGTTTAAAAACGGGGGAAAGAATAACGTGGTGGGGGGGACAAAAAAAGGTCGATTGAACAATGCCATTAAACTGCAAAGAATAAATGGACATAATAGGCAAAGTATTTTTTTTGTTTTTTCTAAATAGATCTAATTTATGAGACAACTCTTTCTGCCTACAGAGAGATGGTTTTCGCATTGTAACACTAGCTGCCTCCGAAACCTTGAGATGGTGTTTGGAACGGGCCCTGTGTACAATGCGAAAACATCCATCAGAGTACGCCTCACCGCACATTTTATTGTCTTACAGGTGCTGTCCAATGGATGACTCGTGGACTTGTGAGCGTCCGGATGTACTCTGCAAACGCCCGGATGTTCTTTGTAAAGACCCGGATCTGTCTGTCGCTATACTCATCTTTACAACACGTGATCTGCGAAAACATGCAGGGATATGCTGGGCCACTCTGACTTCCAAGCGCTGAAGATTACGACCAACATAGTCAGCTTCACACTGACATTTGAATTTATATATAATCAAACTTTTTTGTAGTGTTGGAAGTACATCTTTCTGAAAGGCTGGAATGACAGTTCTGGTGCCAAACACCACACGGGGCTGTCTTGCATAAAAACAGCGAGATACAACCGATTAAATTTTATCCGAAAAACCCTTACTGATTGAACCAATATAAGGAAGTTTCAGATAAACAGGACATTTGTGTGGACCATAGAAAATGTTGGCATTAAATTTCGTAAGTTTGGGATCTATACACTTGGAAATTAGACCCTCTCGGAAACCATTTTTAATAAGAATGTCAGTTATCTTTCTAAGTTCAGCCGCGAGTTTGCTAGCAGGGCAAATCATCAATGCGCGGTGAACAAGTGTTTTGACCAAACTGACCTTTCTACTCATGGGAACAAATGAATCCCAACTAATATACAGGCCCGTAAACGTCGGTTTCCTATATATAGTTGTAGTGAATTTGTTCCCCGTCCTTTCAACTAAAACGTACAGAAATGGTAAAGAGCCATTCTGCTCCTCTTCCACAGTGAACTGTAGTGCTGAATGGAGCTTATTTAATTTCAGGAAAAAATCACTTGCCTCGTTACGGGACTCAACAATGGTAAAAGTGTCGTCCACATAACGCCAATAACGAAAAAAAAACAAGGATTCCTGAAAACCTAGGAAAATTTTCGCTAGGATAGCACCCAAAGGACTGCCCATCGCCACCCCATCAATCTGCTGATACATTATATTCTCAAAACCGAAACGGACCGACTTAGTGGCCAGCCCCATGAGTTCCAGAAAAATGATTTCTGGAAAGGCGGGAGGGGTTAATGTGCTACGATAAAGCATGTCAGCACATATTTCAATGGTTTCATTCAGTGGTACATTAGTGAACAAGCTGGTAACGTCAAATGAACATAGAAAGTGTGTATGCGACTCGCATTCCAAATCGCGAATAAATGAAGCGAAACGGAAAGAATCAGCAATACAATTAACTGAAAACCTCTGTAAGACAGGATCAAGGATATCAGCAAGCCATTTGGCCAGCTCATGCTGAGGAGAACCAATCATAGACAGGATGGGTCTCAATGGAACTCCCTCCTTATGAATCTTAGGTAGCCCGCACATTATGGGTCGTTGAGAACCCACAGGGCGGATCCTGTCATAGGTATCCTTATCAATAGACTTCTTTCTATGTAACTGAAGAAAACGTTTTTGAAGCTTTACTTCAGTACTTAAAGTATTATCAATTGACACGTCACCAAGTTTTATAAATGTTGTTGTATCACTTAAAATGCTCAACATTTTATCGGTGTAGTCGTTAGTATTAAGAATGACCACACCGGCACCCTTATCCTGTTTGGTAATGTAGATCTCTTTATTTGCCTTATATATATATATATATATATATATATATATATATATATATATATATATATATATATATATATACATATGGCAGGTAAGCTACAGAGAAACGTGCGTGCTTTATTTATAAGGGTAATAATCAGGCTAATGTTGTAGTCTGAAAATAAAATTATAGTAGATAAAAAATTATAATGATAATATAGGGGTTCAGAATGAAGATATGTAGTAAATAACGGTCTTAAATAATTCCTGAGAACCGCCAAATGTTCCTGATAGTAGAATACAAAAATGAGGAAGTACAACAAGCCTTCTTGTTATTTCTTCCTTTTTCATTATTGATGGCGGGCACAGGTGTGATATTTTGCCAAATCTCTTATTTCACTTGAATTTATTGTTTTTCAAACGAGTCTTGTTAAATGTCTTTCTTCAATTCTTATTGTTTTAGTTCTTGTATTGTTTTGTTATTTGTTTCTGTCGTGATTTTTATTTCCTTGTCTGGGGAAATACACTAATGCAATTGTAAGCCGATTAGATCTTGGGTAATTAGGTTAAAGAAAAATGTAAAAAATATAAAGTGGAATTTACCTTCATTTCTATTCAGTATCCCTGCACAGTCATCAGCTTTACAATCAGAAACGCTAAGCCAATACCATAGTTAGCATGTGTACTTATATATATATATATATATATATATATATAATGAATATTTAATTATCTCTCGCTACAGACGCTAGCGTTTCAAGCATATTGCTCTCATCAGTTCACGAAAGAGACAATTTGAGACGGTCAGGCTGTGCGAACCCGGTTCACAGAGTAAGCCTAGAATCTGCAAGAAGTCGCAAAATCCACTCGGCCACCGGAAACTGTTACGTGAACATAGAAAATTAAGATCTATATGTACCTAGAAGCTGGCACAGACAGAAGACTAGTCAAGAGTGGTTGTAAATAAACTAATGGAGCACTCTCTAGGTGTTGAAAAATTTATTTAAAACATTGAAATATCATATGCTAACAGCACTCGCCTCGTGACCAAGTGCTTACAATCACCGAAGATGAATTTGATGGACGTAGGTTCGATGCCGGCATATGAGCATGTGCTAGTCTAGCAGCACTCAAGTGCTGTGATATAGTGAACCAGTGTTTCTGTGGATAACTATATATATATATATATATATATATATATATATTATTATCATTATTAAAAATAACCGACAATTCATGTCTGGATATTTTTGTATGAATCCTTTCCATTTTCCGGATTAAAGTCCTAATCTCGGATGAGAATTGGCTGATGAAACTGCCGTAATTTTCTTTTAGATCCAAAGTTCATACAAAAATATCAAGACATGAGTTGTGGGTTATTTTTAATAATACGTGCTATAGATAAGAAATGCTGCCTCGATATACACACATACACACACATATATATATATATATATATATATATATATATATATATATATATATATATATATATATATATATTATAGAAACTAGATAGGGATCAAATTTTCACAAATTCACGAAAAAATCAATGTTATTTGCAGACACTTGTTTCAGCCTACCACCAAGATATATGTAATGTTTGAAACGTATTAGACATTCATTTTTCTTGGTAGTGCTCCTAAAAAAGAGAGTAACTCTCCAGACATAAAAAACTGTGTTGCTTTTTCATTATATATTAGTCCTTGAAATATATACTTTTTGTTCTTTAATGGGCCAACAAGCCCATTAAAGAACAACAAGTATATATTTCAAGGACTAATCACAATATCACAAGTCGTTGCATGTTCGTACTATATGCATTAATCAAACAACTCCAATGTATAAGAAAAAATATTTTAAGGACTAATATATAATGAAAGAAAATATAAAATGAATGCAGAATTGAACACAGGTTTTTTCTTGTCTGGGGAGTTTCCTTTTTTTAGGAGCACTGCCGATAGCATCATCAAGAAAATTAAATGCTTCATACGTTTCGAACATTATATAAATCTTGGTGGTAGGCCGAAATAATAGTATGCAAATAAAAATAAATTTTGTTGTTTAAATTTGTGAGAGTTTGTTCTCTACGTTTGATGTGGTTTCTAAAATATTTAAAATAGTTTATTACAGCTCTAGTCTTAGACTATCGAGCTTTTGGAAAATTTGTGTTATATAAAATAATATTTGAAATATTTATATGTGTGCGTGCGTGCGTGTGTGTGTACGTGTGTTGTAAAAGACAAACGGAAAAACAAATTTAAATACAGGGAAATATCAAGAAACGAGAGATTTTACCGGTTTCGGTTGGATAAAACCAACATCTTCAGAAAAAGTGAAAATTTTAAATTTATTCGACAACGGTATAAACATAAGAAAAAGAACAAAGCACAACGAGATGGTATTGGCACGTGTTTACTATTTAAAAATAAGAATAATAAAACGCATGCAGAGAGACGTTAAAATCGGAAAAGTGGAGGGAGAAAAAAGAGAAGAAAAATAAAATAAATTAAAAATATGGATGACATGTAGTAAAAACCAAAGGTTACTTTAACCAGGATCGCAGTAGCGTAATATATTGCATTATGTTAGTGTGGTTTTTGTCAGATGTTTGCTTAAGTAATTAGATCCAAGTCTGATGTTTATGTTAGATGGTGATGAGAGAAGTATTATAGCGCTTTTGATGCACTTGTGACGTTGGAGAGAGTATACGGTCTTGATGAGGGTGCAGTTTTTTAAATAAAAAATTGTGGGTAAAAGTGTGTCATTGTATAGCTATTGCGTTAGTGGGGTTGTTGTGTTTGAGGTCCTGTTTGTGTTCATAAATTGGGGGTTTATATTTATGACCGTTTCACCAATATATTCGGTTTTGAGGAGGATGCAGTTTGTAAAGTTAATAACATCTCGTTGTGTGTTCTTCTTTTTCCTATGTTTTTACCGTTATCGAATTCATTTAAAATTGTCGTTGATCCGAACTAACCGGTAAAATCTCTCGTTGTTTGATGATT
This sequence comes from Sepiola atlantica, assembly GCA_963556195.1. Classification (NCBI taxonomy): domain Eukaryota; kingdom Metazoa; phylum Mollusca; class Cephalopoda; order Sepiida; family Sepiolidae; genus Sepiola; species Sepiola atlantica. The sequence goes on from OY744548.1 coordinate 37,490,000, forward strand.
TTTACTGTATTTTAATTTAAGTTTTTCTGTTTGTCTTTTTCACACATCTTGTCTTTCACGGCATTTTATTTCATGCTGCATTCGTGCATTTTATCCTTATATATATATATTTCTAGAAAATCAATTTTTATATATTTTACTATTAGGTTATTTCGATATATAGTTATATTAAACTAACATTATTCCATGAACTAAAGTTTATATTTATAATTTTATGAAAAGTTAACGAAGTCGCCGGCATTAGTACAATCTTATAAAATGTTATTATTTAGATTTTTCAAACTGGTTTCATTATCTCAGCTGTAAGCTCCTTTGTTGGTCGTGGAATTGTCATTGAATTTCGAAAATAATACTTTATAAGAGCCCTTAAACCCTCTAGAATTAGTGTCCTTATTTTAGTTCACTTGTTCAATCGTCTTACTGCCTTTGCTGAGGATTGAACTCAAAACATACTTGCACACAAAGTCTGAAAATATAGTCTCGAATGCAAGATTGCAATCAATTGTGCCTCTAAAAATGTTTAAATATATATATATATATATATATATATATATATATATATATATATACATATGTGGGTGTGCTTGTATTTATAAGTATATATATGTATATATATGTTTTTATGTATGCATATTCTCGAGATGAAAGATGAGAATAAATAATTGTGAAGATACAATATTTATTAGAGCATCAAATGTTCAGAGCAAGGACCTTCAAATCTTGAATCCATAGATTGTCAAAGATAAACTCTTTTCATCATGGGATAGGGAAAAGCCGACAATGTAGTTGTAAATATTATCGGAAACATTTAACTTTGAATATTTTATATGAAATAAAACAAAAATAAAGGCAAAAAAGTTAAAGAGTCTTATGTTGAGATGAGAGCGTAGAGTCAGGATGGACGTGTCCAAAAACACGTCAAAGTACATGTGTGCATATATATATATATATATATATATATATATATATATATATATGTGTGTATTTACACATATAATATTGTTAGGTGAGATAACATATTGTCTATATATTTTTAGTATTTACTTAAACACTGCTATATACGTGAGTATTAAACATTGTTATTTTTCCTTTTCATGCGATCTTCTGCTTTTGTCGGAAAATATTTCAATATATATATATATATATATGTATATATATATAATTAATTATTAAAGACAATATATGTACTATCATATATCATCAGATCCTTTTACTTTGTAGTCTCCTTTGAAGGTTCAGCTCAATGTTTGTCAATTATCGAGGCAGAGCAAAATATAGAACAGTTTTTTTTATTATATTCCAATAACCATGGTTTGTTTTATTACTTTTATTTTTATTTTTTTCACAATTCCAAAAAATAAAAATTTCTGTGAGAGATATTTAACGGCTCGTTTCCTTTATTTTGTGCCAAACAACATGTGTATGTCAATATCGTCTCTGCAACACTATAAAATCATCAGAAAAAGTGCGATCAAACTCATCCGCCATTTTCAGATACTAGCTTTGAACGAAAAAAAAAATCAAAATGGCGGATTAGTTTGATCGCACACGTGTGAGTGTTTGCTCTAAAAGATTTTGTTTGTTCTTTTGTTTATTTTCACCTTAAAATAAAACTGATGTATGTTGTGGGTGTTTTTCAAGACACTCTAATCTAAGAACTCTTATTATTTGTGAACTTTTTCTGATGATTTTGTAGTGTTGCAGAGACGATATTGAGATACAAATGTTGTTTGGCACAAAACAAATGAAACGGACCGTTAAATATATCTCACAGAAATTTGGAATTTTTGGAAATGTGAAAAAAATAAAAATAAAAGTAATAAAACAAACCATGGTTATTGGAATATAATAAAAAAAACTGTTTTATTTATATATATATATATATATATATATATATATATATATATATATATATATATATATATATATATATATATATCAATATATATATATATATATATATCAATATATATATACATATATATATATATCAATATATATATATATATACATATATATATATATATCAATATATATATATAGATATATATATATATATATATATATATATATATATATATATATATATATATATATATATATATATATATATATATATAAATGTTTGGAAGAACAAAATTCATATATGCTTTTAAAATGTTAAAATGAAGAGCTAAGGGGGGAATTGAAGTGCCAGGGAATATTAATACGCGATTAAAATGAATGTTATCCTACACTGTGCCCTTTTTAAACGACTACTCAATTAAATTCATTTTTATCGTGTATTAATATTCCTTTAATTTCCACATAAGCTCTTCATTTTCACAAATATTATTCTTTGATTTATACTATCGGTTTCTCCTGACGAGATGATAGTCGAAAGAGATCTAGAGAGTTTTCCGCGAATCATTTTCAAAAGAATATATATATATATATATATATATATATATATATATATATATATATATATATATATATATTCTTTTGAAAATGATTCGCGGAAAACTCTCTTGATCTCTAGTGCTCCCGGTATGTTGAAAAGAAATCAATAAAATGTTCTATCGCAAAAAGATTTAAGATCATATACAAATTATGTATTTAGTTAAAACTATACGTTAATACCTCAGACACGTACCCTGGTTTCATTGAAATAGACTGATCTTGTATTGTTGTTTTAAAGGCCGTTAAAGCCCATCAGCGTCTCATGAAATGAAAACAAACGAAGAATCAAGTTCAAAGATCACCGTTACGTCTTACGGTTAATTCAATCAAGCATCCCTTTTGGAGAAAGTACCGAGTTAATAGGGGCTGACAATCTGTTTGTATAAGGCTTAATCGTAACTAACTATTATTTAGAATACATTAATAGTTGATAATTGATGATGTATGTTTCTTATCTTCAATGAGTTATTTATATTTAGGGGTGATGGTGTGTGATGTAGTTTATTGAATGTTTTAAGTGTTATATTTATATTTAGGGGTAGTACTTATATTTGAGCGTTGTTATAATTCTCGTTTATTAGCTATGTGAAAGCTTGGTGTTAATGGAGGGGGCATCTTTATCAGTATCAGTGAAAATAGTTTGTTAAGGGATATCAAAATAAGTTGTTTGGGACACATAGGCTTGCTATCATCATGTGTGGTGCCTCTATTTTTTCGTGTGGGATCTTTGCATTTAATTAACTCTGTTAGCTCATATCTAATAACGTTTATGAGCCTATCGGGTGCATGTGGTAACTGGTAATGTTGAGATCTTGGTCATATATATATATATATATATATATATATATATATATATATATATATATTATTTAAGAGTATTCAATGAGTATATTTCTAAATTGTTAACTAGTAAGACTTTAATATAATTAAATGTTTAAAAACTATTTTAAATATGATAAGTTATATAAGAATGTATGTTATTTGTAAAGGGTAGGTTTTACGAGGGTGCGAGTATATGTTATATTTGGTGGGAGAGATGGGGATGTGATAACTATAATATAATATATCTGGGGTGGGGGTTGTAATATTGGATATAAAGAAATTAATTTAATAATAATTGGAAAGGTCTTTGGGCGGGGGTAATAAGCCTTATATGTTACATATGATGTGGATTTCTTTAGACTTATGCACAGATAAGACTATCGGTGAGTTATGTATTTTCGTTGTTAGTCCATTTGGCTAGTAGAAATTTTATTCTGTAGGGACCTCAGTTTTGATGTTTATACTGATTATAGAAGGGTTTCTGATTGCGTGTGGATCCTGAATTTTTCAGTGGTGCATAATGGACAATTCCTGGAGGTAGGCCTGTTTATCCTACACTTAATTCTATAGGGTGGTACTGGACTCCTTGAGCACCTATATGCTGGTTGCTAGGGAGGTGTAATATTTTGTTCTGTGACATTTAAAAATGTTAGTGTGGGCGTAGAACCTCTCTTTGAATGTTCCTTGAGTAATTCCGGTGTAAATTTCTTCATCTTGGCATTTACACAGGATATAACTTTGGCTTCGTACACCATGGATCTGATTGCGTAACCCCCTTCATGGACTCATCTTAAATGATAAGTTCAAACATATCGATTAAAAGTCTTGTCCGTCTGTCCGATTGGTTGCAATAGATCTACGCCGGTCTGTAAACCTATCGTTTAAAAAGAACCCACCTTTAGACACGTCCACAAATCTGTATAATAGGCTATGTCTGTCAGTTCATCTGTCACGCTTAAATTTGAAATAACTTTTTATCACTAAAGCTTTTTATTAAATAAACGCATCTCAGGAATATCTGTTCTTCACGTTTAATGTCTGCTAATCTAACGCAGTTACGAATGTCTGCATCAACGTCACTTATTAAAGTCTGTATTTCATACTCTACACGTATCTCAGTATTGTCACTGCTAATTTATTATTATTATTATTATTATTATTATTATTATTATTATTTACTCACTAGGAGTTCTTACACAGATCAACAAAAGTGATTGCTCACTGACCATAATCAGTGGTGTTCGTCGCAGACGTAGTGACAACAAGTCTCATCAGATTTCCAGTACTCCTTACATCTTTCGGTAACCATTGCAAATGATTTTTGTGTTATCGTAGCAGCTGTTTACCATTGATTTATGCTGGCAATGCTGGGGTGTGGGTGGCAATAAGCACCCAAGGAAACCCGTACTCTCCGTGTCATTCCAGTGGAGGTCTGGTTAGTGCTCTCAGTCCTCGGGCTTTCCATCCTCCTTGACGCTTCACGATTATTTGGTGTGGGATCAGCCCGGGTTTGTACCATCACATTGTCTTGAGACGCAGGTGATGAAATTTCTTACAGTTTCGATTCACTCGGGTTAATGTGTTGGTATTGTTTCTGTTTTCGTTTTAGTTCTATTGAAATTTCTATGTGGCTGGTTAACGTGAATGTGAAAAGCAACCCCATAAACTACGAGTTTATGAGGTTGCTTTTCGCATTAAAATATTTATTTTAATATATCAATTGTTCTCATCGTTTTAGCCATTGTATAATCCCAGTCTTTCCTTTGATTCAAATGTCTCCCAGTCTTTTTTCAGTTTTTATCGGGACTATTTATTGTTATTGTATGATTATTGGTGTTATATTGACTTTATAATGTTCCATATTCCTTTCAGTTCTCTGGCAACTTCCATGTATTTGCTATTTATCATTATTATTAGTAGTAGTAGTAGAAGTAGTAGTAGTAGTAGTAGTAGTAGTATTGTCATCATCATCATCATTATTATAATTATCATTACCATTATCATTGTTATATCCGACTCGTTTTCAGGAGAGCCGAAAATACGTTCTACGTTATTTAGGAAATTCAAATCAGTATAAGTATGCGTTTGATAAATAAATATTTGTAGAGATAATTATTCGACTAGGTTACTTTTCAGGAGAGATGGAACAATGATATATTTTGCATCCATCCATAACTATAAACGCCTGGTTTTCGTAAACGAATACTTTTAAAGAAACCTTGCTGAGTACATGTGACTTTAGATTTGCAGCGACGCTTTGCAAAGAAAGATAAACGCCGTAAAAGGGAACATAGCGAACGGCATAAGAAATGACGTCAGCATCCGAAATGATACGTCATTTAAAAAGCGAGGCGTGCGTGTGAGGAAGAAAACTAAATACGGAGAAGCCGCACTCTAAACGGAATGAGAACAGGTACTCTTAAGATACGGCCATTCAATTTGCGCGTATATCGATGAAAATGCTGTTTCAATGTTAAACCACACAGGCCGAAGGGTCGATTGACCGACCGACCGACGGACGGACAGACAAAGCCTCTTATCGGGACAAGTTGACGTGTCTATTCATTTTATGTCTTACTTAATCATAAAATAGCGACGAAAATGCTAGTTAATAATTCAGCGCGACAGACCGACCAACAACAATATAATGAGTCGATATTTACTTGCCTCGCCACGAGGGCAGAGTTAGATACAAATTCGTTCTTTTTTATGTGGGGGGAAATCTAGCTCTTTGAAAAGGGAAATATTGGATTGAAACAAAAATTTAATAGGCTTCAGTCTAAAAGGATTGCTCCTTCACATACCAAGTTCAGAACATACACTACCCTTTGTTCCTAGTCAAAAAGGTCAAAGATAATGTACGTACAACGATTCTAATGGAAAAATACGCTAAAGTCACGTTGAAATATCGGTTTTGTTTGGAATACTGACATTAACCTAGTCAGTACCAGATGGGTGATCATTTGGTTATACTAGGCGCTTTCTCTGGAAGGGCGTCGACACCTCTCAGCAACAACAACGAAAAAACTGCAAAACCAAATGTCGTCAAAATCGACTCCCCTGACTGAGATTTGCACATGACTGGGAACCGCTTCTAAATTCAATAGCCTAGAGACATTTCCTCATTCGAACTAATGTCTGACAGATGACAAAAAATTATCTTCCAAACTTAATCGGAATAAACCTAAGACATTCCAGTAGTCAAACTAAGCGTGACAGGTAACTGACAAACATAACCTCTTATATCGATGATTACACGCAGCTGTAAAGAAGATGTGTCAATTCAACGTGGCGATAGAGATGCTATTTCAAATTAATTTAAGCCTGACAGACTAAAGAAAATGCTATTTTAAACTTAAGACTCACGGACTAAAGAAATCGTAAAACTTAAGTCTGGCAGACTAATAAAAATTCTCTTTCAAACTGAAGCCTGGCAGACTAAAAAAATGTTATTTGAAACTTTAAACCGACTGTTAAAAGAAAGGGCTATTTCAAACTTAAATTCTACAGACTAAAGAAAATGATATTTCAAAATTAAGTATAAAAGACTGACCGACGGAAAGAGGCGCTTATAGAAATACTTGAACAATGTAAAATAAGATGCACTTATTCAATCTGTATTATGTATGATAAAAATACGTTTTCGAACCTAAGCGTAATCTGCCGACAGAGTCTCATATGGCGATGTTTGGACGCATCAAAACCGGGATGCGTCTAATAAGTATGCACAGTTCGCAATAGAAATGCTTTAACAAACTTACAAGAATAATCAGCGCAATCGGGAACATATGGACGAAGCCTTGTATAGAAATTCGAGGACATATATGACGTACGAAATCCTGGAGAGAAAAACAGTGTGAAGAAAACAGCGAATTGCAAAGAAAGCGACGCCATTGCATTTATTCTGTGTTCTCTTTTATCAGTTCGTCTTCTCCCCACCTAAACCTCCTACCCCTACATCCCGATCCTTCTCCCCCTCTCTCTCCTACACTTTTTTCATCCATCTTGTTCTCCTCAACCCGCTTCTCCTTCTCATCATCATCCTTTGCAGCCGCTTCGCCGGAAAAGACAGGCGAATTGAACTCGAGATGAGCGAAATAAGTTTCCGAAATAAATTTGTTTCCAAACTTTGGCCTGCTGTATTTGATTTCAAATAATTACGGAGAGAAATTCTTGCCAATTTGACGGCGGATATGGAACTGTTTGTTGCCGCGTTTCGACAAATTCCTCTCGAATCAGCCGCCATTTTGCGAAACGCACGCAAAAACAAAAACAAACGTACACAAAAAAATAAGCGGGAAATTGAGGTAGGGAAGAAAAGTGAAGAAAAAGTAGGCACAGGGAGTGTTGCAGTTTTTTATTCTTGATTTTTCGCTCAATGCTTACACACACATATAAACACTAAGTTAGACATATAAACACATTATATATATGTATATATATATATATATATATATATATATATATATATATATATATATATATATATATATACATACATACATACATTTATACATTTATTTTTAGACAGTGAAAACGAAAAAAAAATAATGGAGGCTGTAAAATCCACGCAAAAGTAAATGATCGAAA
>OY744548.1:37500353-37642853 GCA_963556195.1 Sepiola atlantica
GGAACAGGTGTTTCGGTTCCACTTTTTCCGTGCAAACACGAGTCCAGTGTGTGTAGCTGTATCTTTTTTTACTAACATCTACAAAAGCATAACTGTCCCATTCCCTAATTTTAGACGATTTTCAGTTAATAACACTAAAATAATGCATCCAGAAACCAATTTGAACCAATTCAAAATACTCGAAGATATCTTCATTAAACCCCAATAACCAACAATTAATAACATCACGTACGAAACAAGTACCAACATTTTAATATGCTTAATGCAATACAATTTTATACGATAACGATAATTTTGACGTTGCAGAATTAAAATAGTTTGCGTTTTTCCTGAAACAGTGTGGGAACGTTCTCTTGGCATTTAACTGACTTCACGTGCCCGTTTCTCGGCTATATTTTGAAATTGTCTTCTTTTCACCAGGTTTATTATTCATTTACTTTGTTCTCCTGTTGATAATTCGACGAAGAATCGAACACGTTCGTGATACATATAGAACATATTTTTTTAACACAAAAATGATCATTAGAAAAATTTAAAAAATAAACAAAGGTATAATTAAGCAGAATTGTGTTATTGTTTAACAATGTTTGTTTAAATATATATATATATATATATATATATATATATATATATATATATATATATATATATATACTCCAAAACAATTTAATACATAATTGTGACTTTTAGAAGACAGTTACTAGGCGTATGAGTGGGTAATATGAGCTATATTTAGTTTTATATAGAGAGCCCATGGTACTAGAAGCCTTTCTAGAAAATGCCTATACGACAAATTTTGATGAAATTTTAAACAGAGGTATTATATATCAAATAATAAAGATTTACTGTTCATTAGGTTAATTTAAATGATTGTCAGAAGGCGATATATTCTCGACACAATCTCACATCTAAAATTTCGAATAATTCAGATGTGTCTACAATTTGATCCAGGGGTAATAAACACGGATTACGCAAGGTTACGTCAATTTCAATTTTTGTTAAGATAATTTAAGTATAAGAACCACATTTTAAGAATTTTCTAGAATCATGATTTAATTGATTTTAATCAAAATTGAGAAAAATAATTCTATACATAATGTTTAGTGGCATATATATCGTGATTGTAATCTTGGTAATTCGCCGATTCGCTATTTACATTTAAAATTCCTCTATATTTACTAACTAATTGGCTATGGCCGATGGATAAGATCCTCGACTACGAATCAGTGGCGATTTGTGATCGGGGTTCGCGCCCACCGACCGTTGAGAATTAGTTCCTACACTAAAGATTGCGTTAGCATGAAACATCGATGTATGTAGGTATTAAAATAATTAATATTTATTTATAAATATTATCGTGTATATATATATATATATATATATATATACTTGGAAGTTTTTTAACCATTAAAACTATATAGAAAGGGAAACAGAAACACTTTTAGTCCCACGTCATCTCTTATAAAATTCCTTCGCTTGTATGCCAATCAATCTCCTGTCTTCTAGATAATTTTTTCCTAACCTAATTTGTTTTTCAAAATATTTTCTTTACCTGTACCAAGAAAAAATGTATTAGTTATTTACAAAACTACTGTATTTTATAGAGTTGGGACGAATCAATTATACTACGTATAACCTCCCTTTGGGTTACTTTTATTTATTCATATATATATATATATATATATATATATATATATATATATATATATATATATATATATATATATGTATATATATAATATATATATATATTTATATATATATATATATTTATATATATATATTGCCATTTAATTCATTTTATTTTTATATTTATTTTAGTTTCATTAAAAAGTAAGTTTAAATTAAAGATATATTTAATATATGTATATATATATATATATATATATATATATATATATATATATATGTATATATATATATATATGATATCAAAATATACCGTGATAAATCAGTTACATCTGTTATCTTTACCCTTCATGACTGAGTACACAGTGGTCCGTTAAACCGAATGTATCGATTGAAGATCACACTTATGTATAGTTACAATTGAAATTAAAAAAAAATATTTATTCACTTACACAAGTAATTTAACATTTTGGTTATTTTTTCTATCGTACACGAACTTGTTGTTTATGTTGACTTCTTGGAACTTACGTAAATGAATATGTCTTAAATTTATTTTCCTCGTAACTATAATATATATATACATTTATATATATATATATATATATATATATATATATATATATATATATATATATATATATATATATATATATATGATAGCGCGTCCCCAGCATGGCTAACAATGAATAGGAGATGATGGAAATGTACATACACATATGAAAATGCATCTAAGAGATAGAGAATATTGGATAGATAAATGTGAACTTCGTTGGAATTTACTCAAATTGTCTAATGAAAATACATTATCAGATAATTTAAGGTTATTTTTTTTTTTATTTTAATCGATGAAGGACTTCAGCCAATATATGAATACATAAATTACACAGGATGCAAATACTTATACCATTTCTTTCACAAAGGATAAGGAAGTATGTCTTATTCAACCTAAAACGAAACACAATAGAGGAAAAGAGAGAAACGAAAAAAGTAACCAAAAAAATAATCCAACAAAAAAGTGAAAGAACAAAAAATACAACCATCCTCCATTAGAGTGGAATCGATCTCGCCATGCCAGAAGGCCATCCAAACATGAAGCAATAGAGTTCACTCAAGCAGTAAACGCAGACTTTCTTCATCGCGTATTGCCGCTGGCCTTTTCCATTCGTGGCATTTGGATCTATATACTAAATTAAACACAACTCCCCCTTTCTTGAGGACAATCCTCTTAGGCAGTGCCACGCCATTAAGGATAAAGGGACAGGCGAAGGGTGAATCCGTTTCTTATGTGAGAATAACACGATTGTTGAATATTGGCAACAATATACATTCAGATTGTTGTGTATATATGATTTGCCAGGTGAAACGGGTTATATGGTATGATGAACGGCGTGTGAGGATTGATAGTTGCTTAATTAGTGTAATCCTGTGATAGAAGAAATTAAAAGTTGATTCTGTTACTGACATTATTTGAAGTTGGCTTAGTTGCTTCCAATATAGAAAGCAATGTTATACACCTTAGACAATCTGAAAAACGAGGCAATATGGATTCTAAAGAAAGTAAATTGAAACATAGATATCATTATAATGAAAATGACATATAGAAAAGAATATATGTAGATTTAAAATTATGCTCACAATATATTTGAAAATTTGTATTATTTGAATTACTCGGCCTACTATTCTCATCTTGGGTAGTATTGTCACGACGTTTCGGCCGATTTAACCTACGACCTTCTTCAGGTGTGTCTTCTCTAACACGGGAATCTATACGAAATTTCGAACCAAACACTTTATATAATCCACGGGGCTAGATTATCCATGTTCCGTCAGCGATGATCGAGTAAGAAAACTGAAGTACGTTTTATTTCATTTTTGATTAGTTTCGCGTGCAGTGAAAGTTGAAACTGAAATGCACAGAAGATCGTCACTTAGAACTGATTGTAACTCAACACCTCCATCCGTTGCGCCACGTGTCCATAAAGATTACCGAGTTGTACAAGATGCACATGAAAACAAGTTGGGGTTTACATTTGACGAAACCTTTAATATTAAAAATGAGATAGTAGTTAGAATAATCTAAACTATTTGTATAATGATCAATCTTCACCTTAAAAATATTCTTCACGTGAACATTGTCGTCGTCTCCTTCATCAAGATACCATGTACTCAATCAAAATCAAGAGAAGTGTTACACAAATGATCCTATACAGTGCTAACTGTGGGTAAAAGTGTAATTTGTGCTCAATTAATCGTCAACAGAAATATTAGTAACTAATTTCTCTCAGAAAAAATGGTAGACAATATAAATTGTTTCGGCAAACAAAAGAAGTTGATATGCTATAAAATGAAATTAGCAGACTAGAGTAATAAATGGAATGTGTGTATTCGTTTGTTAGCTAATTTCTGCTCGACTTCATTAAAGAGGCGAGGGTCTGTCAGACTTGTTATTTCATCTCTCTCTCTCTCTCTCACTCTCTCTCTCTCTCTCGTCCGCCAAACGCTTGAAATGAATTTGTGTGGCAATCTTTTAGTCGATAACATTTGTATGACGGGATATATATATATATATATATATATATATATATATATATATATATATATATATATATATATATATATAGTAAGGCTGCAAGCCGTTATTTATACTAGCTTCGTTAAAGACCACGGAGCTCTCTCATTTTGTAATTTTTCTAGTTAAATTCCTGACACGGCGCGAAATTTTGCGATTCTCGGGTTTTAATTGGTATAATATGACTCCGAACAATGTGTCATGGGCCATCCCTCAAGCGCTTTCCGTCTCTCGGCCGTCTTCAGAAGGTCGTGTCATATCGTTATTGTTTTTAATTTTTATTCAACCATATACCTATTCATTTACATATATATATATATATATATATATATATATATATATATATATATATATATATATATGCAAATAATTTATTTGAAAACTATATTTTACATATTTCAGAATCGTGCAGCGGTTTCATCCAGATAGGTTGACTTTTTTATATTTTTTTAAAAAGCCTTTACCCCAAGCGAATCTTAAGCGTAATCGCGAAAAAAATAAAAAATAAATAAAAAATTAAAAATTTTAAAATTAAAAAAAAAATGTTAATTAAAAAATTTAAAAAGTTAACCCATCAAGATAAACCTGCGGTACGATTCTGAAATATGTAACATATAGTTTTTAAAATAAGTTATTTGTACTAGTTTTCACACTTCTGCGATCGAGCACTTTATTGATTACACAATATATATATATATATATATATATATATATATATATATATATATATATATATATATATATATATATATATATATATATATATATATATATATATATATATATATACGTTGGAATTATTATAAAAGAATAATGAGCTATCTAATTTCATAAAAATACAAAATTATAACCGTTAACTAACTGCAGGGTAATTGGATATCAACTTCATATAATAAAGAGCTCGTAATTTATTACTGAAATATAATTCTTAAATTTAATGCATATAATATGAATATGTATTGTATGGGGTTTTATTGAGAATTGAATATGGGCGGCATCGTAACCCTTGCTTTACCTTATTGGGTCATTTACTGCTCAAATTCCATCACCAATATTTCTAAACCAAAGTACGAAAATTGCTGTTTTATATGTCGGCTATAATTGTGTATGATTTTTATGTTTACATTTTCAATCCTTTCATAATTCAACTCTCAATTTATCCATCCCATTACCCTTCATTCCCAGGTTGTTTTGAGTCTTTATAAGTGTGCCTCACAATTTAAAAAAATAGTACCTTCCAAAATCAGTTGATACAGTTCTAAGGCGATGCATGCTATGGATCTTCTCAGTAAGTAAGAATAAAGAGGCATATTATTGTAATTGAAACTTTTTCTCTCAATACTGCGACAAAAGTACACACAGATATATATATATATATATATATATATATATATATATATATATATATATATATGAGAAAGCAAGGATGAAGGTAATTTCCCATGTATATATATATATATATATATATATATATATATATATATATATATATATATATATACACGAAGGATATCTAGTTAAGTCTAATTCCTATATTGTGCATGTATAAGTCTCGTCTTACAAAGCTAATATTTAATTCTGAATGGCTAGTGCTTTTGTTGCTCGTAGCATCACGTTGTGAACATAACTAAAATGTAATTTGCTTTTATTATTTCTAGAAATAGTTGTGTCCTGTCGGATTTAATTCCCAAGGGCAGCCATTTTACAAAGATTTGACTATGTATTCGACCATACATAGTTTCTTCCCTTTGTTTTGTAAAATATATATTGGTAACAAAATGCCGCATAATTTAAATAATAAACAAACAGATAATTGCACATAAATACAAGACTTAGATTCAAGCCCGTAGGCCGGATATCCTGCGAGTATTGTTAACTTTGGTGTAATAAAGAAAAATGCCGATAATCATATAACCTAACGTAAGTTTTGTTGTTGGTATCCATCTCTCCCAGAAGAAAATTCCATGAAATGTAATAATTTGGCAAAAAAAACATTGCTATTGCACCCCTCTCTTTCTTTTTCTGCCTCTCTGCCTCTGTCTCTCTCTTTCTCTCTGTCTCTGTCTCTGTCTCTGTCTCTGTCTCTGTCTATCTGTCTGTCTGTCTGTCTCTGTCTTTCTGTCTATCTCTCTCTCTCTCTCTTTCGGGAAACAATTGAGTTATGCTCTTCAAACTGGTTCGTTGCCGAATTGCAGCGTCTGCTGTGACTTTGCAGACTCATCCTGGGTCGACAGGCTCTGTTGCTGTTGCCACAGATGTAGGTTGCGTCTGAGCTCAGCCCCCTGTCATTTGTGCTCTCTTCGTCCTGTCCAATACTGGTCTCTCTTCACTAATATTGGAGCATGCCTTCACAGAACATCTCCCGTTGCTGCGATCTTACACCACGGACTCCCAGCATGCTGGATAAGGGCGTAAGTCTAATAATTAAAAATAAACATACGGTAAATATTACGTTGAATTTCAAATGTATAATTTAATCAAACAAAAAACTTTTTTGACAAAAATAACTGTATTAATTGTATTTTTAAAACCTATTCTCATCAGTGTTGCTATTTTTACAAGGTTTCAGCCGATGTAACCGGCAACCCTTGTCAGATGTATCTTTTCCAACTTCGGATCTTTAAGCCGAACTCTAGAACCTATAAAGAATTTCAAACAGAACCCAGTATTTAGTATTTTTTTAATAAATTTCAAATGTATTCTTAGATTTTATCGCATGCAGTAGGGATTGAACCTACAACCTAGAGAAGCTTGTCACTTAAATATGCTTTGTTACCAACACTTGTATACGTTCCACCCGTGTCCAGATTTGGCATAATGATTAGAGTTCTTTCCAATGGGCAAAAGACGGGGTCAATCCTTGTCCAGTCATACTAAAGGCGCAAAGAATGATACTTGATGCCTACTTGTTAAACACAGCACAGGATAAGGAGCGGCTTTCTTTTCTAAATATTGATATCGATAATAAAAAGGAAGTTTTCGATTTTAGGTCATAAAAAATAGGTCCGCGGATACTACCCTTTCATCTGAAACGGTTAGATCACCCGCCGATGAAGGAGATATCATCCAAACATTTGCCCCAGAACCTACCGGCACGATGACTAATTAGCGAAACACTATAGATGTCCCTAGATGCTTTCGACTCTAATAACTTCTTTCATCGAATCGCTTGCTCCCAATTCCTCGACTGTGCCTACCTGCAGACATTTAAATGTAATATAAACAAGCATCGCGCTGCATTACTCCCACTTATTGTTCTCCTTTAAATATGGCACATAATTCACAGTAGGCATTTACGTATCAAAACCAGTGTGACTTTTTGTGGTCAATAAAAACAAAAGATGCGACAGCAGTACTCCATCTGGGGTGGTTCAGCTAAGAGCAAGCTTTCCAGCTTTGAGAGAGTGCTAAACCGACTTTGTTACCTAGTTGGGGATTTTCTTTTCTCCCCATTACAGGCCATCTCTCACAGAAAAGACGTTATACTCTTTCTCTGTTATATTGTTATTTTTAGCTTAGGTGCTCGACTGAACTATATACTCTGGATCCTTATATAAAACCTTCACAGCAAGTGCCTGTCTAGCTAGTACAAGTGAAACATATGTGTGACTTGAACAAGCTACCATGAACGAAGCTTATTTCCAAGAACTTCTCATCTGTGAAACACAAACCACTAGAGTGGTTCCCTTGTGACTACAATATAGTCGTCTTCATGTTCAATGTCAGCAAATACTTCCTGAATTATTCTCTTTAGTAATCAAACCCTTCCATTTTGAGTCATAGTTCTCGATCATCTCTTAATATTGTTCGACATGAATTGAAAATTTCATTAACACTACCCCACGCGTGGCTTGTGAGCCTTCATAATCGGTTACTCATTAGTATAATATATATATATATATATATGTATATATATATATATATATATATATATATATATATATATATATATATATATATATATATATATTCTTGGAAGTTTCTCAACCATTAAAACTACTCATGTAAGTCAATTTAACTTTTTCAGTTATTATATTAGTTTGCTTCTAACATTATTTAAGGGATCATCAGTTGTTTACCATGAAAAACTGTTTCGGGGGTTTAAAAACAATAATTTACCCCCCTCTCTCTATCTCTCTCTCTCTCTCTCTGACTCTCTCTCTCTCTCTCTATATATATATATATATATATATATATATATATATATATATATATACAAACAGAAGACTACCTGTCGTCCGGAGGCTATTAATTTAGCTCCAAGTATTTTTTAAATGTATGATTTAAATTACATATTTGCATATCTTTAATGTGTCTTTTTTCATTTTAGAAACCAATTTACTTTACTTTCTTGAAAAATAATAACATGCTATTTTACGGAGGTTTTTCTAATTTATTTTTTTATTGAATCACTTGAATTAGTTATTGTTAATGACGACAAAACTATGACATATATATATATATATATATATATATATATATATGAATTTAGAAAAATAAAATTGCAAATGATTAAGACTTTATAATTACTGTATTATGGACTATTTCAAAATTAGTTATACACAATAGAAATAAAAAAAACATGCTTGTTTTTCTCTCTCTAATATATATGCAGTATTTGAAAATACAATGTTTTATTATTGATTTTGATAATAATATTGCTCTGATAGATAGAAAAAACCTATGCATTTATTCATATAGAAAAAAGAATATATGAATATATGAATATACTATGCTCTTACGAACGTAGTTGAGCACTGCTTATTTTTTCATACACATTAAAATATATAGAGATTAACAGATATCAAACTTTCTCAGCATAACTTGAACTGAGGACAGTTAATATCCCCCCTCTCTCTCTCTCTATCTCTCTCTCTCTCTCTCTCTCTATATATATATATATATATATATATATATATATATATATATATATATATATAATATTTATAAATAAATATTAAATTATTTATACCTACAGACGCTAGCGTTTCAAGCTTATTGCTCTCATCAGTGCAGGGAAGTAACAATTTCAGACGGTCGGGAGGCGCGAACCCAGTACACAGAGTCAGCCATATCCACTCGGCCCACGGAAACTGTCACGTAATTTAGGGAAATTAAGATCTATATATATATTAAGATCTATATATATATATATATATATATATATATATATATATATATATATATATATATATATATATATATATATATATACGCTGTATTATATAATTGATTATTATGTATCATTGTGGTCGGACTAGATGTCAGCCTCTCCCAGGATTAGTCGGCATAAAATCATCATCGACCACTCCCAAGAAAGTAGATCTACGCAATTTCTATTTTCGAACTATTGCAATATTAAACCGTTTTGTTTTTTACTGTAAAGCCAAACGGGGGCGTATTTTCTTTCTTTTTGTAATTGGAGGTGGAGCAATTTCCTTTGTTTTTTTTTCGTTATTTTCCCCATTTTTCTTTTTTCCTCATGTCTTTCTTCACGGTTCATCTCGCTGATAATCCTACTTGTTCTATGTCTTCTCTTTGCATCTTTTCTACATTTTCGTCAATTTTCTTAATCTTCTTGTTTCTTTATCCATTTCCTTCTTCTCCATTCTCCTTTTCTTCCTTAACTTCGAACTAGTCCTCCTGTAATATTTCTATACACACTTTCAAACACAGTGTCTTCTCTTCTTCCCCCTTCCCCTTTTTTCGCAACTGCATATTTAGATTTTTCTTTATCAGAATGTTATCATACCTTTGTGTTTCCTCCTCTTTTTCTTCTGCATCCTCTTTTTCTCTTCTTTATTCATCTACTATCGCCTTTTTCTCCTGTCATATCAAATATGAATGTGTCTTTGAATTTCCTTCTACTGAATATTTTTTATCTTTACTATCTTTTCTTTTTTTTCTCTGTCTATCTCTTACTTTATCTCTTTTAACTTCTTCTTCTTCTTCCTTTTCTTGTGCATGTTCATCTGCGTTATCTTTTCCCATCTACATATTCTCTTTCTTCTTTTTTCTCATTATATTTCATTATTCTCTACCTCTTTCTCATACATCTACTTCTCCCTAGTATTTCTTTTTTTCTTCTTTGTCCTCTGCTTCTCCTCCTTCCCCTTCTTCTTCTCCTCCTTCTTCTTCTTCTAATTATTATTCAACTTCTCATTCTTCTACCAATTCTTCTTCTAGCTCTTCTCGCCACTCGTTAGTCTTCTTTTACCTTCTCCTTCGTTTGATCCTTTCTACTTCTATTTCTTTTTCTTCTTTTCATTCTTCTTTTTCTTCTTTTTATATCTCTTCTTATTCTCATATTTATTCTACTTCTTCTTCTACATTTTCTTTTCCTTTTCTTCTTCTTCCCATTCTTCTTTTTCTATCTCTTCTTCTTTTTCTATCTCTTCTTATTCTCATATTTATTCAACCTCTTCTACATTTTCTTTTCTTTTTCTTCTTCTCATTCTTCTTTTTTTTCTTCTTCTTTCTCTTCTTCTATTTCTTATTATTCTCATATTTATTCTACCTCTTCTTGTACATTTTCTATTCTTTTTCTTCTTCTCATTCTTCTTTTTTTTCTTCTTCTTTCTCTTCTTCTATTTCTTATTATTCTCATATTTATTCTACCTCTTCTTGTACATTTTCTTTTCCTTTTCTTCTTCTCATTCTTCTTTTTTTTCTTCTTCTTTTTCTTCTTCTATTTCTTATTATTCTCATATTTATTCTACCTCTTCTTCTACATTTTATTTTCCTTTTCTTCTTCTCATTCTTCTTTTTCTTCTTCTTCTTTTTCTTTTTCTATCTCTTCTAATTCTCATATTTATTCTCCCTCTTCTTCCATATTTTCTTTTCTTCTTCTTCTAATTCTTCTTTTTCTTCTTCTTTTTCTTTTTCTATTTCTTCTAATTCTCATATTTATTCTACCTTTTGTTCTACATTTTCTTTTCTTTTTCTTCTTCTCATTCTTCTTTTTCTTCTTCTTTTTCTTCTTCTTTTTCTGTTTCTATCTCTTCTCATTCTCATATTTATTCTACCTCTTCTTCTACTACATTTTCTTTTTCTTCTTCGTCTTTTTTCATCTTCATTCTTTCTGCATCTTCTACATCATTTCCGCCCGACAACATTTTTTATTTATTTCACGCTTCCCTGCAACGTTCGCTCTTTGCTCGACTCGTTTCAAAAGATGAGGTCACTCGTAATGAAGAAATCATTATTTCCCCATAAATACGTAAGTAAACACGGAGAAAACGAACGAACGAACGCCCAACGGCAAAGTTTCCAAGATTTTTTTTTCTTATCTCTATTGATTTTTTCCCCCATCACAGAGTTTCTTATTTCTTGTGTTTTTTTGTGATTCTGGTTTATGGCATTTTATTCATTTTAAAATCCCACTTGCTTCAATCAGTCCATGTTTATAGAACAGCAGGGTCGGTCGAAGAAATGTCTCTCTTTCTTGTGTCGAATGATCGAGGCGAAATAATACATTCATTATTAAGATGTTGATTTTCAACTCTTGTCGGTGTTGTTGTCTACATCAACGAAAAGCTCTGTTTGAGAATAAAACACCCGCACATGTATGTACGTAGGAATATATATATATATATATATATATATATATATATATATATATATACATAAATATATATATATGTATATACATATATATGAATATATATATATATATATACATATAAATAAATATACGTATATATACATATATATATACATATATATACACATATATACATATATGTATACATATATATATACATATATATATATACGTATATATATACATATATATATATACATATATATATACATATATATATACATATATATATACATATATATATATATATATATATATATATATATATATATATATATATATATATATATATATATATATATATATATATATATATATATATATATATATAGGCAAACATTATTAAATAACACGGAGTGTTTTTGCTTGATGAGACTTTTTTATATTTTCAATTTTCCGAATGATCAATTTAGTGTTTCGGTCGAATTGCTGTATATAAGTTCCATGTGTTTCTTGTTCTATTTTCTTTCCTTTTTTACAAGTAGTTTCGATTTGATTCGTCAAATCATCTTAAGGTGGTATTTATTTTGGTTTCTTAAAAAAATATGTATTTACTGTTGAGTTTTTTTATTATCATAAAGGCTAGTAACGTACAACTTAAAATGAGCGTCTATAATATTCAGAGGTTACATGAGAGCGTGGTTACGTTCTAAGAACGTGCAATATTCAAAAGTGTGATTGCTTAACCGTTAAGAATTTGAGTACGCTCTAAGCGCGTTCAACATTCAAACGTATAATTGCTTAATGGCTAAGAATTTGGTTACGTTTATTACTATGCTAGACACTTGAAAATATTATGACTAGTTTTGTAATTCACATTATTGATTGTGGAATGTTTAGTTTTTATGTAGAGAGCTTCAAGAATTTGTAATCTTTTGGTGTTAGTATCGTGGTGTATTATTTTAGTATTGTTACCTAGTAAACTAGTATGTCTCTATATTGTAAAGGGGCCAGACATGTTTGTTAGGTGTTGGCAAATGGAGCTAGTATAAGAGAGATGCAAAGTTAATCTTTGGGAAAGTGTTGTGGTTGTGAAACCGATGTAAAAATTAGTGTTATTGTTGTTGTCGGATATATATATATATATATATATATATATATATATATATATATATATAGAGAGAGAGAGAGAGAGAGAGAGAGAGAGAGAGAGAGAGATATATATTAGTACTTCATGTATCCACATAAAATATTATAAGGAGATATATTTTTTTATGTGTCAGTTTTCAGTATTTACTTCAACAGTGCTCGATACATAAGTAGAGCTAGGTAGTAAGCAATGAAAATATATATGGCAATCAAGCTACACAGAGGCTCCCGTGTTTCATCCCCGGGGGGGGGGGATCGTCAGGCTAAATGCATGGAGTTACTTTTTTCAGGTGTTTTATATACATGGCTTGCTAGTTAACCAATCAGATTCTTTGTTGTTCCCTCGGCCAATCGCTGGGCTTCCCGCGAACAAAAGCCTTGTTGGTGACGCTCCTATGCCTATCCTTTTTTTTGTTAACAATGGATTTTCCTATATCCTGTTTCCTTTGTTTTGTCAATACAGTTGGCGAATTTATTTTAACACGTGGTTTCTTGTATTTCTATTTTAGGTTTTAAATTTTAACTTGTTCAGTTTTTTATTTATTTATTTATTTATTTATTTTTTATTTATTATATATCATCTTAAGGTAAATTTATTTCTGTGTAAACAGCTGTTTGCTATTTCACTTCTAGAGTTTAATAGGTTTCGGGGATCTTTAAAATTTAGGATTTCATATTTTTCATTCAGCCATAATCTTTATATACACTCACAAATATATTCGATAATACGGATATCGGCCTTAATAGAGATGATGGATTAGCGATAATAAGAGACTCCAACAAAGTCAAGGGAGAAAACTTCAAGAAAATTATACATATGGAAATGAAAAAACTAGGCCTAAAAGTAGAAGTAATGGCTAACATAAAAACAACAAACTTAAATAAATAAATAAAAAACTGAACCAGTTAAATTTTTAAACTTAAAATAGAAATACAAGAAACCACGTGTTAAAATAAATTCGCCCACTGTATTGACAGGATATAGGAAAATCCATTGTTAACAAAAAACAAATAGGATAGGCATAGGAGCGTCACCAACAAAGCCTTTGTTCGCGGGAAGCCCAACGATTGGCTGAGGGAACAACAAAGAATCTGATTGGTTAACTAGCAAGCCATGTATATAAAAACACCTGACAAAAGTAACTCCATGCATTTAGTCTGACGATTCCCCTCCGGGGATGAAACACGGGAGCCTCTGTGTAGCTTGATTGCCATATATATTTTCATTGCTTACTATATATATATATATATATATATATATATATATATATATATATATAGAGAGAGAGAGAGAGAGAGAGAGAGAGAGAGAAAGAGAGAGAGAAAATAGTTAATAAATAGAAGGGTATGAAATTATATTAAGCTACGTTTCGTCCCCATAGGGAATCGTCATGTAAATACATAAAATCTATACATAATATATTATATAGTCTTATGATATTATATGTGTGTACGTAATAATATATATATATATATATATATATATATATATATATATATATATATATATATATACATAGTTCATTTTTTAACATTTGACTAATTAAATTCAACTTTACGGAAAAACAAATAAACATGTAAAATCAAATAATTTTAATATTTCGAGTGGTCTCTCGCTCTTTATAAAAAATGATGAAAAAATCATTTGAAATCATTTTTTAAAGGGCAGAGAACTGCTCCAAATATTAAAATTATAATCACACCTTTAATTTCCAATGCCTTCATGTTTTTTTTCACACGGCTATTTGTATTTTTCAAATGTATTTTTCAAATGTATTTTTCAAATGTATTTTTCAAATGTATACTTCAAATGTTAAAAAAGACAGGGTAGTAGATGTTTGTTCACCATGAACATTTTTAATTTATTATATTCTATCTACATCCCTATCTACTTGTATATCTTTTAACATTTCATGTATATATAATTAACAGAAACTGAAAGTAAAATAACTGACGCACAATTGTGTTCTCATACAGAACCATGACAATATTTAAATTCATTTATATCTAATTCAACTCGAAAGCATGCCTTTTAAAATGTTAAAAGTTTTTTATTCACAACTTTTTCCCACTTCTCAGTGATGGGAGCGGACGAATAAAAGCTCACAGGACAAAACCCCATCATATAAGTAAAAAACGGACAAAAGCACATCATATAAGTAAAAAACGGACAAAAGCACATCATATAATCCAAAACGGACAAAAGCACATTATATAATTAAAAACGGACAAAAGCACATCATTAATTAAAAAACGGACAAAAGCATATTATATAATTAAAAAACGGACAAAAGCACATTATATTATTTAAAACAGTGACAAAAGGACATCATATAATTTTAAAACAGACAAAAGCCCATCATATAATTAAAAAACGGACAAAAGCATCTCATATAATTAAAAAACGGACAAAATCACATTATATAATTAAAAACGGACAAAAGCACATCATTAATTAAAAAACGGACAAATGCACATCATTAATGAAAAAACCGACAAAAGCACATCATATAATTAACAAACGGAACAAAAGCACAACATATAATAAATTGGCGGACAAAAGCCCATTATTTAATTTAAAAAAACAGAAAAAGCCCATCATAAAATTAGAAAACAGACAAACGCCTATCATATTATAAAAAACACGGACAAAGGCCCATCATATACCTAAAATAAAACGGACAAAAGCCCATCATATAATTATAAAACGGACAAAAACACATTATATAATAAAAAAAACGGACAAAATCACAACATATAATTAAAAACGGACAAAAGCCCATCATATAATTAAACAACGGAGGATAGGCTATCATATGATTAAAAAACGGACAAAAGCCCATCATATGATTAAAAAACGGACAAAAGCACATCATATAATTAAAAAACAGACAAACGCACATCATATAACTAAAAAAACAGACAAAAGCACAACATATAACGAAAAAACGGACAAAAGCACAACATATAATTAAAAAGCGGACAAAAATACATCATATGATTAAAAAGCGGACAAAAGTACATCATATGATTAAAAAACGGATAAAAGCACAACATATAGTTAAAAACGGACAAAAGCCCATGATATAATAAAAAAGCGGACAAAAGTCCATCATATAATTAAAAAATGGACAAAATCACAACATATAATCAAAAACGGACAAAAGCACAAAATATAATTTAAAATGGACAAAAGAACAACATGTATTTTAAAAGCGGGGAAAAGCATATTATATAATTAAAAAACGAACAAAGGCACAACATATAATTAGAAAACGGACAAAATAACACAACATATAATAAAAAACGGACAAAAGCACAACATATAACTAAAAAACGGACACAAGCACAACATATAAGCAAAAAACGGACAGAAGTATATCACATAATTTAAAAACAGACAAAAGCACAACATATAACTAAAAAACGGACGAAAGCGCATCATATAATCAAAAAAAAGAACAAAAGCACATCATATAATTTAAAAAACGGACAATAGCACAACTTGTAATCTAAAAGTGGACAAAAGCACAACATATAATTAAAAAACGGACAAAAGCACAACATATAACTAAAAATGACAAAAGCACAACATATAATCAAGAAACAGGTAAAAGCACAACGTATAATTAAAAAACGGACAAAAGCACAACATATAATTTAAAAACGGACAAAAGCCCATCATATAAGTCAAAAACGGACAAAAGCACAACATATAAGTCAAAAACGGACAAAAGCACAACATATAAGTAAAAAACGGACAAAAGCACAACATATAAGTAAAAAACGGACAAAAGCACATCATATAATAAAAAAAACGGACAAAAGCACATCATATAATTATAAAACGGACAAAAACACATTATATAATAAAGAAAACGGACAAAAGCACAACATATAATTAAAAACGGACAAAAGCCCATCATATAATTAAAAAACGGAGGATAGGCTATCATATGATTAATCAACGGACAAAAGCCCATCAAATGATTAAAAAACGGACAAAAGCACATCATATAATTAAAAAACAGACAAAAGCACATCATATAACTAAAAAAACAGACAAAAGCACAACATATAATGAAAAAAAGGACAAAAGCACAACATATAATTAAAAAGCGGACAAAAGTACATCATATGATTAAAAAGCGGACAAAAGTACATCATATGATTAAAAAACGGATAAAAGCACAACATATAGTTAAAAACGGACAAAAGCCCATGATATAATAAAAAAGCGGACAAAAGTCCATCATATAATTAAAAAACGGACAAAATCACAACATATAATCAAAAACGGACAAAAGCACAAAATATAATTTAAAATGGACAAAAGAACAACATGTATTTTAAAAGCGGGGAAAAGCATATTATATAATTAAAAAACGAACAAAGGCACAACATATAATTAGAAAACGGACAAAAGCCCATCATATAATTAAAAAGCGGACAAAATAACACAACATATAATAAAAAACGGACAAAAGCACAACATATAACTAAAAAACGGACACAAGCACAACATATAAGCAAAAAACGGACAGAAGTATATCACATAATTTAAAAACAGACAAAAGCACAACATATAACTAAAAAACGGACGAAAGCGCATCATATAATCAAAAAAAGAACAAAAGCACATCATATAATTTAAAAAACGGACAATAGCACAACTTGTAATCTAAAAGTGGACAAAAGCACAACATATAATTAAAAAACGGACAAAAGCACAACATATAACTAAAAATGACAAAAGCACAACATATAATCAAGAAACGGGTAAAAGCACAACGTATAATTAAAAAAACGGACAAAAGCACAACATATAATTTAAAAACGGACAAAAGCCCATCATATAAGTCAAAAACGGACAAACGCACAACATATTAGTAAAAAACGGACAAAAGCACAACATATAAGTAAAAAACGGACAAAAGCACATCATATAATTAAAAAAACGGACAAAAGCACAACAGCATAGAATAAACTAATTCAATTTCTAAGAATGTAATTATCAATAATGGTTGTCAGTACTTACTTTTGACAAAAATGTTTTATTCAATTTTGAAACATCTTTCGTAACTTTGTAAATCAATCGCATTCTTTTAAATGTTACCTGGCGCAAAGTGTCATCTTTTAGAAGTAAAATAATTTTACATCCTATGTTGATGTATATTATGGTTAATTGTTTTTTGGTTTACTTATAGTTCAAAAGCAATAAATATTTATCATTTTATTATTTGTCCTAGCAATTGAAAATTAAGTTAAAAAATTTATAGAATCGTTTTGAGAATCGGCAATTAGGCACAAATTTTTACGATTCCTATATCCCAATATGTTTCGATTTTTCTGATTCCCGATTCCAATACCGATTAATCGTCCCAACACCAATTCGAACTACGATCAACTAATCCCCATATCAAAATATAAAACCATCATATGACAAAACATCTACTATAAAAACTTCAAACATCAACAAATGCAATCGAAATACACCAAACCAAGACAACCAAATAACACATCAAAATATATAGGTAATCTTCTTTTTAACAAAACACACAACAATTTTACAAAAAATGCCCTTATTTCTCAGGGCACACAAAACATATAGTAACCAATTGTCCATATGGTAGATACGTATACTTAGTATTTACATATATCTATAAATCATGAATGCGTAATACGAGGAGTCGATTTGATTCTATTATGTGAGTTATTAACTTTTCAATTGTGTACTCCATATATAGATGTTTGTGTTTTATGAAAGATATTGATATGCGGATGTGCGATATAAAACAAATCTGCAACACGCATATATATATATATATATATATATATATATATATATATATATATATATATATATATATATTGGTACAGAAAAATTAGTAGAACATTCGTACCGTCCGTTTCAAGCACGGAAGGACTTAGCCATTCGGCTCTCTTCAGTTCTGTTGTCATCTGTTTCGGAAATGTGAAGTCACGTGTCACTCTCGTTTGGACGCGATATTTGCTTAGAGTGTTGTGTGTGTTTGTTTAAGTTTAGTGTAAGAAGGTTTAATAAGGTTTGAAAATAAAGGGGTAGGGTGAAAAGTAACAGTTGAGATTTAAACCAGAGAAAATTTAAATGGATGAAAAAAAATTTTTTTTTTTAAAGTAAAAAATAAAAAATATATCTATATAATTCTCGTGAGTCAATGTTATGAGTTTCGTATATTTGGCCGTTACTGTTTTGGGGTTTGATTATTAGGGAGAGAGAAGTGGTTTAAAGATATAAGGGGTTTAAAAGGAACAACATTAATTTATTTCGTGTTTAAATCCTGGATTAAAGGACTTTAAATCAATTCCGAAGGAATTACAATAATGGTATCATCTGGGCGAATACGAACAAATACCTAATCAACCCATATCCACACTACTTTTCAAGAGCAATAATTTCAACTTTCCCAAAAATATTTCTTCAGTCATGAAGAGGGTAACACTCCCATTTCACAACATTATTATTACTCCCATAAGTCCCCACCATTTCTCGGTCATAATACTAGTCTCCCATATCTCTCAAACAGATCCAATTAAACGGTTTCAAACCATGTAAAACCCCTACAGAGTTACTGCCATTAGACCTCCCCCTTAAGAAAGGATTGGGCCTCTAGAAGAATTAATAAATAAGCATAAAAACTCGGCGTTAAATAATGTTCCGTCCTCTGCCGTTCAACACTTTATTCCTGCTGATTTTACATTATATACAGTTAAACTTCTTTTTTCTCCCAATGGTGATTTATGGTGGCCTAAGGGTTGACTATTTTATTTTTATTTTCATTCATTTGTTGGAAGAATGCCCCATTCTTCCAAATGCCATACGATCAATCGCTATTTACAGACTCCAACCGAGAGCTCTTTTCAGGATTCTGGCTGTTCCCTTGAGTGCAGTTGTTTGGATTTCTCTTGCACTTTGTTCACCAGGTAAATACTTTTTCAAGTTCTTCTTCATGAGTCCAGTGGCTCCTATGATAACTGGAATGATAGAGATCTCTTTGAAGTTCTAAGCCAAAGGTTACTTTAAGTTAGAATCTTTAGACCGGCAATAATAAGCATCTCCTAAACTAAAGAGTGCATATATATGAATCACTGATTTATGTTAGTAATAATAATAATTATTTATATACAAATATTGAATATATATATATATATATATATATATATATATATATATATATATATATATATATATATATATATGGTACGTCAATGAAAATTAATAAGACATGCAAATGGAAGCAAATCGGTATTTTCAATTGTTCAAAACAAGGAGTAGTTTAGTTAATAAAAACATTTATTTTTCATCTCTTTCTTTTCTTAAACCAGGTTTTTCAAAGATTAAAATCTTATCATCAGAGGAAAAATTATGATTGATAAGTTGACAGGGTAGGACTGTCAAAGTTCCAAATTTGAAAAAGTTTTCTTTTAAAATTAAAAATTAAAAAATCAAAAAAACTTCTATAAAAAAACCTTCCAAAAATATATATACCAAGTTCGCGCCCTATGATCGTATTAGATTGTTACTTCCTTGCGCTGATGAGGGCTATAAGCTTGAAGCAACGTCGTACATAGGTAAACTATTAAAAATAATTTAACATGATATATATATATATATAAATATATATATGTATATATATATATATATATATATATATATATATATATATATATATATATATATATTACAAACACACATTTATATATATACAAATTATTTATTTAAAACTATACGTAACATATTTCAGAAGCGTATCATGGTTTCATTAATATAGATAGACCTTAACTGTTTAATAAATGAAGTTGCAATTCCTTTTTAAATCTTTGGCGACTCACAAAATAAAGACTTTTCAAAACATGAACTTCAACGATTAGCGGTTTCATCGTTCGGTGAATTAATTGTTTCAAGTAAACATGACACTGGTCCAAATGAACTTTGAAAAAGAGAATATACATGCACGAAAAATACGGATAATTCATGGTTTTGTTCTATAACAAAACCATGAAATTATATATGTTCTCATTCCTTATTTTTTTCTTGAAATATAGTCTGAAAATATGAAAATAACACATTAACATCTTGTTGGCGGGTTTTATTTTCAAAGGGTGGATTTACATGTCTTTCAATATATATATATATATATATATATATATATATATATATATATATATATATATATATGAAAGAGAGTGAGTGTGTGTGTGTTCATATCCTATTCCTCGTACTTATTGTCCGTCTAAAATCAGAAGAGACGATGTGCCAAATTCAATGTAATACATAAGCTTACTATTTTCTTCATGTTCCCCTCTAATTTATAATCGAAAAAAAAATACAGGAAATAACAAAAGAATTCTTCTTATTTCAATCGCCGGAATTTCTCGTATAAACTTTTGCTTGTAAAAAAAACAAAACTTTTTTTTTCGTGATTCAGAAAGAAAATAGAAAATGATATCGAAAACAAACGAAGTACAAAAGAAACACGGATATTTTTAACTTATGTCCATTTAATCTGCGCGTTTAACGATGGAAATATTATTTTGAACTTATGTTTCACAGATCTATGAAAATGTTATTTTTAAATAAGATCTAGAAAGAAAAGTACATATAGTACATTCAGAATTTAGGCGTAGCATATCCCCTGAAATGATATTTCCAATTTTAGATTGATAAACTAATGAAAATATTATTTCTAACATTAGCGTGACAGCTAGACTATTTTGTCTAGCTGTCACGCTTATGTTATGTTAGAAATAATATTTAAAGCCATAATCGCGGCATACAAAAGAAAATCATTTTTTTAAAGCGCGAAAAGCCAACAACTATTATATTTCTAATGTAGGCGGGAAAGAAATTCGAAAATGTTATTTCGAATTAAAGCGTGAAATACAAAAAAGAACTTCAGCGCTGCCGACTAACGAAACTGCTTTGTACTAGCATGCTTGACAGACAAACGAAAGTGCTGTTTAAAACTTTTATTTATCTATCTTCCTCCCACAAGGCAAGATGTGACAAAAGGTCGGGAAAGTGGGATTTGAAAAGCCAGCGCCCGAGAAGGTGAACACTCTGGCCTACAAAAAATGCCTTGGCAGCCTCGTCGGTATTCCCCGGTAGGGGCACCACAGGCAGTAAGCTATAAACTTACTCCTCCCCAAAGAAGGGAGGCAAAGCCTAGGAGGGTGGACCTCTTAGAACTGCACAGGATAGACTCATAAACCGGCGTAAATCAAGCCCCGAAGGCCAAGACAATACCGGTCTATAGGGTGTAGTATCCATCGAGACAGTTCAAACTTAAGCTCAGCATACCGACGAACAGTCTGCTATAGAGACAACTATAAAATCCTAAAACTAGATGCCTCTATTCAATGTATGCATTTACCGATTGAAACTAAAACGAGAAGATTGCCGAAACGAGCCACCGACAGACGAAGCTCCTCATAAATTTACGGAAGCGCATCTATGAATGGAATCGAAAAATGATACAATTTTATCTTCTTTCACACTTTTTTAATTTATTTTTTTATAAAGTTAAACGTGAGTAAAAAATTCGAATTGCTGAATGCTAATATTAAAAACACAAGATGGTTGTTGAAAAAAGTAAAGTTAATACGAGTTGGTTGTGATTTCTGCTGGTCAA
Source organism: Sepiola atlantica (assembly GCA_963556195.1). Lineage (NCBI taxonomy): Eukaryota > Metazoa > Mollusca > Cephalopoda > Sepiida > Sepiolidae > Sepiola > Sepiola atlantica. Next base: position 37,522,915 of record OY744548.1, read on the forward strand.
TAATAACACGCCGCTCTTGCCATTTTTATTCCGGTTCAGATAACTTCAAAGAGTATACGTGCACTTTTATTTATACTGAAGGCTTCATTAAATTCGAGACAATCTGAGAGATAGACCATAAAAACATAGAATATATAGATCAATGTATAATATTAAAATAAGTTCGTTAATTCTTTTTATTACAGGCGTAAGCTATCTTTTTATTAACGAAAATGTTGCCATTTTAAGAATTGAATGTGCGACTAATGTTTACTTTTTTTTTTTATCTAACTCTTATAGACAATGAAAATTAATGCTACGAAAAACTAGCATTCTTTCCTTTGTTTTCCAGGCTGAACGATTCAAATAACGATGGGGGATAGTTAATAATTGTGCTGAGGCGTGGCCACCGAGAGTTACTACAGGCCGGTTGGCTAGAAAATGACGTCACTGCATTGCGTGTCAAAACAATGGCCATCGTAATGACAATAAGAAGGCATTTCGACTTCTCTATTCACTAAATAATCCATCAAAATTCAGGAAATAAACCAATTTTAATGAAATTTTCAGTATTTATTTATTAATGATCACGGAATATAATAAATCCATTACTTTATTATAAAACTTGGTGCAAATGTATTATTTCTTGTAAACAAAAAACACCTTTACTAAAGTTATCCAAAATATCAAAACATGTTGACCATACGATATTGTAAATATTTAAAACAAAGCATTAGAAAACTTTAAAAATTGCATGTAAAAAAAGAAAAGAAAGGAACACGGTTCGATTTATCCTGAAACTGATATTTATTCAATATAAATTTAAAGAAAATAATAATTCACGATCAAATACTGCAAAAAACTGAATTATGAATTACCATTATTTAAACTTCTAACCCAATCAACCGTAAGTAATTCAGACTTTGAAATTTGTTTAAAAATTATACAAAAAAAAGTTCAATGTTAACTGTTTGTTTAATAATGGAATCACCAACTCCTATCTTGCTATTAAGAGATAGGTACGTGCAAAATCAAAGGCCGATCCCCAAAATGTAAAAACATTTTGACCCTCCCTTCACTTAAAAATTGACAAAATTCAGGAAATCAACTAATTTTAATGAAATGTTCAATATTTATTAATAAACAAGCACAGGAGATATGGGTTAAACATTTTTTTAAATCTTAGTGATAATGTATTATTATTTTTAAACAAAATACACCTTTACTAAACGTATATTTTTATATATATAAAAAAATCCATGATTTTTTTAAATGAAAATAAGATCTGTATATGTTTAAAATATTTTTTTTTAAACTATTTCGTATATATTACGAAAAAAAACCCTACACTCTTGTTAATAAAATCAGTATAAATCGAAGAATTAACGATATTATCATTGAATAAAGCATTGTTTAATTAATATTTTTTGTGAAAATATTGATTAAATATGATGTTATTATTTCATTTATTTAATCTACAAAAGTACAGAGAAAAGATAAACTATACTACATGTAAGACATCGAAAAAAAGTAATAAAAAAATGGAACACTACTTTTTTTAATCAAATAATGAATAAGTAATTCAGACTTGATTTTGTATATAATTTTAAAAAATTCAAACTTACTACACTATATTTAGTCGGTGTAAACATTATTACGTGTCTCCATATTTGCAGTAATTCTTTCTCTTTTGGAAATCCAAACATATGCAGTAGGCATGTTAACTTTGTGAATTATGAAATGAAATTTTAAAAAGCGCTAAATTATTTTAAAATTGGTTGATTTCCTGAATTTTGATTCCATTATTAAACAAACAGTTAACATTGAACTTTTTTTTTGTATAATTTTTAAACAAATTTCAAAGTCTGAATTACTTACGGTTGATTACGTTAGAAGTTTAAATAATAGTAATTCATCATTCAGTTTTTTGCAGTATTTGATCGTGAATTATTATTTTCTTTAAATTTATATTGAATAAAGATCAGTTTCAGGATAAATCGAATCGTGTTCCTTTCTTTTCTTTGTTTACATGCAATTTTTTAAGTTTTCTAATGCTTTGTTTTAAATATTTATAATATCGTATGGTCAACATGTTTTGATATTTTTGGATAACTTTAGTAAAGGTGTTTTTTGTTTACAAGAAATAATACATTTGCACCAAGCTTTATAATAAAGTAATGGATTTATTATATTCCGTGATCATTAATTAATAAATACTGAAAATTTCATAAAAATAGGTTGATTTCCTGAATTTTGATGTATTATTTAGTGAATGGAGAAGTCGAAATGCCTTCTTATTGTCATTACGACGGCCATTGTTTCGACACGCAATGCAGTGACGTCAGAGGGGGGCAGGAAGTTAGTTGCTTGGCCTTGTCAACTCTCGGTAGCCATGGCTGAGGCCTCAGATGAAATAATAATATAAAATTCATGTTTGCTCGTCCGTAACGTGTGATATTGTAAATTATTTTTTAATTAATTCTATAAATAAATTTGCATTTATTTTAATATAAGTGACTATTGTATATGTTAATGATCTATTAGTACCGAATAAGGCTTCCATAGCTTTAGTAGTTGGTGAAGTAAAATGTCCCACAGAAAACGTTCTTAGGTAATTATTTACGACTGTCTCCATATTACCAGTTGTCCGGGTAGGACTTATAAATTTTTGAAGTAAATTCAGATACTACATTTATAACCCGGTCGACTAAATTGTCTATGTTAGATGTGTATGCGTGTTTCGCATATGATAGCACAGGCACACATATTCAGCTGAAATATTCAATTTACCTTTATTCGCTCCTTCCGATTATAGTTTCCTTGCCTTCAAGTTCAAACATCATGAATGCAATCTTAAATCATTACATAAAATATCAAACGTGGAATCACGTCGAATTATATACATTTATTTCACACAGCGCCTCTGCGTGTGTGACTCGGCCATTTTCACGCATGCGCGTGTTCTGATGTTTTTAAATAATGCCATTTTAACGCATGCATACAAATAGCGGTCATATTAGCTCGAAGCCCGAACATTACACGCTACATTTATCTTCATGGGATGGACGCGATCTTTTTGTTCACGCCTTCCAGAATCCTTATCTGTGTTTTCGACCAATCGTGTTTGACATCATTAAATGACGAACATCTCCATCTTCTGCTATAATACTTTCTTTATTATAAGCACCATCTATATATAAGCACCATCCATTTATATATATATATATATATATATATATATATATATATATATATATATATATATATAATATTAGTACTTCATGTATCCACATAAAATATTATAAGGAGATATATTTTTTTATGTATCAGTTTTCAGTATTTACTTCCCAGGGATGAAACACGGGAGCCTCTGTGTAGCTTGATTGCCATATTTATTTTCATTGCTTACTATATATATATATATATATATATATATATATATATATATATATATATATATATATATATATATATATATATATATATATAAATGGTATTGCCCGGAAGTGTTGTTATTGTGTTGTTTTGTTTTGAGTTTGTACCATCTCCACCGAAAGATAAAGTAATGTTTTTAATTAAACACTGAAAATCCTATTAAAGGATGTTATGCCGGGGAGTATGGTTTTATGACAACATAACGGATACTACACTACCCCTAAATAGGATATAATGCCTAGGGGGTATCATGACCACGGAGCATGTACTGCACTATCCTTTTCCCCTAAAATGGGAAATCATTCCTGGCGGTGTGATATCTTGACAACAGAAGAGATACTATGCCAAATGTGAAGGTAATGCCTGGGATGTAGGTTTTGTGACAATAAAACAAATACTACACTACAACCTTAAAAATAGATGATTAGCATTGAACACATAAAACAAATACTACACTATCACCTTAAAAATAGATGATTAGCATTGAACACATAAAACAAATACTACACTACCACCTTTAAAATAGATGATTAGCATTGAACACATTAAACAAATACTACACTACCACCTTAAAAATAGATGATTAGCATTGAACACATAAAACAAATACTACACTACCACCTTTAAAATAGATGATTAGCATTGAACACATTAAACAAATACTACACTACCATCTTAAAAATAGATGATTAGCATTGAACACATAAAACAAATACTACACTACCATCTTAAAAATAGATGATTAGCATTGAACACATAAAACAAATACTACACTACCACCTTTAAAATAGATGATTAGCATTGAACACATAAAACAAATACTACACTATCACCTTAAAAATAGATGATTAGCATTGAACACATAATACATTTACTCAAAAATAGGAGAGAGTAATTACTTGGAAAGAGTTTACATGACAACGGAACAGATACTACACTACCTCCTAAGAGGATGGTCGCTTGCAAACAGAACAGATAATTTTGGGAGCTGCGTTCTTTTATTTTTAACAGATTTTCTCTTTTATAAAGTGTGCATCCAAATTTTCTCTCTCTCTTTATATATATATATATATATATATATATATATATATATATATATATATATATATATATATATATATATATATATATAATTCTAGGTTTCTATATCGTTTGAATATTTACTGCAAAAATTAATAAATATTAATGTATATTGAAGCAGTTGTCCCCTGAATTATCATGGTTTCTTATATATCAAAACATTATAAGACTTTATGTGTCCTGATTAATAAAAATAAGTTTTATTTACAACGATAAAATATATAAATTCTTCAGTAGACATAATCTTTCAGAATAGATTAGAATTATAATAATTACACGTAGTGAGTCATACTTTACAGCGATTAATGAGGAATCTGCATAATAACCAAGCGACAAAAGGAGCAATCAGCTTCAAAGAGGAAAGCATGTCAATATAATACTAAAGAAAACGAGGAAAGAAGAGGGGAATATCCAATGGCAGGTAAAGAGAAACACATGATTAAATAAGTCACCAAAATATTTTAAAAAGGTGAAACAGAATTACGGTCAAGGAGTAAAATAAAAATATAAAATTGGTACCGTAAAAATACTAGCTTTAGAGAGGAAATAGAAGGAAGAAGAGAAAACAAGGGAAATATCACAAAAACAATGAATTTTAAAAATAATAAAGAAATTATTATTACATTAATACATTAAACAAGTTGAAGAAAAAATATAAATAAGATTATTTGAGAAAGAATGAAATATAACTCATGAGAAAAAAAAAGAAAGTTACACATCGGGAAACAATCGAGAGAAAAAAAACAGAAAAAGTAAAGAAAAATCAGGACGAAGGTCAGAAAGTATTATAAAAGAAAATAAACTAAAAATATGAAATTAGTAAATGAATTTTTTTTAAATATCACAAAAATTTATAAAAATATACTAAAAGAAAACAGAAAAGTAAAATCTTCAAAGAAAAGGCAAGAAAAATTAAAAAGACAAGTTAGGGAAAATTACTAATTTCTAGAATAAACAAAAAAATAAAATATATTAAAGAATTCAAATAAGAAAACGATTCTAAAATAAATAATAAACTAAAAAAAATAAGAATAAAGATACCTGAACAAACTTTTAATAAAATTAAAATTCCAAATCCAAATAAAAACATTAAAACAAAAACACAACGTGTTAAGTTCCGAATAGAACAGGCAAAATAACATAAATAAGAAAATACAAGAAAGTTAAAGAAAAATTTAAAAAACGAAATTTAAAGACAAATAACATATGATAAAAATCGGAGAAAAAGTTAGTCATCCCAAAAAGTATTGAAAAATTAAAGAATCTTTAATAAATAAAACGAAAAGCTAGATAATAATAAACAAAATAAAACAAGGTAAATCTCCTCTCATTTATTAAAAAACAGAAAATGGAAAAAACTGAAATAAAAAACAGAACCAGAAATAATAAGACAGTAAAACGTGTCAAAAAAACGGATCAGTTACAAAAGAAGAGAAAATGAACGCGTCTCTAGAAGAAGACAAGAATAATGTATATCTTGAAAAATCGAAACATATGAAAAGGACGATCAAATAAAATGAAAGAAAAAATGATAGACATAATTATAAGTAGAACAATAAAATCCAGAATTCAAAATATAAAAAAAATTAAATCTGGAAGAAAAAAACATAAATCTGGAAGAAAGAAACATAAACATATAAAACATATAAACAAAAATGGATAGAAATAAAGAAAAGAAATAAACAAAATAGAAATGATAAACTACAATAAAATAAAGAAATGTTAATTAGAAAATCTGGAAATTGAAAAATTAAGTAAATAAATACAAGTGGAGAATGAAACCAGAACGAAAGAAATAGGAAACGATTTTAAGGATGAACGACAGGAAGAAACAGGAATCGAGGGAATAAAAAATAACTTAAGAAACAAAAAAAAGAAAGAAAGAAAATAAATCAAAAAGAGAGAAAATAAAAAAGAATAACAAAAATATTTTCCATTTTAACTTGAAAGGGAATAAAAAAAAATTCAAATTAGCGTTCCAACTTTTTTCTAAATATCTCTGTCATAAAAAATAACAATTTTCTTGTTTTATCCGTGAATACACCGAAAAATACAAAACCATCCACTTGTCTTGGAACGAATTCACTTATGCGCGTTCAATGTGCGTACACATACGACTTTGAAACAATCGGCATTGAATTATTCCTTGAATAAAAAACAAGAACAAAAGAACAGTTGTATTTTACACGAAAACTTTGTGAATGTTTAATAGTTTTTTTTTCATGCTGCTTTGTGGGAGCGGGTTTGCGTAAATGCCTCGCAATTTTGCTAATATCTCATTGCTTCGCTTGGAAGAGTTGATAATGTTCTCCCCAAACGGTGTGGATTAGCATTTATCCTGTTGCGAAAAACAAAATATATCAGCGAAATATCTCTCAACATGTCTGATGTAAGTGCGCAGATGATGCGTTAGCATTATTTACTTCGAGTGCGCGAGTAAATCTAATACAACACGGTCGGCCAATCGTACTTTTCCTCAGTATGTGCAAAATACACATATATGTGTGCTGCAGTAATTTCTGTGTAATATTTTACTAAGATAAAACAAAAATTGTAACTGCGGTAAACACTGAAAATTCTAAAATTCAAAATCCATATACACTTAAAACAGTATGGTGTGTTTTGAGTTTATCTGTCCATACGCAACTAAGAAACATGTGATTGGTTAACAAACAAAAATAGCAGAGTATACAAAACTAAGGCAATAGCTTTTATGATGTCAATACCCAAGTTTTAATCCCACGTAAGTCTAAATGATACTTTGAATTGTATTCCTGTTTTATGAATTAAAAAAGCACCATTATATAGTAACATTAAAAACATAAAATAAATATTTTAAAACTAAATTACATTTTTATGATTCGCAAAAATTGACACAAATGATATCAGCATTAGTTCAAAGTAAATTAATTTTAAACACATATTTTTTGTATCTTTATTCCAATGAAAACAATACGTAAATATATTCATCTCAGTTGTGTTTTCTCTGATGCAACGACATTTCACAAACATTTTTCTTCATACTAGCTAGAAAGCGGTATAAGCTTGGGAAAGACGGAAATTGACATACCCAGGTACAATAAAAACACCACTAAATAGCGGCTATTAGCAAGTATGATATTATTTTTTATTAAAATTTTAATATAATTAGATTGTATTTCTTTCATAGTCGATATGTCGGAATCTGGCGTAGTACAACAGCTCCTTTGTTGATCCAGCGAACGGCATTGCTTGCTAACGGGACGATATGTCGTTTGGCGATCCGGGCGACGCCGAGTGGTCTTGCCAGTCGGTCCCGGCTTCAATCTCTCCCTTTCGGCTCACACAGCAGCAAACCCAATTCGGGAATTATATTTCCCTTTCTTCTTGCTGTCTCTTCTCTTTCTGCTTTCGATGTCTGCACCCTAGCCGCTATGGTTAGCAGCTGACCCGTCGCCGCCACCACTCTCTTCAGACGCGTTGTCGTTGTCACAATTTCGTGTCGGCGGTTTCTTTCTGTAACTGAAATCAATCTACACATAACAAAATATAACAAGCCTTCTTGTTAGTTCCGTACCATTTATTAGCTTGTCGACACCGAAGCAAGTTCGTTGAAACAGAGAGAGAGAAGCTTACGCTAGTTAATTAACTAATTAATTAATCACTTGCAAGGGAAGGAGGAGGGGGACATCGTCTGGCTCTCATTTTGGGGGATCTGAATTCCACTATCTTATTTAATTGCTACATCGCTAAGACGACTAGACTAGTCGGCTTCCCGTCAAGAACTCAAATCTGTCTGCAGTTTTCTAACCGAGAAAACTGTGACGTCACGAAATCTCGTGATCAACGCACAGGTGCGACCCAATCCCCGACCCGGGGTCTCGTCAACTGTCACCGCGAATCGTGAGAAAGCATCGCACCAAAGTTGCACGAGATGACTCCGTCACATATCCAGCGCAAGTTAAGCGATCACTCTGTACGTCCATCATCACATGCGTCCCATTATATAACATATATTCATAGAACTTAGTCTAATTTATATATTTAAAATTAAATTTCAAAAGTTAAATTGTTTTTGCTTTACGGATTAAAAAAGGTAACACCTTATTAGAAAATTGAAGTTCGACATTTTAATTTTAGATTTATAAAATTGGGAGAGGTGTAATATAGAAAAGAGACAAATCAGCTTAAGGAAAATTGAGGAATCCATGGTTAATTCGGGAGACAGATAAAGGGATTATGGGAAAAGAGATACAGATTAAAACCCATAGACGAACCGAGACCGACTTACGTCAGGTTTATTTAAACAGAAACTTTCTCACAGAAGAGACGTTGCTAGGCTTTCTATATTCTACGATTCTATCAATGGAAGACACTCAACTGAACTCTAATCTCTGATTCTTCCTTATAAGACATTCACACTAAAATTTCGCTTGGCTCCCACAAGGAAAAAAATGTTTCGGAGCGTCAACCAGAACTTCCAATAACATAGCGTCTTCATAAGGTTTTACAACTTGTGGAACACTTTATCACTGGATTGCTTGCCTGCAGATTACAACATGGTTCTTTTCAATTCTAATGATACGAGATTCCTGTTATAACCGTCCCCACAAGTAATTCGAGATTATTTCATCATTCCATCTCGCTCCCCCTTATCATCAAGTGGCTTTTGGTCTGAACTAAATTTGCGACCCATTAGTAAATAATGTAATTAAACGTATTAGTATCAATTATTATTCATTGTTTCTTTTTCAACTTTTTACATATTTTCTAAATTCAATTCTGAGTTTTTTATAATAGAACAGATCATTTAAAATATTAATGCATATCTATATATGAAGTAAGGTTGTATGTATGTGTGTATGTATGTCGCAGCAATACAGTTAAATGGTTGGTGTCAGACAAAATCCGTAGATTTGAAATCGGCACCTACGATCCAATGTCCTCATCGATATCAGCAGGTCTTTATACATGATATAAAGTCGTATTAAACATTAAAACTACGTCAAAATAACATTACTAACAAATGTCCAGACATTTTTAGAGTTCTCTTTTAGCTGCTGAAAAAGTCGTACGTATTTGAAGTATTGTTTACCTTGAGAAAAACAAATAATCACTTTTTATTAAAAATGGATAAACATACGTGATAGATGTTTACTAATATTTTGTCTAATTTAATAAAGATTTTTTTAATTTATATATATATATATATATATATATATATATATATATGTTTCTTCACGTTCCTTTATTAATTTTAAACAATACAACTATCTATGTGGTAAAAAAACCTGACTCATTTAAGACACAATATTTTCATTGGGTCTCTGATTCGTTTGATAAGTCTTCGCCTTCAATTCCGATATTTTTTGATAGTTTCGAATCTCAAATTAGACGATTATTTGGGAGCTAAAAAGCGTTCCAGTTATTTACTAGCTGACGTCACTCGTCATCGTAAACCTGAATTAAAAAATATAAACACTAGAAACATTGATTTAATAAATGTTTATAAGTTCTAATATTGTCTATAAAGTTCCTGAAATGTTCTGAAACCCGGCATAGATGAATACTTCAGTTAGTTATCAATATAAAGATCGTATATATATATATATATATATATATATATATATATATATATATATATATATATATATATATATATATATATATTGAAACACGATGCCTTATCCAAGTATAACGGTAATAGTGTCAAATATTTAAGATAAGATTAGACTACTCTAATAATTGGTTTAAAAAGGTATTAACTATACGTCGAAATATATAACAATACTTTTATCTGTATGTTTATAAGGAATTAATAGCGTTAGTATTTTGTACATTTTCCATAAGATCGTTAAAAAGATATGTTTACAATCAGGGCACTGTTGATCCATGTTTGATGCAATTGTTGTCTATGCTTAATCTTGGAGTTACGCATTTGGCCGTTGCATAAATTAGATCGTTTAGGTCAGAGAAAATTATCAATGGATATGTATAAAAGTAGAGTCTCTTCACTATATTTTTCTTTCTGCTGTTGCTTCTTCGTTTCTTAAGGATGAGAGTTTTGTTTTGTCCCTGTTCAGAGAGATCTTAATTTCTCAGTTTATGTGTTTATGTTCTGCCAGAACTCTCCGGGTGTGTTTTCAGATATATTCTGTTATTTTAATTATATATTTTATATCAAACTGATCTGGCATCATCTCATTTTTAAAGAGGACAACAACATATACAGCTCCGAATAAAGTTTGTTAAGGATGTGAGTTTTGTTTTGTCCCTGTTCAGAAAGATCTTAATTTCTCAGTTTATGTGTTTATGTTCTGCCAGAACTCTCCGGGTGTGTTTTAAGATATATTCTGTTATTTTAATTATATATTTTATATCAAACTGATCTGGCATCATCTCATTTTTAAAGAGGACAACAACATATACAGCTCCGAATAAAGTTTGTTAAGGATGTGAGTTTTGTTTTGTCCCTGTTCAGAAAGATCTTAATTTCTCAGTTTATGTGTTTATGTTCTGCCAGAACTCTCCGGGTGTGTTTTCAGATATATTCTGTTATTTTAATTATATATTTTATATCAAACTGATCTGGCATCATCTCATTTTTAAAGAGGACAACAACATATACAGCTCCGAATAAAGTTTGTTAAGGATGTGAGTTTTGTTTTGTCCCTGTTCAGAAAGATCTTAATTTCTCAGTTTATGTGTTTATGTTCTGCCAGAACTCTCCGGGTGTGTTTTCAGATATATTCTGTTATTTTAATTATATATTTCATATCAAACTGATCTGGCATCATCTCATTTTTAAAGAGGACAACAACATATACAGCTCCGAATAAAGTTTGTTAAGGATGTGAGTTTTGTTTTGTCCCTGTTCAGAAAGATCTTAATTTCTCAGTTTATGTGTTTATGTTCTGCCAGAACTCTCCGGGTGTGTTTTAAGATATATTCTGTTATTTTAATTATATATTTTATATCAAACTGATCTGGCATCATCTCATTTTTAAAGAGGACAACAACATATACAGCTCCGAATAAAGTTTGTTAAGGATGTGAGTTTTGTTTTGTCCCTGTTCAGAAAGATCTTAATTTCTCAGTTTATGTGTTTATGTTCTGCCAGAACTCTCCGGGTGTGTTTTCAGATATATTCTGTTATTTTAATTATATATTTTATATCAAACTGATCTGGCATCATCTCATTTTTAAAGAGGACAACAACATATACAGCTCCGAATAAAGTGGTAAACCACATTATAATGTATTTCACGAAAACACTATTGAAATTAATAACAGATAATATTCATCCTGTGAATAGATACGATGTCAATAATTAAAAATAAAAACACATTTGAATTGAATATTTTGTCATTTACGTTCGTCCCGAAATCAGGTTTAACTGGTTCATATAATGAATCGAAACGTCAATTGGGTGAAAAAGAGAAAAGACAGGAACACACTCGACGAACTTAATTCAAAATATAAATATTATTTTGTTCAAAAATAATACTATTGAATACTGTCGATGAATTTGTAAGCATGACATGCTTAAGACCCACAGATCATAATATGACCGACGAAGAAGGCCAGTGAACGGTTTATAATTAAAACTCAATGGAAATCCAGTAGTTTTCGCCTGTGTTTACCCCCCCCCCCCCAGCTATATATATATATATATATATATTAGTATTTCATGTATCCACATAAAATTTAATAAGAAGATATAATTTTCTATGTATCAATTTTCAGTATTTACTCCAACAGTGCTTGATACGTAAAGAACTACGTAGTAAGCTATGAAAATATATTTATGCCAATTAAGCTACACAGAGGCTCCCGTGTTTCATCCCCTGGGCGAATTTTTCAGGCTAAAATGCATGGAGTTATTGTTGCCGGGTGTTTATATATATATATATATATATATATATATATATATATATATATATATATGTGTGTGTGTGTGTGTGTGTGTGTGTGTGTGTGTGTGTGTGTGTGTGTGTGTGTGTGTGTGTGTGTGTGTATCATAAAGGGGAATCATACTAGAGCACACGTAAGGTCGACATGGTGATACTTTTAAATCAAGGTATAGAAATCACGTATCTTAATTTAAAATAAGATTGAATGTTGGCCTTAATGATAATCCAGCATCATTAGATAAATATGTTAAAGAACTACAAAATTATATTAGACCATACGAATTGAAAGGGTGTATTATCGGTAGAGCAACTAAATAGACTCCTGGTAAATATAACAAATTTAGCCTATGTATACTTTCATCTTACCATATAATAACGTCTAAAGATAACTTAATTAATACAAACATGAAATACTTCAAAATAGTAGGCATCGTTCAAAATTCACACTTTCTAAATTAGGGCCATATTGAAGATCCAAAATCATATTATAAAAGTGAACTCGTGATATTTTAATTACAGTACTAATGTTTTTGATGGTTAAAGACAGTAAAATATTGAATAATATAAATATTTTATATTCTAAATAGCAAATCACACAACACATAATTGTGATAATATTACTAAAAATAATTTATAGTTTAGTTTGAAATGCATATAAAGCCTATAGATTTAATATAGTGACATTTAATTTGTGACTTCTATATTTTGTCATGGTTTTCCAGTATTTGAGACATTTATTGCATCGACATTTATTAAGTTTATATTATAATCTTATACTATTTAATTAAATTAAGTATTTATATTAAGTTAGTTTTTATTAAAATAAATTATAAGGTAATATGTTATAATTATATTCACTATAATTAGATTCTAGTTAAAAAAGGTAAATAACTACTAATTAAAAAATATAATATTACTCAACTTGATTTTAAAATTATGTTTTAATTTAGAAGTCATTTTTATAATGCGAAAATATTTTTAATTCTTTCTTTTTTCCTTTTTCCTTCTTATTTATTTTACTTTTACTGTTATTATTACTCTCTAATTATATTTGTTCTTTGTGTGATTTGTCTTAGAATGATATTTTTAAAATATACGTATTTTTACTACTGTCAGTATTAAAACATGGTGACAATTGATGTAAGTAAGCAGCAATTATTTCCTAATGAACCTGCATATATAAATGCTAGAATAATGTAATTCTATTTGTTTTAATTTTCTGATGTTTTAGCATTCCTTTCTTATGAGTCACATTCAAGATATATAACTATGTATTTAGTTTCCCTGGGTGATGATAAAACGGTCCGTAATGAATTGGATCTCTTTAAGAATGAATAAAGACACGCTAACTGGTATCTAATTTTCTATTGTTTATATATATATATATATATATATATATATATATATATATATATATATATATATATATATATATATAATGAATTGTGATTAATAAATGCACAACATTATTTAGTACAGTTCCAAAAATACACCATCAACAACAGTTAGGTGTACGATTGTTTTCAATACGTTTAGGAATTGGTTTTATTTTCTTATTTCTTAACATGAATTGCAATATGTCACTTCTTCAGCATCTTATAAAAAATGTCACAAGTTTAGCGAAGAAAATAATATATTTTTATTATTTTACAAACATATCATATTTTTACACCATAAAACAAAAAATACATGTACATAAATTTATATTAGCTCCTACCAATACTCAGGAAAATATTAATAATGATTATAAAAAGAAGAAGAAGAAGAAGTAGAAGAAGAAGAAGAAGAAGAAGAAAAGAAAAGTGGGAAGAAAAACAACTACATGGACGCTTCAGAAGACTAACAAGAGAAGAAACCAACGAAAATAGCTGGACATGGCTAAGAAAATGACACTTGAATAGAGAAACGGAATCTTTACTGATGGCTGCACAGAACAATTAGGACAAACTACATTAAAGCTAAAATAGATAAAACCAAGGAAAACAGTAAATGCAGACTGTGTGGACAAAGAGACGAAACAGTAAATCATATAATAAGTGAATGTAGCAAACTAGCATACAAAGAATACAAGAACAGACATGACTGTGTGGGGAAAGCAGTACACCAGGAACTGTGCAAACAATAAATTACACCGGCCTCAACTGACCCGACACAAAAATTAACCAATGAACAGAAATAACAAGAAACACCATCAGCTCCCCGCCCCTCCCAAAAAATTTTTAATAAAAAATAAATTAAAAATTAAAATTTTTATTTTTTAAAAATTAAAACAATGGTACCAGCCGAGGCTGACACCACATAAAATATTTGCATAGGGTCAAGTAGGATGAGAAGACCGAGGAGGGACAGCACACACCAGACCTCCACTGGAAGTGCAGAGACGTCTGTGACCTTGGGGAGGCATATTGCCACCAAGATCCCAGAGAAGAACAATTGTCCTTACCGGCGAGAAATCAATGGTAAACGACTGTTGTTATACTGCAAGTTTATTTGCGGTGGCTATCGAAAAAAGGTGGAGAATACTGGAAATCTGGGGGCACATGTTGTCACTCAGACTCCAGGGAATACCACCGGTTGTCGGTGAGCAATCACTGATGACCTGTGTGAGAACTCCTAGTGAGTACATAATGATAATAATAAAAATAATAATAATAACAATAGTAATAAAATAATAATAACAATAGTAATAATGATAATGATAATAATAGTAACAGTAATTACAATGACAATAACAGTAATGGTAATGAAAGTTATAGAAATAAAATCCGTTATAATAATAATAATAATAATAATAATAATAATAATAATAATAAGAAGAAGAAGAAGAAGAAGAAGAAGAAGAAGAAGAAGAAGAAGAAGAAGAAGAATAGAAATGATTATACTATTGACAAAAACAGTATTTGCAAAAGTAAAAAATAATAATAATAAATATATTGGATATGATTTTAAATAGAACATTAAGGGATAAGAAAAAAGAAATCTCAATAGAAATCCAAGAATATCAGAGTAAAACTGTACATAACAAAAACAATAATGTGAATATTGTCACTAGAATATCAATATGATAGAATAATATTTAGTAATAAAAATATTTGCATGGATATATAATACAAACTTACTAAAGGATTAACACAATAGTACAAATGGGTTTACATATAAAAAATAACATGAAAAGTATTTGGCAAGGGCAGTTTATATTGCGTGAAGAATATCACATATGAGACAATGACAGTTTGGCCATGAAAAGCATAAAACGAACGAATAAGAATGGGTAAACCCTGCAGTATAAAAATACTTCGGCAGTATCACTCATAATATACTATAGACCATTCATAGGCTTGACTAAAGAAGAAATCAAGCACTTTGACCAGAAGACTAGAACATTAATGACCATACACAACGCACTATATCCAAAAGACAATACTGACAGACTCTACGTGAAAATAAACGAAGGAGGAAACGGACTGGTATATATAGAAGACTGTATGGAAGGCATAACATAGCTGGAGAAATACATAAACCAGAATACAGAAAAGCCAATCCCCGTAGTTAACAGACACCGTCCCAAGGAACAAATCAGGAAGCACCGAATCCTGAAACAAAAAGACTAGAAAAGAAAAGTGGAAAAAATCTATACATGGACGTTTCATAAGACTGACAAGACGAGAGACTCGCGAAAATAGCTGGACATGGCTAAGAAAAGGACACTTGAATAGAGAAAGTGAATCCTTACTGACGGCTGCATAGAACAATGCGATTAGGACAAACTACAGTAAAGCTAAAATAGATAAACCTAGGAAAAGAGTAAATGCAGACTGTGTGGACAAAGAGACGAAACAGTAAATCACATAAGTGAATTCAGCAGACTATCCTCACAAGAATACAAGGACGTACATGACTATGTGGAGAAAGCAGTGCACTGGGAAATATGCAAACGGCTGTATTTCGAACACGGAGACAAATGATACAAATATAAAATAAAGTCTGTACTGGGAAACAAAAAACACAAAATCCTCTGGGATGTGGAGGTGCAAACAGATAAACTCATACAAACAAGGAGACTGAATGTCATAATAATCAACAGGAAGGGGAAATCTTGCAAAATCGTAGTTTTTGCTGTACCAGCAGACAACAAAATGAGATCTAGGAGACAGAAACACGAATAAAATACACGGAACTCGCCAGAGAACTGAAAGGTATGTCGAGTATGAAGAAAGTCAATATAATACAAATAAGCGTAGGAGAACTAGAAACAGTCCCGAAAAACATGGAAAAAAGACCGGGAGAAATTAGAATCAAAGGAAAGACTGAGACGATATAACGGACGGCAATGATAAAAACAGTTTAAATCTTAAGAAAAGTCCTTGAATTCAGCAACCAACCCATATAAACTACGAATGCTAATCAGTCATATGGAAAGTTGCAATAGGAAGAAAACATAATCACAGAAAGAACGCGCCCACAAGAAACTAAGGAACATAAAATGCAATATATTTTGTAAACTAGCCCCACATCCCAAAAGTGATTGAACCACACAAAATAGTCGTTAAGTGTCAATTAGAATGGAAAGACCGAGGAGGGAAAGCACTAACCAGACCTCTACTAGAAGAAAGCGAAGACGATTGGGACGTTGGGGGGACTTATTACCATCTATATCGAAGAGAAGACCAAAGGTTGTTGCCTGCGATAAATCGATAGTAAGCGTCTGTTGTGATAGCGCAAATATATTTGCAATAGATATCCAAGAGGTAGAGAGTACTAGAAATTTGTGGAGACTTGTTGCCACACAGCCTCCAGAGACCACCACTGGTGATTATCAGTGAGCAATCACTGATGATGTCCTGTATGAGAACTCCTAATGGGTACACATAATAATATAAATGAATGAACATGAATGTTTGCAACTATCTAACTATAATAGCATCAAAACTGGTTGTTTAGTGCTCTAAGACAACATAACATTTCGAAATAACGTATGTATAGTAATCTACAAGCACACACAAACAGTTTTAGGCATTCATAATTTTTATATATTTTTTTAAGTATCTAACAAATTAACATTCTATAATATAGTTATAATTTGTATTGTAATATTTACTTATATATATATACACAATAGTTTCGTCGATAGTAAAACGTCTAATGTCGCGTTGATGCTGAGAACAGATACTATACTTTGATCTTAGCTGAAATAATAATGTTTGTATTTTAAATGAATGATAAAACTGATTTAATCTATTATTGCATCATCTGTTGATGGGGTGGATAGTGTCGCATCGGTAATCTTGTCATAGAACCGTCTTTCCAGTAAGTACCCTCTTTTTAAGGGGATAGGGGTAATCCTCCTAATTATTACATCCCATTTGTGGAGGAATAATGTAGTATTTATTATGTTGTAATGTAATCATCTACTCTTTTCTTTTTGGGGGGGGGGCGAGGGTATTAGTATTGTCAGGATATCATGTCCGAAGACATTACCTTCTCTTTTCATAGAATATCCCCCCAGGTATCACCTCTTCTATGTTCGAAGGGTGATGTAGAATATGCTTTATTGTAATTATATCATCCTATCGGGCATTACATCATCTGTTTTGTAGGAACTAGTGTAGTATATGTTTGTCCATCATCATAAAATTACCATAGGCATTACTACTTCCCTTTTTATCCTTCTAGGCTTTAACTCCTTTGGGGGGGGGTATAGTATAGTTTCATTCGTTATGATACATTCCTCACAGGTATCAACTCCTCTTTGGAGGAGAGAAAGTATAGTATATTTTCGTTTATAATGATACTACTCTCCCAGGAATACCTTCTTCATTTTTTCGGAAAGGGGATAGTGTTGTATCTGTACTATTTTAATTATATCATAAGGCATTAACTCCTCCTTTTTAATGAGGGTGGTATTGTTAGTTCGTTATGATAACAACCTCTCAGTCATTACCTCCTTCTTTGGAGGTCAGTGTAGTATATGTTCGTTGAACTTTATACCATCCTCCCAGGCTCACATAATATATGCGACCGAAAGAAGCATATATTTACGAGTATAATATAAATTATATAGAAGTATTATTTTTTATTATTCTTATATAGGAGTAAAGATAATTATTATTTTGCCAGCTAATTTACATGTGTATCTATGGTGTGTGCAGACAGATACATAGACAGGAAAAAGAATAAATCAGAAAGTTATATCGTCCAACAAATATAGTAGTATGTCTCGTTTTGCATAAGAATCACCAAGTTTGGGACACGGCAGTCGTACTCTGTGCATGTATTTTCTCAGACCTTCTTTGTCATTTTTTCTAGTCATATTTGATGATTTTTACATCCCCGTCTCTTTGCATCTGTATAAAACAAAATTAATAGATTTTCTAGTTGGATTACTCGTAATAAGACGAGAGCATAATAATGAGGCATACGTGGAAGCGTTACTAAGTCCAAATGATGACATTTTAAACGTCAAGTTATTACGTTAAGACAGAAACATATAGCATCAAATCAAGTACACTTTCTTCATAGAACATGTCAAAACGAACAGAAAACAGAGCTGTGCGATTTCAGATTAGCTTGAACCAGACCAACGAAGATAAACGTAAGAATGCAATAAAAATGTATTAGTTTATGTTCCTCATTGTTCGAGAGACTATTTACGATACGCAGTGAGCGGATATTCAATAAAAGTAGTTTGTTTCTGAATATTTGAAACTAGGATTGATAACGTGGATTATTCTACATCGACACATAGAGCAGCGGATAAAAACGATTCTTATCAATATGTTCTTAGTAAAAGTTTTATGGGGGTTGAATGTGCAATACTTATTACAGTCGATACAAAATAGGAAGACTACCATAATTAATTAAGACTTCTATCCGTGTATGGCTGACGGAACGAGGGCAATCTATCCCCGTGGATTAAATAAAGGTGTCAGTTCGAAATTTTGTATAGGTCTCCAAGTAAAACATGAAGATTCCCAAGTTCCAAAAAGCACATGGAGAACGTCGGAGTTAACATAGGCATTGTGAAAATAACAAAGATGAGAATAGTAGTCCGAATAATTAAAACAATACTAAGGCAGTTTGTTTATGAGGGAATATATAAGAAAAACACGGAACTCTTTTACACCTTGTTACATAGATTTAACAATAATGGCTCACCTCCAGGAAGACATTTCACCGCAGGCATTGGATAATTGCCGTTATTTCTTCTCACACAGATCACTGGGTCGGTTACTAAATAGACAAGAGGAAGCCATTCCCTGAAACCTAGTTCTACTAAAGACACAACTTCGACGGACTAAGCGTAATAAACTTTCAAAGTTTTTCGACGAAAGGAAAAGAATTATGACGAAACACAAAAGTAGCGTCGATATTGGTATAAACACAGAAATTTTAATCCGGCCAACATATTTGGGGAACGTTAATTAGTCGTTTAGTTATAATGTTCTTTGGACGGACAGGTACGTTTTGAACATTTCAAATTAATAATAGAACCAATGGATATGTAGATATATATATATAGAAATACGAGGTGAGCCTGAAAAGTAGTATAACCGGGAAAGTTATGTGAGCTACGGGCGAATAAACTCATGGCAATATACTAGTCAACACTAGACTTGTTTTGTAATATAACATTAAAAATAACTGTATTATTATAAAACAAGCGGGGCCTGTGGAAATTTAACAGATGTATCCTTCACCTGGTTTATATTCTATGGGTGTCCGGCGCGAACGTAGACACCACGATAAGCTTCTACCAACTTTCTTCAAGCTTAAATATAATCATCTAATTAGTCAGGTTAATTTAGTTACGTAATATAGTAAACTACGCCGAGATTTGTTGGTTATGTCATTGATAGTGGTTCTTTACTCCCATAATTAATCGGGACCGGAAGTCTGAGACTCAACTCTGTAGTGATTATTCATTCACTTGGAAATCATATTAAACTTGTTCCTGCTATTGTGATTTTAGTCCCCAGTTCTAGAACACGGCTTCTCTTCTAAGGAGTATTCATTCACTTGGAAATCATTGTCAACTGTTTCCTTTTTTCAACCGTATTTTCTTTTTTATAGATGTCAAGCGCGAAACAAAATTTTTTTAAATACAACATGGCGTCCAAAAATTAAAGCATTGTATTATATTACAGCGGCCCTGATTAAAGTTCGAACTTCAAGTTTTAAAAAAATGAATTAAAATTTGATTTCGACATAAAAATACAATTACAGATTAATTAATAAGTTTAATTCGAAATCTCCCCAATAAAACATGACTGTTTTAATTTATTACGAATTTTTATTATATTGTTAAAAAAACTTCATTTTACAATAAAAAACATACATTTTACTTTATTTCAATCAATTTTCTATGAATTAATTTTTTTAAATTATTGATTTTGTGTTACTTTAATGAATGTGTAATCATTCATGTTTGATTCATTTTTAAATTTAAAAAAAACATAATTTATTATTTTGGGGAAATAAGAGCAAATTATTCCAAAACAAAACGAAAACCACATTTTAATTTATTCCATATTGAAATAATATATTAATTAATTATTTTGAATTATTTATATTATTAGATACATGCAAATATTAGAAAACCGCGTCGTATTATTTCTCTAATATTATTTTTAATTCGAGAATTTACTTTTTCTCCGAGTTATATTGATTTTATTAATACGAAACTTTGGGGCTTTTTTTTCGTAATATAGTAGAACAATATTTTAAAAGATGTCTTTATTGTTATTTTCATTTTTTAAAATCCATGCGTTGTTCATGTACGCTGTGATATAAATTCAGTAAGGTGTATTTGTTTACACGAAATAATAGATTTGTAATGGTATTTATAATAATGTGTTTTTCATATTCCGTGATCGTTAATCAATAAATACTGACAATTTTATTAAAATTGGTTGATTTCCTGAATTTTGTGTATGGGAGAGGTCAACATGCCCATAGTATGACTGTTCGACAGATCTCGTTTGTTACTTTTCAGTATGACGTAATTTTCCAGTTAACGGGACTTAGTTTACTATATTACGTAGGCTAAGGTCTATCTCCAAAACATTGTGGATGATTGTGACATTATCCCATTCTATGGACGTTCAACGCAAACGCAGACTCCACAGCATTACTTTTGTATCCACACCTAACGACGAAGAATGTGTATTTTGTTTAAGTTTCACGTTCCATATAAGGGCGCCATTAAATGAAATTTAAAAACTACTATTTTTGCATCGCATCTTGGGAGATTCTATCTTTTGAAACTTGGGTGGAAATTGATAACATACGTACGAACATAGCATTCCCTTAGCGTATTATTATATAGATTAGACATTTATTCATTATGCTTCTACACCCCGGAAACCTTACTAGATAAGAACATAGGTCTATTTAAACATATACGAACATTCCTAGTATTCGACAAGTAACAGCTTCGATAAAGAAAGGCAAACAAAGCAAGGTGTACGTGCCAATGCGAGGTTTTAATTTGAATGCGAGTGTGCTGCTGGGTATGTGGAGGTAAACTAGTCTAAACCTTCATTCCTGGATAACTAAACACAACTCACCTGTAATGCAAAAAGAATATTAACAGAGCCTATATGTTCATATCGATTCGTACGTACTTACGTAGAATTATGTTAGTAATTACAAAGTAGGATAGTTCAAAATAATACGCAAATATATTTCATGCCAATACGTACGTTACCACCTTCCACCTCATCTGCAAAAGACAGGATCACCACATCGACGAATATACAATGCGAACAAGTGTTTTAAAGTTTGTCTGTTGTCACAGTTCTGTCGACTGTGAAACTCGAACTAAAATACTTTTTCTCGGCTTTGAGGCTAGCATCAAAGTGTAGTAGCTGTTATATCCGATAATTTTACAATAATATATGTGTGCGTCTATAGAAGGGACATTCATCGCAAACTCTTATAAAGATTATAAAGTAGACTCACATAACCAGTTATATTCTGAAACTGCATTAACCAATTTCTAGATAAGAAAATGTCAGTTTAAACAAAGATGGTACAATTATACCATGTGGTCCTGTTTCGAGCCGGACGTCGGTAGAATGGAAATGTTTTAAGCACGGAAAAAAGATATGAAGCATACAAGTAGAGAATTTCCACGGGTCTCACTTGTACCATAAGTTCACGGTAAATGTTCGCATACTAAATATGATAATCGCGATTTTCAAACGTTATACTTTATCTCTAGCAAAATTGTTAGATGTTATCATTCTAACGTGGCCAAACGAGGTTTCATAATTTGATATTTTCGAAATGTTCTTGCTTTCACTAAAGATAACTTTGAACAGCCACATTCTATATTTGAAATAACTGTCGACTTTTTTATTTTAAATAAATTGGATTGTTCTTGTATATTCGAATATTTCACATATTATCCAAATTTTTTGCATGAGAATCCGTCACTTCTACATTTACAAACTGTTTTGTTCCCGATAAGTAAAATGCAAAGTAATGGTAAAGGTCGCATAGCCTGGACGCGCACGAGTGTCGTTGCCGACATCGCACACTGGCCATGGCCGTAGCGGCGGTGATTTATTAAGAATCACCGTGTCTAGGGCACAGCATATGGAAGGCGGAGCCCATCCCTCTCCTTCCGCTGCCTTGAACCTTCCCTGAGTTTTAGTCAGGTACCCATTTACTGCTGGGTGGACAGAGGGAGTTTTCAGACCCGAAAATTTGCATGCCGTAAGTGGGATCGAACCCGGGTTGTCCAGCCCAAAAACAAGTGGTTTAACCACTCGTCCACAGGCCCTCCTTATAAGTATTAATTTATAAATAGTTTATGGGCAATTATATATTTCAAAATTAAGTATTATCCTTTTAGGATTAGACTTCTATGCAGATTCAGAAGATATTGTGTGCCGACTCTAAAGGCGTATGTTCGGAGAGTCTCTAGTTTTCACAATCTCAACCGTATATCTCCTGACTACCCTACTATTTATCCATAGCTGGGAAGAGAATATTTGGATTCATATATTTTCTTAAGTATATTTGTAAAAGTTACGACGCCAATTCCATAAGTTAGTATTTATTGTATGAATGGCTTTAAACGAGAATGTATTGAATATCTACTCTAGATGATTAAGCACCCTTTTAAAAATCGCTCGCTTATCATTTTATACTCTTTATTTCCTCGAGTAATTTTGGGATATCACTATTATTTCTTAGTGATTACTGGACGAAGTAGATATAGAGACTAGGATTCCATTTATTAATAAATGTTATATATATATATATATATATATATATATATATATATATATATATATATATATAGAGAGAGAGAGAGAGAGAGAGGGAGAGAGAGAGAGAGAGAGAGAGAGAGAGATAGAAAGACATACAAACTCCACATCATATAATTCAATATGGACTTACTCTCACCTTATGCTGAATCGTGTCGCGTGTGGAAAACTATTATTATCAATATTATGTTACACACCTGTCTATAATATTGCTACATATGCTGACTTTTTTCCAACGACGAACATGGCGCGCTGTAGAATGTACTATTTGCGCCAGGGTTAGAAATTGAGGCGAATAGAGATAAGCGCATGGAAATTCTCTTTTTAATTAATTCTAATTTCATTTAAATTGTTATTGATTTGTTTGAGTAGAAACCTACAACGATCATGTGCGTGCTAATGAACATTTCTTCATCAGTTTTATTCATGTTCACAATTTTTGGCCTTGTATAAGTGTTACAGACAGTAAATAATTCTAGTTGCCAACAAAATGCGCACATCCTTCTTTCACTCATAGCTCATATTGCACACACAACCGCAGTCTATTTACTTCTAAGACATAGCTCGTATATTAGTTTAAACATATTTCAAATATAATTGAGAATCGCAAACTTGTAAATTCTAGTATAGATTATTTATGAAAGCAGCATTCGTTCCGACTTGATGTTTGTGCATTGTCATTATATAGGGCACATAAGTTTTGATGTCATGCATCACACATAGATATAATTTGCGAGTAACTTACGAGAATATTAAAGACACAAAACAAATTATAAAATAAAATCCTACCAAATAGGTGCAATCTAATTATGTTAAACCACTTTTCTTTTAGGGCATCGTATAATTGATATGCCACCATGAGATCAACCGCGCATTTTCTCATTTGGAAATATTATATAACGAGAGAGTAGAGCCTGCCTTAATGAGATAATAGGGAGCGCAACTCGTTAGCCTTAGGAGTTGATCCCATAACTGTGACGGTTGAATGTTGTGACCTTGGAAATTTTCCCGGCGGTCACGGGTCAAACTGCCCTTTGGATTTTTGCAAAGTGAACGGCGATGTACATTTTGATGGCGGCTTCGTTGAATCCGTAAGCTGTACAATGCACGCGATGTGAACGCAATTATGGCTATAATCCCTTCGTAGCTATTTGTATGTAGAAATGAATAGTGGTATTTGCACGATTAAAGGTTAAACAGTGGCGCATGGGGGGAATCTTACAAAGATAGGAAATAGAAAGTATTCAAATAAGAGAGAAAAACTGCGAAACAGAGATACGAAGAGAGATTCAGTGAACTGTGTATCTTATTCTTATATATAACATAAATAAAGTTTTCCCGATTCTATTTACGTTAATAACTTTCGTACAACAGATATATGCTTAAATATATTCCGTCGGCCATCTAAGGCAAACATTTGTCTATAGTCTTAAAAATAAAAATTCTATTTCCGATCAATTTGAATATTTAATCCTGTATCGATATTTGATTTTCGATTAGTCATAAATAGAGGAAAGGGTGCTTAATCTTCAGAATCAGAGGTCCTCCCTCTTTCAATCATAACACCGGGAACACATTTAATAATAATAACAATTTCTCATCATTTACTTGTAAATTTATTTTTCACACTTCATCATTGGTTTACGTCGACAAATTTGTTAGAGTTTTGACAAATCGCTATGTTAGTTCGTCAGAAATTTATATTATTCGTATTACTTCTTAATTTTGTATCAGAAATAAATAACGCACTTTCTAAATACAAATAGATACAAATGTAGCGAAACTTCAAGAAAAAATAGCATAAGATTCGGGTAAGATATCGCTGCGTTTATTCGAAAAATATTATTTTTAATTCTAAAGCAACGTCTTTAGGATTATAGGATTAAACACCGACATTATTATTTCTTTGCAATTAAGCGAAAGTTGATAAGTTCTTGTTGTAAGAGAAGTGGTACATTATGTATTAAAACATGATATATGATAGCACTTATGACCAACTAGGCTACGTACGTGCTATGAGTGGCTATTAGACCGTTTTGTATATATTTTTAAAATATAACATTTGACTGTAAAAGTGACAAAAGTATCAACATTTTAAAAATATTGCTTTTGAATGTAGATGAGTTTTTTTATGTCTGTTGTTTTTTAACAATTCCATTTTAACCGAGGCTTGTAACGAATTAATAGGGAGTTTTTTTTCTGTAATTTCTTGTGCTGTAGAAAAGGGTTTTATTGGAAATTTCTGAAACATATGTACACATAGATTTTTTTTTGATGTTGAATTTTTGGAACATGATTACATAATATAGATTATGTCATAAACTTTGTATTTTTAAGTGATAATATACGAGCTCTGTGGATTTCTAGTCCTAATCATGAGAAAAATTTACATCTGCAGTATCCACTGGTATCTTAGAGGTTTGAATTGGTTCACATTTTATATTTGTAAAATACATGTGAGATATTTTCTCGTCTCATTACAGTACAACTAAAGTTAAAACATTTCACTTCATTTAACATTCTAATACTAATATGAATAAACTTCTTATTGTTCATAAAAAAGAAAAAGAAACTACAGAGCATTAATAACATTCCATTCTAATCGTAAATTTCTTTCTAATTGAAAGCTATTATCATGTTTTGTTAGCTAAGTCAGCATATATGTCCACATTTTAAACGATTATTTCGAAGCCGATTTGAGTCAAATCTTTGTCTTTGTTTACGGAGTGTTTAACTAAACGAACACAAGCGAAATTCGAATATCTAAAAACAATTCAAATTACAATCAAATGTTTATCCACGGTTGCTTAAGATGTGCAAAAGTAGCTTAATTTATTTTACTATTTCATATTTATTTTCAAAACTCATATCTTAAAACATACTTATGTTTCTGGTTTCTCTAACAAGAACATAATAGTCTCTCAGTTTACTTTGGCCGTAATAAAAGTATTTGAGAAATATTAAAACCTCATAAACAGTTGCTACATGTTGTCGTTCTTGCACGTGTTTAGAACGTGATTCTGCGGAATATGCTGTTGCTGGAAAATGATGATGATGATACAGAAATGGAAACGCAGACGTGTGTGCGTTATGAAAGTAAAGAGGCGAAGCCTCGCCAACGCAGATCGTCGAGGGGAAACTATCTGACAAGTAGTTCTTCCTTCGCAGAAAACGAGCGAACAGGATGTTGATACCGAAATACACGTATCCACACGATCATGCACGCACACACACACACACACACACACACACACACACACACACACACACACACACACATATATAGACACACATATATGAATATGTAAATACACATGTACATACTCGGAACGCTTACAAGTGGAATTTGCTGTGATGGCTCTAATCAACTGTCGCGAAGCCTTTTTCCGAATCATGCGCACCTCGCGAACACGTGCGCCCTCATGCACGTGTCTATTTCACATCTTCACTTTCACTTTCATTTTCAGACACTTATCTCATCGCCAGCGTTTCTTGTTTTTCTATCCCACTGCTCATCTTTCGTTTAAACATCTCCCTTGCTTCGCTTGTAAATATCCACTTTATATTTTAAGGACCTCGTTTTCCAAGTCTCCGCTGCAGCTGTGTTTACGCTCGCGTGGTCACACACTTATCTAGAAGTCAAGCCAACGGACGTTTACGATGCCCCTGTCCCCAAAGGCGGTAACTCTATAGCGGCGTTTATCAAATGCAATACCTTTGCAGAAACCTTGAAATAATCTTCAAGTATCAAAGAATCTTCACATGAACATCGATTGATATAAACATTGATATATGTCTTTCCCTGTTGTAATTTAGTGCATGCATGCTCTGCAAGTATCTATTTACAAACATCACGCTAATTTGGTTACGGAAGGCCCGAATAGCTTATATGTTCCTACGTTCTTTAACCCTAACCCTTATTACACACCCATTCTAGTAATATTAAAGCAACAGTGAATAGTTTATATTCGTATAGTCTTAATTTATTATCTGCGTCTTTTTCAGTTGTTTCTTATTATAAGCATTTTTTTTCACTAATAAGTCACCACTTATCAAGGACAAATCAATTCGAGGATGAGGGATAATTAAGTGGATGGATGTTAGTTAAATTTGATTACTATTTTGAGAAGTTTGAAAATGCTTAATGAGATGAACAATTACTTATGGTGAAGGTTTTTAACCGCTATTTGTTAACATTGAATTTTAAGACGGCTATGTCGTAGACTGCGGTGAAACAGCCCCTTGGTAATATGTTCCACAGACGGAAAACCCTAGGAAATAAATTATGTTCATAGTAATTCCGCTGACGATATGCACACTGAGAGAGACGAAAAGCTTTTTGCCGTTGTGGTTGAGAGACGAGGTCTTGCTAGGGATGTCTTACTGGAAGGAACAAGAGAGTATAGCTCAGTCGAGCACTTTCAATGGAAATAACGATAGAGTAATCAAAGAATTGCAGTGGTTTTTTTTCTGTGTTAAAAGGGGATTTGACAAACTAAATATATCACCGCAATGAAATTTCGAAATCGATTTGTTGCCTTTCGTTCCTTGTGCTGCTGGCTTTTTTCCGACACTCAGTTTTTTGTCTCTTTTAGTATTTAACGCATTTAGGAGCATCTATTTTATGGTCACATATTTAAAGTGATATTGAATATTACACTCATCTAATCCGAATAACACTGCCGAATTATTAATAAACTTGAGATTTAGAAACGTTCTCAATCCCCCCAAATCAATGTTTAACCTAAAATAACATCTCTATAAACATTGATAAACATTCATACTAGCTGAAGTGCGCGCTAACACCGAGTCGCTCGCATCTTTCTCTTCTGTCCGCCATTTCAAATTAAAAAAAAAAATTTGTATTTTTACTTTTAATTGCAATAAAATTATTTGAACAAATATTATTCAGGTATATGCTGATGATGGCTATCGGCTAGGAAATAACCAGAACACTATAGCAACAAAAAATCAATTGTCTAGTGTGAGATTCGAACCCTAGAAGATGGCATAAAACTGTACAGAAGACGCGCGCTTTATCGACGGTCACCGAACAAACGGAAATATTTTGTCTATTTAACTTACTTATACTGTGTATGCGTTCAGCTTAGGGATCTCTCCGCATAGATCTTAGATAGTTCGATTGTCAAAATAAACAAATAAACATAAAATAAAATTCGTATGATAAAAATTCTAAAAGAAATAATGTCAAAAACGTAGGAGAATTTTAATAATGTTTTTTTTTATGATTTGTATATGTATTTTTTTTATTTATGTTTATTACATGTAGTTAAAAATGTCAGATTATTATAAGTGTTTTGTTTGGTCGTGAACAATAGTTGAAGATTTGTTTTAATGGTATATTTAAAGGCAATATTATTTTGAAGACTAAGTTTTCGGCTAAGTTCAAGAACTTATTACATCGATAAAGACATCAGACCAAAGTTGCTTATTCAAAATATGAGGTTAGTTTGGCTTTTAGATCGACCAACTTACTGTGATACTGCGACACATATACGTACACACAGGCATACACCTTTGCTTTATATATAGATGTGTATTTTTATGTTGCAATGCATGTATCTATACCTCTATAGGTATCTGTATACAAAGCCATTCTATACAAATCACAATTATATCTTAACATTAGAAATAAACGAAACCCATGCTACTTAAACTCTCAAGGTTCAAATTATACAAACAATATGAGCAACGTTTCTTTAAAAGACTGATCTTCACAAATAACTCATTTTTAACTATTAGTTCCCACTTATCTAGGGTTTAAAAATCTAGGATGAAGGTTAATGATGTGGATAGATTGACAGCTAAATAATAACTATTATGAGAGGATTACAACATCATCGATATCATCATAATAATAATCATCATCATCCGGTTTCTGTATTTAAAGTGCTGCGAATGATCAGTACACCGGGGTGGAAAACACCACGAAACGTCTCACTCCTGCAGTCTGATCCAAATGATTGATGTCTTGCTTGGTATACAAAGCTCTTTATTGCACATGGTATCCAGACGTGTTATGGAGTTAATGCAAGAGGTGGCACGCTGTACATGGCCAAACTACCTTAGACCATGAGAGTTAAGGCATCCAAACTCTACCTAATACTAAGTTTTTGATAAAGAACAGTTAAAGGGATCATTTACCCCAGCGTGCTGCCGCCATCTACCTGATCATAGCACGATCATTGTTCCATTGCCTTTGCAGATCAGAGCGTTTGGGCCCGATGTCTAACTGTCATCCAAGACGGCAATCGGAACAGAGACTGAAAAGACTTTGCTCGAATCGCAACAGCTTTCTGCGAGCAACACAACAGCAATCAGTGATAGCACGTTCTCATAAAAACATCAATATTCAATATGTCATCAAGGAAGCAGAATGTAGCTTCAACAGCAAGTTAGGCGCCATCTACATCCACACGTGCCAGAGTTTGATCATTGATCGGGGGTGGGCAACACGGAAACATATGCAACAAAAATAATCCCGGTTAACTACCAGCCTCCCAGTCAAGCCACGACACTTCTGGTGGGCCCATAGGTTGCACTGAGAACATTCAATTGAGGTTAAACCTAAGTCACTGCGACGAACAGAACTTTGCATGGGGTTGAGACATACACCAGAGTTCATAAGCGTTGTATTATTCATGTTGACTCTCAGTCCTTTGCTCTCCATGCCAGTCTTCCATGTAAGCAACCTGAAGTTGCACTCCTGTATGGAATATGCAATACAATTGGATACATAAAGGAGCACCTATGGGACCCCTACAGGGAAGTCACTCGACAACGCTCCAGAACCATGATAAAGAGAAGTGTACTGAATACTGAAGCCTGACGGGTCCATATCACCCACGCAAAAACAACAACTGACCCAGAAAACAGCAATTATTCACACTATATCAAAAAATGATTAAATGAAAAGATAAGAGCCGCTTCGTCCATTTACCTCCTATTCCACTTCAGATTCCATAACCGCTGTTTCTAATACAGGAGAAGAAATTGGCTGTTTTGACTAGGAAGTATGTGAGGAATTTCAATACTCTTGTATTATTTAACATTATTCAACTGTCAAACTATCCAATATATTAACCCATTGTTAGCCTTGAAAAGTGATGAAATCAGTGTATGTCCTGCTTAGGCGCCTGGGTAGATAGTTACGAATGCAAGCGCCCATACACTTTTTGTATATCATATTCAGTTCTTCGACGGGTTTATAGTTCGATAATATAATACAAGCATATAATAACTAGCCGCTCGTGCGTGATCCCCCTCTGTATGTGACTCGATGTTGCGAGTGTAAAATGCACTAAATTTGGACAATTTGGGCAATTTGGGGCATTTTTACCCCCCCCCCTTGACCCCCTGGGGGCGCAAACCAAAATTTTTCTGAGGTCAAGGATGCTCATTTTATATCCAGAACAATTGCTTCTACATTTTGGCCAAGTTTCAGAAAAATTGAATGGATCGATCAAACGTTATAGGAGAAAAGGGTAATCTTTTGCCATTTTGGGGGCTTTTGATCCCCTGGGGGCGCGAACCAGATTTTTTCCTAGGTCAGCGATACTTATTTTCTATTAGGAACAATTGCCTCCACATTTTGGCCAAGTTTCAGAGAAATTGAATGGATGGATGAAAAGTTATGGGGTAAAAAATGTCATTTTTTGCCATTTCGGGGCATTTTGACCCCCTAGGGGCTAACCAGATTTGTTTTAAAAAATACGAGAATGTCACTTTCTAACCTGACCGAAGTTACAACTTCATGCAAAATTTCAGAGAAATTCAATAGATGGTTGCGGAGAAAAATCCGGACGGACATGCCTCAAAACACACATCGGGGGACCAATAAGTTATTTCCAAATCAGATTTTTAAATGAGAAATGAATTGAATTATAGATATGAATAAAAATATGCATGTGTTTATTTAAACATTGATTTTTATATTATTTTAAATGAATATTTTAAAGCAATTGATACAAATGATTAAATTATATTTAATGACTCGAAATAAAATGAGACTAATATAATTTCTGTGTACTTACACATTAAAATTGATTTTTTATAAATATAACCACTGGATTCTGAATGAGCTTGATAAATTAACATTAACAAATATAGTTTTGAACATATGTTCTTTTACTTCCGTATCGTCTGTATGTATTTCTGCGTACGTTCATATATATTTATCTACAACCTATGCAAATATAATTCCCAATCACATTTAGCATGGAATTTGTTTTTAATAAATCGCACATTTGATATTATTAACAAAACATTAAATACACTTTTCTAATATGCAATATAGTTTAAAAGCGATTTATTTTAAACAAATAAACCCATTCTCTAATATAAGTTTAAATATTCAACGGGATTGGTAAATCTTGTAACCCAATTAAAATTGACTAAAATACATCCAATAAAGTGAAATAAAATGTAGCTAACAGAAATGAAGGGAGAAGCAACGATTGCCGGTACGAATTGGAACTGAATGCGTACGGTTCAAGTTATGTCTTCATCATGTTTGCTCTCCCAACGCGGGGTTAAATAGTAAAAATGAATCGACTATTAAGGCTGGGTAGTAGAACTTGTCAAGGCGAAGTAGTAACATTAGGTATTCTCGGTGTATTATGGCATTGGTTTAAGTTGTCTATGACGTGTGTGTTCTTTCCACTAGATTATATATATCTGGAATTAAGAGAAATTACCATGACGATAATTAGAAGGAAAAACGTCATACCTAATAGATCTAATGGATATATCTGTAAATCTACCTATTATAAAATATGGTATGTGTATATATTGTATATTTGTATGTACAGGGTTTACTAGAAAAATGATGAACCAGGCATTATGAATTTTGGCACACAGCTGCTTGACTTAATGGTTGGTTTTATGGGATATATTTAGTTAAATTTAGTTTCATGCTTAGGGGGGCAACGAATAGTGGAACTCCTTTGTGAAAATTTGAAAATTTAAGCGGTCTTAATGTGAAATTGAAATTTAGCGAATTTTATTTAATTAGTGGCTAATTATTATAGATAACATTTCATGAAAATCTGTGCCTAGACTATGCCAACTAAAGCCTCTAGGAAGTTGAAATTTGGGGAATATTTAATTATTGATGTCTAATAACTATTGTTAAATGTTTTTAAAAAATCGGAAATTTATGAATTTTCATAAAGGGCTTACACTACATATTTACTTCCTTTGCATGAAGCTAAATTATAATACATACATACATACATACATAAAATAAATAGAAATAAATAAAGAACATCATACTTAAGACTGTACACATCACCTTAAACTACTTTTATAATAAAGATATTTTCATCAAAATTAATAGTGAATATGTACATGCATGTATATGTGAACATACATGTATATGTATATATGTCTAGATGTACATATATGTATATATTTGTGTGTGTATGTTGAGCCAGTATTATTAACATACATGAATATATCGTTATCGTTAACTTATATACGTAATTGTTATGGATATATTTCAGTAAACTAGATTCATTATTGATTTTAATTGTACGTTAATATTGACCTCACCTTTTAAAGTACTTGAAAATTGAAATATTACCTTCAAGATTGATATAATTATTAATTGTAATTTAATTTAATGAATAATAAAATTAATGTAATAGTTTTTCTAACTATCCAAACACCGGCACTAACATCTTCAAACTTAATTTCAGTTAATATAGTCCGTTAAATTAAAATTTAATTTATAATATATAAGAATTAAAATGTTATCAAAAGTATGTAGTTTCCATAGAATTAAATTTCACATGAAAATGAATGAGTGTGTGCTTTAATAAAATCCATTGTCAAAGTATCTCTATTTAGCCGATAATCAAATATAATATAATTATTTCCCGATTACCCGGATGAATCCGCCATCTTTTTTTATTAACAAAGAATTGAAGCACGATGGCGAAACGGTTCTAGTCATTCCTGAACTCTCTAATTTGCATATATTCTCATATTTTAAAAATATATGTGACATTTAATAATGCCTATTTTTCATGATAAAGTTTTTTTTTTCCTGTCACTATTATATTTCTTGGATAGTGAAGGTTTTTTCTTGAAATCTGCTCTGATGAAAAGTGTTATTTTTGATTGAACGAACTACAATGGATCGTTATGGTATAATTCTAAAGTACAGATTCAAAACATTATCTAAGTGTTACAAATACATATTAAGCTTTATATTATGGTATTATAAAATGTCAAGCTGTGAATGATTTTTGAAAGTTGATGACAAATCTATTAGATAGCTCCTAAAAAAGATAGTCTTATTTATTTTAAATAATATATATATATATATGTATATATATATATAAATAATGCATATTCCCTTATATACATAAATATATAGATAGAGAGAGAGAGAGAGAAAGAGAGAGATGTATATATATACATATATATATATATATATATGTATATATATATATATATATATATCTTGACTAATAAAAACGTTTTTACAATCGTTTTAATGTCAATTTATTGTTAGAATGCTTTTATACAAACCCATTCAAATATAATCATTTCTTTTTCTTCATGAAAATTGAAATAAGTGACATTTAAAATTAACAGTAAAACGCAGAAACATCCATAAAATCGTCCTTAAAGATAGATAAAGAGGCTTTTGGTTAAATGTTTTATTTACAAAAATCAAAACTTAAAGTAGTTTCTTTAATTATGTTAATCCTTTATAAATTAGATACAATGGAGATAATTCAGGACAACGGTGCATCCCGT
The DNA here is from genome assembly GCA_963556195.1 of Sepiola atlantica. Taxonomy (NCBI): domain Eukaryota; kingdom Metazoa; phylum Mollusca; class Cephalopoda; order Sepiida; family Sepiolidae; genus Sepiola; species Sepiola atlantica. The sequence continues at coordinate 37,557,365 of OY744548.1, forward strand.
CACATTGTGTAAAATTATATTGATGAATATTCTCCCTTCAGTATTATATATAATACTGATTTATATTAATCGATACACAATCGTATTCAGTATTTATGTTAATATATTATAACTACATAATAAGTTTATATTTTTATATATTATTTATTACAAAATGTGTCATATTATATAATCTGGCCAAATTGGCTGTATTTTAAGATAGATAATTAAAACTTTATTATCTTCGGTGTATTAAGTTTGAATTAATTATGTTATGTAAATACATTTTAAAAAACGGCAAATTAACTAAAATAAATTAAAAATGAAGCAACCTCCTCTAATATAATATATCTGTATATTAATTAGAAAAATTGCTCGACATAATATATTTTTATAGGGGGTCATTTAAATTTAGAAAGAGATAATTGAATCATTTTGACATATCAATTTATATGAGATTACCGAAACTTACTGAAAAATCATTTTGCTTTAAAACAAATTTAAGTATATTTTCATATATTAAATATCAAATTTGTTAAAGTGTAAATATAATTCTGTAAATAGTTTAGGTTTACTTTATTGTAAAACTATAATTCTATTAGTATTTATTATTATTATTATTATTATTATTATTATTTTATCATTTTTTAATTAATAAAATTATTGTAATTGAAAATTGTTTACTTTATTAATAAACCCTATATTTAGTAAGTGGAGAATTCGTTTATTTAAAAAAATTACTTTAATTTGGCCATATTTTTATTTTATTTTGTAGGGAAAAGCTGAAATTATTTAAAACCTAACATTAAGTAATTTAGATTTAATTTTCATAATAGGTAATGCCGAGATTACAAAATGTACATCCATATGTATAGGAATTAAATCTCTTTGATAATTGGCCATTCGATAGTATGTTGTATTTGCCTATTTGTAAGGTACTAAATGTGATTTAAAAGATAATTCAAATTAGTGTTGTTGTAATTATTAAATAAATTTATATGTAAAGTTATTGTTTGTTTTATTTTATGTATATAATAGCTAATATATGCTCCCTTCGATCACATATCTTTGCTAGGCTGAGAGGATAAACGAACTACATACACTGACCCTCAAAGGATGAGGTAATGCTTGGCAGGATGGTAGCATTACTATAGAACATATACTACAACAATATCTCCAAAATAGAGAAAGTATAACAATAGAATTATCTTCCTCATAAAAAGTGAAGGAACAAAGGAAAAAAATATTACACTACCCCTCCCCTAGAAATGAAGAAAGTAGTATCTGGGAGGATGGTTTCCTGACAACATAACATATACTATATTACCCCTTCCCTAAAGGATTACCCCTACACCTAAATAAAGGAGGTGGTAATTCCTGTGAGGGTGGGCATGACAACAGAACCGATACTACACTGACCATCTCATTCAAAGATTATAAAATAATAGATCAAATCAGTTTTTTTTATTTATTTAAAAATGCTTAGTCATAAAAACATTATTTTACTATAACAGATGTTAATTTAAAAAATCATAAAAAATAATAATACGGCGTCGCTAACTGGGGAGTAGAAATGGAAGAGGCAAAGAGGGGAAGTGGTGGCGGGGAAGAGATAGAGTAAGGCCGTCAGTGGCAATCTCTTCCTCCTTTTGTGTTTCTCGCTTATGCTGGTAAGAATTCTTGCGAGCGATATTTTTTAGCTTATCCATTTTTTATCAAATCATTTTAATTAAGTACTATCATATTTATGAAACTATTGCACATATTTAGATAAGATAGTACAATAAAATGCAAATAAATAACATACAGTATTTATTAATTACTTCATGCTTAGAAAATAGATATGCAAATTAGACTATCTAATAACTTCTTTTCGATCGTGCTTTCTCTACTATATATAGAGAGTATTTCAAATTTCTATGTTGTATTATTGTTTTTCATAACAGTTACCCGTTTCGATAGTAATATAGGCGTGATAACTGAAAAAACTTTCGCATTTATTAATTTGGATATATATTAGTTTTTATTATTGTGATTATTAATGTTAGATTTGAAATTAATAGATGTCATCATTTTCATGCAATTATAATTAGGTGGGAATTTATCTTTCTCTATACAATTGGAAGTATTTATTGTGTCCACTGTTATATTTTCATCGGTATTATTTTTGTGGTTTTACTTTTCTTTAGTAAAAAGCAATCATAAGCTTACGGGTTGTAGAGTATCATATTCTAATTGCGTTTTTATTATTAACTATACTGAATTATGGAAACAGTAAAATTCTCAATTAATTAAATGAAGTTTCCTGTGGATATATATGTTATGACATTTACTGAAAACGGTGGTGTCAACCATGTAAAACACATCTTTCTATTTTTCCTTATAACATATATATATTATCTAATGAGTTGAATTCAGATTATTCTTTTAATTTTCTATTATTTTTTTTCAGTTAATGTAATAATGTTTAGGGAATTATTTTTATTTGTACTTTGATAGTACTTTCATGTAACTTTTGTGTATTGCTTATATTATTATTGCTACCCTGCAGTTTTATTTTGTTTTCTATGACGATATTATCCGATAAAATGTTAGAACATTTCTAGCGAGTCATTGTTATCTTTGTTAATGCGATTTTATTATTTAAAAGTGTTTAAATGAGTATCATTAAAGTGACAACAAGTATTTTTTTTTTTTGTTGTTTGCAGATGTGTTCGATATTTTATTAGAAATGTGTGTTAATAAAATAGTTAGGTTTATTAGATGTATTACATAGTATAATTTAGTAGGTGTATGATGTAGTGCATATGTTTTATTGTCCATCTTTAGCCTTACATATAAACGATTTATTATACAAGGGTAAATAAAAATAATTATTAAAACCCTGTTTCGTTTAGTTAACATCGTGCTGTTTATTGACCAGATTTAGACTTAGGCTTCTTTAATTATATTTTTTTAAATAATCATTATAACAGCTTTTGAAATGAATCATAAATGTAAATTAATTACATATATATATATATATATATATATATATATATATATATATATATATATATATATATATATATATATATATATATATGCAGATTTAGTAGGTTTAGAATTTTAATTCTTTAGAAGCTGTATATTAGTGTTAAGATAGTACCGCTGACACTAGAAATAAGCAAAAAAGAATGTTATATATATATATATATATATATATATATATATATATATATATATATATATATATATATATATATATATATATATATATACGGAAGAGGGAGATAGACGAAACATTGATTTTCCGAAGCGGAGCGTAGAATGAAGCGCTTCAAGGAGATTACCTCTTTTTACACACACACACACACACACACACATATATATATATATATATATATATATATATATATATATATATATATATATATGTGTGTGTGTGTGTGTGTGTGTGTGTGTGTAAGCAATTTCTTTCTATTGACATGTGTCTGTCACCGAAAGTCAAATATTTCGATAATTCATAAACTGATTACATGTTGAAGGATCTACTTGATTTTTTTCTGATTGGTTATCGATACGTCAGATTCTCAACATAAGTAGAAAGCTTTTGTTCGAATCGATTAACCTTGAACTTATCAATTCACTTCTGATGACGCTCACACACTTCCCAACATTTTCTGTTTTCTTATTTCTGAAAAATCCCTTATTTTATATTTTCTTACTTTTCACCCAAAACAATCGAAAATGAAATATATTACGCCTATCTAATATATTACCATCGTCATTTAAAATATTAATTATTTAATAAAGATATTCAAATAAAATAGCAATATTTATTTACTAATAATTAGTTGATAACGCCTGGGTTTTTTATGCAAGGACCCTTTTAGAGATACTTGGGATATGTTTACAATAAATATCTTTAGGGATTTCTTGACATTGATTGGAGTAATTTTAAGAATTCTATATTTGAATATGATTTCTGATTTTTACCGAAGATTTCAATCTTATATCGCCCATAAATGTTGGACAGACTTCATATCTGATCACTTACTTAGCCAATCAACCGACGACAGAATAAACCAACTGAACCATCAAAATAGATGCTGCATTTTCTGGCAAGCCGAAAGGTCTAAACCGTCTGTTAGCGACAGATTTTCTAGCCTTTTTTACAGCTTGCCAGAGTTCATGTTTGCTGTTAAACTGTCTACCATTGGAATAAATATTTTTCTCAAGGGTACTCAACAGGTTCGCAATTCGAATTACGTCACAGCCGTTGGGTGGAAAGTCGATGTACGAATCCCCTACAAATCCCTTTTCTTGTAGTAATGTTTTTGTAAACTTTGAAGCGTAATTTGGTGCTTAGTCTTACGTTTGACTAAGTGTTGGGTATCTAGTTTTTATCTAGGAAATCAATGTCACTTTTAGAGTTAATTTTCACTCAGTTCTCGACTTTAAAAAAGATCACAAGTTCCCTGTGAAAAATACCAGCCGATATCATGATCCCACATCCACCTGGTTGTCGTTCAATAAACTATCTTGAATCACGTAGCTTACAGACCACCCTCGCTCCAATTTATCACGCCCATAAAGGGGGATGACCGTGGTTAAGTGGATAACGACACGGAGTGAAGATCTGGGCGTTCCAAGTTCGAATCCAATCGTTTCCACAGTATCACTTTCACTTAAAGATGTTGGCAACCTTCTCGTGGTCCTTCCTGTAAGTACTCGATGTCTTTCCAGAAAGATTTCTGACTAGAAAACCACTGGGGTAACTAATGCCAACACCAGAATCATCTGATTCACGCGAAAGAAGAAGAAGAACGCCTATAAAGGATGAACCTGGACGCGTCTGTGAACAAAACTTTCCTGAAATTGTTTTCATATATTTCTTTTTCCACTGAACTCAGTTTTACGTTACGTTTCTTAGTTAACATCAGTTTCCTGACTCGATTCATTACATCAGAAAATATTCTTAATGCTTTGTATCATTTTTGTCTTCAAACCCGGAGCCTCAACAGTCCGAAATATAAATGAACTACTGACATGGAGATTACTAATGATTTCTCTTCGAATATGTGACAAATCTCTATTTGTTAAAGTTTTTAATCGAGCTTTTTCTCGGTTGAATTCCATTCACACATACTTTCTTGATTGTGAATTGATCCCATTTTTGGACTCTGATGCGAAGACATTCGTTAAATAATTTTCTTTATTATGCAATTCTTTTAATAATTTATTAGTTCGTTTTGCCGAGTCATTAACTTGATTTTAGCGCTTAAAAATAAGCTCTAGTCATAGAAAAATGCAATAATTACAAAGTTTCCGTCTAAAATAAAAATGTAAGGGTTATTCTTTTATTGTCACAACAAAATTAATTATAAAACAAATTACATAATTATATGTCGTATATTAAACATCATGATATCAAATAAATGCTAAAATGGTGCTTGAATATAATATTTTGACGCACTTTATATATATATAGAGAGAGAGAGAGAAAGAGAGATAGAGAGATAGAAAGAGAGACAGGGGGTACATTGCACCCCCTCCAAAAAAGGAGCGCGCTCCTTTTTTCTTAAGAAAGGAGAAAGCTACCTTTTATATCCAGCCGAAGTAGAGCCTGGGTATCGCTAAAGTGGGGTTAAATAGCGTACTTTTATATTATATATATATATATATATATATATATATATATGGATGAAATACACGATATATCATAAAATAAAATACCGTGGAGACAATATGTGTGAAAAAGACAAAAGCAAAAACAAATTAAACATAGGAGGACGTCATGAAAAACAATATATTTACCGATTTCGCTCCCATCAACGTACGTTTTCAGAAAAAAAGTGAATATTTTTAATTTTTTGAAATAACAGCAACAACATAGGAAAGAAAGAAGACGCACAACGGGGCTATTTTAAGCACGCACAACGGGCTGTTTTGATGATGAAAAAAATAAAGAATTATCAGCGCGTGCGATAAAGATGTTAAAATAGGAAAAAGGGTAGAAAGAAAAAAAGAAAAAGAAAAGAAAATAGAGACATGGACAAATTCCGAAAAAGAAGTAATGTTTTAACCGAGATCGGAGTCGTTTCTGTTTTGGTGAGGTATATTGCATTATTAAGGTGCGATTTTTGCCAGATGTTTCGTAAAACAATAAGATCCGGGTCTAAGCTTTATGTCAGATTGTAATGAGAGAAGGATTATAGCACTTTCGATGCATTTGCGGCGTGAGATAGAGAATACAGTTTTGAGGAGGGTGCAGTTTTTAAAGTCAAACTTGTGAGTAAAAGTGTTTCTGTGTATGACTTATGCGTTGGTGTGATTGTTGTTTTCGAGGTCCCGTTTATATTTGTAAATGCAAGATATTATATTTATGGCAATTTCGCCGATATAAAACATCGGATATGATGGACATTTTATTTTGTAAATACCGGCTAGGGAAGACGTGTCCTTAGGGGGTAGGTAGGGACGGGCTTTTATTTTGAGTATATCTTTAATTGTTTTAGGAGTTCGTGTTAATATTTTTATGTCAGATTTGAATTTTTTTTTGTAAGGAAAAAGATATGGAATTATTCGGAAGAACTATATCAGATTTATTTTTATCAATCATGTCGGTGTTATTTGTGCTGGTTGCGTAGTTGTGAGGGGAAGTGTTTGCAGTGTTAGTCTATATTTGGTTGTGCATATTAACGGATTTTCGTCTAGCATTGTGTATGAAAAATTAGGATATTTTAAAGCTTTTTCGGTATAGGCTTCTTCTTGCGGAGGAAAGCAGGGCTACAAGTTCTAAGGTATCTGAGGAATGAGCCTATGATAATTCCGGATTTTATTCCGTTGTTGTGGTCGGAGTAGAAATTTATAAGATATTTTTTACTCGTTGGTTTTATATAGGCTGTGAAGTTTAGTCCGTTTTGTGATGTTTTGCAGAGTAATACCAAACAAGTTGAGGATGTGATTATTTTCTAATTCATAATAGTAAAGGAAATGGTATGTTCAATTTTATTGAGTTTGTCGACTATGTCAGCGAGACTAATGTGATTTGGGCAGATAAGGAGTGTATCATCAATATATCTAAAGTAGTGCGAGTTTTGGGGTAGGATTGATTTGAGGGTTCCGTTCTCTAAAAATCCTATGAAAAGACACGTAAGGGCACCGCTAAGCGGAGGATCCATGCATAAACCAAGTCTATATATATATATTTTAAAAAATTTCAAATAATTTCACAGTTATCCTTACAATATTTTATAGTGTGAGAAATTTTAACTCATCCTTTTTACAGTAATAAGCTCTAGTTTTGGCGATTAAAAACAGCTATACTAACAATATTTCCTGTTTCAGAAAGAACAGTTTTTATACAAAATAAGTTCCAAAGCATAAAGTTTATTATTTCGCTTATGCTTGCTACGAGCTGTCTCGAAATATAATGCTAAATTAATGTTTGAAGACAGGGTGACAATGCGAACAATAATCATAGAAAATGTTGCATTGTTATAATGTGTTCAAACATAATTAGAACATTATATATCTGAAACGTTCGTAGCTTTTTCTTCTTTCGTGCAAATCAGATGATTCTGGTGTTGGCATTAGTTTCCTCGATGTTTTTATAGTTAGAAATCTTTCTGGTACTTACGGGAAGGACCACGAGAACGTTGCCAATATCCCTAAGTGAAGGTGGTACTGTGGAACCGACTGGATTCGAACTTGGAACACCCAGGTCTTCAGTCCGTGTCGTTATCCACTTAACCACGGTCACCTCCCGTTCGTAGCTAATATAACTGACATACTATTGTAGTATGTATGGAACTTGTTTTTAATTTTAATAAAACGTGCCATATCTTAATGGAATAAATCAATAACGTATGTTTTAAAGATGCGTTTTCGATGTAAATTCTATTTAAAATAAAAGTTTACAATCACTAAAGGCGTACGTTAAAGAGTTACATTTAAAGAATATGTGTTCTTAATGTGTTTTGCAAGGATACGTTAAATAGTATCATCCTGATGTTGTCATTGCTGTTTTTGTTATTATTGTTAGAAATGATGATTTCTTGTTTTTCTTCTGAAGACTGTAAGGGCCGAAAAATCACCGGGGTAGACATAAAACCATATTGTTCCTAAAAACGTCAGCTAAACTAAATGGTCAATATTTATTCTTTTTTTAATAGCAGGCAGTTTTTCTACTGTCAGCGAGAATAAATGTGGTGGAAATGTGTTGTGCCACATCTGCTACGATATCGGCGACATCTGTCCGTCGCGTAGTAATGGTTTCCTTCAAAAAGGGCGTTTAGAAAGAAAAATAACTACTTTCCTATGACACTAAGCCAAATTTATATGATCGATGCACTCCTATTTGAACCAGATAGTCACTAAATATATGGGATAAAGCTAGATACACAGGGAGAGGCAGGGGTGGAAGGAGAAATGTACACTGACGACATCATACCATCTACATATAAAGACGTTATAGCGCCGTTTCCCTTATTCGTCAGTATAAAACACGTAGTACAAAAAGATTTAAATGGTAAAGCACATTATTTCGTGAAGACTAAATGCGTGCTAAACTGCTCTCTATGGACATTTATCCTTCATCTATTTGCATAAGTAGCTGGGATAGAGGGAAACAGAGAAAGAGGAAAGTCCCAATTTGCCTGTATCCTCTTATCGGTGTCTCGTCTAATTCTCATCTGACGTCACAGCAACACGTTTTCTTGTATTCATGTTTTTCTTCTCTATACAAAGTAGCTAATAGATAGAGAAAGAGAGAGAAGATAGCATAAATCGAAACAGAAGTCAGCATGTACAAATATATAAGCTAACTCTAAAAAATTGAATCGTAAATAAAAATAACAAACATTTCTCAAATCCAACCGTATTTAGTATAAATAAACTTCAGTTTATGCTTAAATCTTAATTAAATTCACTGAAACGATTACATGAACAGAACATGTAACTTTACTTTATCGAAAGCCAGAGAAATGAAATAAGAAAACTCGCATTCAACATAAACAATTACATCTTTTATAATTTCCGTGGCCCTTTTAAATGACAAATTACACAGTGAAATATATTTTATCTGATATTAAAATCATAATCGCATTCATTTTAAATAATATGCCTTCGTCACCTCCATATCGGTTCGAAAAGTTCTCTACTTAAAATACTTGGAACAAAACTTTTTAATAATTTCATTTGTGTAAACACGAAATAAACACTTTTGCATTAATAAATATAGAATAGATAAACATTAACATTTTGGTAATGTCGATAAATATGCATTTACCTTTGAAATATGACCGTAAAGAAAAGAAAAAAAGGAAATCAATTTGCCTGGAATATAGTCGGGGTGTTAGAGGCGTTGAAAGAAATACAATAAAAAACTGTACTACCATATAGGCAAGAAGGAGAACCTACCACTATTCGCATGTCTATAGCTTTGCTATATATTTATCCATTAAATAAAACACTTCCTCTCAACAGAACTATCTGTTATATTGAAACGAAAAATAAATTAAAAAATAATAATAAAATATAGCTAATTAATAAAGTATATTTTAGCACAGAAATATGCAAATTAGATAACCTTGTTACTAAAATCACATATACATACGGAGTATATAAAACAGATGGGCTGATGCTATTGTGTAAACTTGAATGAACTTGAGAAAAAGCGTTTTGAGCTCACCTTAAATGCGAGAAATGAGCCTCAATTTCGCATTAATTAATTTAGATCAAATCGAGATGTTTATATAAGGATTTTAAACATCATACTCAGTACTCATAATCCAGACACACTTTGAATGAAACTACGATATCGACGCATTAGAAGACTTATTGCTTATTAATATTAATGTGAATAATGTATAAATATTATCTAATCATAAAAAACATTCGTATACAATGTTGACCGCGTTGGATGAACCAATCAAAATGAGCATAAGCGCTCAATCGTGCATTTTCGCTATTAAAAAGAATGCAAATAAATTGCTTATATATATATATATATATATATATATATATATATATATATATATAAAAGAACCTAACAATTAAAGGAGTATGACATAGATTGAAGTAAATCGACCAGGAAGTCAGTTATCAATTGGTAAGCTATCAAAATAGACTCTTGGGACCGCTTTTGCCAACCGAAAGAGAGACGCAACGCCGCTACGCATTAAAATTAGTGTTTAAGAATTAGCAACCCATATCTGACCGTTTATTGGATGCTTTGTAGCTTCTATAAAATAAACAAAGATCACTCAACCACGAAATATACACTCACGTAGTTAATTGACGACCGATGCAGACATCCATTATTGTTTGGATATTGGGTTTCAAAAACGGAATAATCACCAGTGTGGTTGTCTTCCTTTTGTTTCTAGAAACAATGGATACACCATTCATGCTTGATGTCTAGTTTATAGTAAAACACGGTTCGTGTAAATATTGACTGAATCCCACGATCCGGCAATAGTTAGTTTTAGTGACAAAAACACCATCCTAAAAAAGTAAACCTGAAGAAGTTCCTGCGGCGCCGTCTCCATTAAACTTCAGTATAAAAACTTTATATTATGGATTATTCTAACTACTATTCCTATCTTGGATGCTATTCTAATGTTTTGGTCGAAGTAACATCCGACCTTCTTCAGGTGTGTCTTGTCGAACTCGGTAACCTTTATGTCGAACACTGGAATCTGTATAGAATTTCCAATGGAATCCTTCTTTAATCCACGGAGGCATATATATGACCCTGTAATATTATATTTGCATATACATGAGCTAATAATTATATATATATATATATATATATATATATATATATATAAGAAATGAAATATATATATATATATATATATATATAAATATATATGTATAATCAATAGTAATAAAGTAGTAACCTTACATGTCTAAAATTGAGATGTTACCACACTTTATTTCTGGAACGCTAGCTGTATAGACTAGAGCCTCGACCAACTTTTAAAAAAAAAGTATTAGTTATTAGTGACAGTAGACATAGGGAAACTCCTAAATGTATCATCAATTGGAATAAATACATAGACTATTCTACCAAGTCTCATTCAAAGAGGGTAAACTCTCTTTACCGAGATAAAAAAAGTCACACTTTCAAGTATTATATATCATTGATAAGCTACTATTCACTGATGGATGGAGTATTGTTTCCAAATCTGGGCTAGTGCACAAACCACTAGCTTTTCATTCTTGGAGAGTGTGCATATACACATCTCTAACCTAATAGGTCTCAACCCGTCTACCAAGCTCTAGTTCTAGCCCCAGTCGTGTTGTTGCAATATTACACCCCTTGTGCTTGTTTTACAAGTCCGTCTATGGAATGCAATCTAATGAGAATACTGCACGTACCCTGCAGTGTAAATACCCCCGACTACCCCGACTAGCAGCACGACTCCACACCTTTACTGTAGAGGACCCAATATGCCGGAAGTACTTCTGCTTTGGTAGCTTTTTTCATCAGACTGCTTGCTTTGAAAAGTAACTCCTTGTTTCCTGTTACCCCGACTGTACCAACATGCAGAAATTTAAATCTAATGTAAAAAACATATATTGCTGCGCACCTCCCCACTTAGGATGTCTCCTATAAATCTGGCTTCTAATTGCAGTAACCTCTTATGTCTCAGCGGCATGTGCCTTGTTTTAAGTGAAAAGTTTTTTAAAAAACCGAAGAAAATGGTCAAGCATCTAAGCACAGATCAGGTTAAACGTCGCTTAACTAGGATACGGAACACGTGTCTCAATGATATATCGCAATAGGTTCAGACCTTTAATGCATTTATTTTGAATTCAATGAAGTTTTATTGAAATAAGTTGATTATTTATAACAGGTGCACGCACTTTTCTCAATAAATTTCTAATGTTGGATATTTGTTATTGTCATATTCTATTACATCGCATTTGTTCGGCGGAAAACAAAAATACTGATGAACAAGGGTCTACTCTGATAGGGGCCAGATTAGAAGCAGAGGAACCTACTGCGCGTATAGAGATCAACCTGTGTGGCGGGTTGTGTGCATGATGTTTGTTCACATTACATTTAAAGTTATGCATGTTGGTACGGTCTGGGGCACGGGAAGCAACCGGTCTGAGAAAAGATGATATTAGAGTTGAAAATCTTCTGGAATCCGGGTAATTCTACAGTTAAGGAGTGAGATTTGCTATTTGTTGGGTCTCCTATAAATTTGGCCTCTAATTGCAGTAACCTCTTATGTCTCAGTTGCAATGTGCCTTGTTTTAAGTGAGAAGTTTAAAAGAAACGGAAGAAAATGGTCAAGTATATAAGGACAGATCAGGTTAAACGTTGCTAAACTAGGATACGGAGGTTCAGATCTTTAATGCATTTATTTTGCATGCAATTAAGTTTTATTGAAATAACTTGATTGTTAATAACAGGTGCACGCAATTTTCTCAATAAATTTCTAATGTTGGATATTTGTGATTGTACTATTTAATTACATCGCATTTGTTCGGCGGCAAACAAAAATACTAATGAGCAAGGGTCTACTCTGATAGGGGCCAGATTTGAACTAGAGGAAGCTACTGTGCGTATAGAGGTCAACCTGTTTGGCGGGTTGGGTGGCATGATGTTTGTTCACATTACATTTAAAGTTATGTGTGTTGGTACGGTCTGGGACACGGGAAGCAGGCGGTCTGAGGAAAGATGATATTAGAGTTGAAAATCTTCTGGCAACTGGGTAATTCTACAATTAATGAGTGAGATTTGCTGTTTGTTGGGTCAAAGCGAATCTCATCAGTAATTGTCGTAGACACACAGATTAACAGAAAATGGGAAAATGCGCAAAATTATGTGCTGAAATCTATTTTGAAATTTGTTAATTCTTTTTTGTCACATATTCTCGTCTTAAAATGGAAGATTTTTGTTTTTGTATTTTATTGCCACTGAGTCGTAAGATGCTAGTGTGATCAGGGGACAGTTTTATGAGTTCATGGTAGAGATACAAAATCAACAATGGCCTTTGAGCTGGTGAATCTCAGTCACATTTGAGGGTTCTTGATAAGGCGCAGAAACGTATCTGTTATTTGATTGGCGACATCTTTTCTTCTTCTCTTCACGCTCTATCTCTCTCTCTCTCTCTCTCTCTTTCTCTCTCTCTCTTTCTCTCTCTCTCTCTCTCTCTCTCTCTCACAGACGTAATGTTTCTAGTCTTAGCCTTTTCTATAAAGACTATTATGACATGTGTTCTTCTGAGTTGAGTGATCTATTCTCCGCTTCCTTTGTTCCAGCTCGTTTAGTCTAGTGGTCTCCACTAATTCACTGTTTTGATATCACATTGTAATACTGCTTCCTATTCCAGTAGATTCTTTCCAAGAACTGCGCGCTTGCAGAACTCTCTTCCTGCTGATTGTTTCTCTCCTACTTGGACTTTTCAAGACTAAAGCCAACAGACATCTCCTGTTTTTGCGATAATCTATTTCGTACTTGTTAGCTCTTTACATCAAGTCGCTTCATGCCGTATCTAGAGCGATTTCTATTTAAAAAAAACTTATTGCATTGATCTACAATAGTACGAGTGTATAAACTGAATAGAACGATAGTAGAAAAGTTTCATTTTTAATAAGAAAAGAATGTAAAATATATACAATGAATCGAATAAACAAAAACAAGCTTGACTTATTTGTATGTGTATTTATATTTTACTGGTAATGAAAAGGTTCAGATTATCATAAGTATGTTGGTGGATCGGTTAATATTGGAAAGAAAACGTTAACATTGTCGCAACATTTCTTGCTAATGTAATTTTGATGTATTTTTTTTAATAATGAATTTTAAAAAATGTTCAAGAACTCTGAAGTCAAGAAGGACATTGGATCGAAGATGCTTATACCAAATTGTGGTTAGTTAGAATCTTAGAACAATCGTTTAACTGTGGTGCAGCGACACAGATACACACAACTATGTTTCTATCGTCAGTAAAAACAATATCAAAATTTACTTAATATCATGGTAATATAAAATCGTTCATATTTCGGCAAGGTGTTTGTGGTTTAGTGGTAAAACGCCAGACTCAGACAGTAATGTCGTAGGTTCGAGAATTTCCCAGGTTATCCATGCTGATGAATGCTGATAGTCAGAAACACGTGTCCATGGATTCCTTTTGTGTACGTTAAAATAATTAATAAATATATGTATATTTAAAATAAACAAATAAAGACACGTCCTATTAAAAAAGGAAACGACTAAATGCAATACGTTTTACCGCTTAGGAAGTGGGAAAATACTAAGAAAACAGCTATGTTTCTATCACCAGTGAAAACAATAACAAAAATTACTTAACATTATGTACATATTTTGACAAAGTGTTTGTGGTCTGGTGGTAAAAGGCCAGACTGCAGAAAATAATATCCAGGTTCGATCTTTGCACATGTTAACCATGCTGATTACGACTGATAGCCAGAATCACGTGTCCATGTATTCCTTTTTTTGTACGTAAAAGTTATATGTATATATATATATATATATATATATATATATATATAGCATGTATAAAAAGTCATTTGAAAAAGAAAGAAATGTTAAATAGTAGGTTTTACAAGAGCGAATATAAAGTATTTTATTTACAAAACTATACATTACAGTGTCTGTTAAGTGTACTCATGTTTCATCGATCTGGAGTAGAAACAGGCTAATAGAAACAGATCGACTTGTGTTAAAAGTCGATATGTTTTTACTAGTTTGTTTCTACTCCAGACCCGGCATGACCAGACCGATGGAACCTTGTATACCAAACAGATACTGTAATGTATATTTTTTAAATAAAATACTTTAGCCACGCATACGAGTCGTAAAAAGGCGAAACACGTATCTGTAGATAATTACATTTTAAAAATATATGTAACTCTTCATATATAGGCAATACATCGATGAAGGGAAAATGTATTCCAATGTCAGAAAAAATGATCCATGGTTGAGCTTAACTCTATGGCGTCCCGGTTTCGAATCTAGCCAGGTTCAGCCACACTGATCAGTTGTAAGACGACGAAACATGCGTCTGTGGAGAATTATATTTAATATATATATATATATATATATATATATATATATATATATGTGCGTGCGTGTGTGTGTGAGACAGTGAACCACATAATTAGAAAATGTATCTAATTAAACAAATTTGAGCGATGTGTACTATGTACTAATTAACTTCTGACTAGTGTTCATTTAATTTCTTTCTTATTTTTTTTTCGTTCATTTATTGAAACATTCTAGCATTTCTTCTGGGCCAGTTTCGCTGTCAGCAGTCTTCTGCAATTTTTTGTAAAACAAACAAACAAGTCAACAAACAGACAAGTGAAAGTTTCACTTTCGCATTCAGCACCCGATTCAATGTATCCACTCAACACCGTAAAAGTCACAAAAGAGAACGAAGCCAGCGAGAATTTATAAGGCCTGAAAAAATAGGTGGAGGGAGTCTGCAAGTTTATGCTGAGTGCCCGATCGTAAAAAAAATAAAAAATAAAAAAATCTTAAAAGAGAGGGTCATGACGGGATAGCGGCCGGTAACCAGAAAGAGATGCGCCCCCAGGCATGTCGTTTAGTTGAATCGGCCAGCTGATGACAATCTACTAACACAAGTCAGGTCGGCCTTAATTAGAATATATGGTCGGGGATGAGCGGGTGTCAGAATGGGGTAAGGGTCTTAGAATGGCATCGAATAGAAACTAGAATATGGGTGACAATGGGGGTGAGTGATGAGGGTATCGGGTGGTTAGCGTAGGTGAGGAGAGGGTTAATGATGACCCTGAGGAGAATAGTGAGAAATGCAGACAGATGTGGGTTTCTCCCCGCGGAAAGGGGTTCGGGATGAGTTGACGTTTTTGTAAAAAATAGGGTTGCGACGAGGAAGGAGGGAATTGCTAAAGAATAAGATTGAAAAAATTGCATGAAAATAAATTATAATGGAATAAAGAATTTTTAAATAATGAAATAAAAATCAAATCGGAAAGAAAAGAATTGTGCACAGGAATGAAAAAGAATGGAACGAAAGAAAGAATGAACGAAAATTGAAAGAAAGAAATAGGAAAAGAAGAAAGAAAAGAAAAGAAAATAGAAAATTATTAAAAGAACATGAATTAAAAGAAAGAAAAAATAGAAATAAGAAAGAAAGAAAATGGAACAAATAAAGGATAGAAAACAAACAAAAAGAAGATAGAAATGAAAAAGAAAATGAAAATAAATAAATAAAATAGAAGGAAAAAATGAAAAACAAAAAAATAATGAATGAAAGAAAATTGAATGAAACTGGAATGAAAGTAATAAAATAGAAAAATCGGAATAAAGAAAATGGAAATGAATAAAATCGAAATCTAGAAAGAATAGAGACAACAGGCAGAAAGATAGATAGAAAATTGAAAAAAAAAGAAATAAACTAGAAAGAAAGAAAGAAAAGAAAAGAACGAAAATGGAAAGAAATAAGAATGAAAAAAGAACAAATAAATAAAAAGTAATAAATTAGAAGGAAAACATTAAAAGATAGAAAATTCAAAAAGAAAAAGCATTAAAGACAACATAAGAAAAAATGGAGAGAAAAAATTAAAGAAAGACAATGGAAAAAAGATGAGTTACTTCAGTAAGAAACATGATATGTGTAGAATTATATGGATGAAAGAGGTAAAACGAAGAAAAAAAGGAAGAGAGAATAGAAAAAGAAGAAAAGTGAGAATGAAAATGAATGAAAATGAATGAAAGTGTATAGAAAAGTAATAAATGAGAAAAGTAAAAGAAAAGAGACGGGAATAGAAAACCACTTTGGCAGGATCAAAATAAAGATAACAAAACGAAGAAAGGTAAAAATAGGGAAAATGTGAGAAAGAAATAAAGAGAGAAGAATAACATTTGTAAAATAAGAAAAAGAATGAAAAAGGAAAAAATTGAAGTATAAACATCATAAAATAGGAAAGATTGAAGAAAGTGCGCAATAAGCTTAGTTTATTGAATACAAGAAATTATGAAAAAGAAAAAAGAAAAATAGAAGAAAGAGAATCGGAAAGAAGTAACGAGACGCATGACTAAAAGACATTGGTAAAAAGAAAGAGATAACAAATGAAAGTGGCAGATAAACTGACAGAAGAGAGAACGAAAAAAGAGTGACAAATAAAAAGAAAAAGAAGGAAAGAAAAAAACAGTGACAAATAAAAAGAAAGGAGAGAGAAAGAAAAATGAGTGACAAATAAAAAAAGAAGAGAGAAAGAAAAATAAGTGACAAATAAAAAGAAAGAAGAGAGAAAGAATAAATAGTGACTAAAAAAGAAGGAAAGCAAAAAGAGTGTCAAATAAAAAGAAAAAGAGAGGAAGTAAAATGAGTGACAAATTAAAAAGAAAGAAAAGTGAAATAAAAAAGAGTGACGAATAAAAAAAAGAGAGAAAGAAAAACAAGTAAGAAATTAAAAGTAAGAAGACGGAAAGAATAAAAAGTGACAAATAAAAAGAAACAAGAGAGAAATAGAAAGAAAAAAATATATAATGGTGAAAAGAGAGTTTTCAGAGAGAAAAGAAACACAGAAAATTGACGAAATGAAAGAAAGACGAAATATTGGTAAATGGTAATGAAAAGCGGTTGAAATAATTGCAGAATATTGGTGAAATGAAGAAAACTAAGCTACAGATGGGAAATCTACACAGACAGAACGAAGGTTAGAAGTAAGAAAGTAAAAGTGATGAAAAATCAGGGAAATAAAGACGAATAATCTAAAAAGCGAAAGGGCATTACAAAATATTAACGAGAGAAAGAATAAAGATTGATGAAAATAAAAGAAACAAACGAAATGAAAGAAAATACAAATAAATCATGAAGAAAGAAAAATGAATAAAAAAGAAGTATAAAATATAAAGTATAAAGAAATGTGAAAAAATGCAATGGTGAAATTAGGTCAAACACTGCAAATTAAATTATCCGATTTAATTGGATAAATACACACGTTGTAAATAATGAAATGCGTTTTTTTAATGAATAACGTTTATTTACTCTTGTCATCCATATTCAAGTAGTCTGTAATTGACTAACAGGATCCTCGGTTAAAATAAGTTACCTTTAGTAGAATAAATATGTGTTTCAAGTGAACACTTAAAGTGTCATGTTAGATAAAAAAAAATTAATATAAATAAGTACTGAGTTTCTTTAAAAAAATATAATATATGGCATTCATGCATATATATACAAATAATTTATTTACAAAACTATATATTATTTGTATTTAGCTCTCACTTTTTTGCGATGGAGCACTTTATTGATTTCTTTTCAACATAATCTGAACCACAAACTATATATATATATATATATATATATATATATATATATATATATATATATATATATATATATATATATATAACATTTAAAAACAAAAAAACGCCGAATAAAAACAGCACTAGCGAACAATTACTGGAAGATCAAAGAAAGTAGACGCTCACCAATAATCGAATGGAAAATAGTACGACACCCCAGTACATGTAGAGCTTTAGATGGGCAATGTAAGTTATGTCTGAATGAGAAATTTGAAATCCTAAACTTTAAAGAGCCCTCCAAAACCTATTGGACTGGAGTAGTGAAATCGCAAACAACTGCTTACATAGTATTACATTTACTTTAGGATAACAATACATAACAAATAAATAAATAACCAAATAAATTAAAAAAAACTAAACTAACACATAAAAATAGAAATACAAGCACGCACGTGTTAAAGTAAAGTCACCTATTAATTCGACACAAGAACAAAACAGAGATGAGTCACCCTTTAACAAAAGAATAGCAAGTAAAATATAATGAACCTTTGCTTGTTAGAAACCCTACTATTGGCTAATATAAGCATTCACCCGTTTGGCGAGAATAACAGAAAATCTGATTGGTTAACTAACTAAACTAGACACCATGTGTATATATTAAAAACTCCATGTATTTTAGTCTGACGATTACATACGAAGATTAAACGTGGAAGCCTCTGTGTAGCTTAATTGCCATAAATATAGTTTGATAACTTACTACCTAGCTCTACTCACGTATTAAGCACTGTTGAAGTAAATACTGAAAATGGATACATAAAATATTATATTTCCTTATAACATTTATTTGGATGCATGAAATTATATATATATATATATATATATATATATATATATATATATATATATATATATGACAATGCAAAAACAGTTATTTTACATAATTCAGATCGATTCTTATGTGAATCGAGGTCCAAAGCCAAATAAAGCCTGGTATTAAAACCTTTAAATGGTTTGTATTAGTTGTATTATTCAGACGACTGTTCTGATCTTGGATGTTATTCTCACAACGTTTCGGCTAATGTACCCTCCGACACTTTAAGGTGCAACTGACAAGATCCAACTGACAAAGATTCCCGAGTCCGAACCAGATGTACTTATGAAATTCGGATTTCATTGTAATAATAATCCAATTAATACAATTATCAATCCTGACTTAAAAATTAGTCCTACCGAATAATCCAAATACTCCAACTTAGAAATAGGAATGGAGTAGGCAGAAAAGATGGAATAAATGCTTTAAAACCTGAGCTCAAATGTCAATCCATAATGAAAACAAATATATATTTGCCATGGTTGTATTTACAAAAAATAGTACGCCATCTCAACTTTTCTATTCAATAAATTTGGTGATTTAAATAGCATTTTTTGTTACTGAATTTACGCGTTTTAAGGCGAGTGCCGATTAAGTTTTAAAATTAAACGTTGTAAAGCATGATCGTCGGAAATGCAACAACTGGTATATGGTAATTTTCTCGGTTGCTTTATCATTCTCTCTCACACACACGCACACGCACACGTACACGCACACGCACGAGGTTTCTCTGCAGAAGGCCGTTTTTGTGTTCGCGCCTTCTTTTTTATGGGCAGTCATTCACTGTAATTAAACAAGAAATTGACCCAAAATGAAACTTTGTTCGCAACAAGAATTAAAATGGGAAGACATCAATTAGCAAACATGAAACTCTCATTAGAAATATTTTAAAATACCATGCCATGTTATGCAAATCCGTTTGAAATTTAAAAAATAAAAACGCTGTCCAATATGTAAGAATTATCTTAAAAAATAAAAACGGAACTATTATGGACTCCAGTTCGAATCCTGTCGGGAAAAATGAATACTTCATCGATGAATTATCAGCATGTTGTGTACATCTCTATAAATTAAACTATATATATTCAAAATCAGCTCGTTTTATTTCTCATATACTTTATGATTATGGACCCTATAGGCCTAGACAGTTTGTCTAGTACATATATATATTAACATAAAATAATATATTGTGCATATATATATATATATATATATATAGGTGTTGCAGCCACATCAGACACGTAACAAATATTATAACTGTTTATAAGTAAATATAACTTTTTCTGATTTTTCCTGCATTTTAAATTTATTTTTCTGTTTGTCTTTATTCACACATCTTGTTTTTCACATCATTTCAGTTTTATGATATATCATGCATTTTAACCTCATATATATATATATATATATATATATATATATATATATATATATATATATATATTGGTACAAAAATATTAGTACAACATTCGTACCGTCGGTTTCAAGCACAGAAGAACTTAGCCATACGGCTCTCTTTAGCTTCTTTAAACCGACGGTACGAATGTTGTACTAATTTTTCTGTTCCAAAATAAATAAATATTACGCTCTTAATTTTTAATTTTTAATTTTAATTCTTAATTAATCGAGCAGTCTGCTGGGATATTTCCTGTTATATTACAAAGAAGTTATATATATATATATATATATATATATATATATATATATATATATATATATATATATATATATTGAATAATTTTTAACGCCAATACGTAATTAAAGAAAAATGAATTATTCGGGACTATTAAAAGAATTTTCACTGCTATTGATTATGTTAAATTATTCATTCCATGAAATATGCCAGTATACTGAAATCATATGCCCTTAATAGGGTTAAGATGTAAATTCATATACACTAAATGTACAAAAGCAAGGAAATTCCCAAACTTTTAAACTTTTATTGGCATTAAGGGTATGCGAGCACAACAGGGCTATGTATTTTACTGGTAGGAATTTTTTATACGCGCACCTCACACACTTCATCCACTCATGCATAGAGATTTATACTGTAGTTATCTGATCATGAAATGGTTTGGTTGATATGTAGCCATACCCTTAATGACAATAAAAGTGTAAAAATTTAGGAATTTCCTTGCTTTTGTACATTTAGTGTATATGAATTTTCTATCTTAACCCTATTAAGGGCACATGATTTCAATATACTGACATTTTTCATGGGATGTCACTACTTTTGTAAAGGTCATGCCTCAATATAATGGTCATTTTAAAGTTTTTTTGAATTTTCTTGAAAACTAACGTATATGGTAAACTGAAATTAAAATGCCATCAACTAGACCCTAGAACCTCTATATCTGCCAAAGATCAGCTGAATCCATCAAATAGTTGATGAGGTACAGAATGGCACATACGTACGTACATACGTACGAACACACAGATAACATGATTTCATGATTGAACTTTCTGGATCTCTGGGTTGCCTTGACTAATGATGCTGCCATTCTACACACTTATAGAACCTAACAAATAAAAATTTTGTGCAAAGTTTTAACTAATTTGATTTATTGGTTTTTGAGTTATGATTGATCAAAGAAATGAGATTTCCAGCATAGGCTATTCGTGAAGTCTATTAAGGGATAGAGCGCTCTCGCACTCCCGTTGATTTATTTATTTTTATTATCGCTTATGTTTGAATTCTTGTTTAAAAACATGACGTAAACCATAAATCTATGACGTCACGCCAGAATTATAATTATTTTATTATTCTTATGTTTATTATCTACATATGAGAAAATCTAAATAGCCTAGTTCGTAGAACATCATACTAAAGATCTCAAGGTTTCGGTTTCGATTTCCGGTCATGTGATCCGCTTTATTTGTTGGGAATTTATGATTTAATATTAATGCAATATTTCTAAAAAAAAAGTGAAACTATTTCTAACGGACAGAAAGACACAAAGAAGCACAGGAAAATGTCCCTTATATTATGAGTGGGTAAATAGGATTACATCTGTTATCTTTATCTATAACCATAATGTATATTTGAAATAAAACCGGGTTGCTTTTAAATATAAACTGTATCTACTTCCAAAATGCTTCATGAAAATAAAGGAGAAATATATATGATCTTATTTTACAGTTTACGAAACGGAATTTCTCACTCTCCTCAGATGACATCTGGAGTTAACGATTAAGTAGATATGTGACGACAATATTATGCATTTTGAACACTATAAATATAATAAAAATGATGGAAATAATATTCCACCATGATGGAAAAGGAAAAACAAGAATTATTGATATATACATCAACGTTTCGTCTTTATTTCAAGAATTTCTTAAAATCAATGATCTACAGAAAGTCTTGAAATGAAAACAAAAAGTTAATGAATATATAAATAATACTGTGTTTTCCTTTTTTTCATTTCCCACACTATATAAATGTTTTTGTATATATATATATATATATATATATATATATATATATATATATATATATATATACATATATATATATACATATATATATATATAAATATATATATATATATATAATGAGATGGGTGTTACTACAGTTAGAAACTCCGTTGAAATGATAAACTTTGAAAATTGAGAAACCAGACAACTTGACGCGAGATTTTGCCAAATAAATGAAATATTTATAAAATCATTTTTTTAATCAAAATTTTCGGTTTTATAAACCCTAATCATTATAATACAAGACCAGCGATTTCTTCGGGTGTTATTGAAGATATCTTTGTTAGTTAAATGTCCGATGTCTGTAGTAAAGAGCTCTGGCGACAACATCTCGCATCAAGTTGTCTGGTTTCTCAATTTTCAAAGTTTATCATATCAACGGCGTTTCTAACTGTAGTAACATCAATCTCATTAGTGTACACACACGCGCCAGCACTCTTCACAACGGCTATCGGACATTAAAAAAAAACAATCACTTTAATAACACCCATAGAAATAACCGGTCTTCGGCTACGCCTTAAGAGATCGGCGATTAAGAACAAAAAGAGAAGGAGAAAAAAGAAAAAGATTGTCTGTATTACCATGATTAGGGTTTATAAAACCTAAAATTTGGATTAAAACAAATGATTTAATAAATATTTCACTTATTTGACAAAATCTCGCGTCAAGTTGTCTGGTTTCTTAATTTTAAAAGTGTATATATATATATATATATATATATATATATATATATATATATATATATATATAACTGTGTCCATCGCTTTATTGCAGATTACAAAATAATCAATATTTCAGTAAATATAAGTTATAAAACGCTGAAAATTACACCATCCAAGGACTGTATTAAGGTGAGATAAATCCTAAAATTTCATCAAAATTCATGTCATATTTAAAAAGTTATGTTATTTTTTTAATATTCAAGGAATTTTCACCGTCCATCGCTTTATTGCAAGTCTTCTAAGATAATGTTTTAGCTCAATAAAACAATACCAAAGCATCATAAATTTATATTGAACACATTTTCTGG
Source organism: Sepiola atlantica (assembly GCA_963556195.1). Taxonomy (NCBI): domain Eukaryota; kingdom Metazoa; phylum Mollusca; class Cephalopoda; order Sepiida; family Sepiolidae; genus Sepiola; species Sepiola atlantica. Next base: position 37,580,984 of record OY744548.1, read on the forward strand.
GGAAAATTAACAAAAAGAAAGGCACATCCTGAGGGCTAAGTGTCAAACAAACGAATTATTTGTCCACATATCCCCCATGTTTTGAAATTACATTAAACAACCCTTTGTCCACCGAGGAGGTCAATTGTTTGATCTAAGATGGAGTAATGGTTCTGGCAACGTCGACTATTTTGTTCCAAAGGGCATCCTTCGAAGAAAACTGCTCTCCTCCCTCATAAACTCCTCGTTTCAATATTGACCATAGGTGTTCGATGGGGTTAAGGTCCTGAGAACACGGTGGCCAGGACATGAGGGTTTCTCCAACAAAGCCCTGAGATCCAAGGAAGGATGTAGTTGCCCTAGCAGCATGAGATGGGGCATTGTCATGCATAAAAATAATCTTAAAACGACGTGACAAGGGAAGATCATCTAGCCATGGTAACAAATTCTCATTTAGAAAGGCAGTGTAGGCATTGCTGGTGAGCTTGACACCTTCTGGCACTCGGAATGGTCCACATAGCTTAACCCCAATAATTCCCGCCCAAAACATTATGCCTCCACCTCCCTGTTGGCGACGAAATCTATAAGGCGTTGGAGTTCCATTTGGATTCCAAACTTTGGCCCATCCGTCCGGTCCATCAAGGGTAGCACGAGCCTCATCTGTAAACAGAACATTTTGGCAATCCATTTTCATATATTTTTGTGCCCAAGCCAATCGTTTTTCTTTGTGGGTTTGGCTCAATGGAGGCCTTGGAATAGGTTTGATGTTCCTTGCCATTTCATTCAGTACATTGCATCGGGCTTGTCTGGACCTTGGTATGACTCCAGCCCTTGCAAAAATTGTTGCACTGGTGCTGTTTGGGTTGCGCACAATCTCTCTACGAATTTTTCGAAGATCCCGATCAGAAAGGTTCCTCCTTGTGCCCTTATCTTTCCTGGACTTGATGTTGGGGTTCTTGACGAATGTAGCTAAAGTTCGGGGATCCCTTTTTAGTTCTGTGGCTAAATTTATGATCGAGAGTCCTTCTGCTAGTCCTGCAATAATCCTCTGCTTCTCGGTAGCTGTTAAACGTCCTTTTTTGGCATTTTATGAGACCTGCAATAAAGCAATGGACGGTGAAAATTCCTTGAATATTAAAAAAATAACATAACTTTTTAAATATGACATGAATTTTGATGAAATTTTAGGATTTATCTCACCTTAATACAGTCCTTGGATGGTGTAATTTTCAGCTTTTTATAACTTATATTTACTGAAATATTGATTATTTTGTAATCTGCAATAAAGCGATGGACACAGTTTATATATATATATATATATATATATATATATATATATGCTTATTTTTATTTACACAGACATGTACAAAATCTGCAACATCTTTTGTATTATTTTTTTATTTTAATTTTTATTTTAACATTTTAATTCTTAACGGTCACAACCACGTGACTTTCCACATTTTGAAATTTTAAATTTCTTTTCTTTTTTCTCCATTTCATTCTTTCCAAATATGATCTAAAGTAAAGATCGGATTCTAACTCTGTCTGATGAGATCTCAGTTTATAATAGCTGTTGATCGATAACATCGACATGCCAGTGTCACAGATTTTGTATGTGTAAATAGAAATAATCATATATAAAAGCTCTATTTGATAATGAGCACTTTTTTATAAACCCGGTTGAAATCATTTGGATTACTATCCTGTGGATGTTTTACCTAGATTATATATATATATATATATATATATATATATATATATATATATACTATTTTATATGTAAAGGGTGATTATCTTTTCTGTGTAACTTTCTGAAAATAAGTATACATTTATACTACTACTAATACTAATCTCTATTGTTGAATTGAAGTTAATAATAAAATAATTTACAGAGTGTTGCAGCAAAATTCGACCCTTGACAAAAAGAAAAAAAAGTAATAAAACCATAAGTTGTATATGCAGAGATCCGACAGTTTATTGAGGAAAAGTTAGAGTTGCATACTACCTTATATTTCAATGTAACCGCCGCTATATCAAGGTGTGTGAGAAATCAATCTCACGCTTTGGCGACCATGTCCTTGTCCATAGCAGCGAACGCTTCCACGGTGGCAGCCTTCAACGAGTTAGCAATGTTGTGGGTGTGCTTGTTAGCTTTTGCCTCGATCACACCTCACAAGAAAACGTCAACAAGCTTCAGTCGGATGAAAAGGATTGCCACAATCCTGCGATCAATGATGAGAAACAATGTTGAGCAACCACATCTGGGTCGTCTTGGCCTTGTGTGCAGGAAAGGAGTCCTACTAAGAGACGTAGGCACGTCCGGCGGCTATCTCGCCATCCAGGGCTTCACCGTGCTCCTCGGAACCTGCTGGTATTTCGTTTACTTTTTGTCACGTGTCTAGTGTGGCTGCAACACCTATATATACATGCATAGTATGTTAGGTTAAGTATTTAATATAAAACTGTTATATATAATAACAATTAAAATGGCTATTATTTTTAGATGCTATTGAGGTCGTTTTACAATCTCACAAGATAACTTTTAAATCGAAAGTGGTTTATTTTACGATCGATTTATGCTTCTTGTGGATATTTCCGATAATCGATGATACAATGAAACTTCGATTATGTGTTCAAGCTAAGTACATTTTATTATCATTTATATATATATATATATAATCATTTTTATTGAAAAATATAAGATACGAATTAATTATTATGAAAAAAACTAGCGGGGCCCGTGGAAATTCCATAGTTGCATTCTTCATATGGTGTATATTGCTGCCGTGTCTATAAAATATGTCTACTCTATGGACGCCCGGCGCGAACAGAGACCCCACCATTGTATAGTACCACATTTATTCAAGCTGACAAATAGTATCTAAATTCTCGTGTTAATGTACTTTCAGAATATATCTGGTTATAAAGGTTAATCTCAAAACCCCTTGTATTATGTTGTAACATGTTTCCATTCTATAGACGCTCAGTGCGAACACAGATCCCATGATATAATGTACCATATTGTGAAAGAACAGATACTACACTTTAATTGTAGTTCGAATCCCAAGAAAGTGAATTTTAGTTCGAGTTTTACATTCGACAGCAGCGAATTTAAAAATAAATTTTGGGGGCATTGCATCTTCGGCGATCGGCTCATCTCATATTGATACGTACGAACGTGAAATTGTCCTAGCGTATTATTACATAGTTTTAGTACTTTGTCCATAGCGAAAAGAAAGCGACAATGGAAAAATAAACTTTGAGTAAAATCATATTAATAAATATGTGTATCTGAAATGAAATTGTAAAAAACATATCTTCAACTCCATTTCACGAACGACAAAAACATGATCATTATTTTTATATGTGAATGTGAAATCTCTCACAATTCAGAGAAAAAATCCCTTCAGAGTTAGCATAAAAACTACCCGCAATAATAAAGTGAGTGAAGAGAGCTTCCCTGCAAATGAGACGTTGATAATACCAATTACGAGTCCCTTAATTGACACCGCAGGTGGCCCTGTCCGCTTCCTTTTTGTGTGATAAAGTGGACATTTCTTGGCTTTCCTTAACTAGAAGAAGTGCCATTTAATAATAAGGGTGTGGCATTACGTTATGGGATCGGACAGCAAGACGTCAATTGTACGATACGTCTTGTCTTTATTATTTTTGGGGTTTACAGCTTTTCAAATCAAGTGATGTCACTTGACCCCGGGTACAATACACACAATAATAATGACCAGGCAACGATGTTAAGCGTCGAAAGTCAGAGCAATTATGGTATTCACATAGTTTGGATCTGTCTCCGCAAATCTATGAAATACTGCATTTTCTCGCTGTCTGTCTGTCACTTTAATGTGAAAACATTTTTCATCTATGCTTTTGCATCGCTGAATAATTTCTAATTTCGCAGTTTCCTTTCATAAGATGGAACACAAACATTTATATACAGCTCACTTGCCATAATTATTTTTTCTGCAATGACCAAGCTTTATTCGTGTATTTCGCACTACTGAAGCAAATATCAAAACAAAAAGTATATGCATAACATTTTATCCTATAATAAAAGGGTATCCATATAAACAGAATAATTTATGTATATATATATATATATATATATATATATATATATATATATATATATATCATACAATTTCGCTGTATCACATCTCTTTAGTTCGGTTAGACGAGTTAGTCCTTCAAGCCAAGATTGAAACTCAACCGTCGACACTGACTAAATGGAAGTGATATCTCAATGTAAACATTGTCAAGTATATATATATATATATATATATATATATATATATATATATATATATATATATATATTTAGATATCACTTACATTTAGGCAATGTCGTATTATAGCGCAGGGGTAGAGGCGCGGACTGTCAGCTCGACGGTTGAGTTTTAATCCCGGCTTGAGGCACTAACTGGTCTAGCCGCGAAACCGTCTGTATGTGGATGACTATAAATATATATATATATATATATATATATATATATATATATATATATATATATATATAAATGCCCTATCAGAGAATGTGTCTCTGCAAACAACACGTATATCGGCATGACTAGAACTAGCATATCACGCCGACTAACTTGCCATCTCACCTCTCCTCAAAGTTCCATCTACAAACACTTGATAACACATAGCATCCCCAAAAAGGAATCCAGGAATATCTTAACCAGAGACACGGCAATTCTTGGGATCTCATATTGCAGTATTCGTCTCCCCATAATGGAAGCGTTGTGTATTCAAGTAAATAAACCTAGTATCAACCATGCTCGTTATGAGGGGGGCGAAGGTATGTTGAAGTGTTGTTGGAGTGGTATTGAAATGTTTTTTAAAAACATCTTCTTAATAAATTCAGCAATCTGTTATTTTGCATACTCATTCATCCACCTGAAGGTGACCGACGTCGGTCGAAAACGTTCGCGAAAATATGGCGATTTTTTCTACAACATGGACGACAATACCAAATCGGTCGTATGACGAATCGAAAATACTAATAATAAATAAATAAACAGAAGCTATCGCTACTGTTTAACCAAAACATGTATATATATATATATATATATATATATATATATATATATATATATATATATATATATATATATATATATATATATATATAAATGGAACCAGAAACCCACCCACGAAATATACATACACCAATTTGACAGAAATTCTAAATGAACTATTCGTAACACGAAAAAATTTAAAATGTCTCATCATGCAAAAACACTCTGTGTTATTTAATATATATATATATATATATATATATATATATATATATGTATATATATGTATATACATACAAATACATATATATATATATATATATATGTGTATATATATGTATATACATACAAATACATATATACATATATATAAATGTGTATATATATAAAGTATTTTATACAAAACTATACATTATAGTGTTAATCTGGTGTATCGAGGTGTCATCGGTCTTTTATACCGTTTCGATACATTAAACATACACTGTAATGTATAGTTTTGAAAATAAAATACTTATTGTTTTACTAATTTATACTCTTCATCTATCTATTAATCTCTCTCTCCATTATACATATATATATATATATATGTAAACTTAGGCACCAAGTTATTATCCATTATTTTGTGTATTATTTTCGTGTTAGATGTGAATATTTTCCGTATATCGGCCAACTGTAGTATTTTATTATGTGTAGTAATGTTACGTTGGATGGCGCTTGTATCGGATAAATGGTAAGTTAGACGGCGAGAGAGAGTTGTTCTAGTATGACCAATATAGGTGCTATGTAGTTGCTCTGTATTGTTGTTGGGAGATATTCCTTAAAAGGGCATAAAAACATATACATAACATTAGTTTGGCGTAGGGTTGTATTGACGGTGTTATTTTTAATAATTAAGTTATTTGTTTTAAATTTTGTATAATAAATTATTAGTTTACGTTTTTTGTTGGTCGTTAGGTTAGTGTGTCGTTCTATTATGTGACAACTTGCTTTTTCGTTTTTGGTTTTTGTAATAGAGGTTGATCGTGTCTTTTTTGTTATTGGTTTTATTTTTTTTATTTTATCGTGTATGGAGTTTATATATGATTTTATTTGTTGGTCGACTATTTTATTGGGGAAATTGTTGTTAATTAATGTTTGTTTGATATTGGTTAATTCTTTATAAAAGATTTGTTTGGATGAAGATATAGTGTGTGCGCGATGAACACGATTTTTGATAAGTGCTATTTTATATTTTTGTGGGCATTCACTGTGATAGTTGAGGAGGCTCGGATTATCATTTCTAAGTTTTTTATATGTTGATGTCATGTATTCTGTAGGGTTACTGGAGTCGATTAATACTTCGAGAAAGGAGATTTTATTGTTGATCTTGAATTCCGTAATGGATGTAAGTACCGAGTAGGTTTCGATTGTTTGCTTGAGTTTTTTTTTTCTTGGGATTCATCGCCACACAATCCCATGAAAATATCAAAATACTTCTGATGGTCTGATAAATATTGTATCTTTACAATTTTTTATTCTCATCTTTCGTCTCTAGAATTGATTGCTCTATTCAATATATTCAGCTTTATATTATCACGATGGATAATTATAAACGATAATTCAATTATATTTAATTTAATTCAACATTTAATATATATATATATATATATATATATATATATATATATATGATTATAAAATAAAAATTAAAAATCATTTTTTAATAGCAAAAAATAAATTGAAAACATTGAAGTCAATACAGTTATAAGATTTTGATATACTTTTGAATCCCTATTAAATCTAGACGTAATAATTTTAGTATCAAATTAATTCTCAGTAATGTAAAACTTTATAAACTTTATAAACTTCTATTAAATGTTATATGCCTTGTTAACACTACATACAGCATTTTGAAACATATACTTACAATAAATTGATTAAGCTACGTAAGTTCACTCCTCAATAACATAGTCCTATTTGTAGTCAAACGCTTCATCCAGTTAGATATTAGCAACATTTTTGTCTTACTAATTACAAATATTTTTCGATAAATATTATTTAAGCTATAGAAATAAAAATGTTTTATTAGAATAGAATTAAATCGTTTTAATTAGGGTTCAATAATAATTATATTGAAAACCTTAAAATTCGAGTATCTTAGAGTGTTGTGTCCGCCTTAAGGAATATTGTTAATGTTTTGCTGTTTTGGGTTCGTTTTTCTGTTCAATTCTAGATTACTTATTTCAGCTTATTTATTGTTTTTGTTTGGCTGGTGATCATCGACTTTCGGTTTTGTCAACTTTGCCTTAACGGTCACTTCTTTGCCACTCGGAGGCCAATTTAAATCAACTATTTATCGGTACCATGAGCATGTTTTATTTTTTAATTTCTGTCTTTGATCTTACGTTTTTTCTTTTCAGATATACAAGAAAGACTTTACTTTCGCTTGTAATCTTCAATATTTTTAAAGTTGCAATTTGAACGCTACATAAAAAGATAAAGTTTTTTTCAAAAGAAAAAATATTGTAAGAAATTATTGTTTACAAGAAATTTTTTTACAAACTCTTTCAAACATTTTACAAATTTTCAAATAATATTTAAAGCATCGTCTTATTTTATCACAGGGTGTTTCTTCCTGTGACGAGAAAAGTATTGTTTTTGAAAAGTGCGGATTTCAGGCAAAATTTAATCTAACTTGAACATATTGAGAAAATAAGCGAATTCGTATGTTAATTTTTGACTAATATTTTTGTTTTATCTCTTATATATTCTTTCTTTATTCTCTATTTACAAGATTTAGCATCCATTATCGTATTAGGAATTTCTATTTAGTATATCCTTGAAAATATAATTATGAATGTTAAAAATAACTGTTGAATATATGTATATATATATATATATATATATATATATATATATATATATATATATATATATATATATATATATATGTGTGTGTGTGTGTGTGTGTGTGTGTGTGTGTGAAAAATGAAAAATGAAAAACAGGTTAAAGTGCAGGAGAAAAACAAAACCAAGAGATTTGACCGGTTTCGTTCGTGTCGGCGAACGTCTTCAGAAAAAGTGAAGATTTGGAAATCATTTTATTTTGAAGGCACACACATAGGAGGAGGAAAGAATGATGTGATTAAACCATATGAGAAGACTTTAAGTGACATTGAAATATGACCAGTGGGTGACACATTCTTCTTTATTTATTATTATTCTTTTTATATTTGTATTTAATTTCTTTTTCACTTTCACACCTACTGAGCTAGTATGGGGTGTTGTAGGCGGAGGGGGTAAAAGGCGATAAGAGGGAAGAAGACAGAGGAACTAGCCAGGATAAACACAAATAAGAGTGGGCATGAAATTGAATTGTTTTTGCTTGTAGGGTTTAGCTGCCTGCTGTACTGCTGTTTTGATAAGTCTGAGAGATTATTTGCTGTTTAAAAACTTGGTGAGTAGTGGGCCAATGTTTTTGTTGTATGATGTTGCGCTGGATCAGATACGTTTTAACGCGTTTTTCTTCCACTTGTGCGCGTATGTTTTTATGTTAAGTGATTACACCTATATACATATAACTATAGATCAAAACATGAATCAAACGTGGACACGATACTATATATATATATATATATATATATATATATATATATATATATATATATATATATTTTGATTTTATTCCATTAATTGCGACAAAACAGGCTTTTTTGTCGCAATTAATGGAATAAAATCAAAAAATATATATTTTGCTCTGAATTTTCATTGAGCACTCTCATAAACCCGGTTTCAACTTCCTTCGGATTCATACCCCCTGGATATTTGTAACAAGTTAATTATATATATATATATATATATATATTTAACATCATTTAATCCTAGTCATCTAAAAGAAACATTTTATTTGCAAACTATTATTACTGTCTATTTCGTAAATATACACATGTATAGTATGAAAAATATCAAACATTCAAAAAAGGCTTGAGATAACACACCGCAGTCAGGCTGAAAAAAACAAGATGCGTCCAATATTTATTTAATTACATTTATTCATATATATGTGTAACAATACATCAAAATAAACCAATGTTACATATTCGTTTACATGTCTACACGTTCCAGACCTTATTCATATCATTTTACTCTATACGTTTCGTAACCACAGTCTTAAATCTTCACGTATCAATTTACGGCCCTTCAGGCTTTTTTAAAACCACGAATCTGTTCACGGCATCTCAAGCCTTTTTCAATTACTGCCTCTGTTCATTTATACGTATCTTAAAGTCTCTAAAATTCTCAAATAAATCTCAAAGTTTACCTTATCTTCTGTTCTCTTCCTTGGCCTGTGATTCGTCTAGTCTTCGCTGGCTGTGTCGTCTTGATCGAAGGAAGAAGTCTATCTCAGACAGAATGAATACACGAGACACGAATTTTTGAAGGGAAATTTCACACAAGTTTCTTTATTCTCACACAAACTTCTTATCTCTCTGGTTCGTTTGCTGTCAGGGGGATTCCGGTCTCGACTCTCTCATACTCAGGCTATTTTCTTTCCTTTTGGGATATCTTCTGCCCTCCCAGAACGGGGCCTTACCCGTTTACCGGCTACATGCTCGCACCCGGTCTGAACGGTATCGCCTCTAAGCTCAGACTGATTCTAAAAAGCTAAGTTATTGTTTTCTGTGGTGACGTAATCATCGTTCCCACGCACGATATGGGGACAAAAACGACCCACTCTGATCTCTGACTCAAAGGTCACGTCAGGTGTCTAAATTTATTATGACTATTCTTGGATCAAACACTTCTCTGACTCATTTCTGAGTCCAGAAACAAAACCTATTTTTCAATAACAAAATTAGCTATTTGATACTAGTTAACCTACTGTGCCTTGCATAATGGGGCCCTACGGTATTGTAATATATATATATATATATATATATATATATATATATATATATATATATATATATATACATTGTGAAAATAAATGCAAAAAATGTCATTCAATCTGAAATAATACTTTTATCTCTCTAAACTTTTTTCATTGTTTTGCATTCTATTCTATTTTTCTTGACTTTTTAAAATTTATTTATGTTTACTGTGTGGACTTATCTCAGTTCCTGATTTATCATATCCCATTCCCCTCTCCCCTTTCTTTCTCGGGACGTTCCGATGTCTAATACTTATGTTTTTATGATTTGTAATACATTTTCAATCTAATTTTGTACTCTGAGTAAGTCTTTCGATTATTAAAGACGAAATAAAACAGAAGTAAACAATAAAAAAATAAAGTTTAACAAAGAAAAATTCCCCAAAAAAGGATTGAATTTAAGAAGCCAATATTATAATTTACAAACCAAAACAAAAAAAGATGAAAATATAAAAATATAAAAATATGACAAAGTAGCAGTACTTACACGGCATTGGCCGTGAGTCTTTTTCTTTTAATTGTTGTTACCTTTTATTTCAAATTGCTTTAAGGATTTTTGAAAATTTAATTTAATTATCTGACGGTATCGTTTGATCATTAAATTTTTAATTGAATCAAATAATTACAAGTCTACAACTAATGATACAATTAATATCATGTGTATTACTATTAATACAATTACTGGATATAAATAGTTTCGAAATCTTTCCAACTTTTAATACATGAGGACTGGCTAAAAATATTTAAACAAGAAATTATTTAGTTTTAAGCCTTCAAGATGTCGATTCCATTTCAAAGAAGCACAAACTAATTTTTTCGTCTAAAGTATTGAAAAAAAAATTATTTGACCGACTTCTTTACAAAGAAATAGAAATACATAATGGATATAGAACCTCAAATCAGTACGTCTAGGAATGAAATTTTAAAACTCGACAGATCAAAAAAATTCCATTTAACACAAAATTGACGGATTAAAAAAAACTTATATTTTAAACTTAAACGTGACATGCCAAAAATGCTATTTCAAACTTATGTTTAACAATCCAACGAAAATTCTTCTTTAAACTTAAAAGTGAGACATAAAACGACGTTTTACTTCAAGCGTGAGTGTACAGACAAAACAAAATTCTATTTCAAACTTTAGTATAACGGACCCCAAAAAATATTATTTGGAAATTAAGCGTAACAGAATAAATAAATATTATTTATAACATAAGTGTGACAGGCCAAACAAAATTCTATTTCAAACTTTAGTATAACAGACAACAAAAAATAGTTTTTGGAAATTAAGCGTAACAGAATAAATAAATGTTATACATAAAGATAAGTGTGACAGGTAAAACAAAATTCTATTTCAAACTTTAGTATAACAGACCCCAAAAAATATTGTTTGGAAATTAAGCGTAACAGAATAAATAAATGTTATTTATGACATAAGTGTGACAGGTAAAACAAAATTCTATTTCAAACTTTAGTATAACAGACCCCAAAAAATAGTTTTTGGAAATTAAGCGTAACAGAATAAATAAATGTTATACATAAAGATAAGTGTGACAGGAAAAACAAAATTCTATTTCAAACTTTAGTATAACAGACCCAAAAAATATTGTTTGGAAATTAAGCGTAACAGAATAAATAAAAAAAGTGTGACAGGTAAAACAAAATTCTATTTCAAACTTTAGTATAACGGACCCCAAAAAATATTATTTGGAAATTAAGCGTAACAGAATAAATAAATGTTATTTATAACATAAGTGTGACAGGCCAAACAAAATTCTATTTCAAACTTTAGTATAACAGACCCCAAAAATAGTTTTTGGAAATTAAGCGTAACAGAATGAATAAATGTTATACATAAAGATAAGTGTGACAGGTAAAACAAAATTCTATTTCAAACTTTAGTATAACAGACCCCAAAAAATATTGTTTGGAAATTAAGCGTAACAGAATAAATAAATGTTATTTATGACATAAGTGTGACAGGTAAAACAAAATTCTATTTCAAACTTTAGTATAACAGACCCCAAAAAATTGTTTTTGGAAATTAAGCGTAACAGAATAAATAAATGTTATACATAAAGATAAGTGTGACAGGAAAAACAAAATTCTATTTCAAACTTTAGTATAACAGACCCAAAAAATATTGTTTGGAAATTAAGCGTAACAAAATAAATAAATGTTATTTATAACATAAGTGTGACAGGTAAAACAAAATTCTATTTCAAACTTTAGTATAACAGACCCAAAAAATATTATTTGGAAATTAAGCGTAACAGAATAAATACATGTTACAGAATAAATAAATGTTATTTATAACATATGCTATTTATAACATAAGTGTGACAGGTCAAACAGAATTATATTTCAAAACTTGGCATGCCAGACCAAGAAAGATTTTATTTGTAACACAAGCGTAACATACCAACCAAAATAATATTTCAAACAGAAAATGCCAAACCAAAAGAATGTCATCCTAAGTTAATTGTTGCTTATCAAAGAAAATGCAATTTCAAACTTAAGCTTCACAATCAAAATAGAATTAAATGTTAAACTTAATCATTACAAGAAATATTCGTGATAAGAAATAATATTTTAAACTTAAGCTTATTAGATCAAAGGAAATGGTATTCTAAGTTTGACAGCCGAATATTATTTAAAACAAACATAACTTTATAAAGAAAATTTTATCTATCTTAAACTTTACATACAAATAGAATTATATACAAACTTAAGAGTGATTGACGAAAGGAATAATATTTCAAAGACAAGCTTAACAGAATAGTAAAATTACTATTTTATACCCAGAAGAGACAGATGAAAAAGAAAATCGGACTTTCAAAATTCATTTCAAAACATTTCAATCAACCAATCTTAAAAAATAAAAAAACACTTATTCGTGGCTTTAGTCGCAATCGACGCAAACAAATTCATTAAGTTTAATGTTGCAGTTTGTTTTAAATATGAAGATTAATTGATAAAGACTTAAGCAACCGACAAAAAACCCTTTCATAAAGATGCACGAACGCATCTAGGAAAAGAACAACTGACAATAATTTTGTATAAAGTATGAAATATATGGAATTCATAAAATTGAATACATCAAACAAAAAATAATAATTGAAGAATTTCGAAATTTGAAATAAAAACATTTACGAATTGCGTCTTTTTTTGTAAAAAAAAAATAAAAGTAAACAAAAGAATGAAACGGAGATGAAGAATGTGAATTTAGGATTAAAATTGATGAATGAATAAATAATTATCGAATCAATGAAATAAAATGAAATAAAGAAATGAGGAAAATATATCAGAAAAATATATGAACATGAAACAATAAATCACTTTCGTCCCAATATCTGTTTCAGAAAAAATGATTTCTTTGATAGGGGTTCCTAAATCTCGGCTGATAAAATCATTCATCCATCGATCTCCTTCAGCCAATAACCCGCGGACAACCAATCACTCAAGCCCCGTATCGCACCAACCAACGCGCTAACCCCATCTGACAAAAGGCCGGGCATCACACGCCTTGCTAGTTCACTTCATATATTTATCATTTATTTTAGTCGCTCGTTATTAAAGTATGACGAAACACTGACCAAAAAGCCCAATGGACGAACTCGGAAGGAATCTCTATTGTCTGCGTGCAATGAAGCGGAACGCAGCTTTCTGCAGCCGTTCCATTCCAGCCTTTCGAGTTCACTTAACGTAGGCGCCCTTCCCCGAACATAAATCGCCATTGTCTCTGGGTTTAATATTATATCTCGAGATTTCTAAAAGCAAGTGGCCAGCAAAACGGCCATTGACATCGTCCAGTCATAAACCCAACAAATAATTAAATCATTTATCTCTATTTCTTACAAACGTTTATACATCTGTATGCGAGGCGTCGTCCATCAGTAGTGTCGGTTTGTAACGGATTTTCATCACTAATCGCGCAGGTCAAATGGACGCATCTTATTGTAGATGCGTCCAAGAATCTCTATATAAAAGCAACTGTATTATGCATACGTTATTAATAGCATTTTCGTCGGTTAAACAACCGGTCATTGTAGACACTTCTAGTATGACGTTTGGGTGCATTAAATGCAATCTTGTCTTGCTGTTGAGTATTACTACTTATTACGCTAATTTGAACATGTCAATTCCGACTCAATGTGGCGTCATCACTTTCGCACCGGTGCTAACCCCAAAAAATCTGCTGGATTATTTAGGTCGTTGTTTTGCGATAACTTGGCAAATAATAATTTGCTTTCGGATTTTGGCAATTAAAAATAATATATTACATTTTTTTCATTTTTTATTGTGAAAATAAGGTTAGTTATTTTGTTCAGATAGTAATTAATTAACAAATAATAAAATCAGTGTTTTTAAATATATTAGAAATTTACTAAACTAAAATCAGTGTTTTGAAATATATAAAAAATGTACAGAATAAATCACTGTTTTGTTACAATAGTAATTAACTAACAAATTATAACATCGGTGTTTCTTAATATATATTAGAAATTTACGAAAATAAAATCAGTGTTTCTGTTATAACCTTAATAAAATACTCAGAATCTTTTTTTAAAAAAACAGCTGAAAGGTTTTTTTTGTTTGTTTTAATTAAATTGTTTCAAAATATATTGTTTTTACGGTTATTTTGGTTACCGGGCGATGATAATCTAACGTATTTCTTTCAAGTTAGCACCGGTGTGAAAGTGCGGACGTCACATTCGACCGCTATTTACTTGGAAATTTCTTCAAAATTACCGTCATTACTATAGAATAATATCTTTCAGTTTCTATTGTAAAATTATCTATACAATTTCTGTTATTAATATGATCTGAGTGCTTGTTTAAAATATATTTGGTTCTAATCAAATGAGTTATTGCTTTTTTTATGGGAGTCTCGCCAAAAACGGGAAGAAGTCACTTAATCAAAGGAGCTAATCACAATAATAAAATGTGAGAGGAAGGTAGAATCATTTGAAAACAAACTTTTTAAAAATCCATCACCAACGTTTAATCATTTGTACTCAAACTAAACAAGCCAAAATGTAAGCACTTTAAAAAAACAATAAGGAAGGAATTGGTTAAAAAGTTGACTGACAAAAAGGTCTACCCCTAAACTTATATAGTGGCTGACCAGGAGCTGGTGTTTTTATCGTGGTACATCACCATTTATTTTTTTATCAAACCTCATTATATATATATATATATATATATATATATATATATATATATAACAATACTAAATATTAAAAAAGGCATCTCCACAGCCAACTGCTGCTTCACGGTAAATCCGATCGTCAAAAGTGTATTTCTATCCTAAACGTCTGTATATACCCGAATACGAGCTCAAACTTTTGCGAGCTTTGCAATCTGCCTGTAAATTTCTCGATTAAGGATTAATATAAAAAGTATCACATGAAGTCCCGTATAACAGCTATATTAAAGTATTTAATGGAATTTTTGGTGGTCTGTCACATTCATTTTTTTTTAGTTCCGTCAATCTTCTCTACTTAAGTTTAAGCAACACATTTCCATCGCTTTGCTTATTCTTCATAAAATGTATAATTTACTAATAAATGCTGACACTTCCACTAAATTAATTCCCTAGTTTTGGGTGATATCAAAGACTAATACAGTGGTTTGTCTATACATAGAAATCACTTAGTTGGGACCCGTTTCCTAAATGTGTGGACGGCTTAATGAGAGCCTTTGCCATGCTAGTCGTAATGAACACTACGAATGATGCAATGACGTATCCTCTTTTTTCTTTCTTGTCAGGCTTAAAACGGTAAAGAACTGTCTCTTTCCTTTCTTCTTATTTTGTAAGTGCAATAATATGAACGTCTCATGTGACTCTTTTCCATTTACCGAATGAGTGATTTCAATTGGCTACCATTTTAAAGCCTCTTCATTATCCCTAGTCCACACACTTTAAAAACCCATTGGTCACTTTTTCATAATATATCCCCTTCTTTCCGAAAGCAATTCACCAGAACAAAGATCAAGAACAGCTTGTCGTAATAAACCCGACAGATCATTTATCCTTTCTTTTTCGTTTTCTACATCAGGCCGGAAAAGAAACCAATTATTATTTGTTTGTTTTTTAGATCTGGCGGCCATCTCCATAAAAGAAGTTGCCCGTCGGTTGGTTGGTCACACTAGAAATGGTATTTACACATAGAAACGTACAGATTGAATGGGTGCATCTTATTTTCAACGCGTCCATCAAGTTTTAAAGTTAGAAATGATATATGTGTAGGCCTCTAATGCTTAAGAGACATACGAAAATATACGTGTAAACACGAGCGACACAGTTACTATGATAACAACCCTGTTTAATATGATAGTTGCTCGCGCGACACGCCGACTACGCTCGACGCAGTTTTATGGAAACGGACAGATTAGACAATTTTCGTGAGTCTGTCATGTTTAAGTTTTAAATGGAATTTATTGGTCTGTCATGCATAAGTTTTAAATAGAATTTATTGGTCTGCCATGCTTAAGTTTTAAATAGAATTTATTGATCGGTCATGCTTAAGTTTTAAATAGAATGTATTGTTCTGTCATGCTTAAGTGTTAAATAGAATTTATTGGTTTGTCATGCTTAAGTTTTAACTAGAATTTATTGGTCTGTCATACTTAAGTTTTAAACAGTATTTCATTTGGTCTGTCACGTTTAAGTTTGAGATAAGATTTTCTTTGGCCTCTGAATTTTGAGTTTGAAATAGTATTTCCCTCACAAAACGCACAGATTAAAAGCCATGCATCTCAATTTAGATGCGGCCAAGCATATACAAAAAGGCTCTGTGTGATAGTTTGTCTGACACGCTTATATTTGAACTGGTACGTTCGTGTGTCTCTAAAGATTATGTTGCAACTTACTTTGGTCTGTAACGATTAAGTTTCATATTGTATGTGTTTGTGTTTAACATGAATAACATTTGCATCGAGAAACGCGTAAGTTTGAAATAATATTCTCGTATGTTTCACTCGTTTAAACTTATTGGGCTGTCACACTTAATTTTTAAATGGCACTTACAAATGTGGTCATATCCACCACCCTATAATATAGAGAATGCGTATATATATATATATATATATATATATATCAATCCCATTACAGAAAATTTAGCAAGTTAAAATCTGCAGGACGAATCCATTTTATGTATTTCGGGTAATTCAGAAAGCAAATAGAAAATCAGACAAGCCCCTGCTTTAAATCTATTTCCATAATGAGATGCTTTCTTTCTTTTTTTATTTAAGCTTGCTATAACGATTTATACCTTTTTCTTTCCTTCTCTCCTTTTTCATACCTTTCATGTTGGGACGTTTCCTTTGTTCCTTATTTCTTTTTTTAACTTCACCGATTCAGGCGTTATTTTATCGGAAGAGAAATATTAGTGCGAACACTGGCGAAAGATTAATTTTTTCGCTTATTTTTACGGAGGATGTAAACTCGTATCTATAATAGGCTTTATCTTACAGTCAGTCATCTTTTCTGTCTGTCAGGCTGAAGTTGGACATAACATTTTCATCGATAAACGCACTGATTGAATGGTCACATCGTAAGGTTCTTATTACATTTCTAAACATAACAATATGGACGTCTCACGTGACTGTCTTTTTTCATTTATCGTCTCAGTGATTTCAATTCGCTAGTCTTCTATAACTCCATCTTCATTTCTCATCCACGTCCTTTAAAACCCCATTGGTCACCTTTTCATATTATAGCTCGTTCTTTACGAAGTCAAGTGGCCAGCAAAACGATCATTGGCAGCCTGCCATAATAAACCCTACAAATCATCCAGACATTTGTCCCCTTTTTTAGATGCGTCTATGAATCTTCCTAGAAAGCTTTGTCCGTCGATCACTTGGTCGGTGACGTTGAGATTTGTTTGTATTATTTTCTATTTGTTGTGCATTGAGTTACCACTTATCGCGACCAAAAGCCACGTGAGGATAAAGGTTGATGAGAAGAAATGATTTTATCAGCCAAAAGATGAGAAAGACTGTTGGACTCGTAAATATTGACTAATGGTATTAAATACGTTTGATTACTTACGAAACGGTATAAGACAAACATTTGTTGACATTCGATTTTAAGACGATCTAATTGCAACCAACAGTGAAGCTTTCCTGCGGTAATGTGTTCAACAGGCGAGAGGCTGTTGCAAAGAAACCTCGCCGGGCGTTAGCGACATTGAGAGAAATAAAAAGTATTTTTTGCCGTTATGTTAGCAATACGCGTTCTTGTTGTGAATGTTTTACAAAGAGAAAGAAAAGTTTGGATCTCAGTCAAGCAGCTTCTCTAGAAATGACCGTTGAGTAGAGAGAGACTAGTTACGTCTCTTCTGAGAAAAATAGGGTTGTCGAAGGAAGTTAAATCATCTTCTACTAGATTCTGTAGTCGATTTTAACCTATGTTGAGTAAGGAAAGAATAATATTGCGTCACCTCCCTAGATGTGGAAGCAGTATTTATATTAGGACGTGCCTGGCTCTTGGTACTACGTATATCTAATAGGTCAGTCTATCAGTGTGTCACGTTAAAGCTTTACAAATCATTTTATAGGTCCGTCCATTCGACCTGCTACGTTTTAAATAGCATTTTTATCGCTAAGCGCATTCCACGCACATTTATACGAGCCTCGTTCTGGCCCGATGTCTGTTACGCAACATTTGTTAAATACTGTTCTCATCATTAAACGCGTAGATCGAATAGACGTCTCTTTAAGTAGTCTGTTCTTGTTCTTTTCGGGGGGTAAAGACGGAACCGACTCCTATCCCATTTTTGTCTTTTCATTATAACAGACTGAACGTCTCGTGTGACTCTTTGTTCATTTATCGAGTGAGTGGTTCCAATTCGCCAATTTCTCTAAGACCTTCCATATTCATTGGCTACATGCATTAAAGTCCACTGGTCACTATTTATCCAGGCACAATGTCCAGTCGTCAGCTGACCCCTTGAGACCGTTTTATAGTGTTTTTATTTCGTGGACGGTTATCTGTTCAGACCGCGAAATGGGCATCGGGGTTGCCCCTGCGTTCCTAAGATCGCTAGGGCGTAAACAAAATACTAGACTGGCTTCCTAGAGAAAAACTGGAAATAATAGGACAAACACGTCACAAAAGAGAACAAAGGGTTAAGATATTTCATCACATTTCGACAGCTTAAACCAGACACGTCACCGAGGAGCAGTGATTTACCATCCAACGTCATAAATCGTCGGTCACAGACGTATATGACACGCTGCGTCTCTAAAATATGCGATAATCCTTTTCTCACATATTTATTATTATCTGTTTATTAACTGCAAATATTCAGATTTAGAAAAAAAAACTCGACGAATACACGACAAGGTCGGTTAAAATGAATTCGGCAAACAGAAAAGTGTTGCACCATTTGTATGCCCCTTTCAAAATATAATGCTAGTAAACCTTATGTTTAGAATCTTTATTTCAATTCTGATCAAAATCCATTACATGAGATTCATTCTAGAAAACCTCTTAATTTTAAAGCGTAATCTTAAGGAAGAAATTGCAATTCAGGGAATTGTGCTTAACTGATGTCTCGTGACGATAGATTAAATTCAATGCAAATCTGAAATATTTTAATTTTCAAATGAGTTGTGTCGATAGAATTCTCCCTACAACACTTTTAAATGTTCCAAAGAAACTGACATTTTGGGACTATTTTTTTTATTGATGTTTTACACCTATTGTTTAAATTTCACAAAAGAAAGGATTATTAGAATTTTCACGGAGGACTTCAACTTTTTTGCTCCATTTGTATGGAACTAAATAAACCTAAATATAGATCGTCTTGCAGCTTTGCTCCAAAATTTATAAAAAATATGTTAACTGGTTTAAAATTCTGAATTTTAAAATTCTGAATCTAGAAATTTTAGCTTAATATATAATCAAATATTTGTTCATTGTTTGCGTTCACTTGTTATTCATGTAAATAGAAATATATTTTCGTATGCAGTTCCATGCATGACCATAACAGATTTTTTACAGCGATATATCAAATCTGGATATAAGTAATGTTGCCACATCTGGGGAGGTGACGCCCAGAGAACTCTTTCTTGCCTTTGCTGCAGAAAATTTAGCTCGCACTCTTCTCTTCTCTACAGCACCTTCTTCACAGAAAAGACATAGCTAACCTTTCTGCACTCTATCGCTTTTTTTGGTTCCATAGAAGATGCTCGACTGCTTTGGTTCAATGTTTCGTCTTTCCCTGTAAGACATCCACAGCAAGAACTCATTTTCTACCACAACCGCGAATAAGTTTTTTTTCTTCTCTCATGTGTCCTAGCACAGACGTAATTACCATGAACGGAATTTCTCTCAAAGAACTTCCCATATGTGGAACACATTACCACGGGACTTCTTTCTTGTAGACTATATGATCGTCAACAAATACTTTCTATAACCCGTCCCCATAAGTAATCAAACTTTTTAAATTCGTTTTTATTATTTTTAATCTTTTCATAATATTTATTTATTATTAAACCGCTAATCCATCCATCATTTGTACTCGAACGGCCTTTGGCCTCAATAAGTTGTAACACATTAGTAAAAACAAGGTAATACCATAGCAGGTCAGAATTTATCTGGGAGTAATAGCGACTAAGTATTTACCATAAACTCAGCATAGCTCTCAAGTGATGGCTTCCCCGCCGGACAGAACCAGATAGCATCGTTTACAAACGCGTTTTCTAAATTAAATGTATTCGGATCACTTTGTTACATTTACATATAAAACTGAACACCTTCTTAAAATTGAACACTTATTCTTAAGCGATAATAATCTGATGATGTGTTTCTCAAACTATGTAGAATGTCTTCACAATAATCTATATAATAATACGCTTAGCAACCCATGCCCTTACGTAAGTCATCACCTTTGACATACATTAAAAAATGGCATCGCCGATCAGCAAAGATGGCGATTGCTGATCAACGTGATGCCGATTAGATAAACACTTCCAATATTACCTATTTTAAAACGAACTTTTCTAAAATAAAATTATAATATTCCCTAAACTAAAACAATACAATTTTAAATAAATACATTTCAAAAAGTGACATTCGGCGTATTGATTTGAAGAATATTTAGCAGACAATTATTCTACGGTAAGAATGTAAAAATATTATGTTTTTAGAAATAATTAAATTGCTACAAATTAAATAAACAAAGAATAGAGATATTCATTTTATTTATTTAAACAATAGTTAGTGGATAATGGCACGTATTTTTTTACGAAACAAGAAAGAGTCGTTTTTTCTTAATAATTGTGACCTTGACAAACATGTATTATTTGAGAAGGAACATTAATATTAAGAGTAAATCATAAAGATCAGCGTAGAAAGTTGCATGGAATTGCCATGGGATTCCGCTAATTAAATTATAAATAATTTAGAGATTAGTCAAGAAATCTTTAGAAAATATAATTTGCAGTTTAGTAATTTTACGTTGAACTTACATAGTAAATTGAACACTCACTTAAAAACTGAACAAGTCGATTTTAACAAAAATCATTTTGTATGAAAATGTGAGGCGTAATTCACATAATCAGAAGTAAATAGCAACGCTTTTAGCGCAGGGTTACATGTCATATACGTGGGCTACTTCTATCCCTATCTGACGTACTATTCGAAGAAAGAACGTTTTTTTACATATCGATTTTTGATTGGAGAAAATATCAGTCTCTTTCAACCAATCACAGTGCAAGAAATATTTAGTTTCTGAAATCCAGCGCATACTATAAAAAGCCGAACACACAGCTGTCTTCCTCTTTTTCCTCTATACTTTCAGAGAACAAAAGACATAATATTGCCTATCTCTCTGGGGTGAAGGGTCCCTCGGCAAGCACTACAAATAACGAGACTTTCACGGACAACTAAACACAGCAACATCAAACAAATACGTTGTTCTTCGAACAGATATACACAGTTCATACATATTTCTCTATCACTAACCAATCACCGAAACTAATAGACACACACATCACTATAGCTATTCCATTTAAACACAAGTAAAACTACTGAGGCGGTAGACAAAACAAATATGTGTACTCAATTTCTCCTTACAGAAAAACAACTTTTCACGGAGGAATGTTCCTGAGGCCTTTTTCACCCTAATTTTCTTTACGGACTCCTTATCTTTCGTTGCAATGACTTGTGAATAAATAGTTACTTTATATTTCGTTGTTATGACTTGTCAATAAATAGTTACTTTATCTTTCGTTGCCATGATTTGTCAATAAATAGTTACTTTATATTTCGTTGTCATGACTTATCAATAAATAGTTACTTTATCTTTCGTTGTTATGATTTGTCAATAAATAGTTACTTTATTTTGTATGGATAGACTTTGTCATCCTTTTGATGATGCCTTCTCTTCAACGGTACACGCGTTAAGTAATTACTAACGTCAGTAGATTGATCGCAGTAATACAGCTGAAAGGAACCGGTTCTGAGCACTGCGGATCCAAAGCAGACCAGAAATATTAACAATACTCCGCTGTCAGACCTTTCTCATCGGGATCACTAAAATGAATAATCTCGGTCATCTTATAGGTAGAGTAAAAACTAAATATATTTTAGTGTTTTGTATAAGGTACGTTGCTTGTCTGTAATAATTGGCAACTGTAATAAACCTGCTAACAATGCTTATCACAGGCTTTAGTGTTGGATAATGGCCCTATGGGAATGGACGTATCTGTTGGGAATCGTTGGTTTGACTTGCGCGAATTAACGCGGGTGCAGTCGAGTGCAGATTAGAGCCTGTTCTCACAGTCAGAGCTAACAGACGTGACAAGGTTACTGTGTGACGAGACCCCAGATCAAGGGTCAGTTTACACCTGCGAGAGGCCCTATGACGTCGCGGGCCTTGCGTGGGAAACAGAGGATCCGTGACGTCACTCGTTCTCGTGAGAAGCGAGTTTTCGTCAGTGTGATTCGGAAGGCGAACAGAGCAGGACGTGCGATTCACGATGTAAAAATAAGGGATATTTCCCTTAAGGGAATACAAGCGCGAGAAATCATTTCCCCCTCTCTATGAATGGTTAAAAAAACATTGTTAACTACGATAAAGTAGTGGTTTGCTCTCTCCCTCTCTCTCGACGTAGTGAATGACTCCCAGTTGAAATAACAACGCTTGTAATAAAATGAATTAAATTTAAAGGAGAGTTTGTCTTTGGAGTGCGTCATGAGGCTTTTGTTGCAGACACGGACGGCGTGGTTCACGGCAGGAAGGAAAGAACAAAGAATTCATCCACTAGATGACACACAACCAACCCTCTACAGGCGAGGGTGAAATCTAAGGTATGCAACATTAGTTCTAACAATGTATGTGTTTGGAATATATGTTTCTTACATGAGCTGTGAAGTAAAATAACATATATTCTAATACAGTTATAGAGAAATTAAAAACTGCATTTCAATTAATCGCATTTATGAATCGTTTTCAATAACTAATGTGTTTAGGTATTAACTCACCTACACGTAATGATATGTGATGAAACAGATTAACCAAACCAGTTCTTGAATTATTTCAAGTAGCAAAGGCTTGTGTCTGTAAATACTTTTTTAGTATCTAGCTGAGTTTAATTTATTTGTATGTGTTTGAAGGGTCTTTAGGAATTCTGAAATGTTCAGTGATTAATGGAAGTCTCTTGGACAAACAATATTGAAAATCAGTTCTTTGTTCAGTCTTTTGAGACTTTCCCGAAAAATTGAATTCCGATGTGGCTGACTAATATTTTTATTTCCTTGCCACGCCAACGCGACTCTACCCGCGGCAGCACACATTGAAATATAAGGGACTCTTCGTCACTGCCATACCTTGAACCCATAACCAAGCAAACCACACAACAACGGAAGACACCGGATGTCTTTTTATCCCCACACCACCGCGAACTAACAGATGTAGGCGACGTAAAAATAGAACAAAACCGGATTAGAGCGTGAATTATTGTCGCCAACACCAGGACCGACACTAGAGCAGACCGGAAAATGAACGTCAGAGATTAAGAACACCCAGAAACTAAAATAACGTTCTTTAAATATTGGATAAACTCTTCCAGATGCTAGTCGTTTTATATAGTTTTCTGTTGTGTCTATGGATATTGCCCCCCCCCCCTTATTTTTCTCGTGGGCAAAGTTCGAAGCTTTTGTCTGGATTATTTCTGTAGAATTGTAGGTAATTCGACGAAAAAAACGGCATCTATTTTATTTTTTAACCTACTGTAATACCCGTCCCAAGACAAGTAAAATGAATTAATTAAAATTAAATACCGAACAGAGCAGTTTTCAGCAGTTATATGTTCTCTTACAAAGATTAAAATCAACCTATTGTGCCACCATACTTTATGTCTAGTATCTTTGTTCTAATTTCTATCAAAATCAATTACATCGTTTTCATTCATAAAAAAATCTAAAATGAAAGGCTTCATTTTCCTAAAAAGATTCTGCCTCCGTTGTTACCCCCTTTACCTAAAACTAAAACTTCATTACGACCTATTACGCGTAACAGTTGTGTTATAAAATTCATAATGATCGGTTAATTAGTTTATGATTGACTCATGTACATACATATATATATATAAACTCTTACAAATACCTAACTTTATATAAATAGAGATTACATGTTACTAGCGTAATATAAACTTTCTTATCTCAAATTCACTTACATACAACTTTAGAGAGTTGATATAAACACCGTGTAAGGCAAGATATTTTCTTACCGTTTCTTAGTCATGATTAAACTTCAACTGAAATCTTATTTCCAATTATACCTAATTAAATTAGCCAATCATGAATCTCATATTGAACCATAGCTGACATCACCCCTTTTTATATCAACCGAGGATCCGTACTCATCAATCAATAAATTATTAAACTAAATAGATGAAGTGGGAATTAGTTTTAGGCACTTCCAACATATTACCTTGGCGTAATATAGAAGTAACCAAGCGATAATATTATAAAACCTTCTGAAGGAATTACAATTATAAATATCAAAGAATCTTCAAATACACAATTACATACTGTAAACATGTTACGCAAAATGACAAAACGATAATAATTGCACGAGATAAGCAATTAATCTAAATTTCTTATTAACTGCAACTAGTATTTTTCTAAGGTCATTTAGATTAACATATTTAAACACTAGGAAAGTTTTTTTAAAACTCAGAGGTAATAGCAATTAATAGTTATAAAGAAAAATAGGATATGATAGGACTATAAATTAAGTTTAATGTACCTCTATTTTATTAGACACAAGGATAGATCAAGGAGAGCCTGTGGACGAGTGGTTATAGCACTTGTCTTTGGGCTAGACGACCCGGGTTCGATCCCATTCACGCGAATTCTCGGGTCTGAAAACTCCCTCTGTCCACCCAGCAGTTAATGGGTACCTGACTAAAACTCAAGGAAGGTGCGAGGGATGGGATCCGCCTGCCATATGCTGTACCCTAGACACAGTGATTCTTAACAAATCAGCGCCGCTACGGCCATGCGCGTCCAGGCTATGCGATCTTTACCTTTTTTATAGATAAGAATTTAAAAAAGCGAAGTAAAATAATAAATCTTCATCGCATCGTCTGGACTTTTATATCTTCATATTTTATTGTTAGGTCTCATCTTTATTAATATGTGTATATCTGTATGTATATGTTTATGTGTTTAATTGTATATATATATATATATATATATATATATATATATATATATCCTAGAGATGAAAGATGAGAATAAAAAATTGTAAAGATACAATATTTATTAGAACATCAAAGGTTCAGAGCAAGGGGCTTCATATCCTTAATCCATGGATTTTCAAAGATGAACTCTTTTCATCAGAGGATAGGGCAAAGCCGAAATGTAATTGTAAATATCATCGGCAACATTTAACTTCGAAAATTGTACATAAAATAAAACAAAATAAAGACCAAAATGTAAAGAGTCTTATGTTGAGATGAGGGCGTAGAGTCAGGGTGGATGCTGTCCAAAAGCACGTCAAAATAAAAGCAGTTATTATGTTGGAAATTAATGTTTGAAAAAGAATAATACTCAAATTGTTTAGGAATCCAAATGTTTTTGTTAAGAGGCTGGAATTCAGACGGCAATTGGTAACGTCCAGTTTATCCTGTCTGTGTAGTAGTTTGGTGCTGGAGTTATCCGTTTCGCAGGGTTCAGAATGAAGTTTGTCAGTTAAAGTGCGGTATATATCAAAGTGTGCAAAGTGTGAATATATATATATATAGAGAGAGAGAGAGAGACAGAGAGAGATATATAGAGAGAGCTCTGTGTGTATGTGTACATTTATACATATGTGTATGTATATATAAATATATATACATAATGACAACGCTTTAATAGTAATCACATTTCTAATTTTGGTAGATTCATAAGAGCAATAAGGAACTGAAATGATTAATAAATTTAATAAATAAAATGGAGGATGAAGTAATGAATAAGAAATAATTAGGATATGACAGATTTTGACACGCTTAACATTCATCAATCTCTCTCCTTCTAGATTTAACTCTGCTAAGGGAAACGTTTGGGCTGCTTGGCTGAATTTGTCGGAGAAGTCGTGTTTAAGAATCCGCCGAGATACTGATTTTATTATCGTTTTTGTTGTGGTTGTTTTTCTAGTTAGTTTTTTTATTTTTTTTTTATTTCTGATTATATTTCTTATGTACTCATTGTAGGACTTTGTTTTCATTATCATCCCTCGGTTCTGACAGAGCACAAGGGTACAGAAATGTAATTGCATTTACGTTGGCCAATTTAATTGTTTTTATACTAAATATCTAAAACTATATATAATTATTTTTAATAGATAAATATTTTTAATATCTATGGGCATATATCTGTTTCTCATTACCCGTCAGTATAGTTGACGTTACCGTATCGCTGGTCGGACGATTCGAACCCCGGATCAAAGTATTTAGGTAAAGATTAGTAAGTTAGGAGTCAGGTGTTGGTATAAGTTTGTGTGGCTCTATTAGAATAGGTTATTCACAGGCGATATTGCTTAAAAGTTGCACGGTGCCTCTGAGAGAACTTGAACACTGATGGCCGGGCTCACAGTTCGCTTAAGTAACCTCTACATTAGCTCTACTCCTACGATGTATGTATTCAGGTTAAACAAACTTTCTTCACTGATTGTCGATCACATTGTTGAGCCTGGAAGCCATTTTAAACTGCGTTATTTATTCTTGTAAAAAATCCGTTTAACGCGTTTCTTTAATGGGATGAAGAAGTAAAAACAAAAAAGATCGACGAACTGATTTTCAACTGAGACGTTGCGACGACACGTTTCAGTTAATTTCACAGCGTTTTTATTTCCCACTCTTTTTTGCTCTTCCTTCGCGTCCTACCTTGTATAATAAGCTGAAATGCCGCCTTAGGTTCACAGATTTCGTTTTTCCGTTTTTATCTTTTAATTTCTTTCAGTGTTGAAAGATTTTTCAAGTATTTTTCAAACTCTTTAGTGTTTTTCCACTCCTCAACTTCATAAAAATGCATCTAGAAAGTTACAAAACAAATCTGATAGTTTGTATTACTTAGATCATTCAGATACTATTCTCATCTTTGGCTTTATCATCACAACGTTTCGGCCGATGTAACATCATACATTTCTCAGATCCGTCTTGTCAAACTCAGGTATCTTTATGTAGAACTCGGGTATCTTTATGTAGAACTCGGGTATCTTTATGTTGAACTCGGGTATCTTTATGTTGAACTCGGGTATATTTATGTTGAACTCGGGTATCTTTATGTTGAACTTAGGTATCTTTATGTAGAACTCGGGTATCTTTATGTAGAAATCGGGTATCTTTATGTAGAACTCGGGTATCTTCATGTTGAACTCGGATATATTTATGTTGAACTCGGATATATTTATGTTGAACTCGGGTATCTTTATGTTGAACTCGGGTATCTATACGGAATTTCAACACAAGCCTTTATTTAATCCACGAGATAGATTCTTCTCGCTTCGTCTATAATGACAAGATACGCAACAGAATAAGAGTTAAGTAATAATTAGTTGTAAGTGACAGTCTGCTGGGTGTTGACGGTACAACCGTTGCTTCAGGCGAGAGTAACTAAAAAAAACAAATACTTAGGACTTCTATCTGTTCATGGCTGATGGTACGAGAAAAATCTACCCCGTGTATTAGATAAAGGGTTCGGTTCGAAATTCAGTACACCTATTTATCTACGTCCCACAAAGTAGAATGTGACACAAGGTCGGAAGGTGGGAATTTTCACTCTAGAGGAAGAGTGAGGTGAATCTCAAAAAATTGCCTGGGCAGGGCGCCTCAGACAGTAAGCAATAAACTTACTCCTAAGAGGGGAGGCAAAGCATGGGAGGGGGTTAACCTCCCATAACTGCACAGGACAGTCAGAACAGATACTACACTTTGATCTTAGCCAAAAGACCAAGGAAGCATCCGAAATTCAGTACAGATCCCGGAATTTGACAAGACGCGCCTAAATGAAGTCGAAATTATACGTCATGAATAGGTTATACGTCATGAATAAAACTATACGGGGTTATACGTCATTAATAGGTTATACGTACTGAATTAAACTATGAAGGTGAGAAAAGGTGGAAAGTTTTAAGAGGTTATACGTCATGAATAGCAGTATGAAGGTGAGAATTGTAGTCCGAATACTCCAAATCATATAAATTATTCATCTTCATCTAAAACATTCCGAAACATAAATCTGATAGTTTAAAATAGTTATTCTCAGCTAAGAGTTATTATAATGGTAATAAGAACACGTTCTATGCTATTATTTAGCAGAATAGAATTAAATCAATTAAGGCTGTGGATAGTTAGTTTGTGACAAGTCATTCATCCATTATTAGTTTCCATCTACGAGGAATACAATTCAAGACAACGTGTTCGTTTTTAGAAAGTTGTGACTTTAAATTAAATGTTTTTGTTTGCCTGAGAAATATTAAGGCTGTTGATAGATAGAGCAGGCACCTTTTGTTGTATAAACAGAGTAGAGTAAGGCGAGATCTCTTGAGTGAGGTCACAGCGACAGGTGAGTGATAACAGTCGGTCTCCTTTACAGACAGGCGCTATATAATACAGACATATGAAAAGCGCGTTAATAGGAAATTCACCTCTCGGAGGTACACTAAGAACGCCAGTTTTAAAGGAGAGTTCATGTAATATTTTCCCTATATTGGCCATTTGTGTCGGTCGATTTAACTGTTTATATATATATATATATATATATATATATATATATATATATATATATATATATATATATATATATAATATTCCTGAAACAGTTTTTCATGGTAAACAACTGATGATCCCTTAAATAATGTTAGAAGCAAACTAACATAATAACTGTAAAAATTAAATTGACTTATATGAGTGATTTTCCACTGAACGACTCCGGACTTAAGGTTTTTTGGGTTTTTTTTTCCTTATATAGTTTTAATGGTTGATATCCTTCCGAGAAACACGCATTTATATATATATATATATATATATATATATATATATATATATATATATATATATATATATATATATGTTATTGTTTATTATCTATAGACGTATACGTTCCGTCTTTTTTCAATCGAGACTCATCAGCATAGAAGTATGACTATTCACTACCGGTCACACGATTCGAAACCCTGGATTACAAGTATTTTTCAACCCAAATCCAACGTCGCTAACCGATCGGCCAATTCTGAGTAGCTTATAAACAATGATAATTTTAACACATTTAAAGCGGCGAGACGTACAGGCATTCTACTTCTGTAAGGGAAGGAATGATGCATATAAAGCAAGTGGCGTCATGCTGTGTTAGTACTACCATTTACAGTTCTCTACTTTTTTACGAGGAGCTTCAAATATATATATATATATATATATATATATATATATATATATATATATATATATATATATATATAATACAACTTAAACAATAAAGATAAATAGTATATATTTATATTATATCCTATCGTGATACGTCAATGCTCGATATACTAGATAAGGCAATTATATAAGAAAATGAATGATGAAAATAAAAGTTTGATAAAATACAATATTTATTACTTAATCAAATATTCAAACAAGGAATATTAAAAACTATTTTCTTTTCCTTAATCCATGGATTTAAAAAAATAAGCTCTTTTCATCTGAGGAAAATCAGAAGAAACAATCAGCAAAAATTGTGTTACTCTTTAGCAAATATTTTAAAATATAAAAAGCAGTGAGCATTTTATTTTTGTCATTGAAGATGTATTTTTTGCTCACTATTTTTATACTTTCAAGTATTTGCTCAACAGTAATACTATTTGTGCTGAGGTTTTCTTATTATTATCTCTAATGAAATGAGCTTATTTTTGAAAATCCATGGATTAAAACAATAGTTGGTTAATATTCATTGCTTGAATATTTGATTAAGTATTAAATATTGTATTTTATTCAAATTCTATTTTCATTATGCACTTTCTTATATATATATATATATATATATATATATATATATAGAGAGAGAGAGAGAGATATGTATATGTATATATATATATATATATATATATAGAAAGAGAGAGACAGGGAGAGAGAGAGTGAGAAAGATTAAGTAAGAACTCAGGTGTTAGCATAAGTTTATCTGGCTGTATTAGAATGGGTTACTCACAAGAGATATCACATAAAAGTGGTGCCCTACCTCCAGGGAAACTCGAAAACAGGTGGCCGCAAAATAAAGAATTTCAATGGCGACTATGTTGTTTCTTCTTAAGATCTTCTCTGCATATGAATACCACGGTGTTAACAAAGATACAGCACCGATGAGTACTTGATTGACAAAGAAAGACGCCGATCAATAGTA
The DNA here is from genome assembly GCA_963556195.1 of Sepiola atlantica. Classification (NCBI taxonomy): domain Eukaryota; kingdom Metazoa; phylum Mollusca; class Cephalopoda; order Sepiida; family Sepiolidae; genus Sepiola; species Sepiola atlantica. The sequence continues at coordinate 37,611,789 of OY744548.1, forward strand.
TGTAATAGTTGATTAGGCAAGAAGATCGGGTTTAAATCAGCAACAGAAAATAAATTGACATGAGGAATATTCAGCATGTCTCTATTCATTCATTCAGTCCAAGACAACTTGCAGCTGAATGAAATTCAAGACGTCGATGAAGTTCATATAGATTTCATAAAAATATTTATTCGCGGAGATCAACATTTAAATATCAACATGTATTTATTTAAAAAAAAAATATTTTCTATTTTTTGAAACAATACAGGTGTTCCTTAATTTTATTTGTATGTTCTAAACATAGGGAAGTAATTCATTTGAACAAATTTCATGTTTTTTTTAGACACAGAGAATAGTTATGCAATTGACGAATACAGAATTACCTTTCTTTTAGTGTTATTTTAATTGACCGTCGTATAGACTCTATACTATAGAGCATAATGGCAACCCGTATAGATAACTTCCTGGAAGGTTTTCACTGTAACTACATTTTATTATTCTTAATATGCTAAGAAGATCGCTAAGCAAAACTGACGAACAAGAATCATATGTTTATTATATAGGACAAAAGCTATCGATGAAAAACATCACCCAAAATCAAAACCATAGGTTTATCGGATTTTGCATGAAAATAATACTCATATATCATATTGAACTTCGGCAAGACCTATTTCACTGAACATACATAAAGGAATCCTAAAAATGTTGAAGGCCGGAGAGCACATCGGCTAAAAAGTAGTATAAATACCAATGTGGATGAATGCAAAACAATGACAAACAATATGTTATAACACAAAAAATTCGGACGAAAATCTTTTATTTTAATTCTGATTTTCTCAATGTAAATCGGTACGAGTAAAATCTAAGTATATACACCTTGGTGTATATTATTTACGAAATGTTGATCTACTTCCATTGTCTCTATACAATGGAGAAGTACAGCTTAAAACAACGAAATACTTATATATTTACTTATGTACGGTTAATCTATAAAAGGAATCTCTTTTATCGCTAATTGCTCTTTTTGAAAACTCTTTTATCTTTGGGAAACCTAATTGTTGCTGTTTACTGAAGAGACTATTTACACTTGATGGTATTGTGTAACATTTACATACACACACACACACACACATATATATATATATATATATATATATATATATATATATATATATATATATATTTATGTGGATGTGTGCATGTATATATATATATATATATATATATATATATATACATACATATATTACTGCTTCCAATGTATGCACTTATATTATAAGATAATACGTATATGGATTGCTGTTTTACATTTACTTCAACGGTACTAAAGGCATTAGAAATTAGAAGGTATATAATAATGTGCTTATGTCAAGTGAACTCTTCACTTAACACAGTCCCTAACTCAAAACGAGGTTCCGGCATATATGTAGTCATCCACAGACAGTCGCCGCCATATAAGTGCATGCCATTATCGCGATTGCTTAAGGTTGATATTGAACTCCGATCGTATTTTTGAAAATCTAACCTTTTATCCACTAGAGTAGTATAAACACAGCTGTAATGCATGTCCCTCAGTAGTTGAACACACTTGATGACGGCTGCCTCTAACATGTTTAAATTATCACTCATTTATCAGATCGTTCATAGTGGGCGAGTGGGTTAAGGCGTCGGGATTTGGGTTATAACCTGACTCATATTTCGGGGTTTCAAATCCTGCGACCAGTATGAATAATTATCTCTACACTAACGAGGATGAAACAATTACGTATGTATATAAGACAAATATTTATAATTATATATATATATATATATATATATATATATATATATATATATATATATATATATATATATATATATATATACTAGTAGGAGTCATAAATAAACAAAATAGATTAAAAAATAGCATGTGTAACATCTCTATATTCAAACTTCTCTCTCTCTCTCTCTCTCTATATATATATAGCCGTCTCTTTATCTTTCTACCTTTCTCTTCCCTGGTCACCCCATTTCACCACCCCCTTTTCTCTGTTGCTACCTTCTTCTTGTTTCCTTCGGCGAAAGCTGTCACTTCCCTACCACTCCTCTTCTGTTGCTAAGGGCAAAAGTATGACATATTTCTATTAAAATTACCACCTCTATCTGCGCTTTCTATATATGTACTCATATCCGCCCCGGTGCGCATATTATATACGTACATATCACCGCCCTGGTGCGCATACTATATACGTACCTATTACCGCCCTGGTGTTCATATTATATATGTACCTATCACCGCCCCAGTACGCATACTATATACGTACCTATCGCCGCCTTGGTGCGCATACTATATATGTACCTATCACTGCTCCAGTGCGCGTACTATACACGTACCTATTGCCGCCCCGGTGCGCATACTATATACGTACCTATCGCCGCCACAGTGCGCATACTATATACGTACCTATCACCGCCCCGGTGCAGATACTATATACGTACCTACTACCGCCTCGGTACACATACTATATACGTACCTATCCCCGCCCTGGTGCACATACTATATACGTACCGATGCTCGCCCAGGTGTGCATACTATTTACATACCTATCTTCGCCTTGGTGCGCATACTATATACGTACCTATCGCCTCCCCGGTGCGCATACAATATACATACTTATTCGCACCCCGGTGCGCATACATAAGAACTCATTTTAATGTGCCCCTGTCTTATCAAAGAACAAAAATAAAGTTCATTCATGTAGCGTCATTATCATAAAAAAGAACTCACATTAATGCGCCCCTGTCATATCAAAGAACCCATATGGTGCATGTGTGCCCTGTTATGAAGAAGAAGAAGAAGAAGAAGAAGAAGAAGAAGTAAACGTATGCCATAGGGGCACAATACTGCACAAGCCGCCTAAAAACATATTCCATAGTTGCGGTATACAGCACAATTTTTGCTAGTTGGAAGCAGTACAGATACTGCATATCCTCCACACCTCTTAAAAATATTTATTTTTTTATGAGAAAAAATAATTTTTTTTTACACCGTCTAATTTTTTTTTTAGTAGAAAAAATAATTTCGGACCGCCCCCTTTTTTTTACTCTCCACCACCCAAAGAAATATTTTAAGTTAAAAAAAAAAGAAAAAATTTCCCCTCTCCCCATAAAATGTTTTGTACTCTCCCCTACCATTTTGAGTCAAAATTTTTTTTTTTTTACTCGCCACCACCTGAATAAATATTTTAGTGGAAAAAAATTGAACACCCCCCCCCCCCAATTTTTTCCTCTTCCCCTACCCAAAGAAATATTTTTAGTTAAAGAAAAATAATAATAATTTTACTCCTCCCCCAATTTTTTTTTTTACTCGCTTCTACCCAAATCAATATTTTTTAAAAAAAGAACTTTCACCCTCCCCCCACAAGAAAATTTTTATTTACTCTCCCCACCCAAATAAATATTTCTGCTAGTTGAGCGCAGAACAGATACTACACTACCTCTACACCTCTCAAAAAGGGGGTAACGCTTGCGAGGAGAGTATCATGAAAACAGAACAGATACTACACATCCTCCACCCTCTCTAAAAAGAAGGATGTAAAACCTATGAGGGGGTATCATGACAACAGAATAGATACTAGACTACCTCCACATCTCTCAAAAAATGAGGTATAATGCCTGGGAGGAGACTACACTACTTCTACACCTCTCAAAAAAGTAGGGGGTAATGCCTGGAAGGATCGTATCATGACAACTGAATAAATATTACACTACATCCATTCCTTTCAAAAAATGGAAGGGGTAATGCCGGGGACGATGTATCATGACAACTAAACAAATACTACACTACCTCCACATCTCTAAAGAAGATAGGGTAATGCCTGGCGGATGGCACTATGACAACAGAAGAGATACTACACTACCTCTACACTTCTCAAAAAAGGAGGAGGTAATGCCTGGAAGGATGGTATCATGACAACAGACGGACGTAGGTGTACGGATTGACGAACGGACGTAGCTGAAATATTAGCGTCTATTAATTAAGAAAGGAAAGTAGAAAGGGTTGTAGTGAGAGAGGAAAAAAGAAAAGAAAGGACAAAAGGGGTGTAGTGGGAGTGAATTTTTTCCCGGCACTCCCTTCCTCTGATGTCATTTCCGGTTGAATGATGACTGCCATTATTTTTCAAATAAGTACATAATTAAATTGAAATTTAGCTAAAAATAGCTGAAATAATCGACCCCCCAGGACGAAATCTGCCCCATAGCCCTGTTAGGAGTGAATTTAGATATTCGGGAATACGCCCATTACCTTTCCCAGTGAATTTTACATGAGAATACACTTTTAGATTAGATCTAGAATCGCTAAAACTTTTCTATAGGCACACACACATATACATACAGACATTGACTTATATATATATATATATATATATATATATATATATATATATATATATATATATATATATATATGTTTACTGAGTTCAAAATAATTGAATATTGTACCAAGAATTCAAAACTAACTACCATTCGGTGTACGATCGTTTCCAAGACTTTTTGGAAATATGTTATTGTTCATTATTTATGATGATGATACCAAAACACATTTTCATCAGCGCCTTTTATAACATTACATATAGAAGTTACTTAAAAAAAGATCAGATTTCAGTACATAAATTCAACACGAGCGAATTCATTAATTAATTAAAAAAAACAAAAAAAAAACATTCAAAGCCTTGATCATAGGATGAATCGAAGGGGGGGGGTTACATAAGAGAAAAAAATAATGGGTTAAAATACATTAATGAAACAATTAAAAATAGTGATGTAAACAATGGTAGCATTAAACATTATTAGGAGCCAATTTTAATTTCTATATCGAAAATATACTCTACCTCTTATGTAAAAGAATAAAAAATATTAACTCTTAGTTTATTTAATTTTTTATTTTATTTTCTTTCTTTGTTATTTTTCAAACAGACCTTTTCATTTAATTTTTCCCCATCTATTTCTATTATTCCAATCTATGCATATTATGTTTTATCTATCAGTCATTATTGTTTAATTATCCTATTTTCGAATTTTACTTTGTTGTATACTTTACTTAATCTTCAATTATTAGGTGTCATTTCATTTTATACTATTCTAACATTGTTATTATTGCAAAAAAATGATATTTAACTCCTAAAATGTTTAATGCTACCATTGTTCACATCTTTATTTATAATTTTTTCATTAATGTATTTTTCACTCGTGTATGTTTTCTTTTATGTAATCCCCCTTCGATTCATCTTATGACCCATGCTCTTTTAAATCAAGACAATTTTATAAAGATGGTTGCATAATGTTGAATGAAAGATCAAGGTATGTAACAAATATCTATTCGAAAACCTTGCGCCCATTTTATTAGTTTAAGTGGTTTTATTTATCTTCCTCCCACAAGGTAAGATGTGACACAGGGTCGAGAAAGAACAAGCGCTCGAGGATTTGAGCACTCTGGCTGTTTAAAAATTGCCTGGAACGCCCCGTCGGCATTCCCCGGTAAAGGCGCCTCACACAGTAAACAATAAACTAACTCTTCCCCAAAGAGGGGAAGCAAAGCCTGGGAGAGTGCACCTCCTAGAACTGCACAGGACCGACAACCCCCAATAGACCGGCGTAAATCCAGACCCAAAGGCCCAGACGATACCGGTTTATTAGATGGGTTATTAGTTTAAGTGGTATTTAGATAATTATTCTAATATTTCTTACAGGTAAAGTTGATCTTATTAATCCAATAAATTATTACTAATATATATATATATATATATATATATATATATATATATATATATATATATATATATATATATGTGTGTGTATGTGGGTGGGGGGTATGTTTGTGTTTGTGGTACTATCGTTTTGTGTATTTTATTTTATTTAAATGCCTTATATTAGTGTAGATTTAAAAGTGTGTTATTGAAACCTTTAGATGATATATATCTAATCTACTAGGAATTAAATAATTTAGGTATTTCTTAAAGTATATTTCAGCTAAGTGTTTGTTTTACATCATTGTCCATTTCTATATGTCAGTTAATTTACTTTTTTACTTACTTACTTACAAACATGATTAATTTTCAAATTAGGTTAGGTTGGGTCTTATACGGTAAGATCATAAACATTGCCCTCATTGGTGGTGGCAAAACATTATTTATCAAACCATTTAATGCCCTTAACAGTTTAGGGATTAGTACTAATGTAAATATAAATATTAATAAAAGAGTAAACATGAGCAATACGGTAGCAAATCACTTAGGCACACATCATTCTGTGTCTAGAATCGGATTTAGTCAACGAACAATAATAACCTTAACTCTTATAATTAAAATAGAGTAACCACTAATAATGAACGTGCCAATATGAAGAAAAATAGACGCAGAAAATCGTTTTGGTTTTATGACTATGCAGTGAACATATACTAACTTACATCCCGAATGAATTATATCTAATCATAAAATATGTTTGTAGACTAGGTAACAAAATTAATGAAACTAAACTTCCCAAAATATAGTCTCAACTATAATATTTTCGAAATATACCAAGATAAATAAGAATATATATATCAGTTAGAGGAATTAATAACCAGAGCCCGAATGCAACTGCAGACAAGTTAATGCATGCTTTTCATGTGAGAAATGTCAAAATGAAGAGAGAGTTTATTAATGTAACGTAATAGAAAGTGATAGAATAAAGTCGTATATAGGATCTCTGATTCAAAACCAGATAAAACAATCACCTAACCTCATCCAGCAATATGTCTTAAAAATCTGAAATAAACAATAATATATATATATATATATACAGGGTGGGCAAAAATAAGGGTCCTATTTTTAAAAATTCATAACTTTTTTATTTATTGATTTTTTTTAATTTTTTTTTTTAGAATAAGTAAAGGACCCCTTCCGAAGCAAGCATGAGCCGTATTAGCCCTAAGGAACGTACCCTCATTTAGAAAACATTATTTTTGCTTAAAAAACTCAAAATAGTGTAAAAAACAATACTTTAGTTTTTGTAAGTTTTAAGAAGTGTTTTTCGGCTAAAATTTGTTTTGTTTATTTCAAAAAATCTATGAAGGGTCAGTCTATACACACATAAAGTTTGGTGAGTTTAACTTTTATTTTGTGGAAGTTATTCAAATTCAAGTTATTCAAATTTAAAGATAGGACCCCTGTATATATATATATATATATATATATATATATATATATATATATATATATATATATATATATATATATATATAAACATTTTTTTGAAAAACCATAACAATGTAATTTGTAGAAAATAAATAAATAACATTTATTTATCTTAAACTGAGCTTTCGAATATAAAATATTCCTCGTCAGAGAGTTTTTTTCTTTTTTTTTTTCTTTCGTTTCATAGTCTGGTGTAATTGACTTTGAGGAAGAAAATCCGTGTCTTGGGCGCGGTTAAGCCATTTTTGAATACGTAGATAGGAGTAGACACATTATTATAAACCATTGTTTCGTAAAGGTATAAACATTTTTTTGAAAAACCATAACAATGTAATTTGTAGAAAATAAATAAATAACATTTATTTATCTTAAACTGAGCTTTCGAATATAAAATATTCCTCGTCAGAGAGTTTTTTTCTTTTTTTTTTCTTTCGTTTCATAGTCTGGTGTAATTGACTTTGAGGAAGAAAATCCGTGTCTTGGGCGCGGTTAAGCCATTTTTGAATACGTAGATAGGAGTAGACACATTATTATAAACCATTGTTTCGTAAAGGTATATATATATATATATATTAATAATAATAATAAATGGGGGTAATAATTTAATCCTTACCTCCCAGAAATATCTGTATTATTATCTAAATATCACGTAAACTGATAGAAATTGTTGACATGTTTACGAATATATGTTAGTTAAAAACCTAAAATGTTTGATCCCGTCTTCTGTAACAGGCTTTATAAAATTGTCTTAATTCAGAATAGGTACCAAGAAAAAGAACACTAGTGTGATTGCTTACAAGTAACTAGTGGATTATCTCCCTTGAAATTTAATTATTTTTTTTTTTCATGTAATGGTGTGTTTCATGTGTTTTGGGGTATTTTTAAGGACAATATATGTGTAAATTGTCTCAAGTCAAACGCTTTAAAATTAAAAATGGCAGACCGTGATGATTTTTCGCCAGAATATTCAATAGTATGTAAGCAATGCTCTGATTATATGGATCTGAAGAAACCGCCATTATTGTTTATTTTAACCTATTTTGTTTCATACGAGACTTTGTTTATGTCTGATAATTTCTCAATTCATAATTTCTCAGAAGATAACTATTAGAAACCTTAGAATGTTTAATATCTATCGAACTTAGAACTTTACTTGGATTAAAAAAGCAATATATATATATATATATATATATATATATATATATATATATAGTCTCGGAAGTTTCTCAACCATTAAAACTATATAAAAAAAAAATTAAAAAAATTAAAAAAATAAAAAAATATAAAAAAAAAACTTATAGTCTCAAGTCTTCCAGTGGAAAATCACTCATGTAAGTCAATTTATTTTTTACAGTTATTATATTAGTTAGTTTCTAACACTATTTTAAGGGATCATCAGTTGTTTACCATGAAAAACTGTTTCGTGTGTGTAGTGTTTTGAAAAATGTTTGTTAATTGAATGATTGAAAATAAACACTTCCTTGAAACTCCTATAAACAACAACTATAATCCCTTGTGTATGCCCTTAATTTGGAACTTGATTTGTAAAATAATTATAATTTTTAATATATATATATATATATATATATATATATATATATATATATATATATATATATATATATATATATATATTCAATTCTATTCTATTCTACTGAATATTGAGCTACTGATAAAAAAACTTGATTGATCTTAATAGCTAAATCCATTGGATTTTCTATATGATCTTATTTGAAATTATATATGAGTGACTTCAAATACGTGTCTATTCTTTTTACTATTAAAAGAAATTTGGACATACAGACATTTTTCGTGTGTATTTATGAACGATGAAAGGGTCCAAAACTCATAATTTAGATGATTCAGGGAATGTGGAAACACCAGTTTTTTTAGCATTACTCTAATGTCCACTAGCAGCGAGAGTGGATGTACCTGTCAGTGTATCGTGTATTAGTTAAAATGAATAATCTATACATAAAGAAAGTAAAAGACCTTAAAGAAAGTAAAAGCAATAATAGTGTTCATCCGGTGTTGAGACTTTAAATTAAAAACTATGGAAAGTATATAGTCACCACTCAATTTATCTTATACCCAGTTCTATTCTTACCTGGATGTTTGTACATGTCGTGGTTTTTGGAAATAATAGGAAACCTTCTGAGATGAGATACACACGTAATTACATCATAAACAACGAGTCTAATATCTTGCATAACAAGCTTGACCAACATGAATAAATTCAACATTAAATAGATAACACAGAAAAAGCTGATATCCCGTAAAATGAAGCATCTGTTTAGCGTAGAATTTGCTTCTGTTCCGATATTTCAAATCTTTCTCGCTAGGTTTATAGATGTTTTGTTGTTTTGTCAAGAACAGATTCATATTTTCGCGTAAGAAACGTTTTTCTACTTCCCGCATCTGAAAGATGTCGTACTAAATAAACAAAATACGTCCAACCGATCCGCCATTTTTTATGCGTCCTCTAATCTTTTTCAAAGGTGTTGTTCGTCGATCAGTCTGTCATGCTTTAGTTTAAAATAGTTTCATCTAAATAAAAAAATGAAAGTTGGGCCCGATGATCGCACTAACGATAAAGTCAGAACGCCCTATTTAAAATGAATTAAGCTTTACACAATAGATGCACGATCCTTATTAAATACTAATTATGTGTATGCGATATCAGTCGCAAGATTAATCATATTGTTTTGAAAATGGACATTTTAAACTTGTTATTGTTTTTAATACAATGATTGTTTTTATTTTGATATAGCAAATATTCTTGTTTCGCAATATTTTTTTTGTTTCCTGGGCAAATATGTAGCATTTGTTTTCAAATGTACCTTTCTTTACGCGGACTGACAAGTTACGATCTATTTTTAAATTGCAAGTGAAATAGCAAATTTCTATCTTCTTTCTTTTACTTTCTTTAAGGTCACATGTAAAATATAAAAGAATGTGCATCAACATTACAAAAATGCAAAGGTTTATCTATTTATATGACAAAATGAGAAAGATTTTGTTTTGTGTTAACAAAAAAGTTATGAATGGAATGTTTATTATTTCTAATTAATGTTTCAAGTATTTCACGTAGCGCAACACTTCATACATTAAAACTAGTTAATAAAAGTTATGAATGGAATGTTTATTATTTCTAATTAATGTTTCAAGTATTTCACGTAGCGCAACACTTCATACATTAAAACTAGTTAATAAAAGTTATGAATGGAATGTTTATTATTTCTAATTAATGTTTCAAGTATTTCACGTAGCGCAACACTTCATACATTAAAACTAGTTAATAAAAGTTATGAATGGAATGTTTATTGTTTCTAATTAATGTTTCAAGTATTTCACGTAGCGCAACACTTCATACATTAAAACTAGTTAATAAAAGTTATGAATGGAATGTTTATTATTTCTAATTAATGTTTCAAGTATTTCACGTAGCGCAACACTTCATACATTAAAACTAGTTAATAAAAGTTATGAATGGAATGTTTATTATTTCTAATTAATGTTTCAAGTATTTCACGTAGCGCAACACTTCATACATTAAAACTAGTTAATAAAAGTTATGAATGGAATGTTTATTGTTTCTAATTAATGTTTAAAGTATTTCACGTAGCGCAACACTTCATACATTAAAACTAGTTAATAAAAGTTATGAATGGAATGTTTATTGTTTCTAATTAATGTTTAAAGTATTTCACGTAGCGCAACACTTCATACATTAAAACTAGTTAATAAAAGTTATGAATGGAATGTTTATTATTTCTAATTAATGTTTAAAGTATTTCACGTAGCGCAACACTTCATACATTAATACTAGTTAATAAAAGTTATGAATGGAATGTTTATTATTTCTAATTAATGTTTAAAGTATTTCACGTAGCGCAACACTTCATACATTAAAACTAGTTAATAAAAGTTATGAATGGAATGTTTATTATTTCTAATTAATGTTTAAAGTATTTCACGTAGCGCAACACTTCATACATTAAAACTAGTTAATAAAAGTTATGAATGGAATGTGTATTATTTCTAATTAATGTTTCAAGTATTTCACGTAGCGCAACACTTCATACATTAATCCTAGTTAATAAAAGTTATGAATGGAATGGTTATTATTTCTTATTAATATTACAAGTATTTCACTTCATACATTAAAACTAGCTAATAAAAAGCAAATTATTTACCTTCACCCAAAACCTCGCTCTGAGTGACTACCTGTCTACTGGTCAAGCACGCTGAAATTTGCAATAGTTTTCGTTGGTCTGTCACGCTAAAATTAAGAGGTATGTTGTTTTTTATCAGGTTGTCAGTTTTGAGTTTGTAATAACATTTCCGAGTGTCCCTTATACTCGAATTTGAAGCAGTAGTTTCCCTGATATCTCAGGCTAAGATTTGGAATTACATTTTCAGTTGTCTATCATTTTTATCATCGCATTGGTATGTGACGGTGACTAACAACACAGACTGACTACCTGGGTGTGTCGAGTTCGAATCCAGTTCGTTCCACAGAATCACATTCACTTAGGATGTTGGCAACCTTCATGCGGTTGCTCCTGTTAGTACCTGATGTATTTCTAAAAATAATCCTAAGTAGAAGGCTATCGTGGAAACCAATGCCAACAACGGAATCATCTGATTCATACGAAATGAATGAATGAATCATCGCATTTTCGCTTTTAATTCATGCTTAAGTTTGAGCAGAATTATCGGTTATCTGCGAATTTTAAGTAAAAAATAGCATTTTCTTTAGTCTGTCAGGCTTTAGATTTTTGTTGGTCTGTTATGTTTCAGTGTAAAATAATACATTTGTTCCATCATATGTATAATAGCATTTTCCTCGTGTTTGTTTAAAATTGCATTTTCGCTTGTATTTTATGCTTAAGTTGTAAATAATACTATTCTCAATCTGTATGGTTAGATTTGAAATAGATATAAGTTGTTATGTTACACGTGAGTTTAAAATCCATTTCTCCTGCCATGCTTAACTTTGAAACAGAATTTCGTCTGTTTCACAAACGTTTAAATAGCATTTAGTCTGTTACACTCAAGTTTGAAATATTATTTCATTAGTCATGCTTAAGTTTGAGATAGCATTTCGTCTGTCATGCTTAAGATTTAAATATCATTTCGTCTATTACACTCAGAGTTGAAATATCATTTCGTCTTTCATGCTTAAGTTTGACATAGCTATTCGTCTGTTGCACTCAAATTGAGAATATCATTTCGTCTTTCATGCTTAAGTTTGAAATAGCATTTCGCCTGTCATGCTTAAGTTTGAGATAGCTATTCGTCTGTTGCACTCAAATTGAGAATATCATTTCGTCTTTCATGCTTAAGTTTGAAATAGCATTTCGCCTGTCATGCTTAAGTTTGAGATAGCTATTCGTCTGTTGCACTCAAATTGAGAATATCATTTCGTCTTTCATGCTTAAGTTTGAAATAGCATTTCGCCTGTCATGCTTAAGTTTGAGATAGCTATTCGTCTGTTGCACTCAAATTGAGAATATCATTTCGTCTTTCATGCTTAAATTTGAAATAGCATTTCGCCTGTCATGCTTAAGTTTGAGATAGCTATTCGTCTGTTGCACTCAAATTGAGAATATCATTTCGTCTTTCATGCTTAAATTTGAAATAGCATTTCGCCTGTCATGCTTAAGTTTGAAATAGCATGTTCGTCGGTTATTTTACTAAAATTTGTCTGTTATGCTGAAATTTGTAAATACTATTTTCTTCGCTTTATTAGGTTAACGTTTGAGATAGCATGCTCAGTGCTATACGCGCAGACTGAATTAGGTATATCTGCTATTGTTTTTTATTGAAAGCTTAGGGTCAAATGCTTAGAATTATAGCATATAAATCCATATTCTTTTGTGTTTTTTATGATTCTATAAAGCAAACAATTTTAGTAGGATTTGTTAAAACGTGTTTCATATTTTACTGGCAAAATCTGTTTGTTTACAGGCATTTCAAAATAGACAAAATGGCCATGGGTAGAACATCAAAAGATAGTTTTTGATATAAAATAAATAAAAAGATTTCGCGGACAGAGTAACAAAGAAGGGATAGGTAAATGATTCAGGCAAAACAGAGGTGAAGTAGATAAAGTAATCTTTATTTGCTGCAAAGGAAAGCGTTTCAATGGCGCCCAGATTGACAAAGTTGGAAAGTATAATCATTAGTTGTTTCTCCAAATCCAACAAAATTTGTGAGTCATGTTTTTTACATGATTGAAGAAGTAACAATCGCAACTCACTCTTTTCACTTGATTTATTTCACATATAAGCGATATTGGTTCCGTTATTAACACATTTTAGAACTTTTACAAACCATCTATTATTTAACACATACCGAGACACTTCCTCCCTGAAGACTACAACATGGGCTTCTTCACGTTTACTGAAAACAAATACATGTCGAGCCGTCTACTGTAGTAATCAAATGTTGTCCATTATATTCATCGATTTCATTCCTCTCATACATTTGTTCATCAGGCAACAGACAATCCACGAGTTTTTTTGGTGGGGGGGGGGCTTGGTAAATGGTGAATCATTAGTCTAAAAATACAGAACAAAAACAAGAAATATCTTTTGCGGTTCCTATACAAAAAGAATTTTAAAACTCGAGTGGCAACAAATCTCAATGTTAGCTTCTTCTGTGAGGCATAATTTTCCTACGACAATTCCAGATTGCTATTTTCATGAAAATAATTAGCGAGCGAAAACAAGTATATTGTCTGCGCTAATTCCGGTGTTAGCTAGTTTGACAACGCGGGGCAGATGTTTCAAATCGTATTTTGTACATAACAGCATTGAAAAACTCCACGAGAGATGAATTATGAATAAACTCGAAAGCAACACAAAAAATATTGTTTTGTACGGTATACTCGAGTGAAGTCACAGTTTTTACATTAATTAACACGAAACAAAGCATATTGCTACTGAGACGTAAGGGGTTTCTGTGATTAGGGGCCGAATTTATAGTACGGAGTTTTATAGCAAAATGTTTGTTTACATTTGATGTGGAGTAAGCTGGTACCCCTTCCTGAGATTGGAGAATGAGATGCTCCAAGGGCGATGAAAGGGAGGCAACTCTCACACGAGGAGCCAAGTCATTCAAGTCACCGTTTTGGACCATGTACGACTCTCAACATATTTCTATTATATGTTACCCGAAAAAGGTCTAATAAACAGCATAATATTGGCGACATAGGATTTCGATCCCAGATCTCACATTGAACGACGGAAAGAAAGAAAAATCAGCACGTTTGAATTTTTCGAAACACAACGACCGGATATTGTGACTTCGAAAAACCTTGGCTGGAACAAAAAAAAAAAATTCGTCAAAAGTAAGACTTATTTCTTTTACTTCGGTTTAAGTCAAACGAAAGAGTTACAATTGTGTTTTTTTTGTTGTTTACAGTAAATTAATTTTTTTTTTTTATTATTACGCCGAGTGAATTCTAACTCGCGACGTGAACATTACGGGAGGTTGTGTTTGTTCCATATTTTTGTTTGTTGGTATACTCATTGTATTGTGTATAGTTTAAAAAATGGGCGAACTGGTCGAACTGACAAAGACATTAGTGTCTTCGCAAATAGAACAGTGGAAGACGCAAATGGAACAACAGAAAAGGCGTCAAGATTTCCAAGATTACGTGCAACAAGAAATGTTAGAGTTACAAAAACAATAAGCAAACGACATAAAACTTTTATTTGAGGCTGTTGCAAAAGGTAGAACGATGGAACATTCTAATTATTTCACAGTCGAGGGTATTGCAAATTCAATATCGGAATTCGTATATGACCCTGACAACGGAATAACTTTTCAAGCCTATTTTCGACGGTTTGAAACAATTTTCAACAAACGGTGCGAAACTTGGTCGAACGAACAAAAAGTTGAACTTCTATTACAGAAGCTTGGTCCTAACAAGAGTACAAAGTATACAAATTTACTATTGCCTAGAAAACCTGACGAAGTATCGTTTGAGGAGACAATAAAAACACTCACAAGCATGTTTGGTGAGAGAAGCAGTCTTTTTCATACGCGTTTTAGTTGTGTGAACATTGTTAAGCAAAATGATGATGATTTTATTAGATATGCAGGAAAAGTAAACCAAGAGTGTGAACGTTTTCTACTGCACGAGTTAACAATTGGCGTGTTTAAATGCCTTGTTTTTGTTAAAGGTTTGACGGATAGTAGAGATAAAGATGTTCGGTCGAAAATATTGTCAAAAATGGAACAACGTCCAGATATAACATTACAAAAAGCTACGGAAGAAGCTAAAAAAATAATGAATCTGAAACATGACAATACTAAAATCGAGGAAAAGGACATTCCACATATTTCGCATATGAAAGAAGTTCGACGTAGGACACATGAAAGTGGAAGAAAATTTAAATCCCCAATGAAATTGCTATGCTACAGATGTGGTGGACCTCATTTTAAAAATGACTGTTTTTTCCGAGATAAATGTTTTTTTTTTCGGTGTAATAGAATAGGCCACAAGAGTTCACACTGTAGAATGAAGGAGACCGAAAGAGGAATGTCGAACGGAAAAAGTAAAGTAAGAATGGTTTTGACAAAGGAAGAAATCGAGGAGGGTCAAAAACGAAAATTCGTGCAAGTGAAAATAAATGGAGAGAAGGTACAACTTCAACTGGATACTGGAAGTGATATCTCCATAATAAATGAAACAACGTGGAAAAGAATTAACAAACCCAGGTTAACCAAGACTGATAAAATAGCCCGTGGAGTTTCGGGAAGAAGGTTAAAGTTCAGTGGAGAATTTTTGTGTGAACTATCGTTTTTAGGAAAAACTAAAAAATCTAAGGTTTATGTTTTACAAAATTCTTCTAACCTAATGTGAAGTGATTTAATTATCCTGTTCGATCTATTCGAGATTCCTATAAACTCATTTGTAATAGAATTTATGTTTCACCAGCTGGTAAAATTAAGGTCAAGGATAAATTGATAAAGGACCTAAAAAATTAATTTTTTAGAGTTTTTTCAGGTGGTCTCGGTAATTGCACGAAAACCGAAGTAAAATTTGAAGTAAAAGAAAATGTCAAGCCTGTGTTTAAACCAAAACGGAAGGTGCCGTATGCCGCATTAGAAACCGTGAACTAGGAGTTACAAAGACTGGAAGAAATGGGTGTCATTTCTAAAATCGGTTATTCAGATTGGTCGTTACCAGTGGTTTTTGTGAAAAAGAAAAATCATAAAATACGTGTGTGTGCAGATTTTACTACAGGTCTAAATGACTGTTTAAAGGAACCTTCTCATCCTTTGCCCTCTCTGGGAGACGTGTTTGTTTAATTGAATGGAGGAACGATTTTTAGTAAAACTGATTTGTCTGAGGCATACCTCCATGTAAGAGTTGACGAAGATTGTGCTAAATTATTAACAATAAACACGCATAAGGGGTTGTACAAATTCAATAGACTTCCGTTTGGGTTAAAAGTCGCCCCTAGCTTATTTCAACAGGACACAATGTTGGCTGATCTAGAGTTTGCAGTAGCATATTTGGACGATGCGCTGATTAGAAGCGAAAATACTAAGGAGCAATTAGAGCACATAAGAGCGGTATTTTAAAAAATAGAAGAATACGGGTTCAAGTTAAGTTAAAAAAAATGCGAGTTTTTTATGTCTGAAATTAAATATTTAGGACAAATAATTGACGCAAAAGGAAGACGACCAGACCCGAAAAGAACAGAAGCCATAAAAAATATGCCGATCCCTAAAAATATTACAACGCTTCAAGCTTTTCTGGGTTTAGCGAATTACTATGGAATATATATAAAAAAAATATGCATGACTTGGGAGCCCCATTAAACAATTTATTAAAAAAAGGTGTAAAATGGAATTGGACTGATAAATGTCAGCAAGCTTTCGAAAAAATAAAAAGTGTATTGGCGTCGGATTTAGCACTAACACATTATGACCCTAAACAAGAAATAATAGTCGCTTCTGACGAAAGTGATTATGGCATTGGTGCTGTAATTCTTCATAAATTTGAAGATGGTAGTAAGAAACCAGTAGCCCATGTTTCCGGAACTTTGCTTACGCAGAAAAAAATTATTCGCAAATTGAAAAAGACAGCCTTGCGATTGTTTTTGCGTTAAAAAAATTTCATAAATTTATCCATGGTCGATCCTTTTTATTACAAACAGACCATAGACCACTATTATCCATATACGGAACAAAGAAGGGTATTCTCACACATACTGCAAATAGATTGCAGCGCTGGGGTACTGAATTATTAAATTATAATTTTAAAATGGAATGTTTGCCTTCGAAGAAAATAGGGCACGCAGATGGTCTTTCCAGATTAATCCCTCGAAGATCGGAACCACTAGAAGACATGGTTATTGCAGCC
Organism: Sepiola atlantica; assembly: GCA_963556195.1. Taxonomy (NCBI): domain Eukaryota; kingdom Metazoa; phylum Mollusca; class Cephalopoda; order Sepiida; family Sepiolidae; genus Sepiola; species Sepiola atlantica. The sequence continues at coordinate 37,629,369 of OY744548.1, forward strand.
TTAAGGGATGAAACGGATTTTAAGGAAGCATTATGCAATGCTATACGTGAATTACCTGTCACGTTAGATGAAATAAGAATCGATGCTGGAAAAGACGATTTCATCAAAAAGATGAAAGAACTAATTTCAAAGAAGAAATATAAAACTTCAAGAAATTGGACAGCATATTCAATATGCGATGAAATGCTACTATATGCTGGAAGAGTGGTGATGCCAGTTGTACTGCAAAAGCGGATGTTAAAAGAATTCCATCAAGAGCATCCAGGGATCGCACGTATGAAAGCTTTAATGAGGAGTTATACTTATTGGCCGAAGATAGTCAAAGATATAGAACAGATTGTTAAAGCATGTAGAGGATGCCAACTTGCAGCAAAAGCACCACCAGTGAAAATTATACCATGGCCGAAAACAGATGTCCCATGGACGAGACTGCATACCGATTATGCTGGACCCATGAATGGTCATTATTACCTAATAGTTGTAGATAGCTACTCCAAGTGGCCTGAGATTTTCAAATGCAAACACCCGACATCCACAACTACTATAAAGGTACTAGACAAACTTTTCAGTCGTTTTGGTGTACCAAAAACAATAGTAAGCGAAAATGGGAGACAATTTACCAGCAGTGAATTTAAAGATTTCTGCAGATGTTTGTCCATTGACCACACAACAATTTCACCTTACCATCCCAGATCCAACGGTTAGGCTGAAAGATTTGTGGACACGTTTTAAATGAGCATTGAGCAAGAATCACGGCATGGACACTGAGTAGAAGACCATTCAGAAATGTTTGTCTGTGTACAGAATCACACCAAACCCAAACACTGTTTCAGGCATGTCACCAGCCAAACTGATGTTTGCTAGAAAGATACGCTCAACATACTATGGAATACATATAAAAACCACGAGCTAGACATCAAACTCACACGCCTAAAACGTAACATACTCTCTATCATACAACAAGAACAGACAAACATTATACCTAATTTGACAAGAACACAACGAACCACACTTCAAAACCTAAGAGATAAAGACCTTGTCCTCTTACCCTTTGACAAACGGGAAGGAATTCTGTGTTATTTCACGTGACACCTACGACACACTAGCATTCACTCACCTTAGCAATGACACACTCTACACACCTGCTTCCAACATTACTTCCCAACAAATTGAGAACAAGATTAATACAGCCTGGACCAACATTTGCAAAAAAAGAAACATCCCTAATAGCTACAGACACAACCTAATTACAAGAAACAGTAAACTTCTTACTTTCTATCACCTCATCAAGACCCACAAGACCGGCACCACCACACAAATCAGACCCATAGTATCCAGCATTGAAAAACCACTATACAAGGTCTCCTGGCTCCTCTCCCATCTACTTAAACCCCTACTCCAAACCTTCCCCGGACATGTCAGCTGCTCGGATGATGTCATCCAGAGGTTACATCTACTACCACCAGAACAGCGAAAACTGAACCGATATGCCTTCACCCTTTACGTCGTCGCCCTTTACACATCTGTACCCGCATATCCAGCAGTAGACATAATTACTGACTGCATCTCATCCAGCGACCTCTATTGCTTCGGCCTCACCTCCACTGACATACATTAACTCCTAAATATAATAATAGACAACACATACTATACATACAAACAAAACACATATGAACAAATAACATGACTGCCTATGGGTTCCAGCCTCTCGGGACTGCTCGCCATTGCTTTTATGGATAAATTAGAACGCCATGCACTGAACTCCTGTCACTCCCCCATCTTCTTCACACGATACGTGGACGACATTCTTATCCTTTCATCGTCCCAAGAAGAGGCTAACACAATCTTCGACACATTCAACAACACTGACTCACACATACGATTTACAATAGAACACCCTGAAAACTCTGGATCATTAGCACTTTTAGATTCCAGCTTGACCATCTCTGCAGAAGGAGCCTTAACCACTAAATTCTACAAGAAGCCCGCATGTAGAGACATATTCATAAATTACAGTTCAGCACTCCCTCATAAGGCTAAAATAGGCTATGCTAGGAATGAGCTAACTGGCATCCGTAAGAAATGCAGCATTGAGGCTGACAAAACCACCTACAGCGAGAAATTCCAACAGGTACTAGAGACCAATGGATACCTTACATCTATCATTGAACACCTTAGGAAACGCCGGAAAACCCGAAGACGGACGCAACACGCTCTTTCCAACACCTGCTTCCTGAAGTTGCCGCATTTCAACGACAGGATCACCACAGCTATCCGAAAAGCTATAAGGAACGAAAAACTCGATATTCAACTAACACACACCGGTCCTTCTCTACGACAACAATTGACAACACGAACACCAATTACAATAATACTCCTTGCACCCTGGCGAAATGCCCATGAACACCACAGACAAATGCCACCGTACTTACACTGTATACCGTTTACAGTGCACCACATGCAACAAAGTATACATTGGTAGTAGTGTGAAACCCCTACATATTAGAGTCAAAGAACACCTACAAACACGCACCTCTTCTTTCCACAAGCTCACCGACGCATGTGGCAACACCAGCAAATCATTCAAGATTGATATCCTAGCTACGTAGAGAAACGTTGGCAACCTTCGAATAAAAGAATCGATACTAATAGCAAAACTATCTCGGCAAATAAATCACCGACTCGAATAAGGATCTTCATTTCTAGTCTGATATAGTTTCACATTTTACTCTTGTTGTATTGATTTTATCTTAATTCAACCCTTAAATGAATACTAAAACCTAATAATCTAACGAAAACATCACCTTATAATAATAACAAATAATATAACAACATAGGTCAAATACTCACTTTACAAAAAAAATAATAAATAAACAAACAAACTGGGAGAAAATAATATTAAATAAATAAATACAAAAAGATTAAATAAATAAATAAATAGATAAAGATAAATGAATAAATAAATAATAATAATTAAAAAAAGATAAATAAATAGTTAAGTACAATAAATAAGTAGATACATAAGTTTTTTTTAAATTAATAGAAAATATTTTAAAAAATAAATATAAATAAATAAATGATAAATAAAAAAATATTAAAGTCTATAAACTAATAATAGTAATAACTTAACCTAACAAAAACATTAACTATAATCATATATAATAATAGTATTACAGCAAGACATTGAATGAATAAATAGTTAAATAAATCAATTAAAAAAATTAAAAAATAAATAAAGAGATTATTAAACCAATATAAGGAATTAATAAGAAATGTCGAGACTGCCCACGCGTGAACATAAAATTTACAACATTAATAGTTCATCGACATTACATGCCGAAGGGAAAATAAATAAATAAAATTTAAAATAAATAAATAAACAAATAATAATAACAATAACAATAAAAATAAATAAATAAATAATAACTATAAAAATAAAATAATAAATAATTAATAACAGCATAAAAAATAAATGTATAAGAATAGTAACAGTAATAAAAAAATAAAATAAATAACAACAGTAATAATAATTAATAATATAATAATAATAATAATAATAATGATTATCATAATAATAAAAATAATAATAATAACAGTAATAATAACAATAGCTACAATAATAATAATAATAATAATAATAATAATAATAATAATAACAATAATAATAATAATGGATGAAATACCGGAACTACCCCAGATAACATTAATAATAATAATAAAAAAGAAGAAAAAAAATTTTTTAAAAGAAAGAAACACATTCGTTATAACAATATTTTTGCCTAACAATTAGAAATAACTAATTTATAAGCGACGTAAGCAACATTAGACAGACCAAATGAACTGAATTACCTCCCTTTCATTGTTGTCCTTAACGAATGAGACGATTAATGAACAGATAATATTAGATTAATTAATGAAATATACATATTTAAAAATAGAATAAAATAAATAAACTAAATATTAATATACACAATAATTTAAAACGAACAGATAATGCAATGTTTAATGACAGTATTAACCGACATATTAATTTAAACGATTAGACTTGGTTTTAAAAAAAAATTTAGATCAGAATTTTAAATTTAACGACAAAAAAAGGAAAGATTCTAAAAAGTAAAAACAAAAAAAAGTTTAACAAAGTAAATAGATGAATAAATAAATTAGATAAAAAAATAGATAAATAAAATATTAAAAAAAAAAAAAATAAATAAATCATAATAAAAAAAAAGTTTTTTTAATTTTTTAATCTGGTTTGGAATTTAAAATTTAACCGGTATTTTCTGCGAGACTGAATCTTACGGCTTCCGTCATATGCACGCTTGAACTTGAGTTGCGCCCGGTTCTGAAGAAGTAAGGACTTCCCGAAATATTAAAAAAAAATTACATCATACAGAATTTCCACCAGACCATCTTGATACAGGTATTACATAACATCGTAACATTGTATAGATAGACAGATATATATGTGTTTGTGAAAAAAATATATATATATATATACATGTGTATGTATACATTGTATCAAGGGTGAAACTATTTCATTTATTCCACCATTATATGTCTTATTTTCTCCAACTTGTGTCTATCGTCACACCTCTGCATTGTATTGCCTTCTAAGTATCACAACCGAGTCCAACGAAGAAATACGCGAAGAAAAACGTTTTGGGGTGATGGGGTAATATCAAAAAGAATTTGTGGAATTATGTACATGGTGACAAGTTCCAAATGGGAACATGAACGACATCTAAATCAATTGAGATCAAGGTTTACGGAAGATTTCAGGGAAGATCAGGAAATTTCGATAGACATATTGTATGAGACATTTGACATTCCAGCACCATCAATTGCTGAAACAGTTATTCCAAGACGGTCAAGCAAAAGAAAAAGAATACCGGTAGAACCGTTAAGTCCTGATCCGAAACGTAAAAGATATTAATTTCTGTTGTGAAGAAATTATCTCAGAGGGGGTTGATGTGGAGTAAGCTGGTACCCCTTTCCTGAGATTGGAGAATGAGATGCTCCAAGGGCGATGAAAGGGAGGCAACTCTCACGACGAGAAGCCAAGTCATTCAAGTCACCGTTTTGGACCATGTACGACTCTCGACATATTTCTATTATATGTTACCCGACCTTTTCTAAAAGAGGTCTAATAAACATCATAATAACATTACATTTAAATCTGTGCATGTTGGTACAGTCAGGGAAACGTGGAGTAAACAGGGACTTCTAAAGGTAAGCGGCGCGAAGAAAACAAGCTATTAAAGAAGAAACGGGACTTCTACAGTGAAGAGGTTGAGTGTTGCTGCTCATCGGGTGTATTTATGTTAAGCGGGTACAGGTGCAATAAATTCATCGGAGCACATTCCGTGGAAGTACTTTTGAAAAAAGTACATGGTTGCAACATTGCAGCGATGTGATAGGGGCTGGAGCTTGGTAGACAATGCGGGGCCCATTAGGTTAGTGACTCTTTTTAGTACTCTGTTCATGAGGGAGATACAGTTGGTGCACCAGCTGAGTTGTCAAGCAAGATATCTTTGGAATTTCTCAGCGAGTGAAAATACCTATAAATATCTGTGTTGAAGCAAGCGAGTCAAAAGAAAAGGGCTTAACACTAGTGAAACAGGCTAACTGAAATTCTCTGATCGATACACATAATCAATTCGCACTCGCGTTTAAAATAAACTATTATTGCTAAAGTTGAGAATATAAATGTTTGTTCTAAATCGGTGATACCCCCGTTCCCCCAAGAGGTATTAATCTTTTTTGAACTTTTATATTTCTTCTATTTGCGGTTTATAAACTCGTCAGGTTTATGAACCAGGCAGTGCTTTCTTTTACTATTTGGCTATGAGCAAAGTGTAGTATCTATTGTGAGACTACACTTCATCTGTTCTGTCCTTGGTCAGTAAAAGAGAAATCCATTTACACTGAAACAATTTAACTTTGTTCCAATTCAAAGTGTCCCTGGATTTCCCATATTAAAAACCAACGTCGTATCTCACTAATCCCTTGTTGGAAGTACAGGGTGGGCCAAAATAAGGGTCCTATCTTTAAATTTGAATAACTTGAATTTGAATAACTTCCACAAAATAAAAGTTAAACTCACCAAACTTTATGTGTGTGTAGACTGACCCTTCCGAGATTTTTTGAAATAAACAAAACAAATTTTAGCCGAAAAACACTTCTTAAAACTTACAAAAACTAAAGTATTGTTTTTTACACTGTTTTGAGTTTTTTAAGCAAAAATAATGTTTTCTAAATGAGGGTACGTTCCTTAGGGCTAATACGGCTCATGCTTGCTTCGGAAGGGGTCCTTTACTTATTCTAAAAAAAAAAATTTTTTTAAATCAATAAATAAAAAAGTTATGAATTTTTAAAAATAGGACCCTTATTTTTGCCCACCCTGTATACAGAGACAAAGCTCTCTTCTTTTAAATAAGCGAGCAGATCCCCTTTCTCAGCAACAGTCGACCACTGATTAATGAAGAAATTGCCCTCTTTTTGTAAGTAAGAAAGCCATTTTATCATTAAATACTAGACGATAGACGATTGAAATCGACACTAACCCCTCGATCCATTTAAGTTCTGAATGAGACTAACCGGATCCTGCAGTCACCATGAGGTGAAGATATCTATATGAGAGGGGTTCCGATTTATCTGGTTGCCAAGGGACGATCAGCCACATTCCTTTTATATTATACACAATGTTGGGAGGTGACTGTGGTTAAGTGGATATCGAGACGAACTGAATACCTGGGTGTTCCAAGCCCGAATCCAGTCGGTTCCACAGTACCACGTTCACTCAGGGATGTTGGCAACCTTCTTGTGGTCCTTCCCGTAAGTACCCAGTGGCTTTCCAGAAAGATTTTTAACAAGAAAAACATCGGGGAAACTAATGCCAACACCAGAATCATTTGATTCACACGAAAGAAGAAGATACACAATGTTCATTGATGTAGATATAACAGCTGACTTGACTTCATTTACAGTACTTAATCATCATTTTTCAATTCAATTCAATAAATTTGGAAAAAAATAAAACAAGCATGCTTCAGTTTACCATGTTACGAAAAGGGGTATGAATTGACACAGAAGAGTATACAGTGGCCTAACACCTCTCGAATCCCGCCTTGAATGGCTACGTCGTTGGCGCATTAACTACATGATCTAGAAGTCCAATGATTTTGATTGAGAAAGCGATCTTCATCCGGTCCCATCGAGATCGGCGGTGAAACAGTTTCTGCTAATGCCTGCGCAGACGTCTTTCTGTTGCAGGGGTTGATAGTAGGTCGTGAAGGATATCATGATAGTCATTGAGGAGAGTTCAGGACAAAATGAGATCGCCTCCTAAACGTCGGCGCGTAAGAGAGAAAGAGTTAAGCGTCTGGAGAAGGATTTCGTAGTATCCGCATTATTCGAGCAGTCAGAATACGCTACAGAATACACTCGCTCTCTTTCAGAAGCCATACAAATATTTTATAGAATGTTTAAAAAATGTACGCACAATAGAAACAATTACAAATATTATTCTAAATTATCTGAGACAAAAAGTTATTGTCACAGTAAGTCAATTGCGTCAATGCCGTTAAGGGATGAATTGACGCTGATGGCTTTCCCAAAAGTTTTCAACTTGTAGATAATTTCCCATTATGTTCAGACAATAGGTTGCTATCTTATTCAAGAAAATAACTAATGTAGCTTTTTTGCATCGAATGTTTATGACTAGCAGGGATAATCGGCGCTGACGGAGTCAGGGATAACAAAATATACAAGAACAAAAAGGTGAGTAAATTAATAATATATTCTTTTAAAATATACTTCCCTCATCATCCTCTGAATTTCTCTACAGATCCTCAGTCATGTTACTTTTTAACATACTACTCTTCTTGAATACTCTTTCCTTCCCCCTCTCTCTCCATCTATCTATTTGGGAACATTTTAAATATAAAAATGGAACGAAAAGACAGAATAAAAGTAAGAATCAAAATGAAAAAGTCATCATCAGTTGACTGACCCTTTCACTAATTTTAGTGCTATCTTTGTAAACATATCCGTACAAATGAAACAATGTGATTATCTTTAACACTGAATCAATAATCTGGTCCATAATGAATCCCAGGAGAATAAATATTATAATATATATTACCATAACAAGCTCTCGCTTATACGGAGTCCGCGGATATAAGATTTGTGTATATAATTACTGCATCATGCCAGGAATACAAATGGGTTGTTAAAATTTATCCTAATTTCAGGAATGTCGTATTACGGGTAAATAGACAAACGGACGTAATCAACGAAAAAGACCAGCAACAATTCCAATGCATGTTAATCGGGTGATTCTAAAAGCTAATTGTCGTTAGATGCTATCTTTCATATTAGTGGAGTTGAAATAAATAAGTATAACTTACTTAAATGTAGTCTAAAAAATAACCGAAAGTTAATACAAATCAAGTATAAGCTGGATACAGAAAAACATTTTTAAGTAAATAAATATGTAAAAATATAAATAAGTTTTAAAAAAAGAAAAAAAGAAGTTTATTATAAAATTTACAATCCGATAAAACATGCATAATTAAGAAACTACGGTTTAATTAAAGATAAAGCTAGAAAAATACGTATAAATTAATTTATGTAAAGTCAAAATAATACGTAGCTGAATAAGGAGAATTATAAAATATAATGTGAAAGAGATAAAAAATTAAATAAATAAGTAATTTAAAAGATGAAAGAGATAAGAAAATTAAATAAATAAATGAATAAATATATGAATAATTTATAAGATGAAAGAGATAAAAAAGACCATATGAAGAATAACTATTTAAATACGACGTTTAGTCTAATCAGAGAGTAAAATTAAAAGTGAAAATAAAAAGTCAAATACATTTAGTTATTTTGCAGGGTTACATTTCTTTTAATAGGTTTAACAAAGCAAGTCGCTAATTACAAATCAACAATATATTAAATTACAATTAAATATATTTAAAGAAATAATTAGCGAATATCATTAATGTTGTGTTTATTTAGAGAATGTATATGTTAACATTAATTCAAAGATTATTTTAAAATATTCACTTAACAAGAAATATCCAACGAAAAAAACAAGGGTTCCCGCTAAAGGTATACAAGTTTACGATAGTTTTTGTTGTTGTAATTTTCCCAAATATTAAAACTGAAACATTAATTTTAAAACTAACTATATATAATTTATATTTAATTGTATTATTATAACAATTATCTATTTATTAATCAATAATAAAAGTTATTAACTTTCCCGATATCTATGTAATCAGTCCAAACCATTATATTCCTAAATAAACTTTGCAAGTGAACAATTCAGCAAGAGAATTCAATATTTTAAATAATCTTTTTTTTTTTGATAAGATTATCAACTCATCAAAACCTCGGAAAAGTCAAAAGGCAATATATTGTATATAACAAAAAAACGATGACCACAGTAATATCCAAAATCTATAGGCTTAGAATATTTATTAGTTGCTCATCAAAACTATGAATGAATTAAAATAACAATATTGTACTTATTAGTAATGTGTTCTGTATAATTAAAAGTGTTAGCATTCTTTAATATCTTTTTGTCAATTTTTTCGAAAAGAGATTTGCGTCCTTCATTCAAGTGTCATGAGTTTACCTTAAAGATATTCTTTATATTCAAGTCAACTATAAATCTATACAGAAGTATGTAGAATGGACCAACATATAATTTATTTGTGAGATACTTTTAAAAATATACTTATTATTTATGATTTTGATGAACTTAATATATATATATGTATATATATATATATATATATATATGTATATATGAAGCAATCCAACAAAAGATATAAGCGTCAACTAATATCTTATAATTAGTGAAACATCCGGATAAAAAAACTGAAGCTCAATATACTGGATAGAGCATTAATATTATAATATAAAATGAAATAATAAAATAAGGTGTCAATCACATTTTATTAGAATTCAAAGTTCATGCAAAGCATCCTTAAGTCCTTAGCTCATGAGTTTTCAAAGATAATTCTTCTCTTCAGAGGACCATTACCGCAGTTATACTACTACAGGCAATAAAATTACGCTTTGAAAATATATAAAATTATATACACAAATATATAAAAATACATAACATCAAACATATCAATCCAAAAACATACTTTTGTTGAATCCATACAGTCCATCCAGGTCATACAAGTTGAGAAGCATAATCAGGAAGGACATTACTCCAAGATACAAACAGCAGTCCAAATATGTGAAATTGAAGGGGCCGGCAAAGTTATCCAGTCGCGAAATGTGTCCATATTCAATGTTAATGATAAATAAATCAATCAAATGTATTATTTTGATTGATTTATTTATCATTAACATTGAATATGGACACATTTCGCGACTGGATAACTTTGCCGGCCCCTTCAATTTCACATATTTGGACTGCTGTTTGTATCTTGGAGTAATGTCCTTCCTGATTATGCTTCTCAACTTGTATGACCTGGATGGACTGTATGGATTCAACAAAAGTATGTTTTTGGATTGATATGTTTGATGTTATGTATTTTTATATATTTGTGTATATAATTTTATATATTTTCAAAGCGTAATTTTATTGCCTGTAGTAGTATAACTGCGGTAATGGTCCTCTGAAGAGAAGAATTATCTTTGAAAACTCATGAGCTAAGGACTTAAGGATGCTTTGCATGAACTTTGAATTCTAATAAAATGTGATTGACACCTTATTTTATTACTTCATTTTATATTATAATATATGTATATATATATATATATATATATATATATATATATTTATGCATCCACATATCAGGTATTATATATATATATATATATATATATATATATATTGTTTTGTTTGATTTACATTTACTCTATGTGGTTATTTATCAAGCCTAAAACGTTTGTTAGTAAGGTGTTCAAGAATAGACGTGTTATCTATTAAACGTTTTCCAAGTATGTTGTTTTGTATAGTGTGGAGCGATAGCGTTGTTGTCAGATAGGTACATAGTTAACCTCCTCGACAAGGTTGTGGTGGTCAAGCCTATGTATATGCCTTTTCTTGCACTGTCAGAGACGCAGTCTCCTAGTAAATATTTAAATTCATATAATACATTTGTCCTATCCAAAACCCCAATCGAAAGCAAAAACTGTATATACTAGAAGCCATATGTATTAATAAAATATCAATAAAATAAATTTCAATAATAGTGACAATAATCTTAATATTCTATTAATATAGTAAATAATGCGTGACTACCTGAAAAACACACTATCACCCCTATAAATATCCTAGCACCACTAACCTTTACTGATAACCACCCCTGGTGATGGATCCTGACGGATCAGAAAGTACTCAGGTGAATAGCGATTATGGCGGATACATCGGCTTGTTTTCGACAGTCAAACGAAAATTCATTAGGAAATTGAAATGGATCAGTAGAGAATACTCTAGGCAGAATGTGTATATAGTATTTTATAAATATAATTATGGCGTATTAGTGGGTTCCCCCACGTGTGAGTTTGCTCTTTTTCTTTGTTTTTGGTTGGTTTCACCCAAAAATGAACCACTGTATATTGTAGGTTTTTTCATGATACTTTAATCAAATAACTGTGTACTCTTTGTGAATTTTTCTGATGATTTTATAATGTTGTAGAGACGTTATTCACATAAAAATGTTGTTTGGCACAAGACGAATGAAACGGACCGTAAAAATATATCTCACAGAAATGTTATGTATTTTGGAAATGTGAAAAAATAAAAAATAAAATAAAAACATGGTTATTGGAATATAATATGAACGTGATTGAAAGAACAGAATAAACGTATGGTTGTGGTCGTTCGACGATATATGAAGATTAGGAAATTGAAAGAACAGATGAAAAGTATGGATGTGCTCGTTCGACGATATATGAAGATTAGGAAATTGAAAGAACAGATGAAAGTTATGGCTATGGATTGATTATTCCTTTGGTCATTTGGAATGCACCTATACATATTCTCTGAAGCTTGTCATACAAATTCATTGAGCTTGTAATTTAGAACATTTTCGGACATTACAAAAAGTATATACTTAAATATATAGTTTTTGTACGAACCCACAATTATATATATATATTTTTCACGGAATTTTTCTTTTCATTCACTGCGTTTTTTTAACAAAAATTCCTTTAATAATAATTTTCATATTTTTCAAATATTTGAACTTTGTTTTTTTCGAAAGCCAACTTATCCATCTGTATTTCTCCTCTGATGATAAGATTTCGATCTTTGAAAAGCTTTGGCTTAAGGAAAGAATAATAAACACTAGTTTATTACTGCATACACCTTGCATCGAACAATTGAAATTTGAAATAAATTTAGACAATCGTCGCATATTTATCACTCTTTTTTCTTCTATCTCTCTCTCGCTCGCTCTCTCTCTATATATATATATACATATATATATATATATATATATATATATATATATATATATAAATTACACATCCTATTAAAAGAGCGACTTAAGGCAATCTTTTTTACCGCTTAGGAAATGGGAAATACAAAGAAAAAACAAAATGTATGTACGCTGGCGTATGTAGGTAAAAATAATTTAATATTTACTTAAAGGAATATTGTTATAAGCCTGTTAAAGAGATTGAAGTTGACCTCTTTTCGGAGAAGTTGAAAATAGTCTATCACGTAGATATATGGCATGTTCACACATCGTTCGTCGAAAACTTTAGACAGTCTCTCCGCAAAATACAACTTAATATTCCTTCCTTGACGTCGTAATGTCTCGTGGCCGTTTGGTTAAGACGCTTTCTTTAAGTGGGTTCAAATCTTGCGACTGTCTGATATTATCATCCTCTATACTGATTAGAGCGAAGGCTTGAAACGCTAGCGTATATAATAATTTGATATTGACTTAAACTAATATTGTTATAAAGTCCTTTAAAAGATTGAAGTTGAGCCTTGTTCGGGGAAGTTGAAAATAGACTGTCACGTAACTATAAGGCATATTGCGACAACGTTCGTCAAACTCTTCAAACAGTCTTTCTATATGTGCCGACTAGGGTGATTCTGTAACTGGGTTCTAATCTTGCGACCGTCTGAGATTATCATCCCCTACACTAATGAGAGCGAAAGCTGTACACACTGGTGTATGTAGGTAAAAATAATTTAATATTTACTTCAATTAATATATATAAAAAAAGAACTTTACCTATCCACTAGCAATAATTGGACAACATAACTATCATTTTATACCATATTCTATACTATACTTGATATAATTATTATATTCAATCTTCTATTTAATGAGAATCATAATTAGAGTCCATCACTAATTACTGCCATCGAAACCATTATTACCAATTGCATAGGAATATGTATATGTGTATATGTATATATATATATGTATATGTGTGGGTGTAGGTGTATGTACGTATATATATATATATATATATATATATATATATATATAT